>OX451217.1:125259933-125928683 GCA_949628195.1 Phasia obesa
ATAAATAAAGACATAAAGGCAAATAACACCTCACTTTCGGAACACCCTATAAGTTTTAGTATTTATTGCTATAGTGGCCACAGTTATACACCTTCTGTGAAAATTTCAAGAGTCTACCTATTATGGTTCAAAACTTAGGCCTTAGGAAAATCACACCACTATCTTTTTAATTTTTAGGTTTATTTTTTAGACTTGTTTATAAAGCAAACTAAGTTTTAATTACTGTTTGTAAGTTTTTAGTGCATGCCTCCTACAGTTCAAGAAAAAAAACACACATTCGTGAATAACACCTCTCTATCGGAACACCCTATAAGTTTTAATATTTGTTGCTGTAGCGGCCACAGTTATTTCAAGAGTCTACCTATGGTTCAAAACTTAGGCCTTATACATGCAAATAACACCACTATCGGAACACCCTTTAATTTTTAGTTTTATATTTTTGTACTTGTTAATATATTGAACTAAGTTTTAATTACTGTTTGTAAATTTCAAGTGTATCCCTCCTACAGTTCAAGAAATAAACACAATTTCGTGAATAACACCTCTCTATTGGAACACCCTATAAGTTTTAGTATTTGTTGCTATAGCGGCAACAGCTATACATCATCTGTGAAAATTTCAAGAGTCTACCTATTACGCTTCCAGAGATAAAAGGCGCTGACAGACGGACAGACGGACAGACATTGTAGCGAAAACAATAGGGTTACGTTTTTACACTTTGTGTACGGAACCCTAAAAATCTGGAGTGGCCTACAAATAACTTTATCATATAGTATATAATATAGTATAGGATATAGTATATAATATATATATATTATATTCGAATTGAAAAATAATTATTTTTGTTTTGGGGTATCAAGTAAACTGCCCCTACCCCAACCCCCTTTCCGATTATAACTATACAGCTATTCATCCTCATATATCAAAAAGGTACCTACATACTGGATTTCACTTTAATATTTCAAACAGTAGTCGACTTAGCGATGTCTGTCTGTCCGTCCATCAGTGTTCGGGTTGAAATAGATTTTGCCAAGGCACCACAACAGGTACAAACAATTTCAGCCTTCCAATCTGTCAGGTATAGTTTCGAAAATTTTGCCATTGCAATACAGTGCAATTAGTCTATAATGGATGGCGATAATAGCTGAAAAGAGGGGAGCTTCTTGTATTTTCTTTACATTATTTTTCATCTTTTGGTAATTTATCTGTATGTAGATTGTTGTTTGAAAACCGAAAACTTCAAAAAAAAAAAAATTACAAAAGAATTAGAATTTCACTAACCAATTGAAATTTTACCAAAGTATCACACTTTCCTTAAAATGTCACCTAAAAATTTAAATTTGCCCAAAAAATTAAAATTCATGAAAAAAAAACTAAAAACTCTTGATCATCGAAGGTTTTTGTTAAAGATCCAAGTTTCGCCAAAAAATCACATTTTCACCTAAAAGCTACTAAAAAATTCGAACAAATAAAAAAATGTCGATGATATGTCATACACACCTTGTTTTATTTAAATTTATGATAAAGATACGAAATGCTTAACGAAAGAATCTATATTTTTATTTAAAAACTAATGCTTGTTTAATATATTGATTTTATTAGTTACTAGATATACCCGGTGCGCTTTGCTACACCCATCCACAAAAAATACAATAAACACTTGGAAGAAAAGTATGGCTAAACTTTTATTCTCACGACCTAATTGTTTCAGTTTATATGCCAAGTACGATGCCCACTGTTCCCATCCAATCTGTTTTATGCTAGACTATGCGTAATTCTTTTTATGAGTGGTACCACTCACACTATTCCAATCCAGTCTAAATTGCTAGACTATGCATATTAGTATGAGGGGTATCTGTGAAAATTTTCAAGATTCTACCTATTGTAGTTCCCTAGGTACTCAATAAAAATTTTTACTTCGTATTAGAGCTACCACGCCCACTGTTCCAATCTAGTCTATATTTTGGGCTGTAGTATGAGGGATACTTGTGCCAAGTTTCAACACTCTACCTATTGTATCTCTCTAGGTACACGATAATATTATTTTTAATTGTATCGGAGGTACCACGCCTACCATCCCAATCCAGTCTGTGTTTTGTTAGACTATGCACATTAGTAAGAGGCTTACTTGTCCAAGTTTCAAGGTTCTACATATTGCAGATCTCCAGGTAGGCAATCATTATTGTTCTTTTTGTATGGGAGGTACCACGCCCACTATTCTAATCTCCCCTGTGTTTCGCTAAAGTATGCATATTATTAATATAAAGTACATTATTAAGGGTTATTGTGCAAAATTTTAAAGATCTACCTAATACAGTTCTCCAGCTACTTATAAATTGGGCGTGGTCAATTTTTGTTTCCTTAAAAATCTAAGTTGGGTTATGATGAAGATAGATGTGGAAAGCAAGATTTTTTACTGCATTATATAACTCGATTACTTAGGGAGTAACACAGTCAAATATGAGAGATTATCAAATACGGCTTTGAAAAATTTCTATGCATATTTTGAAGTAATAGTGAAATCTTTTAAATATTAAACCTTTCATAATTATTTAATCTGAGATACTTAACATTTCCTCTTATTAGTGATTAATTTTTAAATTTGTTATTCTTCATTTTTATTGCTCTTAAAAGCTGGAAATTTAAGATGCTGCTGCTTATTAATTGTTTGTTTTTAACAGTCATTAAAATACCTGTAGTTTTTGTTTTACACGTGACCCATTTCCACAATCATTCTATAAACTTACACCTCGTTACCATATTTGAATAAAGATTAAAAAAATTCAGTTCCAAGACTCCACTTCTGCAGACTGTTTTTTTTTTGTTTATCAAGAATTCGAAAAGAAAAACGAGCAGATAGATTTGCTATGCCAGCAAACGAAGCCAAACCCATTGCGATAATTAATTACGATAAAGCCACCAAACTTGTAATTTATGCTGCAACAATTTGTAGGTATGTTTTTAAATTTATTTGCTTAACATTCTTAACATATTTGCAAATATTGCAGAATTTAATGCGGGCATCGTTTACCACACAGCCAAAGACTTATTCAAATAAATACTTACTTATGACTTCTTGTCGGTTAAAAATCATTTAAGCTGGTTCTCGTTTTGCAGCCAGCAAAGCAATAAAACCCATAATTCAATGAATAATTAAGAAAAAATATTTTTTGAGTTTGTCTTTCAGTTTTTTTTTTTTAAATCCAGTCTTTAGATAATTTTTTAAAAATATATATATTTAATATCAATTATTTTTTTATGTAAATTTTTACTACCAATAACAGTTTCAACATTTTGCTTAAGAATTTATACTTAAAAATTTTAAATAAATTAGAATAAAAAAAGTGCTCCAAGATATTAAAAGTGTGTTAATTTTTATTGCCGTGCACAATGTTCAAAGAACTAAATTACAGTGAAAGCCATTAAAGTTTGCTGTATTTGATTTATTTGAGATCTTAAGTCATTTAAATTTGCAAAATTTCCGCACGATATAAGAACTATTTGGTTTCTTTAGAATTGAATCATCAGCTAAAGTGATGCTTTGTTCTTTAAGCTCACTATCAAAGTTCTTGATTTGCTCGATCATCGATCGTGCAAAAGAGCAGAGGATATCGCTTTTAAGCAGAGCATATCGCTTTTAATATCGCTTTAAGTCTTTAAAGAAAGAAATCAAAGGAGTTAGTTAAATGTCAAGTGAATACCTTAAATATGCAAACAACCCAAAGAGCTCCTTCTAAATCGATTTAAACCGTTTGAGTAATGAAAACGAACTAACGAACAACACGATCGAAATGCTTGATGCCAAATTTCTCAACATTGTTGTTGTCGAATTTTACACCGATTTGTATACATTCATGTTAGAACAAGGCCAAATTATGTTCAAACCTTTCGCCTTTAAAAGTACTGAGATCGAAATGAGAACCAAGTTCTTTCTTTGCAAAATATTTGGTTCTCATGTTGATCTTAGTGCTTTGAACGGCCAAATTCGTTGGATAAGAACTTAACCTTATTTTTACAACTATGTTTTTGGTCGTTTAAGAGTTAGGCTATACATGGTATATCGATATTAAAGTAAAGAAAATCCCACGATTCCCTAACTAAATGCAAAAAATTCACAAATTGGAAGTTTTTAGTCTTTCGCTCATAAAGTCCACATAAGGACTAGGGGTCATGAAATACTTTCAGCAATGGTTGGGAGCCATAATGAATTATTACAGCAGTATTCGGCAGTATTTTTTCCGATCCCAGCTTTGCGATTTTAGAACATATAGGCTAAACTTAAAATTTCCATGTAAAATAGGTGAAATTTAAGGACCTCCATCTTCTACAAGGTTGATCAATTTTACACGAAATTTGGTTTAAACATACGTACATATTGTAGGCTTATACAAGGATATAAAAATTTTATACTGTATTTCTTAAGAAATTTTTTTTCTATTTAAAAAAATAAGATTTTAGGCTAAAATATATAAAAAATTCAATAATTTTAGAATTTTTAAATAAAAAATCGTCTAGTTTTTAACTAAGAAAAGATATAATCTTCTTTATTCTTCTGCTATGCTCATGACATATTTTGGATCAATAGGCCCTAGCCCTTCACAAATGGTTGAGTTATTTCCGAAATATTTTAATTCTGCCCCACTGTGCAGACAGGGGACACCCTTTGATTTCTTAATTCTTTTTTATCGGTCTTACTAGAAGGAGCCATAGTAATATGCCAATTGGATGTGTTTTCTATCATTAAATAACCTGAACTGTAAGGAAGTTTTCTTAAAAAAAAAAACAAAATTGAGGGTAAAACAAAAACCCTTTCCTTTTCTTAAAAAATCTAATTTTTCGTAAAAAAAAAAAAAAAAATTCAGAGTAAAACCGGCAGCCTTCTATTTTCTTAAAAAATATAATTTTTCGTAAAAAAAACAAAATTGAGGGTAAAGCCAGTATAATTTTTCTTAAAAAAAAACAAAATTGAGGGTAAAACCGGCAGCCTTCTATTTTCTTAAAAAATAAAATTTTTTGTCAAAAGACCAAAATTGAGGGTAAAACCAGCAACCTATTATTTTCTTAAAAAATCAAATTTTTCTTAACAAAAAAACAAAGTTGAGGGTAAAACCAGCAGGCTTCTATTTTCTTAAAAAATTTTTCTCACAAAAAAAAAAATAAAAACAAAATTGAGGGTAAAACCAGAAGCCTTATATTTTCTAAAAAAAAAAAAAATATAATTTTTCTTAAACAAAGAAACAAAGTTGAGGGTAAAACCATTAGCATTGCATCCAAGTCCGACAGTCAGGCTAAACTATATTAAGAACTATCAGTGTCCGCGTTGTCATCAGTATCCTGATAATATTTTGTTGCGGTTTTCCTTTTGCTTAAAAAGTAATCTATGACAAATTTGTAGACTTTTTTTACTTTGTATAGAGATGTCCATCTCTGGGCACTTACTAATGATATTGCAACATAAGTTTTATATAAAATTCAATTATTGCAGAGTTCTCTAAACATTGACTAAAATTTTTTATTGCTGTCAAGTTTTTTTAATATTATAAAATCGGTAAAAAATGAGTGCTTCACTATTTTAAAAGGGAAAAAGTAGCCTGTGTTTGAAACGATAAACTAAGGTACCTCTCCACAAAATGAAATTAAAATTCATGCAGTATTTTTTTACGTTATATGAACACTTACTGAAGGGAAGATAAACAAAAAAGCAAAAAATTGGTGTCGTTCAACACCAGCAACAAAATTGAAAAAAAAAAAAACATTTATGACTTAAAATCTGTTTAAAAGCTTTCACTGTACTTGGCTACTCTTACAAACTGAACATGTACATATATATGTATTATAAAACAAACAACTGTATAAATAGACACTTAAACCAAAGACTTTAGAAAATGTATAATGAAGGTGAACAGGTAGCACTAAATAGAATTTAATATAAAAATGAAGGCATACAAAATGCATATAAAATAAAAAATTTACACCTTTTTCGCTTTCAACAAATATGTACAGCTTGTTGTGGCTGTTTGGCTATATTTGGTTGCACGCTTAACTAACTACAACTAAGTTGAGACAACTTTTGTGATAAAGATTAATTTAAAACTTAAAAAATAATAAAAAATAAAATAAAATAAACAACCAAAATTAGGCACGCAAAAATTTTAAATTTTTAACATGTTTTGTTTTTCTTTGCTACATGCAACATTATTGTGGGCTCTCTCATGCACGTTTGACTACGTTACTTTCACATTATCGTCTTCATTATCACGATCCTTATTATCGCCTCCATTAAGCAGCAGCTAAACTACATATATGTCTAAGGCACATAGCCATAGTTGTGATAGGTTTGGGCATATTGAGCTTGTTGTTGAGCAACTGCTGCTGCAGCTACGGCCGCTGCGGTGGCCGCATGGGGATGAGGCAAATAGGGTAAAGATCCAAAAGTATAGGCTGGCAAGATGGGCGCTGTGTTATTCGTTTTGGCAGACGAGTTAGTGGGTGAAGCTGATGGTTTGGCAGGTGGTTTGGGAGCCACAATAGCATTGGTTCTTATTGGTTTTCTAACAAAGATTCGGGCAACAAATACGGTCACCACAAAGGCCAGCAAGGAGCCCATAATAGTACCAGCCACCACATCAGACCAATGATGCCAATAATCCGAAATGCGTGTCAAGGCCACATACCAAGCAAACATTATGAATATAAATTGCAGTAAATGTTTTAGCAATTTAGAGGCACGAGTGCTTAAAGCTGCCTGCAGATAAATGGCTAAATACACCATGCTATAGAAGAATATGCTGGCATGGCCACTGGGAAATGATTGTCCCAATTGGGCCAGAGTTGAGGCCGTATGATTTTGTCCCACACATTCGTATTGTTCTATGTAACGGCCAAAATTGAAGGAATCCTTACACGTTGAGCCATCCGGCAGCTGAGGTTGACACACCGCAAAGAAATATGGCCTTAAACGTCCCACTGTGTATTTGGTTATATGGGTGGAAACTAAACACAAGGCCAAACCAAATAAGTAGTAGCCAATTTGCAAATAGCAGTGCATTAAACGTTCGCCTATACGACAGCCTGCCTTAGAGTTGTTGTGCTGGGATGATTTTCTTTTTTCAGCTGTTGCTGGAGAAAGTTGTTTGAATAACTCCACCACTATCATTACGGATGAGGGTACGGCCAATACAATTATTACCAGCAAAGCCGTGCTAATGGTATTTTCACGATAGGGATACTGTAGTGATTCATCGTTGCAAAAGAATCCTCGTTTATAGGGTTTAAACCATTTACGCAAAGCCACTTCCGAGAAGCATAAGCCAGCGAATATTAGTAAGTCGAAACTAATACGAGCTACACTTTTGAATCGTTTCATTTTAACACACACACACACTTTCTTTCAAATTAAGAAAGATTTCAAGATTATTATTAATAAAAAAAATTCCCCGTTTTCTGGTTCTTGTTTTATTCAAATTTTAATCTTGACGACGCGCGCTTATTCCATTAAGTTTTGCACCTGCTTGTAAGGTTTTTTTTTTTGTTGTGAAAACCGCTGTTTAAAGTTGATTTTTAAGACATTATTCGCGTTGCGTTTGTTGTGCTGAACATACCTGCAGTAGGTTTAAGTAATGACTAACTTAAGCCAGTATTTGTTTAGCTTGTTTGAGGTGGTGTATTTTTTGTAGTTTTTAGCCTGACTTGCCAAAATATGCTCAATCATGGGTTACCAGCAAGACCAGTTATAAGAGAATCGCTTTAGTTGTTGTTTACTCGAAAACAAACAACACACACACAAATACTCTCTGTAGAAAAAAATTTCTATTAACAAAGTCAGTGTTTTAAATGTGTGAAATCACATGGAAGCCTCAGAATCGTTTACAAACATGTCTGCTAAGACAAAAATGAAACCTTTTTTCTTTTCTAATTCCCAAAAATGGGATTGTTGAGTTTTTTCCCCTTACGAAAAGCTAAGCTAGAAATATTATTCTAATAATTTTTTTTTAATTCCATTGATAGAAAGAGTATATAATTCACCATAGTTATGTTAAATATTCTCTTACTCTGTTATGTTTCCCAATCTCAAAATAATATAAATTCGGTTTTTACATATTTTCTATGTCTGTATGTCTTTTTCTTTGTGTTCGCATCACGTAAAAACTGCTAGATGGATTTTAACAAAATTTTGTAAGGAGGTACTTTAGTATCCCGATTCCAGTATAGGGGACTTTTTTCCGCAAATATATCTTATTTCCACTACGCCGATATTTACCAAAATAAAAAGCTACTGCATACTTTAAGGTATCTTTTATTTTTGAAAGCAGTATATTTCAAGCAATGTTGCGCAACAGATGGAGCTGTTTTAAAATAATGAGTAACTCATTTTCTGTCTGTCTTTTACAGAGCTTTAAAATAATTTTTAGAATTTTAGAATTTTATCCAGGGGTGGATATGAAGTGAATACGCACATAAAAGTCTTAAAAGCAAAGCAAAATCGAAGATAGTATTGTCAGGACGAATACAACGTGTGTGGGCGTAGCTAGTATAATA
Organism: Phasia obesa; assembly: GCA_949628195.1. NCBI lineage: Eukaryota > Metazoa > Arthropoda > Insecta > Diptera > Tachinidae > Phasia > Phasia obesa. The sequence continues at coordinate 125,268,472 of OX451217.1, forward strand.
TAAAGATATGGAATGTTTTTGTAAAAATTTTATCGACATTTTTTTGTAAAAATTTTATCGAAATTTTTTTGTAAAAATTTTATCAAAATTTTTTTGTGAAAATTTTATCAAAATTTTTTGAAAAAATTTTATCGAAATTTTTTTATGAAAATTTTATCGAATTTGTTTTGTGAAAATTTTATCGAATTTTTTTTGTAAAAATTTTATCGAAATTTTTTTTTTTTATTTTATCGAAAATGTGTTGTATAAATTTTATCGAAAGTTTATTCTAATAGTTTTACATTAAATTTTTTGTATAAGGACCTTTCTGCAATCTATATTGCGTTGGATGGTCAGACTAAAGCACATTGAGCATATTGACTGCTCCTGGTACTCAGTGGGCACCATGTGGGTCTATCAACTACCTCAATGTGTATTGCTTTCTATAAGGGGTAATTCCATTTTTTTTTTTTTTTTGTTTATATTCGTTGACTCCCTGAATCCAAATATGATTTTAAAAAAATTCTATCACTTACAGTTTTTCCGCTACACAGTTATCAAAATTGAAAAATATCCAATTTTTGCATATGCGCTCGAGGATTAAATATATTCTAAATCCAGTTCTATAAGTCCTAGAAAGTTGAGTAATAGCTCATTTTAAAGGGTATTTCATACGCTCTTTAATTTGGTATCAATCATAAATCATGAAATTTTTTAACAAATTTTTTTCTGATATTTAAAAAAAAAGTTTTATTAAAATCTTTGAGTTAGTGTCTTTTAATTTTTTTTTTAATTTACATATCTTTTTTAACGTGGCTTACTGAGTACGCTATAAAAATTTCAGAATGGGACCATGGTGGGATCAGAAGTTATATTAAAAAAACTTCATTTTGACTCATTATAAACTGAAAAAATAAAAATTTTTTAATAAACTGGGTAATAAAGGTAAGAAATATTCCTTAAAACTGAAAAATATGTAGTTTTTTAACATAACTTCTGATCCCACCATGGTCCCATCCTGAAATTTTTAGGACTTATAGAACTTATAGAAATTTCTAGGACTTATAGAACTGGATTTAGAATATATTTAATCCTCAAGCGCACATGCAAAAAAGCGACATTTTTCAATTTTGATAACTGTGTAGCGGAAAAACTAAGCGATAGAATTTTTTAAAAATCATATTTGGATTCAGGGAGTCAAAGAATATAAATAAAAAAAAGTTTCAATAAAATCTGAAGTAGTCATTTTGAGTGCCTTGTTGATTTGACGTGGTATTACCCTAAGGCTTCTTATACAAACCAAAGCAAAAAAACCCTGTCAACCAAAAAACAAACAAAAATCGCCCCTCGCAGCGTGTTATTGATCCCCCGAGATCTGCCTGCACTCTATGCTATCTACTAGTCGCGGTCTAATATTTATTTAACAAAAAAAAAAAAGCAAAAGAGAATCATTACGACCGAAATGTTTTTTTGCCCGAAGCCTCGAATCGAATGGTCTGATGTTACTAAATTGCATTAACGAAATTTTCGAAACTATGCATGGTAGATTGGTGGCCTTAAATGTTCTGTATTTCTTCTGGTGCCTTGGCAAAGTTGATTTCGACTTCTCTATGTATAAGGATCCAGAATAAATATACTTTATGAGGACGGAAATGTATATTGTAGAAATTCACACGGAAAGACAAACTTATATATACCCTTTCCACCTGTGGTGAAGAGTATAAAAATGGATCAATTTCGGGAGGTACTGATATCAGTATAAATACAAATTTGAAAAGTAAGTAAGAAATGTGGTTGTAGATAAAATATTGGTGGGGTTACCAGAATACCATCTATCATTATATAGGTCCACTATTAAACTAGAGTAACGAGATCTAAAGAAAGTGCCCGTTTAAAATTGATACTATTATTGAGTTGGTTTTCCTATAACAATTAATAGCCTCCATACTTGTCTGACAATTTTCAAATAATACTCCTCCATTCTCAACCGAACTCTTAAGGGAGGCTTACATAGCTAAAATTTTTAGTGAACTCTTGAATGAAGTTTCAATTAAATTAGATGATCTGTTTAAAAACTTTTTATCAAATCTCCTTCTTTACAGCTCCTCCTCTCTTCACTTATATACTAAATGCCCTCTAAATACCACGCCTACTTAACACTAGCGGCCGTGCAATACTTTTTCATATGTTAATAATCCGTGTGACATTACTTAAAGCTGCCACACATGATGTGTTATTAAGCTTTATGTAATATCTACTTACTTACTTTGGTGACTATTACAGAACATTTGTTCCTGTAGCCGAACGTAAAATAGATTTCCAAGCGCCTCGGTCTTCTGCGCTTCTTCTCCAATTTCTGACACCAAGATGTCTTCCTCAACTTGATCTTTCATCCATCGAAGTTTCGGTCTTCCCCTTCTGCGTGAACCGTCACCAGGTTCCTATGCAAATGACTTTCTAGCTGGAGCATCTTCATACATTCTCACAACATGACCTAGCCAACGCAATCGTTGTAATTTGATACGTTTGACTATGTCCATGTCAGCATACAGCTCATACAGCTGATGGTTCATACGAAACCGATATTCTCCGACAACGCAGATTGGTCCATAGACTTTACGAAGAATTTTTCTCTCAAACACTCCAAGCACTGCATTATCTACTTTCGTAAGTACCCATGCTTCGGAACTATATAATAGCACGGGTAGTATCAGTGTCTTGTAGAGAGTTATGTAATATCACACGTATTATTAAACACCAGAGGAGGTTTTGTAGAGACTTACTGACATGACCAGTCTCTCTCAGTAGCTCGTTGTGTATGCATGTACTTATGCTTGACACTTTCAAAATTAGCACCTCTAGCCTTTCTGGTAAACATTTTTTCATAGACTATTTGCACTAGTTCGGTGGTTATCACCCCTTAACCTCTTTCCACACTTTCGAAGGAAACAAGATCACCTAAGTAGGACAAAGAGGTCTTTATTAAAACTGCAGATCGATAGACATGCACATTTCTTCCAGTTTAGTTTTTTTTCACTTGGTTATAACGAGTGATTTTTTAAGAGCTTGAGAACTTTTTTTTTAGAAAAAACGCATAAAATTTGCAAAATCTCATCGGTTCTTTATTTGAAACGTTAGATTGGTCCATGACATTTACTTTTTGAAGATAATTTCATTTAAATGTTGACCGCGGCTGCGTCTTAGGTGGTCCATTCGGAAAGTCCAATTTTGGGCAACTTTTTCGAGCATTTCGGCCGGAATAGCCCGAATTTCTTCGGAAATGTTGTCTTCCAAAGCTGGAATAGTTGCTGGCTTATTTCTGTAGACTTTAGACTTGACGTAGCCCCACAAAAAATAGTCTAAAGGCGTCAAATCGCATGATCTTGGTGGCCAACTTACCGGTCCATTTCTTGAGATGAATTGTTCTCCGAAGTTTTCCCTCAAAATGGCCATAGAATCGCGAGCTGTGTGGCATGTAGCGCCATCTTGTTGAAACCACATGTCAACCAAGTTCAGTTGTTCCATTTTTGGCAACAAAAAGTTTGTTAGCATCGAACGATAGCGATCGCCATTCACCGTAACGTTGCGTCCAACAGCATCTTTGAAAAAATACGGTCCAATGATTCCACCAGCGTACAAACCACACTAAACAGTGCATTTTTCGGGATGCATGGGCAGTTCTTGAACGGCTTCTGGTTGCTCTTCACTCCAAATGCGGCAATTTTGCTTATTTACGTAGCCATTCAACCAGAAATGAGCCTCATCGCTGAACAAAATTTGTCACATTTGAACATTTCGAACCGAACACTGATTTTGGTAATAAAATTCAATGATTTGCAAGCGTTGCTCGTTAGTAAGTCTATTCATGATGAAATGTCAAAGCATACTGAGCATCTTTCTCTTTGGCACCATGTCTGAAATCTCACGTGATCTGTCAAATACTAATGCATGAAAATCCTAACCTCAAAAAAATCACCCATTAAAACCTATCCTTTGAAATGACATCATTAATAATCATGTTTTACTTTTTTAATTTTTCTTACAATGATTGTATTCCTTTACACACGGGGAAATGCCCATAAAGCTATCTTGCATAGAAAGACCCACTTTTTGTTTGGTTGTTTATTTATTGAAAATGCAACGTTACTCATCATCAGTTACTTTGGTTACCCCGTTGCTAGTAACAGTTATTCGTATGTATGCACGAATATATTCAGAAATAATGTTGTTGTTATTTTGGCTTCGGCACGTTTATTTAAGCTGTTATTTTTAAGCTCTTGTTTATAACTACATATTTTCGGTGTTTTGTTCTCATCAGCTGTTTATCGTAGCAGTTATTTGTACTCAACTTGTAGCTCGAGTACGTGTTTCATTTCATGGTTGTTTGCTTTCTTTTCTTTCCTTTTCTTTTGTGCATCTCATATTTACCTTTTTCTTTATCTTGATTTGCATTTTACGTGTTGCATGACTTGAGAAATCTTTAGCATCTCTTTTGTTTGTTGCTGTTGGTTATCATTTGGGTTTCTTAAATACTCTCACACTTATTAGTAACCGGTTTAAGTACAAATACCTGTTTGCATACTGCATCACGAAAAATCATCCAGTGGAACTGTGTATGTGATTTCCTTAAGAACATTTTATTGTGGCTAAACAATTGACGACGTTTGTTTAGCAAAACCCCTGTAGACAAATGTTAGTTGTACCTACGGCATTCACTATGTATTTAACTACAGGTAGTGAATGAAATTAAGGTGCAAAATTTGGTCAAGGTTGAAGAAATCTGAAGACGAAAAGAACAAAAGAAATTTTTTTACACATGGCTATGTTTAAATATAAAAATAAATAACTTATAAAATAGGGTGAGAGTTTTCGAAAAAACAGCATAAAAATTATAGAATTCGAAAAATTACTGAGAAGATTGGGGAGAATTTTTAACCCAATAAAATTGAGTTTTATCAAAATTTAAGCACTTAAGGACTTAGAATAAGTCGTCTATAGAATATAGACCTTAAAAACCAGAGCCAACTACGTTACTCCTCAATAATAAACAAGCTTTGGTTCATGGCTATTATCTCCTAAGGGTATTTCGGTTCTGCACCCAATCTTTAATTGACTACTGTTTACCAAATGTACTACGTTATGGGGTGCAATAACAATGTATTCGTTTTATAACTTTATCTCTTTAAATGAGTAAGCTGGTGGAGACCAATATTACTCGTTTATTATTATTTTAGCCGGAGTTTTATCGGTTCGTGTTCGTTCGTTCGGCTTTAGTGTGAAAATAAAAACAGTTTTCTATTCATTATGCCAAATATAGATATACCTTTTACCCTATCGGAGTTTTGCAAATAATATTTTTAAGTCTTTAGATTTAAGAGAGATGCCATTCTTCCATCAAATTTTTAATATTATTTTTGTGCTAGTTTCCTATTTACATTTTTAAATTTTTATTGAATTACAATCTCAATATTTTTTGATAAAATACCAACATTTTTATTGACATATTTTTTTTAGTGGAATATTTATGGTATTATGCCCTGTGAAATGGGCAAATGCCAACGAAGGTCCTACAATATCTAGGAGAACTTACTGAACCTGAACGATGGAAGGAGGCTACTTACTACATGAAGATAGGATAATAGTGCTTCTTGGCAGAAATGCTCTACAAATCGGTTGTCTATAATCATTTATGGATGAAAGATAGTCGAAAAGGAACCTTCTAAGGAAGTGGCCTGCTTTGGGTTTTCCCTATATTATAAATGATATGGTGTTATCCGGATTTATATGATTTGTGTAAAATATAAATTTTGAGTATAATTTCTGTTATCTGCTAGGCTCTATTATTTGGTGATGTTTTTGTTTTTTATTAATTTTTTAATTTTTTTAATTTTTTAATTTTTGACTTTTTTCTGTTTTTTTTTAATTTTAGGGTTGCGTATCGAAGGCTAAAAACATATCTCTACTAATAGCGCTCACACTTGAAATTTTCACATTTAATGTATGAATTTATAAAAAAATAAAATTTTTATGAAAAAAATTAATTGCATACTTTTAGGATGATATATAACTATACAACGGAATGTTTTTTTTGTGCGAATAGTGAATTGTTGTTGGTTTTAGCATTTCATACTACCCAAAGAGTTAAAACGTGACCTTAATATTTTCGTCACAGACGAATAGACAATTCGTCTGTCAGCGCTTTCTATTTCCTTAACCTAGTGGTAGATTCTTAAAATTTTCGCAGAAGTTATAAAACTATGTCCTAAAACAATAAATACTAAAAATTAAAGGATATTCCGCTGTAATTTTTAGGCATTTATGGCCTTATTTATGGAACCTTAATAAACATATTGTCTATTCAAACAAGAAACAATAAATAATTAAAATTGGTAAAATTTTATTTGATGAAGGTTGTTGCAGCGAAATTTTTAAAAACTGGTAAAGTCATAAATAAAGATACAAGTAAAATGCTATATTCGGCCATGCAGAATCTTTTATACCCTTCACCATAGTAATGCCAGATATTGTGTTACCCTTTTATGGTTTTTTGAAAATTGTTTGTAAAATTTTATGAAATTTCTTTGTAAAACTTTTTTTTCCATATATTTTGTAAAATTTTTCCTTCTAATTACACAGTGCAACACGGAAAAAAACAACCATATACGGACACCACTACGTGATAAAAGACCAAAAAAAAGACCCCTGTCTCCCAGTTTTGCCCAAAGTCCTCCAGGTTTTTTTTTATGGGCCCTCGATGTCATTTTTGCAAAAAAATGATCATTTACTCAAGCTCATATTTTGCAAACCGTTTGGAATTTTGATATACTCTCTGAGGCAAAGTTGTAGCTCTTGTCATAAAGAACAAAAATTGTTAACATATAAAATCAAAAAAGCTTCATCTTCAATTTTTTTACCTTTTTTCTGATTCTGATGATTCTTAACACCGTTTAGGTAGCCGCAAAAGTGAAAAATTTCCCGAAATTTTTTTAATTTCATTTGTTTTTTTCTTTACTTCAACATTGAGATACTATAAAGCCTTCTCCCGTAAGTGAAAAGGCATGTTCATCTTAGATCTTAGGTGATATGGGTTGACATTTAGAGTTAGGGTTGTAACAAAGAGTACTAGCATGGATATTTAGTAATAATGATTCAGTGTTGTAGGGATTAGTAGTCTCAGCAGGGATGGCACTACAATACTATGCTATCTATTACAAAAAATAAAAAAAAATATTCGTATTATGTTTATAATGTTGATGGCCCTGGACTTGGAAATCGCACTCTCTTAAGCTGTGGATCCAAATCGTCCGAATCTGACTCTGATTCAGAACTTATGGTGTCCACAGGCACGGTAGTTCCAGACTGCCCTCCACCATCAGCTTTTTCTTCTTCAGATACTTCATTAACATCATACAGGGTGATCTTGAGACTCCACCAACATACCTGAAATGAATTATAAAAGAAATCAAAAAAGGAATGCAAAACAATGAATCAATAAAATTGATATTACCTTTGCAAGCAATGCATCGAGTTTTTTGCCTTTGTACCGTTTTTCCATGGGCATTGTGGTTTGGTGAAACCGTTCTCCTTGCTCATCGGATTCGGTAGGGAGTCGTTTGATAAAATCGCCAAAATGAAAATGAAGAAAATGCAGCTTTAATGTCATCGATGTGCCGATTTTCTCAAAATAATACAGCATTTTTTCACCCATTCACCCATCATTAAGCGCTACCTAAACGGTGTTAAGAATCATTCCTAGGAAGTTCATATGTTCTAGAAAGTTCTTTATTGAGATCTTAGGTTCATTTTTGTAGTTGATTGTTTCCTTGAATTTTGTACGGTTTGCTACCTATGGACCTGAACAGGGGAAAAAAGGTAAAAAAAATTTAATTTTTTAAAGTTTTTTGCGATTTTGACCTTGAAGATTAAGTTTTTTTGATTTTATATGTGAACAATTGTTGTTCTTTATGATAAGGGCTACAACTTTGCGTCAGAGAGTATATCAAAATTCCAAACGGTTTGCAAAATATGAGCTTGAGTAAATGATAATTTTTTTGCAAAAATGACATCGAGGCCCCACATCTTTGAGGGCCCATAAAAAAACCTGAGGACTTTGGGCAAAACTAGGAGACAGGGGTCTTTTTTTTGGTCTTTTATGACGTAGTGGTGTCCGTATATGGTTATTTTGCCATGACTTAAAAAATTACACAGTGTGTTACCAACCGAACACGGATAGGCGGACATCACTTAATCAAATTTTCTATGTATAATCTAGATCCAGAATATATATACTTTATGGGGTCGGAAATTAATATTGTAGAAAATACACACGGAATGACAAGCTTATATCTATATACCCTTTCCACCTGTGGTGAACGGTATAAAAATGTCTTCTATTTTTGGTGATTTGTCCAATATTATAACCAATATGTTTTGTCCAATATTATAACTTTTCTATTGTTCTTTTTTCGAATTTAGATTTTCATTAACATTTTTGACTTTTTTGTAAAAGTTTTAGTTTGTGGTGAATTTAAATATCTTTGTTTTTGTAAAAGTTTTTCTTTAATAAAAACTGGATTTTATAATTCTGGGATGAATTTTATAATATTTATATAACTACATTTACATGCTCATATAACTAATAAAAATTTTACTCTTCTTTCTTTTTAGGTAAGTTCATCAAATTCCCTACTATGTTTTTAAATATTTCGGTAAGAATTATTCAGCAAAAAAAAGAAAACAGTTAGACATTTCCTAAAAAAAAAAGGTACAAGTAGTAAAACTTAATAAAATAGATTTAAGAGGTTAAACGACTATCAACATCTTTAAATACAAGCTGCGCTCACACAGGTTGTTAGCCCCGTGGTAATATTTTGTTTGCTTTGAAAGTAATCCACACCAAATTTTAAGACTCATACTTTTAAAGTGCTTCACGTATACGTTTTTTCTTTATATGAAGGTACCCATCCCTGAATAAAAACCTTAATTTCATACAAAATTCTAAAAATTACTGTAAACCTCTGTAAAAGGTGTGTAAGATATCCCGCCTCAAAGTATGCATATCGGTAAAATTGCGTACTTTCACTGCATTTTCTCCACTTTCTCTTGGAAATAAGATCCTTTTTGATGAATGTTCTCTTCTTCTTCTTTTTTTAATGAATGTTCTCAGTCTGAATTCTGGTCAAAACTAAGATCAAACGGTGTTATCGGCAATGATAACCTTACTAATGATATTGATATTGAAGAATTTATTAGGTTATCAATACTACCGTCAATAGGACCAAATAACAGAATGATTCCCTCGTTGCTTAAAAAAGGAGGTTTTAAGTTTAGAAATATTGATTCATTGGAAATATTTGAAGCTATGAGGTGCATTAAATCCGATTCTGTTGGACCTATAAAATTTCTTAAAATAATTTACCCAATTATTTCTACCAATATAACATTTCTTTTAAATTCCATCATAATATCCTCCGTCTATCCTAAATTATGGAAAATTGGTCGAGTTGTACCAATACCTAAAGTAAACACACATTTAGACTATCGCCCAATAAGTGTATTAAATGCCTATTCTAAAATCTTGGAAATTTTATTAAGGAAACAAATGATGGAGCATATTAACTCCAGAAGATTGATTAATCCTTTTCAATCTGGGTTCAGGGCGGGGTACAATACCACAGGTTTAGTACTGGATATTTCAGAAAATATAAGGGCCAACATGGATAAATCATTAAACCTACTAGTGGTTGTACTTGATTTTACTAAAGCATTCGATTCCTTATGTCACAAAACTTTGTGTGAAAAACTTCAAAAGAACTTTGATTTTAGTTCCTCCTCTGCTCGTTTAATATGGTCATTTCTTCATAAAAGAGTTCAATATGTTGAGTTGAGTAGCGAAAGATCTTCTACCAGAGAAGTTTTTAGAGGCGTGCCGCAAGGTTCTATATTGGGTCCTCTTTTATTTTCAATATATATTAATGATATTTATAATATATTATAAATATATGCGGATGATATACAGTTGCTAGCTAATGATTATGGTTTTGGTATCAGATTTCTAGAAGGTAAAGTCAATGACGATTTAGAACGCATTGTAGAGTGGTCTAAACTTAACTTTTTGGATTTAAATGATACTAAAAGTAAAGCCTTGTATTTTTCTCCTAAACCTGTGCTTCCAAATATATACTTAATGAACAAAAGTTTGGATTTTGTATCTCATCATAAGATTTTGGGTTTTTATATTGACACAAAATTAGATTTCACTTTCCACGTTAACTTTATTATATCTCGAGTTTTATTTACACTAAGGCAACCGTATTCCCTTAGGATATACTTACCTATGAGGGTAAGGAAAAGAGTAGCTCTTTCATTATGCTTTCCTTTATTTCTCTATGGGATGGAAGTATTCTCGGGAACGTCCCAACAAAATATGACGAAGCTAAGATTATGTTTTAATAGAGTTGTCAGATATATTTGTAATCTCAAATTAAGGGAACATGTGTCTGGTCATTTAATTAGCATATTAGATTCGGATTTTCATAGTTTTGTTAACCAAAGATTGCTTCTTCAATGTTATAAGATAATTAAATTTGGTATGCCCCCATATCTTTTAAAGAAATTTAACTTTGGAAGATCATCAAGAACTAACACTATTGTATGTCCAAATCACTCAACTCTTTATATGACTAGATCATTTGTGGTTAGAGTTTCAAGATTATGGAACAACTTTCTTCCAAATGTAGAACGACATTTTATTAAACCCATTAAGGAATTTAAAAGCATCCTAAAACAATACATATAAAAATGCATCATTTTAGCTGTTATCACATAAAGGACTGGTATTAACAACATGTTTTAATGTTGGTTTGGCTTCATCATGTGTGCAATTTGAAGAAGTAATAAATTTTTTTTTTATAATTTCTGCATAATTATTTTAGTTATAAAATTTGTTAAGCCATATAAATCTAGATTAAGTTGGCCTTTAAGGCTTGTAATCAGAATAAATAAATAAATAAATAAAAGAGAATCCTATATTTGAATAAATATATAAAGGTACCTCCTCACAAATTATTACTAAAATCCATCTAGTAGTTTTTACGTGATGCAAACACAGAGAGACAGCAAAAAAGTTACTGTTTTATTATATCACTAGCTCTGCCCACATACGTTGTGTGCGTCTGACAATATTTTGGTTGATTTTGCTTTGAAAGTAATCCATAACAAAACTTTATATAAAGGTACCCATACCTGGATAAAATTCTAAAAGTTATTGTAACTTTATATAAAGGTACCCATACCTGGATATTCTAAAAGTTATTGTAAAGCTCTCTAAAAGGTGTTTAAAATATTTTAATAACGATTTAATTCCACAAAGTAAAAATACAAATCAAATGCAAATTTTATTCAATTGGCTATTTGGCAGTAAGTTATTTATATTATCTCACTATTTTAAAACAGCGTCATCTGATGCGTAACCGTGTTTAAAATATCCTGCTCTCAATTTATATTTTGTGATTATTTTAAAAGAGCGCCTTCTGTTGCGTAACCGCCTTTAAAAATAAAACCTTTAAATTGGTAAAATTACTGCTTTTTCTTCACTTTCTCTTGGAAAAAAATATTTTTGCCCAAAAAAGGTATCCTATATTGAAACCAGAATACTGAGGTATATTCTCACAAAATTTTGGTAATATCCATCCATTAGTTTTTACGTGATGCGAACACAAACAGAAAGACAGACAGATAGGAAATGAGTTACTATTTTATTACATGTATAGATATGTTTAAATAAAGGAAAGTATAAATTCCATTTTAAACGCGGCTTGAAAATGATGTCTTTACATCGAAAGCGCTCGCCAAACGTACCAAAACAACATCCAGTGAAGACGGTCTTCACCGAAAGGTATGACAACAGTATAAATTCCTTAGTTTTGAATTTTTGCGAATTTATTTTATGGTTCCTTTTAATAAATATAAATGGATGATTCTAATTATCGTTAGTGAAATATTTGATCACTAAATTTCATGAATTTTAGAACGTAATTTTTTGGTATAAGATTTGGTTGTTTAAAAACAAAAACTACTCCAACTCGTCCAAATTGTATACTAATTAAGAAACTATAAATTTTTTCAAGAAATTGGACTAAATTTTTATACCAAACAAATAGATATTTTGAAAATTTATATAATCTATATATTTTCAAAACTTTGTGTATTGAACGTTACTCTGGTACAATTTTATTTACTAAAATTGTATAAGGAATATAGAAAACAAGATTACGAACAAGATTATGATTCTATATAATTAAAAGTTCTGTGAATTTATCAAAACTTATCATATTGAGAAAGGTTTCACTAAGCGATCAATTTTTTAAAATAAATATAATTTAAAAGTTACCCACACTTTTTTAAAAGAACTTATATTTTTAAAAATCCGTATTGTTATCTCCAACTCAAATATTGTTAATTCACTTTGAAGTGTTTACTGTATGAAATCCATACAAACATTTTAAAATTAATTGGCGTTCAATTTTACGATAATAAAAGTATGTCTATCGATATCAACTGAAAAACAACGGAATTCTATTAAAGAAAAAACATTAATATGAACGAAATGGCGTTAATTTATTTTATTAAATGTGCTTATTTACAGAAATAGAGAAGCATAATTAGACTTTATCAGCTCAGATTAAGGGAAACATACAAAAGAATGCAAATCCAATCGAATTGTCTGAAGTTTTTTTGATTAAAAGGTATCTGCGGAAGCTTAAATTTTCCTTTCCAAAAAAATAAATTCTACTACTTTTGCATAACTTAAAAGATTTTAGTTAAAAAACTAATTGTAAAAAAAGATCTAAGAACGCAAACCTCAGCAGCCGGTTCCTATAATAATTAAGTTGTAAATTTATTTACTCTAAGTAAATAAGAAAGGATCAGGAAATTATTTTGTTTACATGTTTTTTAGCCATTGTTGAAGCAATCCTCTGTCATTATTTGTTTTAATATATTTAATTTTTAAGTTTTTTATATATAATACTGAAGTAACGTTCAATACAAAAAAATAGCTTTCAGCATTAAAAACTCAAATAATTTTTGTTTCAATATAATTTTTTTTTTGTTTTCACCATTTTAACTTCCGTAAATTAAAAAACAAGTAAGACCGCCTGAATTCGGCATGAATCTTATATACCCTTCACCATAGTAATGTTAAATACTGCCATACTCTGTTATGTTTCCCAATTTAACAATAATATAACTTCGGTTTTTACTTTTATGATTTTCACCTTCATTATTGCAATTATAATACAAAGGTATAGACAATTTTTTGGAATTATTTATCGAATTTTTTTGTAAAAATTTTATTAAAAATTTTTGCTAAAAATTTTATCGCAAAATAATTTGTAAAAATTTAATAGCATATTTTTTTGTAAAGATTTTATCGACATTTTTTTGCAAAAATTTTATCGAAATTTTTTTGTTAAAATTTTATCTAAATTTATAGAAAATTTTTTGTTAAAATTTTATACAAATAACAAATAATAATGAACAATTGTTTCATTATTATTTGTTATTAATAAAAAAGGTCAAATATAATTAAGTAAAATTGAAAAAATTTTATACAAATTTTTTGCTGAATTTATATTGAAAATTTTTGTAAATATTTTATCGAAAATTTTTGGTAAAAATATTGTCGAAAATTTTGTTATAAATTTTATCGATAATTTTTTGTATAAATTTATTCGAAAATTATTCTTAAAAATTTTATCGAAAATGTTTTGCTAAAATGTTATTGAAAATATTTTGTAAAAATTTTATCGGAAATATTTTGTAAAAGTTTTAACGAAAATATTTTGTAAAAATTTTATCGAAAATATTTTGTAAAAATTTTATCGAAAATATTTTGTAAAAATTTTATCGAAAATATTTTGTAAAAATTTTATCGAAAATATTTTGTAAAAATTTTATCGAATTTTTTGAGAATTTTATCGAGAATTTTTTCTAAACATTCTATCGGAAATTTTTTTGCAAAATTTGATCATACATTGAATGTAAAAATGTTATCGAAAATTTAATATCACATTTTATTGAAAATTTTTTGGAAAAAATTTATCGAGTTTTTTTCTTAATTTTATCGAAAATGTTTTGTCTAAATTTAATCGAAAATTTTTTGTTATCGAAAATTTTTTCTACTAAAATTTTACTATTTTTTGTAATAATTTTATCGAAAAATTTGTTCGAATATTTTATCGATTTTTTTTAAATTTTATAGAAAAAATGTTTGTAAAAATTAAATAGAATATTTTTTGTAAATATTTTATTGCATTTTTTTGTAATAATTTTATCAAAATTGTTTTATAAGATTTTGTCCAAATTTTTTTCGATTTTTTTTTTAAATTTTATCAATTTTTTTTTTGTAAAAATTTATAGAAATTTTTTTAATTTTATAGAAAATTTTTTGTAAAAATTTATAGAAAATTTTTTGTAAAAATTTATAGAAAATTTTTTGTAAAAATTTATAGAAAATTTTTTGTAAAAATTTATAGAAAAATTTTTGTAAAAATTTATAGAAAATTTTTTGTAAAAATTTATAGAAAATTTTTTGTAAAAATTTGAAGAAAATTTTTTGTAAAAATTTATAGAAAATTTTTTGTAAAAATTTATAGAAAATTTTTTGTAAAAATTTATAGAAAATTTTTTGTAAAAATTTATAGAAATGTATAGAAAATTTTTTGTAAAAATTTATAGAAAATTTTTTGTAAAAATTTATAGAAAATTTTTTGTAAAAATTTATAGAAAATTTTTTGTAAAAATTTATAGAAAATTTTTTGTAAAAATTTATAGAAAATTTTTTGTAAAAATTTATAAAAAATTTTTTGTAAAAATTTATAGAAAATTTTTTGTAAAAATTTATAGAAAATTTTTTGTAAAAATTTATAGAAAATTTTTTGTAAAAATTTATAGAAAATTTTTTGTAAAAATTTATAGAAAATTTTTTGTAAATATTTATAGAAAATTTTTGTAAAATTTATAGAAAATTTTTTGTAAAAATTTATAGAAAATTTTTTGTAAAAATTTATAGAAAATTTTTTGTAAAAATTTATAGAAAATTTTTTGTAAAAATTTAAAGAAAATTTTTTGTAAAAATTTATAGAAAATTTTTTGTAAAAATTTATAGAAAAATTTTGTAAAAATTTATAGAAAATTTTTTGTAAAAATTTATAGAAAATTTTTTTAAAAATTTTATAAAATTTTTTTGTAAAAATTTTCTAAAATTTTTTTGTAAAAATTTTCTAAAAATTTATAGAATTTATAGAAATTTTTTTGTAAAAATTTTTAGCTAAAACTAAAGTACATTGGGATGATTATATTGATCCCCCCATATATATACTCTTTTCCACCTTTGGCAAATCGTATAATAACAATATAATTACAAAACTTTGACACTACTTCTTAAGCTTTTTTATTATTCACAATTTTTTTAATGTTGTGAAACTATTGTTTAATTATCTAAAAATGTTCAAGAACAAAAAAAAGTAAACTTTAATTAAAAAAAAACATTTTATCTAAAAATGTTTAAGCTTTAATAAGGCACCTAAAAATACTCTTTTCAAAACGGCCTAAAATCTGTTCTAAACTCCCTATGAAAGCCAATATGTTGTTAATAGCGCAAACTTATCACTCATGCCAAACAATTATTTTGGTACAAAACTTTTGTCGAATAGATTTTCATTATTAAGTCATTATTGTAAAAATGATTCAGCAGGTTTTTTATGCTTTTTTCACTAAAATGAAAAAAAGCTCTTGAATTTCATGAGAACAAAATGAGTCAGTCACTTTTAACTACCAACTCTTAACTTTATTAAAATGCAACCAAATAAGAATAAGACTTTCCTGGCACAAACAGCCAGCCAATAACAAAAAATGTGCCTCTTTATCTGCTTTAATACTTTTTATCTGCTGCATACCGAGTATTATTCTTTATTATAAGTGACGAATAATGATCATGATGATGATGGTGCCGTTGATATTTGTAAGATCATTTAAATTTCATGTTTACACAATCTAAATCCTTTACTTATGCTGGCTTGGCTTGGCTTGCATTTGCATTTGCATAATTTTAGTTTTATCTGTAAATGTTGTCTGCATGTTTCTTTCTAAGTGTCTTGTGGCGCTCACGAATTCACTGAAGCTTTACTCTTTAAAACTTTGCATGTCTACCGGTTTAAGTTGTGCTTTTAATTTTATTTGATTGGTGTTTTTTTGGTCGTATTAAGGTCTAATGATTTTCTCAATAAAATTGCTGCTAAAATATTTTTTGAAGTGCTTGAAATACTTTAGTGCAATAGGTAGTAGTTAGAATGTATTTTTATTTATTTTCAAAGAGGGTTTAACCTTTAAACGGGATTGAAATGTGTAGCGGTTCATTTTGGGAACGTTAACTGATTAATTGTTTTAAAAAATTTTCAATATCATCCACACCATAATTTGTTTAAATTTAATTAGCTAATACAATTCAGCAATATCCGATTATAGCATTCGAGGCAGCGGGAAAAAACCACACCCAACTATATTTTTTCACGTTGTTTTTTTATTTTTTTCGGTTATAATGTGTCTCTTTTTTGTTAAATAAATATTACACTGTGACCAGTAGATCGCATTGATCTCGGGGCATCAATAACACCCTGCGCAGGGCGATTTTTTGTTTGTTTTTAAGTTAGTAGGGTTTTTCTGTTTTGATTTGTATTAAAGGCCTCTATAGAAAGCAATACACATATACATAGCCGATAGACCCACAGGGTGCCTACTGGGAAGCAGGAGCAGTCAATAGGCTCATTGGAGGGGTCAATAAAGCCCTACAATGTGCTTTAGTCTATTTAGATTGCAGGAATATCTTAACTTTTACAAAAAATGTTCTGTAAAATTTTTATAAAAAATGTTCTGTAAATTTTTTACATAAAACTTGCGATAAAATTTTTACAAAAATATTCTATAAAATTACAAAAAAAATATTCTATAAAATTACAAAAAATTTTGATACAATTTTGAAAATGATCGATAAATTTTTTAAAAAGAATTATCTATAAAAATCTTTAGAAAATATTTTCGATAACATTTTTACAAAAGTTTTATAAAATTTTTACAAAAAATGTTTATTAAAATTAAAAAAAAATCGATTAAATTTTTAATAAATTTTGACAAACAAATTTTCGATAAAATTTTTACAGAAAAATTTCGATAAAATAATTCGATAACATTTAGGAAATATCGATAAAATATTTACAAAAAATTTTCGATAAAATTTTTAGAAAAAATTATTGATATAATTTTTACAAAAGATTTTCGATAAAATTTTTAAAAATAAATTTGGTAATTTCGATAAAATTTTTACAAAAAAATTTCGATAAAATTTTTACAAAATAATTTCGATAAAATTTTTACAAAAAAATTTCGATAAAATTTTTACAAAAAAATTTCGATAAAATTTTTACAAAAATATTTCAGTAAAATTTTTACAAAAATATCTCACTAAAATTTTTACAAAAATATTTCGAAAAAAAATTCCTAAAATTGTTACAAAAAAATTTTTACCAAAAATTTATCTCTAAATATAATTTTTTCATTTCTGTCAAACCCTAAATGACACCCTTGTCTCATTCCAGGTTTAATTCTACAACTCACTATTCGTGCTCATATAATCAAAAGTAAATAAAAATGCAGCTTTGTTTATTTTTATACTTATTTGTACATTTTGTTTGGCGATTTTGCTGCTTTATCAATTATACTTAACTTCAATAGAAATTTTTGGAAAAGCGGAACACATATCTGTCCATTTTCCTACACAGACATATTTGTATTTCTTGCACACATTTTCGATATAGAGATTAAATTGCAGTTTTGTTTTCTAAGTTATAATTAAAATTATTTTATGCGATAAATATAAATTCAATATTAAGTTAGACCACCAGGCCATACCTAACCATACCATATCACGATACCTGTTTATTAATTAAATGATAGAGAGGTGTCTAATATTTCAATTAAAATTATGGAATTTTTAAGTGCTTTAATATTTATGGAAGAGGGGACTTTTTGTTATGTGCGTGTGTGTGTGTTAAACCATTTAAATGTTTCCCTTTGGATTTTGTTGCTATTTCCAATTATTTTATCTGCCATTTCTTATCTTTTAAAATACTTCAAATTCTTTGTTTATTAATTTAAAAATTAATTTCTTGATAAAAGTATTTCAGTTCAAAGAATTTTTACACACCTTTGGTTGGCACCTGTTCGCTTGTAGTTGTTAGCTTTTAACACATTCATTGCTCGTTTTTAATAGTTGTTAGCAGCACTATCATCTATAAATAAGCTTCTTAAATAGGTTTCTTGCAACATAAGGTTGCCAAGTTTGGTATAATTTTATTGTTGTGCTCATTTTACATATTGCGGTGATATTGTAAGAGACAAAATAAGAAAAATGCGATTATCATTTAAAATTTAATTTTTTAAGGAACCTAAGACGATGGTGTAAATATACTGTTGTCTTAGGTTCTTAATATATCTTTAAAATCAATAGTCAGATAAGTAGTCAGAGTATCAGCCGGTAGCTAGTTTAGAAGGCAGCAGTCAGAATATGAGTCCATTTACATACGAATTGTAAGCCGGAGGAGTATAATAGGGAAGTAGGAGTACAAACGTCTAGTCGAAGCACATATATGCCGTTCGTTGAAGTTTATAATATAGCTGGAGTATACGATGGATGTGGAAGTATAAGACAGTAGTCGAAGTAAAAATCGCTATAAGGCTGTAGCTGAAATATAACAAATATTCAGAGTAGTACAGGGTGGCGCAAAAATAACCTTCTGATGTTTTTTGGCTGTAATTTAAAAAAAAAATAAAAATTTGATTCTTCTTGTGGATTATTTTTATTTGGTCTTTTAATTTTTTACATCAAGTCGAGAATATGATGTCATGTAAATGGCCGCCGCCACAGTTGATTGTCATTTGAGCCCTTTTTACGGCATTTTCCATCACTTTGGCCAAAACTTCCGGCGATAGGTCCTCACATTCTTGACGGATATTGCCTTTAAGAGCTGCAAGAGTCTGAGGCTTGTTGACATAAACCCGCGACTTCACTTGACATAAGCCCCACAAAAAGAAGTCTGCCGCGGTTAAATCAGGCGATCTTGCTGGCCAGTGCAAATCGCCAAAACGAGAGATTAGGCGCCCGGGAAATGCATCCTTGGGCATATCGGTTGTGGCACGTGCAGTGTGTGCCGTTGCACCGTCCTGTTGGAACCACATGTTTTCCAATCCCAATTAATTAAGTTGCGGCAAAAAGACCTCGTTAATCATTTCTCTGTAGCGCTCACCATTCACAGTAACCGTTTGGCCCGCGACGTCTTCGAAGAAAAAAGGTCCGATGACTCCTCCAGCGAAAAGAGCACACCATACAGTGACTTTGAGCGGGTGTAATGGCTCTTCGTGGGATACACGCGGATTCACAGTGTCCCAGAAGCGTAATTTTTGCTTATTTACCTACTCGCTAAGATGGAAATGGGCCTCATCACTCATGATTATTTTTGATGAAAAATCATCTTCCTCTTGGTGGTGATTAAGGATGGCTTGAGCGAATGTTAGACGCGATTGGCGGTCAGCAGCTAACAGCTAATGCACCGTCTGGACTTTGTACGGAAACATCTTCAAATCTTTTACCAAAATTCGCTGTAAAGACCGTCGACTGATACCCATTTGCATGGCACGTCGTCTGGTCGATAACGACGGCGCTTCCATGACATCCTCGGCTACAGCAGCAATATTCTCTGCAGAACGGCTACTCCGGGGTCTGCCACGCCTGGCAGCATCTCGTGTTGTGCCAGTCTCTTCGAGGCGAGCGGCTAAACGTCGCAGTGTTTCACTAATAGGCGTTGGACGGCCAGGCAATCTGCGACGAAATTCACGTTGTGCCAAAGTCACCGACTGATTATTGGTCAAATAAACAGTCACCAATATTCCGCGTTCTGGAGCAGTGTAGCGTAACATTGTTTATTAACGTGTATTTCGCAAGTGTTTACTACACAAATGTCAAAACAGAATTGACATTAGGGGCCAATCGCAAAATTGATAGCATTTTCTGATAGAAGGATTACTTTTGCGCCACCTTGTATATTACGGTGATCATATTAGGCGGAATATAAGACTGAAGTCGGAGTGTATACGGTAGTCGGTAGACGGTTGTCGGAGTATAGACTGTTGTCGCAATATATACGGTAGTCGGTTAAAGTTAGAGTACATACACCATTCGGAGTATATAAAGAAATCGGAGTATATAAGGAAATCGGAGTATATAAATTAGTCGGATGTAGTCGGAGTATATAAATTAGTCGGAGTATAGCAATGTATACGGTAGTCGGTGTATATAAAGTAGTCGGAGGTTTGAATGTGGTCAGAGTATATACGTCATTTGGATATATAAGCTAGACGGTAGTCAGGTTATATACAGTAGTCGGATTATACACCTTATTTGGAATATATAAGCTAATCGGAATATATACGGTAGTCGAAGGATATTCGGTAGTCAGAGTAAAGAAGTCTCTGGGATACAAAAAGATAGTCAGAGTATATACAATAGTAGGAATAAAGAACTGTAGACAGAATACAAAAAGATAGTCGTAATATATACAGTAGTCCGCATATAAGATAATAGAGGTTATATAAAATGCTAGTCAGATTATATAAAGGTCGTCAAAATATTAGACGATAGTCGATCTGTAAGCCTTTGGTCGGGTAATAACACGATAGTTGAAGTGTAAGATGAGTTATAAGTCGACAGTGGGAATATAATACCGTAGGTCCGTAGATAGAGTGATAATTAGACCAGATAATCATAAAGCGATAATCAGGGTTCCGGGTGGTCCAAACACAATTATCTTTTAAAATTTCCAAGACCGCTAAAAACACGATTACAGAACTTGTGCAAAAGATCGATTGTTTGATGAGCTGTGGGATATAGTTGTAGAATAACACGTCAATCGAAGCATAGGACGATATCAGAGTATTAGACTGAGTCGTAGTATAGAATGTTATACGGAGTAAAAGACGGTAGGTATTAAACGGTAGTCGGAGTATAATGCAGTAGCTGCGGTACAACTCGGTAGTCGAGGAAGGAGGCCCTACTCGGGGTATATCAAGGTATTTGGAGGACAATGTAGTCGAATATAAAAACCGTATTGGGAGATTAATTCCGTGAACATAGTATTATACGGTAGTAAAAGTATAACCATAATACGGTAGTCAGAGTATAATATAGTAATTTCAGTACAACACGGTAGTCGTAGTATTACACGGTAGTCGAAGTATTACGCGGTAATTGGAAAAAAACCATACTATAGGTATAACACGGTAATTGAAGGACAAAAACTTACATAGTAGTCGAAATATAAATGGGTATTTGCAGTATCATTGGAGTATAAGTATAATACGATAATCTAAGTATAATGCGCCACTCGATGTATTAGACGATAGTCGGATTATAAGATGATAATGGGAGTATACAACGGTAAAAGACGGTGTATAAAACGGAAATTGCCGTACAACATTATAAGAGCAGTGTTATGTAGAATTCAGAATATAAGATAGTAAACGGCATTCAAAGTACGAGGTGGTCGAAGTCAGAATTTAAGACGGAAGGTGCAGTATAAACGGCATTGAGAGTATAAGTCTGCAGTTATAGTATAAAGTGTTAGTCGCAATGTTATACAGTAGTTTAAGTACAGGGTGTCCGCCAGGAAGGTATACTACTTTGTTTTGCCGCCATTTTGTTAAACATTAGTCTTGATAGTTCATATTTGGCAGTCGTAAAGTAGACACGTGGAAATTAAGGAAAATTAATCGTTAAAACATTTTATAAAAATCAATCATCGATTACGATGAAGTTTTTGGGAGACACAACGTGTCAAACTTACTATTTATCGTGTAGTAAATGATTTCGAAGAAAGAGGGTATGTAGGTGATAGGCCCAAGCATGGACCACAACGTACTGCAATATCGGCTGATAACATTACTGCTGCTCAAGAAAGTGTTCAAAACAATCCATCAACCTCAATTCGATGCCGTGTAACGGTAACTGTGAATGGGGAGCGATAACGTGATATGATTAAAGACTTTTTAACGCCACAACTGCGTGCTTTGGGCTTGATTAACATGTGGTATCAACAAGAACGTGCCACAACGCATACAGCTAGGATTATAATGGACTTATACTGATTAGTATACCTTTCGGGCGGACACCCTGTATAAGTCAGATATCTAGGAACTCAACAGTAGTCTAAGTCCAACAAATTATTCTGAAAAAACTGTCGCTTAAGGAATATGAAATTAATTAACGTAAAGATATATAACATATCAATCAGACATACGATATAAGATTTTTCTTTTAATGAATTTAGAGCTATGAAAATCAAACATATGTTTATGTAAAAGACGGTAGGGGCTAAGTATAAGACGAATCTTTCGCATTATACTAAGACTTTTGTGTATCAGAATTTTTCTTAAGTATAAAACTGTGTTAGCAGTATAAAAAGTTAGTTCGGGTATCTGATTATAAACAGGGTTGTTTATGTATAAGACTTTGGGTCAGCCTGGGTTTTGCACGACTTTTTTTCGCTGAGTTGTAGATATTTTCGCATAAGTAAGACGGACATATAAAACTTTTGTCTGGTTGTAAACACTACTTTCTGCTTCGAATTGATAGCGGCAATACAAGCATTTTTAAATAAATTGATTAAAATTTTCACTTGAAGCAAAATTTAATAAGAGTAAATATCTATGCTACAGTTTATGAAACTAAAATGTTCTTGGCAACCCCCGCTCTAATTCACTTAAAATAAACAAATTTATTGACAAATAAAAAACATGTCAACAGAACCCCAATTAAATCTTGCGTTGCCATTGCTGCTGTTATTTTCGGTGTCTGCTTATCATGCAAAATGCCCAATAATTTGTATGACAAGTACTTACGATCGGTAACTGTTCGATTGGTTTGTTGTCCATAACATTGTTAGTTAGTTATCAAACAAACATTAAATTTAAAATGCAAATAAACAAAAAACAAATATGTAGTAATTTTTGTGTTTTTATTTATAAATGGTCAGACTCATAAATAATCACCCACTTTTTGTATGATACAATCATACAAATAGTATAAGTTCTATGACACTCGTAAACACTGTGGAATTCTCTTGTACAATAGCAATTTGTAAAATCATTTAGTCAAAAGAGCGTTGTTTTGTTTGTAATATTTAATTTTAAATAAGTATTAATTATCGTCAAAAATATTTGTTATAAAACATTGTTTGTGGAACCCCCTTGAGTTTAACGTATTGCAAAGAATGAAAGATATTTAACGATAAGAATGCTATAACAATTGAGTAGTAAATAATTTAATAAAACAAGGTGGAGTACAAAATACTTGCAGTAAGCGCTACAGCAAATATTTTACGATGTTTTCGGTTCAAGAATAATTTGGTATATTTATTTATTAAATGTTACAATACAATTACAAATTATATTTTAACTTAATTTAGCGAGCATAGTAACGAAGACCTTCACTCGTTGTAGTGAAACACCCAGAGTTTTTGGTGGGAATCGAACCCACAATCCTTCGTCTGATAGACTAGCACACTACCTACTAGGCTACCAGGTCACCCTAATTTGGTATAAAATGGGAGTATAAGTAAAAAAGTATTAGTAAAATTTTTTCATTAAGCCCTTCCTATTTTTATTTTAATAAAATAACGTGTGTGTGAGATATCATTAAAATTTTGCATTCGTCCCGAATATAACATCGTTCAAATAATCTCTGCATCTTCGCTGGGTAGCTCATATCCGATATGGCTAAATTTCCAAGACTCTCTCACATAAATCAGTCGGAATTTGACCGATGTCTTGGTATATGTTGGCTTTGAAGCCCACTGTGGCGTGTGACTTACCCGCATAGACCTGCAACATAAGAAAAACCCCTAAAGAAAGTCTTAAGGGGTTAGTAGCCAGTTTAGATTACCTCCATGTGCGATGATCATGCGCTGAAATTAATTGTGCAGAATGTCAAATGTAAAAGGTGGCGCCGTTCTATTTAAATCACTTGCCGTTGGTATCTGTATCATTTAATTTAGGACAAAGTTGGTTATCACCGATGTCCTATTCAAACCACTTACCGCCCTATTCAAACTACTTTCCGTCCTCCTGAAACCACTTGCGGTTGGTAAATATATCATTAATTTCAGGCCAATAAAAAATAATAATCACCTAACTTTAACGATCGCCGTTGACGATGGTGATGGCCTGGCCAACGTAATTCTTAAAGTAATATGGCCCTATATTGCCACCAGCTAAAAATTCACACTAAACAGTGACCTTTTCGGGGTTTCCTCCACGCTCTTGGATCTCCTGTCCCTTATTCGTCAGTTTAGGTTCATTTAGAAATGAGCCTCATAGCCAAAAATAATAGTGTTGTTGGTGAACACTATATCCATCCATAGAGTATTGGAGAATTAGATAGTTCCACCAGATGGCCAGCCGTAAGTCCTTTCAGGATGACCCTTTATAAGCTTAGATGGAAGTTTCAGCTTAAGACGCAGTATAAGTCAAAAAACTTATACTAAGTTTAAGTGGGCAAACGTAGGACTACAAAACAATCTGAATATATAGCGTTGTTTTAATTTACTAGCCAGAGTATAAGACAAATGTCACACTTAAGTTTAAATATAAAAAAGTATAAAAAAGTATTTTATTTTAAAATATTGCAATTGGTAAAGCAATGAATAGTAGCCGGATTATATTAAGAGTATAAGATAATGTGAAAATAAGCCCATACTTTAAGTAGCAATTGGTAAGGTATTGAATAGTAGGCTGATTATATTAAGAGTATAAGATATTGTAAAAGTAAGCCCTGACTTTAACAATAAGACTCTATTGTGAGCAATAGAAATTATAATCTGAGTATAAGATAATTTGAGAGTAATACCATACTTTAAGTATAAGACCCAATTGTGAGAATAAGTCGGCAGTCAGAGTTTAAAGCAATGGCTGATGCTTCCAAAGGCAGTTTGTGTATAAGACAAAAGCTTACTCGAGTCTGAGTATAAAATAATGGTTTTATACTTAAAACGGTAGCCTGAATGTAGGCTAGAAGAGCCAATATTAAAAAATTAGGTCCGTGGTATGATCAGTGTTAGAGAGAATGGGAACTAAACGAAAGTTTGAGTATAAAAGAGTAACTTATATAAGACGACAGACCGTATGAAAGATAATCTGAGTATAATTTAATAGCTTATGTATAAGAACTTAGAAGACAGTATCACTTGGTAGTCAGACCATAAAACAATGATCTAAGCATAAATCAGTAGTTCGAGTATAAGACCATGGTTTAAATATAAAACGGTTACTTTAATACCAAGTGGTAGTGTGGGAATAACACGGTAGACTGGGTAGTCTATAACTATTCTGAAAGCTAGTAGTCAAAGATAAGGAATATAGTCTGAGTTTATGCATGAAGCCCAGCTTTAACCGGTTGTGTTAATATAAGAAAATAGTGTAAGTATTAGGTGGTGGTCTAAATATAACTGTAGTCTCAATATAAGATCACAGTCTAAGATTGAGGATGACTGCAGTCCCAATAAAATATCGTAGTATATGTACAAGACTATATATTGAAAGATTGTATATCGTTGGCATTACTATAAGGCTTTAGTCAATTTGTGTCATAGTCTTGATGTAAAATTATATATAAAACCGTAGCTTAAGTATAAGGCTATACATAAAATGGTAGCCTTGTATATAAGATGGTATAAGACTATGTATAAGGTGAGTATAAAACTGTGTGTAAGAAGTAGGTTGATGTACCGCAGTGTATTGAAACAAACCAAACTTTTCGCAAACCTTTCATATGAACATACAAACGAAATAATTATCTTTTTACTCATCTGCTTGCTTTGATATACTATTACAATCGTTTTACGAACAAAACGAGAGCAGAAAAGAATTTTTTCTGATCATTGAAGCAGACCTCTACCTTCATGGGTCATTTTCGACCCCCTTCCTTCCTCAATGATTTCTGGTATCCGACGGGAAATTTACGAATACCTTAATTTCATTAAGTCTCCTGCTATCACTAGCCTTTTACTCTCGACTCTAGTGATTTCAGACTGGCGACAGATACATGTCGACATTCTTCTTCATCACAGAGTCTATGGTAATTGGTATCATTTTCTTAAGGCTAAGGACTCCACAGCATCTCCTTAAAATATGTGTCTGCCTGTGGTCCAAAGCCTTTTTTATGTTTACTTTTTTCCAAGCACAGTCTGCTAGTATCGTCGTACCGCGATTTTTAACTTGGCCAGACCTGCACTATCGCAGTTAATCATTTCTAGGCATCCAGATTTTATCCAAGCTTCCTCTCGGTTTTCCTGCCCACTTGTAGTGAAAAATTCCAGAGTCTTTGGTGGGAATCGACCCCGGACTGATAGACCAGATCACTATTTCGTCTTATAGTATTGTAGTCTAAATAAGCAACAATGAAAACAAACAATAAAAGATCTGTTGTTTTACCATCCGGTTAAGTCCGTCGTCACTGGCTGTTCGTTTGGTACAGTGAGTGAACGCTTTCGAAAAAAAAAAAAAAAAACAGCCAGTGATGATAGTCTTCACTGAAAGGTTTAACAAGAGTTCTTCCACTCAATTTAATACCAATAACAAATCGTATAGGCTGTCTTTCAATATCTCGAAATAATAACACATTATCTATCATAATGACCAAATCGTGTAGCAAACGTTTACTAAACGTTTTCTATATAAAAGTTTTTTGTTTTGTTCGCATTGTTTTTTCTACTACCTAAATACGTTTAAATGATTGTATAGTTGGAGCAAAGAGCAAAATCATTGCAAAATTTAAATGCACAATCCATATCACTGTCTCTTTTTTGTTTTTGTTTCACTTACTGCAGGGATCAAAAAAACCCAAAGCAAACATTTCGTTTTGTTTATTTTCGTACTCTGGTTTATAGCACTAACTAGGATCTCAATGTTAATTTGTTTGCTTGTGTAGCGTGCTTAAAAATATATATGAAACAGCTTAAAACATGCTAAACATACCATACTACCAGTATCGATTTGACCTAAAACAAATTATGGTGTTAAAATTAAAATTTATATGCGCAAAAAACGCCTAGAATTTAGTGTTTATACTTATAATTTGCTAGTGGTTTGGCAGTAAATATGAATATTTATATATTTATGCAACCAGTCGCCATCAGGTCCATTCTCTTTAGCTGTTGTATGTTCAAATTATCGCTTTGTAAGTTTTTTTTTTTTTTTTGAAGATTATCTTAATTGCGTTTCTTTTTTTTTCTGTGAGTTTTATTTACTATTTGTATATTTTTGTTTATTAGTTTCCATATGTCGGATGCATTTGAGTTTTATTTTGTGGTTTTGTTTTATGATATTTGTTCTGATATTTCATAATTCAAAGCATCTTATAAAAACTCACTTTGATACTCGTAATTGATTCAAGTA
The DNA here is from genome assembly GCA_949628195.1 of Phasia obesa. Taxonomy (NCBI): domain Eukaryota; kingdom Metazoa; phylum Arthropoda; class Insecta; order Diptera; family Tachinidae; genus Phasia; species Phasia obesa. The sequence continues at coordinate 125,296,009 of OX451217.1, forward strand.
TTTATTGTTGTTTTGTAAATCATTTCGAATTTGTTCTCAATTTCAATGATAATAATAATTTGAATGGAGGTTTTTAGTGGTTTTATTTTCTAGTTTTTTTCTTTTTTTGTTTATTTTTGAACACACAAAACCAGAAGCCTTATAAGTAATTAAGACAAGAAATAAAATAAAATAAAATAAGCAACCGTACCGAGTCTGGTGCTTTATAATTAATTTTTCTATTTGCTCCAATATTTTTACAGTGGGTGGGCGAATTAATGCAACGGTGGTTTGTTTGACAAAATGACACCCACTCTTTTGAAGGATGTAGAGACTGATATTGCAATTGATTTGTTGATTTCTTGCTTGGCATATTGCTTGATGTAATGCTTATTTAAGATTAAGTTCTTTTTTAATATTTTGAAATTGGGTGCCCGGGTAGGTTAGCTGGTAGCGTGGTAGTCTGTCTATCTGCCTGGGGGTTGAGGGTTCGACTCTTTCACTACTACGAGTGAGGGTCTTCATTAGTATGCTCGATAATTTAAGTTAGAATATAATATGTAATTGTGTTGTAACATTTGATAAATGATAAGAAATAAAAATTTTTTTATCATTAAAAAATAAAAAATTTTTACAATTTTGTTTACAATTTATTAAACATTTTGAAGCATTTAATTATGTTAGTACAAATATGAAAAAAGAAATTGCAACCCGAACATTGAAGTTGTCTCAATATAAGTGTATTCTTATAATATTAGTATCAGAATAGAGCCAATAAACGATGATTAAAGCGTATTTGAAGAGTTGATGCATATAATTACAGTATATGAATAGCAGACAATATTCTGAATATAAAGCAGTGCTCCTAAAGCAAAGACAGTACGTTAAATATAAGGCAATAATTTACAGTAAAGACGATAGCCAAATTCGATGTATAAGATGGTAAAAAGGAAAAAATGAATGTAAAGCGCTAGTCTTAATACGAAACAATAGTCTGAATATAAAATGGTGGTAGTTTAAATATAATATGGTATTGCTAACATAGGATAACAGTCTGAATATAAGATCGTAGTGTAAATATCTAAGGCGGTAATCTAATCATAGGTGGTAGTCTGACTACCAAATGAAATCTGAATGGAAGACTAGGATCTGACTATAGAACGGTAGTCTAAATGTTACATAGTAGACAAAATATACGATAGTAGTTTAAATATAAGACGTAACGATAACTATAAGATAGTAGTCCTAATATAAGACCATTGTACAAGATGGTAGCGTGCATTAAGATGGCAATGTGAATATAAGATGATATTTGCATTTAAGATAGTAATCTCAATGCAATGTGGTAGTCTGCAATGTAAGCCTATAGTCTAGGGGAACTCGGTGGGCTAATAGGTAGTGTGCTAGTCTATCAGTCCGGGGTTGTGGGTTCTATTCCCACCAAAGACTCTGGAATTTTTCACTACAAGTTGGCAGAAATGCCAAGGAAGGGTGCCTACAGATGGTTAACTGTTTGTACAGGTCACGGATTCTCAAGTTTTATCTGGCCACGTTAAAAATCGCGGAAAGATGATACTTGCGACTGTGCTTGGAAAAAGGCTTTGGGCAGACAGATATTATATGGAGATGCTGTGAAGATTTAGCCCTTAGCAAATGTTAGCAATTACTATAGACTCTGTGATGAGGAAGAATGTATCAGACATGTATTAGTCGCCAGTCTGAAATCACTACAGTCGAGAGTAAAAAAGGCTATTGACGGAGAGTACTCAATGAAAGTAAGATATTCGTAAGTTTACAGTGTGATACCAGAAATCATCGAGGGACGAAGGGTTCGGTGCTTCGGTAAACCCCATACAAAAAAAAAAAGCCTATAGTCTAAATATAAAACGATGGTCTGAATAGAAAATAGTAGTCTGATTATAAGATTGTAATATTATTATAGTCTGAATATAAGAAGGTATTTAGGGAATGTAAGCCGGTAGTCTGAATTTAAAACGATAGTCTCTATATAAGACGGTATATAGGGCAGACGGCATGTAATCCGATAGTCTAAACAAAAAATGGAGTCTAAATATAAGATGGTATTATTAAGTCTGAAAGTAAGACTGTATTTAAGGAATACGGAATGTAATCCGGTAGTCTGAATATAAAACGATGGTCTGATTATAGGATCGTGCTATTAATATAGCTTGAATATAAGACAGTATATATGGAAAACGAAATGTAAGCTGGTATTCTGAATATAATAAGGTAATCTAAAAATAAGACAATAGTGTGAATATGAGATAGTATTCTGTATTTAATTCGGTAGTTTCAATAAAAGAATATAAGACGAAAGTCTGAATATAAGATGGTGGTCTAAATATAAGATAATAGCTAGAATATAAAACGGTATCCTTAATATAAGATACTAGTATAAATATAAGAAGGCAGTCTGAATATAAGACGTTTGTCTGAATATAAAACACTAGCCGGAAAATATGACATTATTCGTAGTATATGACTAAAGTCTGAATATAAATATGTAGTCTGAATATAACAAAGAAGTCACAATATAAGACAATGGTATAAATATAAGACTTTAGTCTCAATATAAGATAAAATCTAAGTATAAGATGTAATCTGACTACGAAACGGTAATTTGTATAAAACATGTGAGTCTAAGCAAAAGCAATATAAGATTATGTGCATATATATAGCGATAATCTGACTAGAAGTTTGAATACAAAATATATATTTGTAGCTTGAGAACAACTTCTTTTTCTGGTTACCAAAGAAACGTATCTAGGAATTTACGCTAGTATTTTCCACAGATTAAGATAGTTGTATGAGTATAAAAATTTTTTCTGAATATATCTCGGAATTTAAGCTAGTTATTTTGACAGTATAAGAGACTTTAATGAGTATAAGAATTTATTCTGAATATATGTTAAAGGGTGATTTTGTGGCTAAAAGATGGTAGGCTTAGTATAAGACATATGTAGGTGTGAAAATGTGATGTAAGATGGTTATCTGATTAAATATAGTACGACTATAAGATGGTAAAGGTCTGACTTTTTAACGTTAGGATGAACATATATTTAAAATTGATTAAGTATAAGATATTATTAAAAGGTATAATACTAGGCTGAATTTATAATGAAATCCGACTGATATTTGTATGGTTAAATATATTCAGGGAATGTGTTATTATAAGTTGTATAAGAAGAAGGTGACCGTAGTATAAGACAGTAATCAGCAGGCGAAAAAAAGAGTTTAGGCATAAAATGGAGGATTAGATATAACAATAAAATATAAACATAAAACTTAAGTGTAAGCAATAGGAAATTGCGTATATACACGACTGTATAAGACGATAGTCTATGTAAAGTCTGTTAGTAGAAACTTAAATTAATAGTTTTATAATTAGTTTCTGATCCAAGCTTAAAATTATTCTCTCGATATATATCTATTTTGAAATATTTAAGAAGCTCTCCATGGTCACTGTAAAGTGAAAATAATCTCTCGGCTTTTCTTAATTTATCAAAGAGCTCTCCCTTGGGATATTTCCTTGGAAAGTGAATGATTTTTCTATTGATTGCTTTGTGTTTCCATGTATCGTTGCTGTCTTTTCTTTGCGGCAGCTTTAGCTATTGGTTTTCTGTTATTGTGCGATTATCTTTCAAATTAAATTTGTCATTGGCAAATCGAAATCATTGCATGAGGTGTGAATAATGGAAGGAAAAAAAATCAACTGACTGCACAGACCACAAACAAACTAAACTGATTGCATGTCTATGACATTTTTTGCTTTATTTGCTGAGTTGTTGTTTTTTTCTCTTTAATTTTTCTAGGGTATAAACCAACTACTTGTGTTTTGTTGGCCGCAGTAAGTAGCTGCTCGTACATTTTGTGGCACGTTTTAATTTTCTTTTGACACATTGCAAGCTACTTTAAGTACGATCGCATTGCAGTAGTTGTGCGACAGTTACAATTTTTGTTTAAACAATTCGTACGTTTTTTTGATTTTAATCAGTGGACAGTATTTTATCCGCCATTTAGAAAAAATAATATTTGCAAGAAAAAAAAAAGGAAAACAATACAATAATAAAGACAATAAAGGCAATAAAACGTTTTGTCATTGTTTGTTTTCTAGCAACTGGACAAAAAACACTATTTTAGCCGATTAAGACGCTGAAATGATTTTTAAAGCCGAGATTAAATTTTAAAAGTCTTTAATAGAAAAACAAAAGACAGGCGATTTAAGACCAAATTGTATTTACAGCTTAACTTAAGCAATTATAAGTTTGAAGGAAACTTATGTGCCAAAATACAAATGAACATTTGGCTAAACCACTCCCTCTTGTTCAATGTTTGTTCAAGGGCTTATTTGTACCGATATTTGGGCCAAGAAGTCAAGACACCTTTTGAATGTTTTATTGCTGTTGTATGTTTTTTTTTTCGTTTTCATACAAGTATGTATGTCTAAGCAACTTTAAATATTTACTCTGTTGCCGCACTATCTAAGGTGTGAATCAGTTGTTGTCCACATCAGCAACAGATTTTATTTCATATATATTTTTTTTAATTCTTCAGCTTTTCTTGTAAGATTTGTCTACTTCTTTGTTTTGCCTGAAAATAATTTATGCAGTTGCACGTTTGTTTAACTCCATGTTTTTACTATTTAAGACGAGATCTCAAGCAAATAAAACCTGCAAAAAGACAGGCAGCCAGTCAGTCAGTCAGTCATACAATACAAATGTTTTCCTTTTGTTAAATCATCAAGTTTGATATGTTTTTCGCGTTTGTAATGATGACTTTTACATGAATTAATGCTCGTTGTGGTGGCAAAAAAGTAAACGATGTCTACCTCTTAACTGATCTTGTATATTTTGTTAATCTATTTAAAGTATGGTGAAGTTGCTGGCAGACATTTTAATTTGAAATGGTGACAACGTATTAGAAATAAATAAACAGGTTGAAATTAAATTAAACTCAGTTTATGTTTTATTAAGTAATTACTCTTTAATTAGTAACACTAGTATATCCTATGTCAAAGCCATAGGATATAAATTAAAAATATATGAAATGTTAGTCAGGTCTAACGCATAAAATGCGCTATATAGACCAAGTTCCGGCCTGTGCACACATAATATATTATAAATAAACTTAACCAAATGCGCTGTAACTTCCCCCTCATTATTTGTTTAAGGTTTAGCGGAAAATGATGAAAAACAAGGACACGACAAACGGATAAACCTATGGGTGAAGGGTTCCAAAAATATGAAGGTAAAAACTTCATATTTTAGTATGTGTTCACTGATTGTCAAACTGACTCACTCATTAATATCATAAGGCATAGCCATTATAGCTAGAGAGTTGAAAAAATATATACACAATCTGAAAACAAGAACATTTTTATCTAGAAGAATGCATCAGGTTGCTGTTTAAGCTCTGACACTTCCACTGTAACTTGAAATATAAAAATTGATATAAGGAGTTTGTCCCTTATGACATGAGCCTTAATATATCCCCACAAAAACTAGTCTAAAGTCGTTAAATCTCACGATGTCGGCAGCCAATTGACCGACTCATAACGTGAAATAAACCGTTCACAGATTTAACTCTCAATTGGGCTATTGATTCATGCTAACAGGTCGCGTCACGACATCTCTTCCATTTTGGGCAAGCGCTTGATATTCACAGTAACGTTCCTGACTTCATTGTCTTTAAAAAAATACGGTCCAATAATGCATCTGCTGTATTTTAAAATATTTTTACACCCCATTCCTTTTGCAAAATAAGGCTCCATTGTTGCGAACGGTGCCGCAACGATAATTCACGGTCATCAACAACACTGGCGGATACAGCTGCGATATTTTCCTCTGTCCGGACTCGACGTATAGGTGTTGGTGGTTTTATGTCCAATAATGTACATTTGGTGCGAAATTTAGTTACAAGACTCCAAATAGCCGCCTCAGGAATAACTGAACGATGCATTTTTCGTATCCGAGCATAAATTTTTACAATAAAATTCAATAATCGTTGGTCGTTAATTCAATAATCGTTATAGACCATGTTACACGAAAGCAGAACAGCTGAAAGTAGGTCTCGGTGAGTAGTCTTAACCACGTCGCTAACACAAGCCTAACCGACTGTATACTTGAAAGAAATCGTTAAAAAATATATACAAAAAGGGGTCAAATACCCAAAAAATAAATCAAGTTATTATCCAAAAAATTCAGCTATTAAATGTACTAAGTTCAGAATGAGAAACAAGTTCTTGTTCGGTGCCAAGAATAATAGAAGATAAGTCGGCCTAATGACGTCACGAATCTGTCTGCCAATTCTGACTGAGAGAGTATAAATTATAAGAGTTTTTAATATAAATATTGAGAGTTTGTTTGCCTATTATTTAGATATAGATTTATTTGAAGCAATTTGTTGATTATAGACTGGAAAACATGTGCAAGAGGCGTTATCTTATATTCTATCATTCTTGTTTAGTGCAATACCCATCACTATAATTGTATTGCACCAAGTATAAAGTTGGTTCGCATTTTAATCTCAGGTACTTTAAATGGCAAAAAATTTTAGATACTAACTTTAAGCTGAACTGATGAACTTTATTGCAAACGCGTCTTTTTTTGAGCACTAAAGCCAAAAGTAGTGCTTTGTAAATATAGGCGTAATATGCAACTGAAGTCTTAAAATCGGTGCTTATACATAAAGAGGATAGAGAGACTCAAATGCTAGTGGAACGCGTGAACAAATGAAAAATATTTGAAAAACTATACAGAACGTTAATGGCGGATATACAAACTCAGCATAGTAAAATAATTAAAATCTGATTGAATAAAATATGGATACACTTTACGTTGCGGATATAGTATAAGAGAATTAAAGGTTCTAGTATAAGAGAATTCAGAATTCCTACATAGGGGTATAGATCGTGCTACAAGGTTGGTGGAGACAAAAACTCAACTTAAGTTATTATGTGAAATCTGAATTTAGAAATTTTTTCCTACATGAAGATATAGTTCGGGCTATAGATTCTAGAGCAGGCGAAGATGATAGAGTGGTGGAGCACCATACAGAACTTGCGTCATTTTATGAAACCAAAATTTTGAAATTCTGACTTCCTATAGAAGGGGATAGGTCGCGCCGCAGATCCTTGAGCATTTAAAAAGCAAAAATACTTAATTTTATTGTGGAATACCCTGGCACTCTAAAAACAATAAAAAGCATAAGAAAACAGTACTTTTATAGGCTAGACTGCAATGAATCTATGATAAATGCTTACAAAAAACAAACGTATAATTGATGCTTAAATGTGTTAAGGCGAGATACCCATCAAATAAGCCAAAGGACTCATTGGCTTTATAGGAAAGAAAACAGCAAGTGACCTTGCAAAACGGGTATCGCTAAAAATCGTATAACATTTATTAAAGAGTTAGATCCCACAAAAGCTATTGGGGATTCTATCAATCTAGAAAGGTGACAGGAGGTAAATACATATAGCAGTCTTAAATAGTACAGAGCCTTCATTAAAAGCCTATTGACTATGCATGGCCAGCAACCTTTAGAGGAAAATTTCTAATCGAGTAGAGTTTATTTTGACCTCGATGAATGTGATTGTCGAAAATCAAATGCATCCATTATATGTTAGGTTTGGCTTGAGCATATTGGCCCATTACTCTTAAAAAATGAGGCAAGGTAGGGACTGCTACTATTGCTTAATTTCGCAATATGGCAGCTTAGGTACCTTAATTGAAAGATTCTTATGAACTTGTGAATCAAAACATTTTACTACACGTTTCGGCGATCACAATTAATTAATTTTTCTATAGGGTTTTATAAAGGCAGAACTCATGCCAGGAAGAAATTTACAAATAAAACTAAACTTTAAAAAAACAATGTATTTTTTTGTTTTTTATTATTTAAATTTGCTGAAATTTTTGGCATACCCTGTACATATATTCCTTTTAAAATGAGGTAAAAGGTAATAATAATTTAAAAATACTATAGCGAATTGATAAGTGAGTTGCACATTCCTTATTTAAAAGTTTTCTTCAACCCTCTGTACTATCGCAACGTCAATAAATAGTGAACGGCGCCACTGATAACACTCTTCAATTTGACAGTAAAGCAAAAGAGTAAGAAATAAATGCCCATATGCAATCTAAAGTAAAACTTTAATGCAAAGTAAAGTGTTTTGAATGTAACAATAAAATTTTAAATAAAATCCAAACGTAAAATCAATTTTGTTTTTATTTACACATACCTACATATAAATCTACTTATAAATGCTAGTAATTGTTGTCTTTGATTTTCCATTTCCAAAAGTCAATAAAAGCTGTTCAAGACCAAAGTAAATGGAACCCTGGCAAGAAGTCTCAGTTAAAAACCATAAGCCTAAGAACAACAATAAATCTTGTAATGACGAAGAATTGTTCTCAAAACAAAAAAGAGAGAAAAAGTTTTAGGTATAGAGCAGGGATGGTTAACAAAATTTTAAAATTATGCCAACCGACCCTATAAACTGTTGTCAGTGGGTTTGTCACAAAGTTGTAGGGTATTTTTAAAAAAAATATGTTTAATTCTAAACGTACGTGATCATCAAAATGATTACAGAATTACGTTAATACGAGTTCTATATTCGACCTTGCGGAGTCTTATGTACCCTTCACCATAGTATTGTTAAAAATTCCCTTACTCTGGTGTCCGCCGGGAAGGTATACTACTCGCAGTAATTCCATTGTAATCCTGGCTGTATGCGATGTGGCATCGTCTTGTTGATACCACATGTTAATCAAAGCATGCAGTTGTGGCATTAAAAATTGTTCAATCATATCACGATATCACTCCCAATTCACAGTTACCGTTACATTTCAAAGAAGTAAGGTGCAATGATTCCTCCTGACCAAATTGCACACCAGAATGTCATGTTTAATGGATGCAAAAAAATGAATATTTTGAGGGTTTTTCATTACCCAGAACAGACTATTATGTTTATTCACATATCCATTCAAATGAACATGTGGCTCTACTCTCATTATGATTTTTTCATGAAAATCGGGGTTGTCATGGGCGAGCTGTAGTAACATCCAATTGGCATATGTACGGCGGCGTTAATGGTCTTGTGGCAGAAGCTCTTGTGTCAACTGAATCTTAAATGAAAACAAATGCAAATCTTTATGCAAAATTATGGCCAAAGTTGTGCTTTGAAGACCGAGCTCCTGAGCACGGCGTCGAATTGAGGTTGATGGATTGTTTTGAACACTTTCTTGAGCAGCAGTAATATTGTCAGCCGATTTTGCCATACGTTGTTGTTGTAATGCTTGGACCTATCACCTACCCACACCCTATTTCTGCGAAATCAATCACTACACGATAAATAGTTCGTTTTGTTGGCACGTTGTTTCCCCCAAAAATTTCTCGTAATTTCTCATCGTCACAGTAATCAATGATTGATGATTGCCAAGTGTCTACTTCACAACTGTTAAATATGAACTGTCAAGACTTATGTTTACCAAAATGAAGGCAAAACAAAGTAGTATTCCTTCCCGGCGTACACCCTGTACAATGGGTTTTTACTTTTATGATTTTCAAATTCATTATTACAATTATAATATAAAGATTAATAAATGATTAATTATATAATAATCGATAAATTATAATGATAAATAATACACACGTAATGATAAACTTTCCACCTGTGGTGAAGGATATAAAAAGTTTGAACCGATTACACCTGCAGATCACAAATCCTAATTGGCTTAGACGATAAAGAACACCAAGCAGGTACATCTTAAAAATGTATTTGGCGAATTTGTCTTGGATCTTGCAATTTTGCTTGTTTACAATTTAATTGAGATGGTAATCACTGCACAAAAAATTCTTCATAAAACCGACCCCTCGTTTATGCATTTGTTCGACAAAGATAACATGGTCGTGATGGTCTCGGCACTTAAAGTAAATAGAATCTTGTCAAAATTCTCTTAGTATTGAAATACAGAAGCCAATATAATGGTAAGCTATGATGAATCGATTCTTTGTCCATACTTTTACGAATACTATCAGTCTATATACTGGTCCGAAAGGCCTGGGCAAATATGCTGTGGTATTTTCATTTTACTTCTTCAACTTCTGTTGATTGTTCGAATTTATTCACGCGATTCTTAATTGTAGTCTCAAAAAGCCGCTTACGCAGGCCAAAATATTAGAGTATAATAGGATGGATCCCCGGATAATTCTAACAGGCTTTTTCGCCATAAGAAATTTTGCAAAAGTACCTAGAATAAGTATTCAAATTTCTTGCTGATGCCAAATTGGAATTGATGGACAATTGGAAAGAAAATAGGCCTCTATTAGGCGAAATTCAACTTAAGTCACTCTTTATTATATTTAGAGACTAAATTTTGAGAGACCATGTCAGCCATGCTTAAATAGGATGCTAAGACATTCAATTGTCATACTTATCTTTGAGCGATTGAACGTAATTAAAACTGTTTACTGCGTTACCGATGAACTAGCCAAGTCAGTTTTTTACAGCATCGATCACATACAGGTTTCCACTCACAGTCTCTAAGCAATAAAATTCAGTTTACTATCTAGAATCAGGATCTTGTGCCCGCCACGTCGTGGGCATCCTGACAATATTTTGCTCGGTTTTGCTTTGAAAGTTTTCCACACCAATTGAGAGACTCTTACTTTTATAATGCATCAGTTATAGTTTATGTGTTTAATTTATATAAAATTCTAAAATTTATAAAAAATTCTATACAAATTTTAATCAACTGGCGCCATCTGTTCCGTAATAGTTTCTTAAATAACCCACTTTCAAAAATAACAAGGTGTGTGGTTAAAATGTAACCGTGTTGAATAGAACCGTTTTTAAAATATCCCAGTTTTAAACCGAAAATTTTAGCACCTTTAATCCGGAAATTGCGTTTTTCACTGCTTTTTGTCCATTTTCTTTTGGAAATAAGATATTTTTGAGGTAAAAAGTATCCTATATTGGGACCGGGATACTAAGGTGCCTCCTCAAGAAGTTTTGTTAAAATCCATCTAGTAGTTTTTACGTGATGCGAACACAAACAATGTAGGACAGACAGACGGAAATGAGTTCCTATTTTATTATATGTATAGAAGGTTAAAGCTTTTGCAGCAACAAAGTTTTTTCTGAGATATCATTGCCTAGACAACTACAGAATGTCGACGACAGATTTGATTAAGTTAAATACCTTTATCAGCAGCTGTGTAGTTAAAAACACAGACAGCGGGGATATAATTATTTGCCTACACAAATCTTTACAGTTTTTTATATCTTTTTTCCACCTTGTCTCTCTACTTTCAGAGTCCTTACCCTCGTTGCTTTTTTGTACAGGTGACACTGTACTATTCAGTTCTGAATTGTACCAAAATAGTACAATTGGAACAACATTTCCACCCCTGTTGTAGAGTAATTTACAATTTTAGGATTATATCAGTATCAATATCAATTATTACAAAAACAACAGCGTCTACAAATATCATATGAGACTGTTAGTACTTCTTAATTTTATAAGCTGTTTAATGAAAAAAGTCAAAAGACAACAAATCAAACACAGTTCAATTTGTTTTTGCTGTTCTGTTCTAGTCAAATGAAAAACGATCACTCATTGAAAGAGTAATAAAAACACAAAATAAATAAAAATCAAAAACAACGACGACGACGACGACGCCACACTAGACGAAGTTATTGCGGTTGCAGTAGTGTTTAAGTCGTCGTTATTGTCTTTATTTTTTAAGTAAAAGGTGTTTTTTTGCTGTTGGTTTAATTTCTATGGAACTTCGTATAATTGCCTTGTGGTTTTGATAATTGTCTGGAATTCTTAGTTGAAATAGTTCCTTTCATCATAAGAATGGAGAAATTTTGAAACTCGAACAATGGTGACAAATTACTAACTTTTAATTTTAAGCCGAACTGATGGTCTTACTAACAAAGAATTTTATTCTAAATCATGAATATACATCTTGTTGAGAGATTAAATACTGCATCAGACGGTTAACGAAAATTTTCCGCGATTAGGATTTACAAGACAGCTACTTACTCAACTTCAGGAGTCTCAGTAAATAATGCGAATACCAATCACATTTAGGTTTATCAATTCAACAATCTTTGGGCCTACTTAAGGATTGGAGATGTCGAAACTCTAACATTTTAATTCGTCAATGAGACATTGAAGATTATCAAGCTCCAACAGGAAAATCCAACGACTAGTAAACAAAATTTTACGAATTTTACTTTTTGGATATTACGAGGAGAATTTGTATATTTGTGAAAAAAAAAGGATTTTATTTCTCAACTCCATCCCCTTTCAGTTTGATACATTTAATGGTTTTTTAATGAAAAGCTATTTTTAAGTTTGTGCAACATTTAGTAGTCGCTGGTCACACTTGTACCTCATTGATATCGTTTTTACTTTAAATCGAATTTTGAGAGGGTATAAACCACCTTGATCTTATTTTGAGCTCTTTCACATGTAGATGTCCGTTTCCTTGGTGTGTTGTGATGGATTGATATTTTGCCCACCACAATTTGTTTGATGATATAGAGTCTCAGAGTCATTTTGATGTATGAAATTCACTTTTTATACCCTTCACCACAGGCGGAAAGGGTATATAAGTTTGTCATTCCGTGTGTAATTTCTACAATATCCATTTCCGACCACGACCATAAAGTATATATATTCTGGATCATTATACATAGAAAAGTTGATTAAATGATATCCGTCTGTCGGGTGGTAATGTCATATGTCATTGTGTTGGGGTAGTAACGTTATTTGCTAAGGCACCAGACGAAGTACAGAAGATTTAAGCTCACCAATCTGCCAGGAATGATTTCGAAAATTTTGGGAATGCAATTCAGCAACATCAGATCATTTCTTTGGAGGCTGCGGACATTCACGTTTTTTTCACTTTTTTCGGTTTTAATGATTCTCTTTTCCGTTTTTCTGTTAAATAAATATTAGACCGTGATAGGTAGATCGCCAGGAGTGCATACAGATCTCGAGGGATCAATAACCTCATGCGAGAGCCGATTTTATGTTTATTTTTAAGTTGGTAAGATTTTTCTGCTTTGATTTGTATTATAGGCCTTTATTGAAAGCAATACATATAGAGCTAGCCAATAGACCCACAGGGTGGCCGCTGGTAACCAGGAGCAGTCAATAGGCGAATTAGGGAGGCGCGAGTCAATATGAGGAAAGTTTTGTTTAAGGTTTTTTTTGTTTTAGTCTGACCATTCTAATGCAATATATATTGAAAGAAGTCCCCAATTTTTACAAAAAACTTACAAAACAAAATTAAAATAAAAATTTTGTAAAAACTTTACAAGAAATTTTCCAAAAAATATTTACAAAAAAAAATTTCCCAAAAAATTTTAAAAACATTTTTAAAAAAAAATGTACCATAAATTTTTACAAAAAAAATTTTCACAAAAATTTAAAAAAAAAATTACAAATAATTTTCAAAAAACAATTTTACAAAAACTTTTTCCAAAAATTATGCAAACAAATTTTTAAAAAACTTTTCAAAGAAACATAAGAGGATAACAATATCTAGCATTACTATGGTGAAGGGTATATAAAATTCGGCATGGCCGTTCTAACGCAAGATTGCAGAAAGTTCCTAATTTTTACAAAAATCTATAAAAAAAAAATTTCAAAAAAATTTTTTCAAAAAATATTTACAAAAAAAATTTCCTAAGAATGTTTACAAAAAATTTTCAAAACATTTTTAAAAAAATATTACCATAAATTAAAAGAAAAAATACGAAAAAAAAATTTACAAAAAATATTCTTATGGACAATTTTTCAAAAAAAGTTTAAAAAAATTGTACAAATAATTTTTAAAAAATTTTTTACAAAAACTTGTCCAACAAATTTTTACAAAAAAATTCTCGAAAAATAAAAAAAAATTACAATAAATGTTCAAAGAAACATAAGAGCATAATAATATCTAGCATTAGTATGGTGAAGGGTATGTAAAATTCGGCATGGCCGAATGTTGCATTCTTACTTGTTTATTTTTGTCGAATTTTTTTAACTTGTATTCTTTACATGGATGTAATTTTCTCAAAATTTTCAGTTCTCTGTTCTCAGGTCGTGGTGGAGATGAAAGGTATTATATTTTAATTAGTAATGAGGGAAATTAAAAAAGACAGATTTTTTAAAGCGCATATCTCTGTGTGTAACGAGCATAGCTGTCGTAACAGGATTTGTTGAAGTCGACCCTCATTTACGTTTCCTACCTTGATACATTTTTGCATCGATTTTTACTTGAACTAATTTTTTTACAGCCAATCTAACTTTTAAAAGCTCCCAGGTATGGTAAGGTAAGATAAGATTTCTGAAGAGGGTGCTGTCGCTAAGGTAGTTAGCACTTCGAATACTTAGCATACATGTTGGCAATAGTTGCCTGGTTTGATATGCCAGCCGTACCAGTCATCATCATAATTTTTTTCTGATATTCACAGCGTCCTCTCTCGCCGGAGGGAGCAGCAAAGTAAAATATTAATAAAATGGCTATACACTTTTAAAATTATAAACTATGAGCCTACTTAACACCAGAGGCACTGGAACACTGTTCTAAAACAAGAGTTGGCAAAAGTGAAGCTTTCTTTTTTTTACGTTTTGTCTTACCTCTACTGTATCCCTGATCCCGATCAATTTTCTGGGTTCACTGAAATATGGTTTTTTTTAGTTATTTGGCCGAAAAATATTACTGTTCAGGAACAGTGGGTTAACACAACACAAGTGTTGGAAGAAAATTAAGAATAATAAATTTGTTGTGGTTTAAGATGTGATGTATTTTATAATGATTTGTTTCTTATAGATTTTGAGATATTTTTATATTGATAGTGTTTTAGCTAATTAGAATTAGCATAAGGTGACTTTACATTTTTTTTAGGAAATATTCATTGATTAATTGGGGCTGAGTTAAAAAATATTTATTATTGGGATATTTAATCTTAAAATTATGCACTGAAATAATCACCCGTTTCACATATACTCGGTTTGGTTTAAATCAAATATACGATTACCAACCACTACAAGATGTTTATATGCATGTGAGCAGTACATATTAACTATTAAGCAAAAGTCGTTGACGTCAACGTCATTGTCATCGTCAGCGTCGTAGCAAAATTATAAAAAAGGAGCTGCTGCCGTCGCCCAACTTTAACTCAAATAGACAAACCATACTACGACAAACGATCACCACGCTGTTCGCTATATTGATTCAATAACGACACAACTCTTTGTGACCAGCGGAGACCCAAAACAGACGGACAAGAAACCAAAAAATAAATAAAAAAATATGAATAAAACGCGAAAATAACAAAATTTGTTTGAATACAAAACTTTAGTGCCAAACAGACAGACGATCAAAAAACACGCGCAAAATTTAAAAAAAAAAAAAAATATTTAAAAGAAAATAAAAGTGAGGCCGTTATTATTTTTAATGTTTACAACAAGCAATTGGTTGGGTGGTAAATTAAACATTAATGAAACAGAGACGACGAAAAGATCGTTATTTGAAAATAATGAATAAATAAAAAATCGATAAAAAATTGATGAAGTTTTAAAAAACCTATAAAAATAATTTCCTCAAAAACCAAAAAACTTTAATTAATTTTTGAAATTAAAATTAAAAAAAGGCTGTAAATAAATAAATTTTAAAACAAAAAGAATTTAATAAATAAAATAAAATAAAAAATTATCTATAGAAACAGTGGTAAAGGAAACAAAAAAGCATTTCTTAATCGAATTGAATTAAACAAATATTTAAGCAACAATAAAAATATTATTTAGTTCTTATTGTTAAAGCACAGTGGGAGGTTATAAATTATCTATGAATGAAATTGTAAAAGAAAAAAAAAAACACCTTTATAAAAAATAAATAAATAAATGAAACAAACAAAGAAACAAAAACAAACGGTTATCAGCAAAAGAAAAAATTTTAAATAAAACAAAAAAATATGTATATAAAAATTAACAGCAACAAAAAAATCAAAAAACATGCTGCTGACAAGGTTGATTAAACGGCATGGCCGATAATCAAAATAAAACCTACAAGAATAACAATAACAAATCTAAATACCTTCTATAGTTTTAAATAAGGATTATTTAATTAACAAATAAAGACTCAAATTACTCTAGACAAGGCTTAAAAGGGATCTCTTACAACGAATTCTACACAAATAACACTGTTCTGCCAAAACAGTTCTTGAGTTGTAAAATATACTAATGTGAAAGGCTGAATAAGAGTCGGAAATTTGACGCGATCATTAAAAAAAAAATCTCGATGTAATAGAAAAATACTGAAAGCAGATTCTAATTAGTTTAAGTACTTCATATTCAATCCTTTTTTTTGAGGAGAATTTCTCAGCAGAACAGTGTTATTAGACTGTTTATGTTGTATAAAGTGTTTGTTATATGCCTCTTTATAATAATAAAATAAATTGTATAGAAATTTGAGGCCTTCGTAATGTTCTGACAAGATTATATATATATTCTTCAAAATGACCTGCCCATTTTGTTCATTTGAAATAAAATAATTTTTTTTTAATTCTATTATAATTTCACTTGCTGTTTATAACTTTAAAAAAATAATTTAAATTATGCATAAATGAATCAAAATAGTCTTAAAATAAATTGAAATTTATATATTCAAAATTAAGGTGGGTCATTGAACATCAATACATCTATACATATAATAAAATAGTATCTCATTTCCGTCTGTCTGTCTGCTTTTCATTTGTGTTCGCATCATGTAAAAACTAATGGATGCATTTTAACAAAATTTTGTGAGGAGGTACCTTAGCATCCTGATCCCAATATAGGATACCTTCTTTCCGCAAAAATATCTTAATTCTAAAAGAAAGTGGACAAAACGCAGTGGAAAACGCAATTTCCAGTTTAAAGGTACTGAAATTTTCGGTTTAAAATTGGAATATTTTCAACACTATTATATCTTCAAAACACCTTTTCATTTTTGAAAGTGGGATATTTTAAAAACTTAGGCGCCAATTATATAAAATTTGTATTTGATTTGTATTTTTACTTTGTGGAATTACATTATTAATAAAATATTTTAAACACCTTCTGCAGAGCTTTACAATAATTTTACGTTTTTTTTTATAAATTTTAGAATTTTATACAGGGATGTGTACCTTTATATAAAGTAAATACATAAATCATAACTAAAGCACTATAAAAGTAAGAGTCTTACAATTGTTGTGAAATACTTTCAAAGCAAAATCGAGCAAAATATTGTCAGGACAACAACGCGTGTCGGGCACAGCTAGTTTATGATAGAATTGTTTTTTAACAATTTTTCAAAAGTTTTATCTTATTAGAAGGCTAGCTGTGCCCACACACGTTGTGTGCATCCTGACAATATTTTATTCGATTTTGTTTTGAAAGTAATCCACGCCAAATTTTAAGACTCTTACGCATATACTTTATATGAAGGTACCCTAGAGAAAATCCAAAAATGTATATCATATTCTAAAATTTTAAAAATTATTGTAAAGCTGTGTAAAAGACAGACAGAAAATGAGTTACGCAATATTTTTAAACAGCGCCATCTGTTGCGCAACATTGCTTAAAATATACTGCTTTAAAAAATAAAAGATCACTTCCCGAGTTTTTGAACTGGTCCTGAAACTTGAAGTTCTGACTATTGTACAAAAGACTGGTGTCATGGAGACCCTTGTAGCCCTGTGCCCTGTTATTGGGTAGGATCTTCCAAAAGTAACATGTAGGTTGTGGAATTAAACTTAATCACAAGAAGGGCAATTTTTAGTCCAATGAACTATTTATTTTCAATATATGCCGCCAAGAATGCGGCGGGAGTTTAAATGGTTTCCTCCATTCCTAAACAAGGATAGTAAAGAGGATTTTGCAAACCATGTGCTATAATTGATACTTATTGTATCGCTAATAACGGCGTAAGTGTATGCATTTTATTCACTTATGAAGGTTATGGCTTCATATTTGCCACATCCAGCCTTACAAGAAGTATTTCTATCAACCCAATTTTTAGTATTTTTTTATTTTTAAGGCTAAAATTTCGATTTCGTGCGTTATTGCCTAAACAATCACTGAATGATTATCGTTACAGGTATCGTTAAGGGCTTCTCTCTCAGAGAAGAGCAAAGAATGTTCAGTTTCTTAGAAGGATGGAAGCTTTAATGTTAATCGATATATAAATATTCGGCTGAACACACTGGAAGGGAATCTGAAAAACACTTGTTATATTCAATAGTGATTCTTGAAAACGCTTTTAAAATTAAGCCACAAACTGACTTGAAGACCTCTCACTTTTATTTGCCATCAACATTTCTTGCATTTAGAGCTATAGATTCCCACTTTGCCGAAAGTTTCCAATATTTTCCAGTTTCCAGCTTAAACATAAAGCGACCCATTTTTAAAATGTCAAACTAATTTTGAATTGTTTAGTAAATGTCATATTATCTTTTAAATCCAAAATAAATAGTCGTTAGATATTTTTAACGTTATATAGATGGAGCCACTGTTACTGGAAAAATCCAATAATTCTTTATGAAAAATTGATTATTTTTTCTGCAAACCCGTGGCATTAACTTACCATACGATTTTTAGTCTTTACGGTCGGATTGAATTCAATTATTTGTTATTACTTCTTGGATGTTCAAAATAGTTCAAAATCAATTTTTTACAGACAACACTACCTACGAAGTACTCGCAACCAAATATTTATAGACTAGTGCACAACCAACCAGTTTTCTGGTAAGATACCGATCCGTTTTTCAAAAGACAACTTGCTTAGAGACCGAGCAATCTTTTATATATACAAACAGCTCAGACACCAAAAACCTAGCATAGACAGCCACCTAATTTTACATAAAAAAAATTAGCTCAGGCAAGGAGCAGTATTTCTATTGAAAATTTGTTAAAATAAAGAAATAAAAAGAATAAAAAACCAGCGATCCCCGGTGCGCTTTGCTACCCCCATCGAAAAAAATAAAATAAACCACAGACGCAAATTTTTTTAAGAGAAGCCTATGTAAAATTTATTAATTGCTGCTTTAGATATAGAAATGGGGTACCCGAAAAAATTTGAGCAGCTATAGCATTTCGATAAACAAACAAAAAAAAAAAAAACAGTTAGTGCTTTATATACATAAAGATCGCGTAACTAGCAAGATCCTTTTAATAAAAAGTAAACTTAGTCATGAAAACCCTTTGCTACAGAAAAATAGTTTAAAAGAAAGTTTTCTATAGTTTAAGATGGATTTAAAAAAAAATTGAGCTACCTGGAAACTCAAATTGTTTAAACATTTTAAAGACAATTTTTGCATAAATCTTTTATGGCAACTATTAGTTAAAAAAAACAAATAAGACCTAATTTATAAATGATAAACTGAGCCATAATATTTATTTAAACTCAAAATCCAAAAGAAGGCGTCAGTTGATAAGAGCCGATAATGAAGTGCTAATGTTTAATGTACAAGCATACCTTTCAATAACTTAAATATTTTTTTAAAAATAGAAAACTTTAAAATCTATTTACTGCAATTTCTTAATTTCTTATCATATCGTAAATAAAAGAAAAAACCTTCATTTAATTAAGTGTGATGGAGTCAAAAGACATCAAAAATTTAAGCTTAATAAACCTCAACGTTAACGATCCCAAATATAACTAAAATTAATAAATTAAAAATCTTTTAAAAATTATCTCCTAATCAAAAGAAGCATAAAACTTTACTGCAACATAAATTTTAAGCAAAAATAAAATTTACATCAAGCTTCAATGATCTTTAACACCTCAGCTAATCAATTTTTGACAAAAACCAAAAACAGAAACTTCAACAACAATAGCCATCATACAACAAAAATATGATAAATTGCAAGTTAAAAAAAAAAAACAAAAAAAAAATATTTTATTGATTGTTGTTTTTGCTGATTTGAAAAACAGTTAGAAAATTTTAAATGAACTTTTAAGAAAAACGGATTTAAACAACATTTTTTTCATATGTGTAATACATACATATGTACGTATGTGTTTGATTCTTTGCATGAAATTTCAGTCAAATCTGCAAATGGAAGACAAAATTTTTGAGGCAATAATAAATCAATCATCATAAAGAACATGTTAATGCAATATTTGCAATAAAATTAAACGTTAAATAAACATTAAACTTTTAATTTGCTTTTAAATTTATTCTGGTCAAGAAACAATTTTTCTAACGACAATATTATGTATATTTCCTGAAGAAAAATTTATCCGCAAATTGTATAGAAAAATTACTGAGATAAACCTATTCCAAAAATTGCACATTTTCTATAGAAAACTTACTTCAAAAATGAGCTAATTTTCTATTGAAAACTTACTCTAATAATGAGCAAATTTTCTATTAAAAACTTACTCTAAAAATGAGCAAATTTTCTATAGAAAACATACTTTAAAAATGAGCTAATTTTCTATAGAAAACTTCCTCTAAAAATGAGCAAATTTTCTATAGAAAACTTAATCCAATTTTCTTTAGAAATCATACTCCAAAAATGAGCAAATTTTCTATTGAAAACATAATCCAAAAATGAGCAAATTTTCTATAGAAAACTTACTTCAAAAATAAGCAAATTTTCTATAGAAAATTTACTCCAATTTTCTTTAGAAATCATACTCCAAAAATGAGCAAATTTTCTATAGAAAACTTACTCCTGGAATGAGCAAATTTTCTATAGAAAACTTACTCCTGGAATGAGCAAATTTTCTATAGAAAACTTACTCCTGGAATGAGCAAATTTTCTATAGAAAACTTACTCCAAAAATTAGCAAATTTTCTACAGAAAACTTACTCCAAAAATGAGCAAATTTTCTATAGAAAACTTACTCCAAAAATTAGCAAATTTTTTATAGAAAACCTACTCCAAAAATGAACAAATTTTCTATAGAAAACTTACTCCAAAAATGAACAAATTTTCTATAGAAAACTTACTCCTGGAATGAGCAAATTTTCTATAGAAAACTTACTCCTGGAATGAGCAAATTTTCTATAGAAAACTTACTCCTGGAATGAGCAAATTTTCTATAGAAAACTTACTCCTGGAATGAGCAAATTTTCTATAGAAAACTTACTCCTGGAATGAGCAAATTTTCTATAGAAAACTTACTCCTGGAATGAGCAAATTTTCTATAGAAAACTTACTCCTGGAATGAGCAAATTTTCTATAGAAAACTTACTCCTGGAATGAGCAAATTTTCTATAGAAAACTTACTCCTGGAATGAGCAAATTTTCTATAGAAAACTTACTCCTGGAATGAGCAAATTTTCTATAGAAAACTTACTCCTGGAATGAGCAAATTTTCTATAGAAAACTTACTCCTGGAATGAGCAAATTTTCTATAGAAAACTTACTCCTGGAATGAGCAAATTTTCTATAGAAAACTTACTCCTGGAATGAGCAAATTTTCTATAGAAAACTTACTCCTGGAATGAGCAAATTTTCTATAGAAAACTTACTCCTGGGATGAGCAAATTTTCTATAGAAAACTTACTCCTGGAATGAGCAAATTTTCTATAGAAAACTTACTCCTGGAATGAGCAAATTTTCTATAGAAAACTTATTCATGGAATGAGCAAATTTTCTATAGAAAACTTACTTCAAGTATTCTTAGCTAAATTTCTAATTTTCAAAGAAAATTAAAAAAATTTCTCTAGAATACATACTTCGTGTCTGAGTAATATTTCTACAGAATAATTCGAGAAAGGTTGTAGAATTGTTTACTTTTTAAGACCCTTAAAGTTTTTATGTTATATTATTAAGTTTGTCAGAGTAATTGAGTGTAATTTTAGTTAAATGTTTTTTTTTTTAATTTTTTTTTAGATGACTTTGAATTACTAACTTCTGTTACAAACCAAAAAAAAAATAAATAAATACTTTAAATCAATTTAAAAAGTTACACAATATATAAATTTATATTTAATTTATTTAAAATAAATTAAGTAAAAAAACTACTTAACAAAAACCATTAATGTTCAAGACAACAATAAGGAAACTTCAAAGACATCTTTGAAAAAGTGTCAAAATTCCACATAAATTAAACAAACACTCAAAACTGAACAAAAATCTTTAAGCAGTAAAACAAAAACATTCCAAACCATAAATGAAAACAAAAATAACAAAAACTTTGAAAGAAACTAAAACAACATCAAAAATAGTGATCGTAGATGTGTGAAGCCAAACATTTAAATCCTAACGTCGTAAGTGGTAATTGCTGTTGTCGTGGTAGTATTTACTGTCACTGTTGAAAGACTGCCACCGATCATCAACGAACGACAACTCAAATATGCGCACATATCAACGCGGTTTCTTTTGTGGCGATCTGACCATACGCTATCCGTATCATGAATGCACAATTACGGTGGCCATGCTGTTAGTCTGTATGCTCTTATTGCCCATGTTGTTTCTAAGTGTAGTGGAGATAATGCGCTTGTGTCACAACTTTCGAATGCGTCAATATCTACGCAATGTTAGTTTTAGTTTGGGCTGTTTTAGTTTTGGCTTTATAGCTACTTATCTATCCACAGAACTGGCCAAAAATGTTGTACGCCGTCTAAGGCCTCATTTCTATGCGGCCTGCCAGCCTAAGCTCAACGATGGCTCCAACTGTGAAGATGCCAAAAATCGTATACTTTTTGTAGAGCAATACTACTGTGCGAATCCTAGTCTGTCAGCGATGCAGTTAAGAGAACTGTATGTTTCATTTCCAAGTGCTCATTCGTCGCTGTCGTTTTATGCCATGTTATTTTTGGCCTTTTATTTGCATGCGATATGGCGGGGTGGTCGCGGCATACAACGTGTCTTACGTCATTTGTTGCAGTTTCTATTTCTGTCGATGGCCTGGTTTATATCGCTCAGCCGTGTGGCCGACTATTGGCATCACTGGTCGGACGTGTTTGCCGGTGTGGTAATGGGTGTCATGTATGCCACACTAACCGCCTTATATGTGGGTAGATTTCTGCAAATAAATAATCACACAAACAAAATTAATGGCTCTTTGCCTCATACCAATTGCAACTTCAACCTGCAACACTGTACGGCTGTTGGTGCAGGGGCAGCAGCAGTAGTTGTGTCCAACAAGATGAAATCAAATTTGAAAAATTCATCATTGCAACATGTACCTTCAAATGTTAGTTTCCATCAGACACTGCAACAATTGCAGTTGCAGCATGAAGATCAAACCTCTGCTTCTACTACAGCATTATCGTCATCATCATTACAGGCATCGTTGGCAGCCGCCAAAGAGCATCTTATATCATCTAATGAATGTGTATGGAAATCGGGAACATAGAGTAGTGGAGTCAGCAAAAAATAAAAATAAAACAAAAAAACACACAATAAAACGTATAAAGTTACTTTGTCTGTTTTCGCATTCATTTTTTTTTTTTTTTTGATTTTATTACATTTTAAGTCCATTATTTATTTATTGTTGTTGTTGTTGCTTCTAGTGCTGCTGCTGTTGTAGGCAAAAAAATTCTTGTGGATGGAACTCTTTAGGTTTTTGTTCCCAACAATTATTGTAATTGAGAAATTATTATGATGTGTATTGAAATGTGATAACCTTTTATTTTCTATATTTTCTATCTTTATTTTTATTTATAAGTATCTGTTTTCGCAGACAGTAGAGGGAAAAAATATAGTCTACTTTAATCAAAATTTAATCTCTTTTTTTAAAATTTAAGATAATAAACTCAGTATTAACGTACTTATCGAAAATTTTATTATTCTTTTCAAAAGTTTTTAAAATCTTCTACACAAGACTTATATTTTTCTAAAGAAAACTAACTCACAGTCTGACCAATTTTTCTAAAGAAAACTAGCTCACAGTCTGTAGAAAACTAGCACATAGTATACGCAGATCTTCTATAGAAAACTAGCTCATAGTGTGAGCAATTTTTCTATAGAAAATCAGCTCATAGTGTGAGAAATTTTTCTATAGAAAATCAGCTCATAGTGTGAGCAATTTTTCTATAGAAAACTAGCTCATAGTATACGCACTTTTTCTGTAGAAAACTAGCTCATAGTTTAAGCAATTTTTCTATAGAAAACTAGCTCATAGTTTGAGCAATTTTTCTATAGAAAACTAGCTCATAGTTTGAGCAATTTTTCTATAGAAAACTAGCTCATAGTTTGAGCAATTTTTCTATAGAAAACTAGCTCATAGTTTGAGCAATTTTTCTATAGAAAACTAGCTCATAGTTTGAGCAATTTTTCTATAGAAAACTAGCTCATAGTTTGAGCAATTTTTCTATAGAAAACTAGCTCATAGTTTGAGCAATTTTTCTATAGAAAACTAGCTCATAGTTTGAGCAATTTTTCTATAGAAAACTAGCTCATAGTTTGAGCAATTTTTCTATAGAAAACTAGCTCATAGTTTGAGCAATTTTTCTATAGAAAACTAGCTCATTGTCTGAGCAATTTGATTTTGAGCTCATTGTCTGAGCAGTTTTTCTATAGATAACTAGCTCATAGTCTGATCAATTTTTCGATAGAAAACTAGCTCATAATCTGAGAAATTTTTCTGTAGAAAACCAGCTCGCTATCTGAACAATTTTTCTGTAGAAAGTAGGCTTATAATTTTGGAATTTTATTTTTATAAAAAGCTATTTCAGTTTTATAAGAGACACAGCTGTCATGAAAAATATAACAAATATTTTCAAACTGAGAACAGTTGCTATAATTTTGAACTCTACTGTCTTTTTTGGAGTATGTACCTAAATGTAATGCCATTGTATTTTATTTGTTTTATGCCAATTTATGATGCATATAATTTTTTATGATAATTTGTATTTTTTTATTTATATTTCGTTGTTATTTATTCTATATAAAGATATAAATTTCAATAAGAAACAATGTAAAGATGTTCTTATTGTTTGCGTTAAATATAGAGACATTTGTAGACAAAGAATAGTAATTGTAACCCATTAAGATTTTTTTTTTCTGAAAAAAAAACGGACATCCTGTATACTTAAATATAGTTTGACATTTGAAACTTTTATGGATGTTGTAAAATATAAATGAAAACATTCCTTTTTGATAATTTTTTTGGATCATATAATCTTACTGATTTATTAAAAAATATAAATATATATAATAATTTTAATTTTGCTTTAATATAAAGGACCAAGTCCTTTTTTATATTAGATGTACTCGTATATGTATAAATATTATTCATTACTTGCCCCACATTTTATAAGTTTAACTTAATAATATTTAACTTTAATTTATTAAATTTAATATTTAACATTCGAATTGTACACACTCACACACTCTTATCACTATGATTGTTTTACACTAAGTACACATTTTTTGCATTTCATTAATTTAAGTAGGTGTCTACTAAGTCTAGTGTTTAAATAAATTATTAAATAAATTTACAATTGCATTTAGTTTTAATTTGTACTTTCCTTACATGTCTTTTGTTTAATTTAATTCGTAAGTAAATTTCCTTTATTTATTTATTTGTTTTTCTATTAGCTAATAACCAATACTAAGACATAATGTAGATAGTAGTGCTTTATTTGCCAAATGAAATTATTTAAATAACAAATATAAATTTAAAAAAATATTTAAAAAGTGTTTTATTACGCTGCCATTTGAAAAGAGCTGTAACAGCGAGGTATTTTCAAAAGTTTTGGGAAAAAAGGTATTGTATTCATCAGTTTTTACTTAAATATTTTTTTATTACTGCAAACAGCCTTAGTAATCTTTTTAAAGAAAACTATCTCACTGTCTGATACATTTTGAAAACGAAAATATGACCATGCGCGGGCTGCGCAATTTATTTATAAAGGGTGATCCATTTCGAGTTACTTTTTTCAATAGTCTTTTATTGACAGCTCACGTGTGACTCGTGTCATGCTGTCATGTTATTTCTGTTTAGTATTGTTTGGCATTTTATAATGGAAAGACTTACGCCTGAATCGCTTCGCTCTACGGGCTCTTGAAAAGTTCCAAGAATATCCGACGTTTTCGAGGCAAATTTTGTTTAGCGATGATCAGGGCCTAAATTTAATTACAACTACTTGTGATTTATAATTGGAAATTTTCAATTACAAATTACAAGTAATTATAATTGTAATAAGGTAATAGTCATTGCTTTCAATTGAACAAAGTTTTATTATATTCCTTAAAATTTTCCGCTAAATATAATTATAATTGATTTTTTACAATTACAACTGAAAAAATTCAATTACTATTGCAAGTAGTAGAATATAATTGTAATTGAAAATTTCCAAATACAATTACATATAATTGCTTAATTGCATGTGTAATTAATTGGAAACTGTAATTGACATCTCTTTGTGATAGCATAGTTAACCAACACTGGTACAAATTTTTTTGTCCCCTGTCAGCTGCCAAAGAACAGTTGCCACTGTTCAGTATAGAGGAAAGGGCAGGATTTGGGGAAATGTTTGTCAGTTTTCGAAGTAAAGAGAGAAGTTTAGCTAAGAAGCGTATAATTTGCAATCTCGTTTGAAATATAGTGGCGATTCTGGACAAATTGGCGATCTGAATAGGTAGCTTTAATTTTTCCTTATAAATCTAAAAAAATATTTTATAGATATTTTTATACCCTTCACCACAGGTGGAAAATGTATATATGTATAAGTTTGTTATTCCGTTTGTAATTTCTACAATAATAATTTCCGACCTCATAAAGTATATTCCGGATCCTAATAAATAGAGAAGTTGGTTTAGCGATGTCCGTCTGTGTTTGCCGAGGCACCCGAAGAGATACAGAAATTTAATCAATCTGCCAGGCATAGTTTCGAAAATTTCGCTATAGCGGGCAAGAAAAAACAACGACTACCTATTTTTTTTTGTTAATTTTTCTGCTTATTTTTTTCGGTTGTAATGCTTCATTTTTTGTTTGTTAAATAGATATTAGACCTCGACCAGTTAAAAAAATCCAAAAAATTTTCAAAAAAGTTTTTACAAAAATTTTTCAAAAATATTTGTTTAAATTTTTAAAAATATGTTCAAAAACATATTTGTACAAAAAATGTTCGAAAAAAAAAATTTCAAAAAATTTTCGAAAAAAATGTTACAAAAACGATTTTCGAAATATTAAAATAAAACCTCTATAATTCTATGAAAATGATGAGTGTAACATAACATATTTTTTATACATATTAATAATATACATACACATACACATATAGAGTAACATGTTTTTTAAATGCGTTTGATTCTTAAATAGATGAGATCTCTATTTTAAAACCAGTTAAAAAAAAAATCTAAGTCCAAGCAAGTTTTCTATAGAAAAATTAGCTCACAGCCTGGGAAAATTATCTATAGAAAATAAGCAGCTTACAGCTCTGAGTAAATTTTCTACAGAAAAAGGAGTACACGCTCTGAGCAAATTTTCTACGTAATTAGTAGCTCTTAATTTGAGCTAATGTTCCATAGAAAACGTGTTCAATGACTGAGCAATTGCTTTACAGTAGTTCAAGCCATATTTATATAAAACACTTTGCCTTCAACGACGACTAAATTCAGATCGTTCTTTTATATAAAACGTTTAAGCGCTGATTTTTATTTTATTTAGTGCTTCACGTATAGGTATTTACTTTATATAAAGGTGCCCATTCCTGGATAACATTTGTATATAAATCTAAAAATATAAAAAATTCTAAAATTAAAAAAAATATTGTAAAGCTCTGTAAAAGGTGTTTAAAAAATTTTAATAATTAATCTTATTTCACAAAGTAATTGCACAAATCCAAAAAAAATTTTATTCAATTGGCTATTGGGCAGTAAGTAATTCACATTTTGTCATTATTGTAAAACAGCGCCAACTGTTGCGCAACCGTGTTTAAAATATCCCGCTTTCAATTCATATTTTGTCATTATTTTCAAACAGCGTCATCTGTTGCGCAACCGTGTTTAAAATATCCCGCTTTCAAAAATTAAAGATACCTTAAAGTATTTAGTACCTTTAAATCAGTAAAATTTCCTACTTTCACTGCTTTTATTAGGCTACTAAGGTACCTCCTCACAAGATTTTGTTAAAATCTATCCAGTAGTTTTTAAGTGATGCGAACGCAGACGGACAGACAGGAAATGAGTTACTGTTTCATTATAAGGGGTATTCCATATTGAGGTTCCCTACTTTTTTAAAGAAAAAAAATAAAAAAAAAAAACACAGAAAATTCAAAATTTAATGGAGAATGTTTATTATCAGTTGAAAGAACATTATTTGGCATTTATTTTTTGAAGATTATGTCTATCAAATGTTGGCCGTTGGTCCATCCGTTGAGTCCAATTTTCCTTGACTCGTTCGAGCATTTCGAATGGTAACTGACGAATTACACGCGTGATGTTTTCCTCCAAGGCCTGAATCGAAGCAGGTTTGTCCACATAAACTTTAGACTTTAGATATCCCCACAGGAAAAAGTTCTCTCAATAAAACCATTGATTGATGCGATGTGTGGGAAGCGGCGCCGTCTTGCTGTAACCAAATGTCGCCGAGATCACGAGTTTCAATTTCAGGCATCAAATAGTCCGTTATCATGGCACGATAACGGTCGCCATTGACGGTTACGTTCGCACCGGCATCATTTTTAAAGAAATAAGGACCGATGATTCCACCTGCCACACCAAACCGATGTTTTTTCTGCTGCTCTTGAATCTCTTCAGATTGCTCTTCGTCCCAAATGAGGCAATTTTGTTTGTTTACATACCCATTGAGCCAGAAATGGGCTTCATAGCCCAAACAAAATTTGCCTCGAAAACGTCAGATCTTCTTGGAACTTTTCAAGAGCCCATAGAGCGAAGCGATTCAAGCATAAGTCTTTCCATTATGAAATGCCAAACAATACTAAGCAAAAATAACATGACAGCATGACACGACTCACACGTGATCCGTCAACAAAAGGCTATTGAAAAAAGTACCTCGAAATGGATCGCCCATTATGATTGGATTTTTTTCTCTTAGTTTTTCAATATCAAACTTAATAAAATTATTGCTAATAACTTTATTGTTGAAATTCAATTGAAATATGTTGCAGGTATTGTAGGCATTAATAAAATATGACTTTGTGTTCTTCAGAAATGTATAAAATATTCAATTCCGTATAAGTAAAAGTTTACACAAAATTGAGTTGGAAATTTGTCTATATGTAGTAATAAATAATTTCGTTTTCAATTTCATTTAGAAATGTGGTTTCGGCAAACTAAAGCCTAAACTAACAACTGCAACAGAATAAATGTTGTAAATATACAAAATCCCTACAAGAAAGTTAGGATTAGGTTATGGCGATTTAATGAAATGACATTTGATTACAATTCGTAAGAAGATTTTATGGTAAATTGCAACCATACATTTATAGTTGTTACACATCATTGAAAAGAAAATTATATAAAGATGTTGAAAATAATTATAGTCTAATTTTTATTTTGTTCGAAGCTCAAGATGTTATTTTCGAAATCAAACCGCCCGTAGTTTTTCCCCTTACGTTTCTAATATGAAAAAAAAAACTTTATTTTATACTTTCAAGAGTAAAGAACAATGGTTGAGAAAATGGACTAGAGAACATGCAAGAAAATTTTTTCATTGAAATCTTATGGAAAACTTTTATTTCTGCAACGACAGCTTTGGAAATTAGTTCGGTTCGCTTCTTTTTTTTAATAAAAAACTGTTTAAGACTGACTGTAACAATAAAATGCGTAAAAGTAAGAGGAAGCTAAAAAAAACTTATTCCAAAAATTTTACTATTCCTTTCGACAATACATAGAAGTTCTGCATGGTTCAATTATCGTATTTCATGATTCGTTAAATTCATATCCAAGCATCTCTTTCCTATTATTATTTCATCTATCTTTTTTTTTTTATACAGTTTTGTATATCGATTTTCAAAGCAAACATTTATAACAACAAAGTTATAAGAAAAGCAAGGTATTTTTGTACACCATTTCCTAAAAAAAATAAAATAGAAAAAGTGGCAAAAAAAATTATATAAAATCATATATGGTCTCAACATTTGTTAATTTGTTCTACCAGAATATAGAAATTGTGTTTGCATAAATTGAGCATAATTTTTGCAGTTACCCCGTTTTTGGTCTCATTACTTTTTTATATTCTTCACCAATAAATTTTACCAATATTCATTTCCTTCCCTATAAAGCACACAAAAATAACTGCATCAATTAAAGTTTTTAATTGGTTTCAGATAAAGGTTTAATTATTTTTTTAATTAAATTAATTATATACCTAACTAGCTGCGTCCGCCACTTCGTCAGCGTCCACACCAAAGACCCTTACTTTTTAGTGCTTCAGTTATTGTTTATGTATTTACTTTATATAAAGGTGCTCATCTCTACTAAAATAAGTAAATACATAAACCATAACTGAAGCTCTAACCGATATGCATAGTTTAAGCATATTGGTTAGTACTTCAGTTATGGTTTATGCATTTACTTTATATAAAGGATCTCAACCTTACTAAAATAACTGCGTATTTTCACTGCTTTTTTCCACTTTCTCTTGGAAATAAAATATTTTTTGGGAAAGAAAGTATCCTATATTGGAATCAGGATACTAAGGTATCTCTTCGCAAAATTTTGTTAAATTCCATGCATTAGTTTTTGCGTGATGCGTACACAAAGATAAAGACAGACAGAAAGACAAGAAATAAGTTACTGTATTATAGTAAGTATAAACTAGCTGTGCCCACCACGTCGTGGGCGTCCTAACAAATTTTGCTCGATTTTGCTTTCAAAGACTCTTCCTTTTATAGTGCTTCAGTTATGGCTTATATATTTGCTTTATATAAAGGTATCCATTCCTGAATATTTATAAAAAAATAAAAAAAAGTTAAATTCTAAAAATTATTGTAAATCTCTGTAAAAGACGTTAAAAATATTTTAATAACAATGCAATTTCACAAAGTAAAAAAAAAATTATTGAATTGGCGCCATCTGTTGCGCAACTTTGTTTAAAATGTCCCACTTTAAAAAATAAAAGGTGCGCAACCCTGCTTAAAATATCCCAGTTTTAAACCGAAAATTTCAGTACCTTTAAACCGAAAATTGCGTTTTTTTACTGCTTTTTCTCCACTTTCTCTTCAGGATGCTAAGGCACCTCCTCACAAAATTTTGTTAAAATCAATCCAGTAGTTTTTACGTGATGCGAACGCACAAGAAGAGCAGATGATGAAGAAAAATTTTGATAATTTATTTTTTGGTTTTCATTTCGGCCATTGACCAAGCCATGGGTATATTTTTCTTTAAAACAAAATTTTTATGAAATTTTTTAAATTTTCAAAATTGTTTTTATTTTATTACAAACTAGCAGTGCCCACACGTTGTTTGCGCCCTGACAATATTTTGTTAGGAAAGTAATCCGCACCAAATTTTAAGACTAACGTATTTACTTTATACAAAGGTACCCATCCCTGGATAAAATACTAAAATTCTGAAAGTTATTGTAAACCTCTGTAAAAGCTGTTTAAACAATTTTAATAACAACGTAATTCCACAAAGTAAAAAAAAAATCAAATACAAATTTTGTTTATATTGGATATTTGGCAGTAAGTAATTTATATTTTGTCATTATTTTAAAACAGCGCCATCAGTTATCCCTTTATCAGATATCCCTTTATCAAAAATAAAAAATGCCTTAAAGTATGCAGTACCTTTAAATCGGTAAAAGAAACTCGGCGTACTTTTACTGCTTTTTCTCCACTTTCTCTTGAAAATGAGATATTTTTGTTAAAATCCATCCAGTAGGTTTTACGTGATGCGAACACAAAAAAAAAGAAAGAAAATATCTATAAAAAATGTGCTTACATGTGCAGGTTGTCTCTTTTAGTTTGGGAGAAAATCAGCTTATAATTTTTTTTTTCGTTGTGGTGGACCTTAAGTTAGTATTTTTGTCGTGGTGTACTTATTATTGATCGGATTATTTTAAGACATTGGCTATATTCTTGATAAAATTTAGAATAAATTAGTTTAAATTTTTTTTAATAGCGCTTTTCGTTAAAATTTACAAGCCTCTGAATTGGGAAAATTTAAAAAATACCGTTTTTTAAAGATTTTCCCCATTTTGCTTATGTAATTTAAACTTACTTCGGCACTAGTAAATTATTTTAACCCATTTTAAAGACAACCTATATAATGTGAATAAAAGGAAAAATTATGTTATAAATTATAACGGTTCTCCCTCTAGCCCTATCCAAACATAGCCAATTTTAAAACAAAATTTATAAATTATTGTAAAATTCCGCAGAGTGCAAAGCACCGATTAAAACCCGTATAAGAATTTTTAAAGCCTCTATTGTTCTCTGCATATTCCACAAAAAATTTGGCAGCCCGTGATTAATAAACGCTGGGTAGCCACTTTTGTAAAAAAAAAACAATTTTTTGTGACACTTTTCCCCGTTCCGGGAATTTGTATGTTAAAATAAAAAAATTTAAAATTGTTTTCCCATTTAATTGAAAGCTCTTTTGTCTATATAATGTCAGAAATTTTGTAAGAATATCTTGATCGGCTTAGATTTTGTGGCTATTCAAATGCGATATATTATTTCTCAAAAGGACACAGTTGTTGAGGTATATATAATTAAAAAAATACAGCGCGAATTATTAATATAGAAGTCAACAGCTCTCCTCTACATGTATATCGAGCATATATTTAAACTATAGGAGCTTTCTAAACTTAGGCTCCTCATGATTTTTTTTCTCATTTTGTATGAAAAAATTACTATAAAATATTGTCCTCGAGCTTAGAAGATTTTTTCCCACTGAAATATATTTCCATAAAAAAATTTCCATCGAACTGAACAAAAGATACACACTTGTTCACAAACGAACTAAACAAAGTTTTTGCTCTCGAACTGAGAACACTTTCTATAAATATAATTGTAATAACCGAGCAAAACTTCACGAAGTTCGTAAAAGAAATTCCCATGAACTAAACAAAATTTCTAAAGAAACATTGCAAAGGAATTAAAAAAATTGTCTAATTTGCTCACGAACTGGGAAAGATTTCTATAAAGATAATTGTTCACGAACTAAACAAAACTTCTTCATGAAGTACGTAAAATTTTTATGAAAATAAATTTTTAAAAAAATAGTGTCAAGTACTGATCATAATTTCTATAAAAAAAATAGAACTGAAAAAATTTTTTATACCAAATATCAGCAAAAAACTTTATTAAGAACCGATTTAGATGATGATGAAGGACTGGGAAATAGTGCTATCAAGATAAGAACACAAAAATTAGAATGTTTTGCAAACATAAGAAACCTTCTAACTTTAAGTTGTATATTTTTAGATGAGTATGAATATTTATATGATGGATGGTATACATATATCGCACACTAAAACATAAAAATAAACAACTGAAAACTGCGTTTTTTTTTCTTCATAAAGCAGTTCATAGAACAAATCTCTAACGACTACGCAAATTTAATTTGCTGCATTGTCTTCTTTAACTTGAAAAATAGCGTTAATAAGGAACTTAATTACAGAAGTACATTCATGATTTGAAAAAAATTTTTTTCTGTCTCTCCTGAACATTTGTGAATTTTGAGTTGTGTTGGTTTATGATTTAGTGTGCGATATATTGACTTAAAATAAGACAAGTAAACAATATTTCAATGCTAACCATTCATGTAACTAAAGGATAGAATAAAGAAAAGAAATAAATAAATCAGAGATTGATACACTTTGACAACAGCAACAAGCAATCTATATACATATAATAAAATAGTAACTCATTTCCGTCTATCTGCTTTTCATTTGTGTTCGCATCATGTAAAAACTACTGGAACGATTTTAACAAAATTATGTGAGGAGGTATTTTAGCATCCTGTTTCCAATATAGGATACTTTTCTTCTGCAAAAATATCTCATTGCCAAGAGAAGGTGGAGAAAATCCAGTGAAAAAAACACAATTTCCGGTTTAAAGGAAATTTTTGGATTAAAACTCGGATATTTTAAAAGCTATTTCAAAAACATTAGGCGCATTTGCATTTCTACTTTGTGGTATTATATTGTTATTTAAATTTTTTAAACACCTTTGACAGAGCTTTACAATAGTTTTTAGAATTTTTTATAAATTTTAGAATTTAGCCGTTATGTAAAGAAAATATGTATCTGGATGGATTTTACCAAAATTTTGTGAGGAGATACTTTAGCATCCTGATTCCACTATAAGATACTTGTTTCCTCAAAAATACCTTATTTCTATGAGATAATAAAGAGAAAAAGCAGTAAAAGTACGCAAACTTTTTTTACCGCTTTAAACGTACTGCATACTTTAAGGCATCTTTTATTTTGGAAAGCGGGAATTTCAAACAGGGCTGCGCAACAGATGGCGCTGTTTTAAAATAATGACAAAATATAAATTACTTACTGCCAAATAGCCAATTGAATAAAATTTGTATTTGATTTAGTTATTTTACTTTGTGGAATTACATTGTTATTAAAATATTTTATACAGCTTTTATAGAGCTTTACAATGCTTTTTAGAATTTTTTATAAATTTTATAATTTTATCCAGGGATGGGCACCTTTATATAAAGTAAAGACACAAACCATAACTGAACCACCATAAAAATAAGAGTCTTACAATTGGTGTGGAATACTTTCAAAGCTAAATCGAGCAAAATATTATCAGGACGTCCGAGACGTGGCGGGCACAGCTAGTATTTAATAAAATGGCTTTTTGTAAATTTTCACAACTAAACTAGAAGCCTGGACAAATAATGTTGCAATTACAAAAAAAAAAATTTATTAAATAAATTAAAAAAATAAATCAAATTGTCAGAGATACAGAGACACTTAAACTAACATAAAGTTAAAGCTCGATTTTAATTCAGAGCATGTGTTTGCATAGTCTTGAGCATAATCAATAAAAACATTAACGCTTTCAGTAAGAGTGTTAAAAGAGCCTCTTTGATTGCCCCCATTAATCAAATAGTTGTTTATACTGTTTTGCTTGTTACTGTTTGCATGTTTTAGTAAAAAAAAAATTGTTTCTTTTGTTTTGTTTTTGTTGAAGGGTTCCACAACACTCCAATATACAATGTAGCAATTTGTTCAACAAATTGTAATCCAAATTTCTTTCTATTTTGTATTTGTGTGAAAAACATTTATTGTTTACATTTTCCTGGTAAATATTGTCCTTAAGGATCTAGATATGAGCTCGTCTATCTGTCTCTGTGTTGTAATTTTACAGCAATCTATGATTATTTGTTGTAACTTAACATTCAAATCCCTTCATATGTTGATGTGCTTGTGTAATTTAATTCAGGTGCATTTTATATTGAACATATTGAATTCCCTTTTTTATCGCTTTTTCTGCAAGAAATAATTGTGTATTAAAAGAAACACAATCAGGCAGTCGAATAAACATGAGTGTTTTTTGTTTTCTAGAAAATATATAGAAACCAGTGACAAATTAAAATGCATTTATACGTTTACCTTTTCTAAAGATGCATTTATCTTTTGCATTATCAGTTACTTTTATGTTACAAATTATATTTTGATTTTGCTGAAACCATTCATTTCATAAAAGTTTTTTTTTTATAAAATTTTTTTGTTCAACGAAAAGTCTATTAGCCGAAGAAATATATTTATGTTGTTACGTTAAATACCCTTTTAAAGAAAAGATTTTTGATTCATAAAAAATACCTTTTTCTAAAACGACAAAAATCCCTTTTTACAAAAAGTACCTTACCTTAAAGTAAAACATGTATAAAACGACAAATATCTATTTTTAACAAAAAGTACCTTACCCACAAAAATCCCTTTTTCGTAAAAAAAGCCCTTCCCACAAAAAATGCTATTAATACAAAAAATCTCCAAAAGAAATGCTCTTTCTCAATAAAATCTTTCTTTCACTTTTATCGCACAAATTTCCTCTTCAACAAAAAATTCACTTTTTCTCGAAACACCTGTTTTTATCCAAAATCTTTGCAAAAAAATTTTTTTGTATTTTTTTGTTAACTCATTAACCTCCTTTCTTATGATAATTCTCTTTTTCATAAAAGTCAACTAATAACACCTTAGTTTAACAAATAGTACTTTTTTGGAACATTTTTTTTCACAAATATGTAGTACTCAAAAGTGTTTTTTTAAAAATTATCCTTCTTGCTACCGCCTTTTTTTTGGGTAATTCTCTTTTTCATAAATGTCACTTTAGTTTAACAAATAGTACTTTTTAGCAAATAAATTTTTTTTCACAAATATGGAGTACTATTTTTCACAAATGTTTTTTTTTTTTTTAAATAGTCCTTCTTATTACCGCTTTTTTTTTGATAATTCTCTTTTTTATAAAAGTCAATAAATAACTTTTTATTTTAACAAGTAGTACTTTTTTAGCAAAAAATATTTTTCGCAAAATCGACTTTTTTCAAAAGTGTTTTTTTTCACAAATAGTCCTTTTTATTACCGCCATTCTTTCGATAATTCTCTTTTTTATAAAAGTCAATAAATAACACTTTGGTATAAACAAATAGTACTTTTTTAGTAAAAAAAAATTTTTTCACAAATAGTACTTTTTTCAAGAATGTTTTTTTTTTCAAATAGTCCTTTTTACCGCCTTTCTTACGATAATTCCCTCTTTCATACAAGTCTACAAATGACACTTAAGTTAAAAAAATGTACTTTTTTGGCAAAAAATATCTTTTACAAATAGTACTTTTTTCTCAAAAGTGTTTTCTTTTTTCACAAAAAGTTTCCCTACAAAAATTGGCCTTCCTATTATTTATTATTTAATATTTAGACAAAAAAAAAAAAACACTGTTGATATACTTTCCAGTGAAGACCGTCATCTTTAAGATAGTACTCTCTTAAACTATCTTAAATAAGGCTTGATAATGATATCTTCGTATCGAAAGTGCTCGCCACCCTTATAAAACAAACAACTAGTGACGACGGTCTTCACCGGAAGGTATGGCAGATATTTTTAATTTACTGGCGGAACACATTTAGTACAAAAAAATACTTTAAATTAAAAAGTACTTTTTTTCACAAAAAAACTTTTTTTTTACACAAAAATATTTTTTACAAAAAAATTACTCTTATTTACAATTTATTATTCATAAAAAAGGTCTCTCGTCACAAAAATCTTTGTTTTTTTATTTATTACCAAAAAAATACTTTGAATTAAACAGTACTTTTTTACAAAAATATTTTTTAACACGAGTATTCTTATTTACATTTTATTATTCATAAGAAGCCTGAAAAAATTCTCTGTTCTTTTCACAAAAATAATTTTTTATAAAAATTGTCTATAAATTTTGATTCAATTAAAAAATAAACATTATTTATTTTTTTTTTTCAGAAAAAACCTCTTTCTAACGAAAGGTGTTTTTTACAAACACTGCAAAATAACCTTTCATGCGAATAGAATTTCTTTTTTTATAGAATATATTCCTTTTTTCGCAAAAAGGTCCATTTTTAAAATAAAAATTCCATTTTGAAAAAATACCTCCTTTTTAGAAAAAATCCTTTTTTTTAATTTTCACAATCAAAATGCATATTTTTATAAATAAATTGTTTTTACAGTA
The DNA here is from genome assembly GCA_949628195.1 of Phasia obesa. Classification (NCBI taxonomy): domain Eukaryota; kingdom Metazoa; phylum Arthropoda; class Insecta; order Diptera; family Tachinidae; genus Phasia; species Phasia obesa. Next base: position 125,333,586 of record OX451217.1, read on the forward strand.
AATCATTTTGTTTTTAAAAGATGTCTTTTTACAAACAAATGGTATTTTCAAATTTATTAAAAAAAATTTTTTTTCTTGCAAAAAATTAACCTTTCAAGCGAATAGTATTTCTTTACAAAATGTTCGTTAATGATGGGTTTTTAATAAAAATTCTCTTTTTTCGCGATACAGAATCTTTTTTACGGAATCTACTATTTTTTCACAAAAATGTACTTTTTGAAATAAATCCCCTTTTCAGAAAGAATTTTTTTTTTTTAAATCAAAATGCATATTTGTAAATAAATTGTTTTCACAGTAATAGATTTTGTTTATAAAAAAGCTGGCCTTTTTCACAAATGGTACTTTTTCACAAAGATCCTTTTTTCACAAAAAGTACCTACTTTCACAAAAGTTCTAATTTTTCACTGTTTTCACAAAAATTCTTATTTTTTACAAAAAGTCCGAAGACTACTTTTCAAAAAAATTTGTTTTTAAAAAATTCTCTTTTTCTACAAAAATACCCCCTTTTCACAGTAACCACCATATTTATAAAAAAATAAAATATATTTGAAATCTATTCTAGAACAAATTTTTCATATAAAAGTTGTTATAAAATACAATTCAAATCAGTTTTATTTTTTATAGATATGGACGTAACACCTATTTTCACGTATTTTTTTTTTTTTACTTTCGTATCATAAAAACGGTTTCTTACAAAATTTTTCTTTTTATCTATTTTTCCTTAAAAAGTTTTTATTTATGAAAAATAGTTGTTATTAAATGTAATTTTCTTTAAAAAATTTTATTACTCAAAAAATCCTTTTTTTGAAAACAAATTCGAATACTATTTTCAAAAAAAATAAAAATTTTCTCGTCTTAGATTTTCACTTTCAAATGTTTGCTGGGATTTTGATAATTTTTCTTTATTACTTTTAAGTGTTTTTATGCTCAACTCATGTGATTGAAAAGTTATTCATTGTATTATTCTGTATGTTTCACTTTACTACAGGCTTTTAAATTAAAAATAAAGTTTACTCAGCACTAACACATTCACTCACAGTCAGACAGATAGGCTTTAAAATAAGGAACTATATAGGCACAGAGCTGCCGGTAAAAATATTAAACAAATACAAATAAATATGCACAGAAAGAAAAAAATTAAAAGAAAAACAAAATATCTGAAATGAAAAATTTTAAAGAACTTCTGAAACGCTGGTTCAGATGTGCCATGAATTTTGTGTAATTTATTTTTGATTTTTAAGTTTGGCAGGGAATCCCTTTTATCTTAATTTCTAAAGAATTGCAGTTGTTAAATCAGTTGAGTGTAAAAAAGTAATAACAGCTTTTTGTAAAAATATGACAGTAATCTTTTGAAACTTGACTTATTTTAATTTCTTAATCTTCCTTATATAATTTTATAAAGACATATTAATTTACCCTCGTATATTGAAAAGCATATGATACATTTTCTTTGTTTCGAAAAAAATAAAAATGCAAAATTATTCTTTTCCTTTTTGTTGAAAGTTAAAATTTAATTCAGTTACTCCATCATCGATTTCTTGAAGTGCTTTAATTTACCTTTTAAATCATACATTTGCAAACATTTATTCAATAAATGATTTCATGAACAAATGTTGTATGTAGACTATCGATCATACATACATACATCATACACAGACGCACGTACACACGCAAGCACAAAACCCAGAAAATCATAGATGCAAAAAAATATATACAGAAGAGGGGGCGGCAAAATGATAAGGTCAATGAATAAAAAATTCTGAAAATATCAACGCACCTGTATTTTTGTAGGATAAGGTAAGTTTTTTCTGAAGTTTAAAAAGTCATAGAGCTTGCAAAAAAATTTTAGAAAAAATAAAAAAATTTTGATGCAGCAATTTCAAGAGCCACTGAAGTATAGACCCCCGCTATTCGATTTAACTTATACATAAAGGTTAGTAAAACTATTCCTATTAATTAATCGTTTTACTTTCGTTTGGAAATTGGCTACTTTTCTATACGGTAGTAAAAATACATTGACACTCCCTCATATTTCGGTTTCTTTGGACACGAACATTGGCTACCTTGCTATAGGTTAGTAAAAATTTATTAACTTTCCCTTGTATTTTGTTTTAGTTTTTTTAGATTAGAAATAATCTTGATAGTCCAGAGACTACTGGCGAAATTTGAGAAAGAAACAGTAGTGGTTGTTATAATAGAACTAGCTATCGCCAGTGCGCTACACCCATCCACACAAAATACTATAAACACTTGGAAGAAAAGTATGGCCAACCTTTAACTTGAAAATGCACGCTATTCTCACGACAAAACTTTTTAAGTTCATATGCAAGGTACGATGTCCACTATTCCCGCCCAATCTGTTTTTGCTGGATTATGCGTATTAACACGATAATAATATTTTACTTTGTATGGGAGGTGCCAATCCCACTATCCGAATCCAGTTAGCATTGTTCTAGATTATTTTCATTAGTATGAGGATTACTTATGCAAATTTTCAAGACTCTACCTATTGTAGCTCTCTAGATAAACGATGTTAGTTTTTTACTTTACATGGGAGCTACCACGCCCACTATACCAATCCAGTCTAAATTTTGCTAAATTATGCACGTAAGGGTTACTTGTGCAAAGCTTTAAGACTTTACCTATTGTAGTTCTTCAAGTACACGATAATAATTTTACACTTTGTAGGGCATGTACCACGCCCACGCCCACTGTCCCAATCCAGTCTTAGTTTCGCTACGCTATGCACATTAGTCTGAGGGTTACTTGTGCAAAGTTTCAAGACTCTCCCAATTGTAGTTCTCTAGGTACACGATAATATTTTTTCATTTTGTATAGGAGGCAACACGCCTACTGTCCCAATCCTTTTTAAAATTTGCCAAAATATAGAAATTAATATGATGTTTACTTGCGCAAAGTTTCAAGAAATAACCTATTGTAGTTCTCTAGGTACACGATAACAATATTTCACTTTGTATGGAAGGTACCACGCCCACCGCCCCAACCAAGTCTATGTTTTGTTAGACTATGCATGTATGACGATTGCTTGTGCAAAGTTTCAAAACTCTACCTATTGCAGATCCTCAGGTAGACGATAATAATTATTTTCTTTGTGTGGGAGGTACTACGCCCACTATTCCAATACACCCTGTGTGTTGGTAAACTATGTATATTAATAATTAATAAACTAAGTATATTAATATATTATAGTTTTCTAGCTACTTAAAATAGTGGGCGTGGTCAATTATTATTTCTGTTGGGTTATGAGAAAGATTATAAAAAAAATTGGCCACACCGGTGCAGACGTGCGATTATCAACGAACGACATTTGATTTTGTTTATATGGATTTCGTTCGTTTCCCACAATAGTGGATGCCTTAGGCTTAACTAAATTTAAGACTTAATATTTCCTTCAACAAGTTTGCCAGGCGAGTGCTCTTAGATCTTTCACCACTTCTTTTGTTCTATTTTCATCCCTCATTTATTCCTTACTATATCTAGCTATTGTCGTAAAGCTGTCTAATTATCTATTCTTTGAGTTTTGGATAATCTCTAGTATTTGCTAGTCTAGTTAAAGTCTCCTTCAGCATCTACATTTAATATGCAAGTGCCTCTTTACTGTAGCCTAGCCCAAAGAGAGCTGCTATCTCACCCGGCATAGTGTGCAGATTGAATAATCCCAATTTTTAATCTTGGTCAGGTGATATTTGGGCGTTATTTTGCCATCACAAGCGCAGTTCCCCACCTAATTGTAGTCCGATTGCAGCTAACCTGCCTACGGACTTTCCTTAAAACTAGGCGAACTTGTCTATATATAGCTGTAATTTGGTTCCCTTTATTGTTTATGTGTATGATGTTTGAAATGTCAGTTTATTAGTTTAGTCCCCAAGGTGGATGGGTAAAAACACTGAAGACTTTCAACGCTGGTGTAAAGTAACACACTAGTAGTAATTTTAAAATCAATAATGCCTGCATTTCGCCTTTCCAACCAGCTACTCGTGCAATCTGTTACATGCAACAGCTCATTCCTGCAATTCCGCGGAAGAGCCTTACCAAAACCCAGCCAGGGAAAATTAGACTCTCACTTTCTTTTTAGCTACCCAGCAAAAAAAACTACTACTTCGCCGTATGAAGGTTTATATGAATGGCGAGTTGTTATTGCTTACAGACCTGCTTACGTATGATATTTGGTCGTGATGTCCCAAATATCACACACATATCCTTTGAAGCGATTATTACAGCGCAGTGTAGATGTCCTTATTTCGTATCATAGGTTCGTAACTAGTCGCAACTCTTTGTAAATGTAAATTCTTGTATCTATGTCTTACAGTTGTGCTATTTAGTAAGCACTACTGTAAGGGGAAATGCAAAAAAATCGTTTTTTTTTGTAAACTTAACATTTTATATATTGCATATATTTAGGCCGCATTATTTACTTATCAATAAGAGCTTCTGTATGGCAGAAAAAGAGTTTGCTGATCGCTGGTCAGACCCCGAATCTTACCATCCCGTTTCAGGCCTCTAACAAACCGAAAGGACTGGTGCCTCTATATATTTGTAATGTTAGTTTGCTAAAAGGTAAGGGAAGAGGACCTTGGGGATTAGGACCTTGGGGGAGAGGACCTCTCTGCGGTGCCAAAGTAGCTATCGTGATATAACGGTTGAATATCCATTTAAGGTTTTAAGTGTCACACTACAATGGGATACAAAGATGTTCAAAATAGCAGTGGACCACTTCAGTATCTCTCCACAAAAAGATATAAGCGGCCTGCCTTCTATTTACAACTTCAGAATTTTTGCTTGCATAGCGCTACAGCAGACCTTTATTTGCCCGAGGTCACCTCCTGTTTTACTAGTAGACGTGTTACCTCCCATACAAAGTTAAAAAAATATTACCGTCCACCTAGAGAACTACAATAGGTTGAGTCTTAAAGCTTTGCACAAGTAACCCTGAAACCAATGTGCATAGTCTAGCAAAATATAGACTGCATTAGGATAGTGGGAGTGGTACGTACCTCCTGCGTATAAACTGAAAGAGTTTTGTAGTGAAAATAGCGTGCGTTTTACAATTAAAGGTTTGCCATAATTTTCTTCCAAGTGTTTATTGTATTTATGGTGGATGATCATAGGGAAACGGGGATAGCTAGTAATTAATAGATATCAGAAAAATCTATGCTGCAAGCTGAGTATTAAACCCGTAACCATGCTTTACGAGTAGTAGTCAACATGCTAACCACTTGAGCTACAGCAACCTCGTAACTTTCTTCCACTTTCTTAAGGCTGCAAACCAAAATTAGCTTCCCTCCATGTTCTAAAGATATATAACCCATTTAAATTTGAGCCTTCATTTTCGTTAATTTTTACCTTAATTAATTAGTGTCTCTGAAAGGTCCAAAAGGGAGTAGCACATGTTAACTGAAACATCTATATCTACTAGCAAAACTCTGAGTGTTTCAGCATATTCACAAAAATAATTTAAGTGACCTTATCACTTTGACGTGCATTCTATATTCTGTTTTTATACATGATTCATACGAATACGATTGCATGTCATTCAAGTAAATTGAAAATAATATTGAATTGTTAAGTGTTTAAAGGATTATATTGTGCAATACAAATACAATAACAACTACAACAACAACAACAACAATCAGTTATAAAAAAAAGTGTAATAAAGGAGAGCATGAAAAATTTATTTTAATTCATTTATACAATTTTCCCATTTCATCTTTATTTTTTAATATTTTCATGTCTTAAATTCTTAAGAAAAATCCTTATTATATTTTTTTTTTTTGCTTTTTTTTAACTTTATTCTTTGGCAAAAAGCAATTTAAATTATTGTTGAATAAAGGATTTAATAAAAAAGATGACTAAAAAGAATATTCATCTTTTATAAAGGAAAGCAAAATATTGAGAGTAAAATAAAATTTTTTTTTATTAATAAAAAACTGAATTTAATGAAAATTACTTTTTTTTAAACGTAAATATAAATATGCTTGATTGGCTTTAGAACTTAAAAATAGAGATAAATAAGCTTTGAGTATTTCTTAGATATATTTTTAAGCATTATTGATAGATAGTTGATCTTAAGAATTTATTTGCATAAACAGCAATTGAATTGCAAAATATATGAAAAATTCAGAATAATAAAATATTTCCTTCTAAAAAGCTTTTTTTTAAACTCTTTCAAGCTAAAGCTAAAAGTTTTTATTTATCAGTAAAATCAATTGGTAACTAGCTTAACCGATTCTCTTCTTCCTGAGTCATTTTATCCGAGCTACGTCTTGCAGATTCGTCAACAATTTTGTTGCAATGATATTACACAGTAAAACTGAACTCCTTAGTAGTCTATCATCACGATGATGATCTCTGTTTTGAACCTGTGCCCTTTGAATGTTATCGTAGGAATTGACCTCTATTTACGTTCTACTAGTTCTATCCAGGCGCGAATAATTCACTGCCTCTCAGGAGCTTTGCTTCATACACACTAAGTTCGTCTGAGCGAATGTTAGACTTGATTATTCCACAGAAAAAAATTTTTGCACCATATAAAGATTTTAATAAGTTTCGGATACAGGTTTAATTAAATTTTTAATTAATTAAATTATTTACTTTACTTTTTTTATTTTATTTTATTTTTTTTATTTTATTTGTTTTATTTATTATTATAGCCACCATGTTTCTCCTCGAAGGACCTCGCCAATAACCGCTCACAGAAATTTGGCCCGGAAATTTCCCTTCGCATCAGCTATGCTGGGCATTGGTCAGACCTCACATGTTCTTAAATATACCCCGGGGGCAATAGAGTTAAGATTTTAAAAGACAACAAGGCAATAAAATGCTCCCAGGAGAAGTCCTCAGGACTACTAATATCTCTGCCGGAAATATACTACATTCTTGCGGCAGCTTGTGCGATCTGTGTATGGTAGTATGTAGAATATAAATCCCCGCAATACTGCTCACATTGTTGTCTTAGATACCATCGTATAGAAAGCCATAGACGATGTGACCGTTGCTACAACTTTAGTAGGTTGTACACGAGATTGCGAGGGTCAATTCCGTGTTTATTTTTAGGTTGGTAGGGTTTTTCTGCTTTGCTTTGTATTAAAGTCCTTTATAGAAAGCAATACAAATAGAGGTAGACAATAGACCCACAGGGTGCCCACTGGAAACTAGAAGCAATAAATAGATCCATTGGGGGTGTCAATATCAGAAAATTGTTTTTAAGGATTTTTTTGCTTTACGTCAGACCGATTCTAACGAAATACAGATTGCAGGAGGATCCTTATTTTTACAAATTATTTACAAAAAAATTTTAAAAAATTTTCCAAAAAACTTTTACACAAAATTATCAAAAAAAAATTTTACAAAAAATTATCAAAAATATTTTTACAAAAAATTATCAAAAAAAATTTTACAAAAAATTATCAAAAAAAAATTTTACAAATATTACAAATATTAACAAAAAAATTTTTACAAAAGTTATAAAAAAAATTTTACAAAAAATTTTCAAAAAAATCTTATAAAAAATATTTATAAATAATTTTTACAAAAAATTTTCATGAAAAAAATTATCAAAAAAATTTACAAAAAATTATCAAAAATATTTTTACAAAAAATTATCAAAAATTATTTTTACAAAAAATTATCAAAAAAAAAATTTATAAATATTAACAAAAAAATTTTTACAAAAGTTATAAAAAAAAATTTTACAAAAAATTAAAAAAAAGTCATAAAAAATTTTTATAAAAAATTTTTATAAAAAATTTTTACAAAAAATTATATTGAAATTATATGAATTTTATTTGAACTATTTTTGAATTAATAAATTAATTATTTAGGCTTAAGTTCTTATTTATAAAGAGATAAAGAAAATTCTACTATTATATTTCTTTGATAAGTTTGTTTAAATAGAAAATTAATAATAATTGAAACTACCGGGTAGATTGATACAAAGAGTACTGATGACGGACGTAGCTGTCTAGAAAATGCATTCTGCTTTGCTGGTATCTAATTTTTCTTTATCTCTTTATAAATAAGAACTTAAGCCTAAATAATTAATTTATTAGTTTTACAAAAAATATTCATCAAAGGTTTTACAAAAAATTTTCATAAAAATTATTACAAAAAAAATTTTGAAAAGTTTTCCAAAAATTTTTAGAAAAAATTTTTATGAAAAATTTACAAATATTTTCGCAAAAATTAAAAAAAATAATCTTACAAAAATTTTTTTTAGTTTAATGTATTGTTGTGAAATTGGGTAACGTAGGGGGTAACACAATATCTGACATTACTATGGTAAAGGGTATATAAGATTCGGCATTGCCGAATATAGCATTCTTACTTGTTTAAAAAGAATTAATCATTTTGGAAAAAGATTTAAGTAAAATATTTTGTAAACTTCTTTTAAACTTGAAGAACATTTTTTAACCTTTTTATTAACAAAAGTAATCTTTATGAATAAAAATATTGTTACAAATAATTAAAGCTTTGTTTAAGCTTTATATCTAAAAGAGCTGTTAATTCAATTAACCTTTAAATTAGCACTTTACCAAATACTTTTGTTGACTTAATTAAAAAAAAATAACTTTATATCGGTTATTCAGCCGGGATAAATATTTCGCTTAACATCTTGCCATGTCGTGTGTCCTTGTAGCTATTTGTGTCCGGCTCACATTATAAAAAATTTGCCAGGTCAAGAACAAAAATAGCTTCTGGTCTTGTGGCTTTATAATTAAACTTAAAAATAAAGTTGAAATAAAATATAGTGTATGGAAACTGCTGTTTAACATTGTGGAACCAAAAACTACTCGTATGTGACAAACGCAATCGTTTAATACTTTTTGAAATATAATTATAATAATAAAAAAAATAAATAAATAAAATAAATTCATTGCAGCATTAAAAGTACTTATTGTGAGACATAATTATACATATCGGCTTTAAACTGTAATTACAACTGTGAGCAGTATGAAAAATATTAATTTAATATTAAATTACCACTTGGAAAGCGTTTCAAAGAAAATGATGGCATTCTCGTATAATTTAAATTCTATGGGAATCAATTCACATGATGCTTCGTTTTTTTTTTTTTTTTTGCACAAACAGTAAAACTTCAAAAGGTTATTAATATCTTTTGAGGACTAAAAGAAAAACCCCTGAAACTAAAACACTATTTATGCTTCCACTCATCCATTTAAAATTAAAGTCAAAAAATAATTCTAAATTGCTTAAAGCTAAAAAAAATTATTTGAATTTGTTTAAATTATGACCATAAAGTGTTGATAAAAAATGTATCAAAAATTGGTGTTAGTGAAGTTTAAAATAAGAAACTGCTGGGAAATTTCCCAGCAACTGCTTTGGAAATCTACCACAAGCAAGAGGTCTTAGTAGAGGACTTCTGTAGTGTTTTTCGCCAAACTGACCATATGTGATTGACAAAGAAGTAGTAAATTTAAACATCAGTACCGATATATATTTTTTTCTTTTTTTGTTGGACCATCACATAGGGGATGACCCCAACTTATGCAATGCATTGTGCCGAAAATAAGAAATTAGGTTATGGGAAGGAAGAAAGAGGGAGTAGTGTTCGTTATGAATTTTCCTACATGGAAAGAGCCAAGAAAGATCATTGCAGGGAGTTTATTCCACATACGAATTGTTATTCTAAAACATCTAATTTTTTTTTTACCGATTAATCGACCACAAATGGATGAACTCTTAAGGAAACACGTGTTAAACGTAAAAATGTGCGGGTATCCGGAATAAGTTCCCTGATTTTATTACAGAAAAATATAGAAATACAATATACATTGCGGCGATGCTCCAAAAAGTGAATAGAGTTGGCCCTCTCCTATATGCGGTCGAGTAGCTCCAAAAGAGACTTTGGGGCACCGGCTCATACATGAATGTTTTATTTCATTTTGGGATAGATATAGATGGTATAATAAGTAAGAAGATCGAATGGAATAAAATATCTTTCACATCGCTTTAATAAACTCACAAGACTCACATGAAAACTTATTTAGAGACTTGGAAAATATATTTAGTCTATCAAACATCACAGCGGATTTAAATGCCAAGAGCATTACACGACCCCATTCGAAAATTTATGCGAGATTGTGATTGAGCATATCATTCATGCCTTTTGGTTCCCACCTCCAACTGGTTCAGCCTGATGGGTGTTTTTTTAAAGCTTTGGGATTCAATAAAAAAAAAATATATAAAATTTAGAGAAATGTATGAAATCTTTCCTTAAGTCCTTAAAACGATTTATATAATTCAAGACGATTTTAGGTAAATATTAACCGCTGTTGCGCCTCAAATTGTTTATATGCTAGGTCTCATATATCATCTAGTATCTCGCGAATATATTCTTCAATATTGGTTTTCAGTGCGTAAACCGTTGCGGACTTGTCCCTATAAACATGAGCCTTAACATAGACCTACAAAAAGTAGTCTAAAGACGTTAAATCGCATGATCTAGGCGGCCAATTGAACGTCCACAAACGTCTTAATTGGGCAATTGTTTCACGTGCTGCGTGGCATGTGGCACCGTCTTGTGGAAACCAAATGTCAGCCAAGACCAGCTCTGCTATTTTTTTTCACGAAGTGGAGTAACAGAGACCCAATTGGTGCGATCGGACCCGAATTGATAATTTACGGTCATCAACAACACTGGTAGATACAGCTGCGATACTTTTTTCTATCAGCACTCTACGTATTCCTGTTGGCGGTTTAATCTCAAAATTTGGTGTAAAACTTAGTCACAAGATTCCGAATAGCCGCCTCAGAAGGTCGCCGAAGCTGACTATAAAATGGAAGATGTGCACGAAGCATTTTCTTAACCGAGCACGAATTTTGATAATAAAATTCAATTATCTGCAAGCGTTGCTCGTTTGTAAGTAGATTCATGGTTAAATTATAGACCAAACTGAACATATTTACACACAGCTCAGCTGCCAAAAACAGTGTTATGACCCGATATTAGTGATTGAATACGAATTGCAAATACTGCTGTCATCTACGAAAGAGAAGATAGTAAGACGTTACCAAGAATGATAGAAGACAAGATTTTGCCATGCGCACATTTTCCCATTAGAAGACGTTTTTCGGTCAATGTAAGGTTGCCAAATCTGTAATCGACAAATTGCTTCAAATAAATATGTACAAATAAATCTAAGTAATTGGCAAAGATCGGGAACGCAACGAATGAACTATCGCAATTTATATAGTAATACTCTCAGTCAGAACTATTAGCCAATAGGAAGACAGTTTCGTGACGTAATGACGACATACGAAGACAATTTTAATTTTATTTTCGGGATGACGTAACCTTAGAAGACCCGTATTGCGCCGTTTTTTTATGTTAGTTCGAATTTTTTTTTCGAAGGTCGATTAAAAAAAATTCGAACTAACATAACCAAACGTCGCGATACGGGTCTTCTAATTTAGCCTCTATTTTTACCCCTCACTCTCAGCATCGACCTAACTTTTGCTAACTTAAATTTGTTCCACAGTGTTATACTATATAAGATTTGTCGGACAAATCCGATATGACTAGCAATGATAGGGAGAGAGAGAAATAGATGAAGAAGCAGTGTGTGAAAGTAAACAAAACTTTTCTCAAACTTTTATTTTTTTTTTTCAAACGTTCTGAACTTGAACAAAACTAATAACAAAACAATTGGCTTTTTAATCGTCAGCTTGCCTGACATACCATTAAAATCGTACAATTGCAAACAAAACAATTGACAGAAACGTTCTTTCGGTGTAGACCGTCGTCACTGGCTGTTATTTTGGTACGTTTGTCGAGGGCTTTCGATGTGTGAACACATCATTTTCAAGCCGCTTTTAAAATAGTACTGGAACAGGAATAGTATTGGAACAAGAACAATAAAAACCAAAAATTCTTACAAGCTGTCTTTACATTCTCTATGATATTATTTAGCAAACGTTTGCGAAAGGTTTTTTCTTAAAACCTTTTTATTTTGTTCTTATTGTTTTCTTTGCTAGAAGAGAATCTCATTTAAAACGCAATAAGCCAATGTTATTGTTATTTATTATATATTTCCGATGGATATCGAAATATTGGAAAAATATTTTTTGCCAATAATAAGAAACTGGCCTCAAGTTTGAGAAATTTTCTTTAAGATGTATTTATATTAATTATATTTATATTTAAAAAAAAAGCGATCCAAATACGACATTCAATAAGTTCCTTTTAACATAAGGTCTATTTATTGTTCACATACAGCCAGTTTTGCCAAATGAAAAGGTTTATATTTTTTGTTGTTTTTTGAAGTTTTGAAAACATTTTCAGTTTTATATAAATTTAATTTTATTTGATTTATTTTTTAATTAATTAATAATTAGACCACTTTTACACCTTGCAATAAACGCCGCAACTTTTTCATGCAACTTTTTTCTTGTTGGTAAGAGGGGTTGGGAGGCAAGCGGGGTTGAAAAAGTTGCATGACAAAGCCTGACGAGGTTTTTTTTGTTTTTTGTTTTTGATTATTTTCATTTTATTTTTTTAAATGTTGTCTACTTTTTGACTACAGAAAAAAACGACAAGTTATATTTTTGTTTTGTATAAACAAATTATTTCCAAATTATAATTTAAGATATAATGGGTGATTTTTTTGAGGTTAGGATTTTCATGCATTAGTATTTGACAGATCACGTGAGATTTCAGACATGGTGCCAAAGAGAAAGATGCTCAGTATGCTTTGAAATTTCATCATGAATAGACTTACTAACGAGCAACGCTTGCAAATCATTGAATTTTATTACCAAAATCAGTGTTCGGTTCGAAATGTTCAAATGTGACAAATTTTGTTCAGCGATGAGGCTCATTTCTGGTTGAATGGCTACGTAAATAAGCAAAATTGCCGCATTTGGAGTGAAGAGCAACCAGAAGCCGTTCAAGAACTGCCCATGCATCCCGAAAAATGCACTGTTTGGTGTGGTTTGTACGCTGGTGGAATCATTGGACCGTATTTTTTCAAAGATGCTGTTGGACGCAACGTTACGGTGAATGGCGATCGCTATCGTTCGATGCTAACAAACTTTTTGTTGCCAAAAATGGAACAACTAAACTTGGTTGACATGTGGTTTCAACAAGATGGCGCTACATGCCACACAGCTCGCGATTCTATGGCCATTTTGAGGGAAAACTTCGGAGAACAATTCATCTCAAGAAATGGACCGGTAAGTTGGCCACCAAGATCATGCGATTTGACGCCTTTAGACTATTTTTTGTGGGGCTACGTCAAGTCTAAAGTCTACAGAAATAAGCCAGCAACTATTCCAGCTTGGAAGACAACATTTCCGAAGAAATTCGGGCTATTCCGGCCGAAATGCTCGAAAAAGTTGCCCAAAATTGGACTTTCCGAATGGACCACCTAAGACGCAGCCGCGGTCAACATTTAAATGAAATTATCTTCAAAAAGTAAATGTCATGGACCAATCTAACGTTTCAAATAAAGAACCGATGAGATTTTGCAAATTTTATGCGTTTTTTTTAAAAAAAAATTCTCAAGCTCTTAAAAAATCACTCGTTATATGTATATATAAAAATTTAATTTTAGACAAAAATGTCACAAGAACAAATTGGGCGGTACTCTTAGTTTCGCAGTTACGGACCCCATTAAATTTGTATGTAAAGTATGGTAAATCTCGACTATTTTAGGGTAGAATGAGGTAATATGCGTGCGATTGGAAAAGTAAATAAAAGTATTATCCAAATAAAATGAAATTAATAAAAATAAATCAGCCAAATACGAGTCAGAATCACACAAGTATGGTTTCGAACTATGTTGAGTTCAACTTTAAAAATTCAAGTCTATAATTTTTTACATCTTATGAGGCATGCTTTAATTTTAAATTATTTTTTCTACTAAAGCATAGTACTAAATATCCTGTGTAAATATCAAGTGCTTGCCTACAAGGTTAAGAAGAGAAAGGCAAATTCCGCAACTTTGAGCAATTAAGGGACCACCCCATTATTATTAAATTTATTTTCGTTTCTTCTTGTTACTGTAGATATTGTTAAATATAATATGAGTAAATTTTAAGTATCAATATAAGGTTATATATGTAAAATCGAGTCATTATCGAAACACCCTTTAATTTTTGGTTTTGATATTTGTTCTAGGGGACAAATTTGTACATAGTTTGCGTAGGTGTAAAGTGTCTACCCGTTCCGGTTCAAAAATTAGGTTACAACTATTCGAAAATATTTCCCACTCTCGCAAAACCCTTTATTTTTATTTTTTGTAATTTTCCATAAATTCACACACTCTGTATATACTCGCGTTTAAAAAAAACAGTCATATTCGCGAAAACTGCATCACTTTCGAAATACTCATTATATTTTAGTAATTATTGTTATAGCTTTATATGAAAATAATAGGAGCCTACCTAGTGTGGTAAAAAAAGGCAATATAAGTGAAAAATATGTCCCTGTCCTAACTAAGTAATTCACCTCCTGTAAAAATTTAAAGACGCTAACTATTATGGTTAAAAATTTAGACCGTATACATGCAAATCTCCTTACTATTTATTTATATAAATTTTAACTTTATTCCTCTTACTGATTAAGTAATAAACACATATACGTGAAAAACGAGTCTCTTTCGGAACACCCTAAAAGTTTTAGTAGTTGTTGTTATAGCGGCCACAGATATACACCTTCTGTGAAAATTTCAAGAGTCTACCTATTACGATTCCAGAGATAGAAGGCGCTGACATACATTGTAGCGAAAACAATTGGGTTACTTTTTACCTTTGGGAAACATTTTAGGTGAACAAACAAATATTTTTTTTTTTAATTCTCATTCTTTTTGTCAGAACATAGATAAGGAAATCCTTTAAAAAAACAACTTTTTTTTTTGTGTTTGCTTGATATTTTATAATATTTTTCATTAATGTCAATTTAGTTAGATAGTACTTTTAATTACAATTCCAGTGATACTTAAATTAATTATCTCATTCCATTAAATAGTTGAGATATACAAAACTTTACATAGAAACTTTAGGGGTCCGTAACTCCAAAACAAATTAAAATTAATTTTACAACAATATATTACTTATTTTTAAATATTTAAAATGTGTGTGAGTTAATATTATATTAAGAATGTTTAATCGCTTAATCATAATAAAATACGTTTAGTTGACAATACTGTTTTTTGTTTATTTATTAATAACACAGAAAAGCATAAAAAAAACAAAACTTTCAAAAATAAATATTTTGAAAAAATTCAAATGTAAAAGAATACAGGGTTTCGAAGCAACTTTAAAAAAGAATAGGAAAAAAAACTCGGCGTTTATTGCAAGGTGTAAAAACGGGCTTAATCAGGCTTAAGTTCTTTATTATAAATTAAATTAAAAAATTAAATTAAAATAAATTTTTAATTAATTAATAATTAATCAGGCTTAAGTTCTTTATTATAAAGAGATAAAGAAAAATTAGATACCAGCAGAAATTAATGCTTTTTCTGGAGCACAACATCCGTCCTCACCAGATCTTCATATTAAAGTAGTTTTAATTGTAATTAATTTTCTATAAACAATTGTAGCCCACTGTCAACCTTTATACGCGCAATCAAATGTTACAATTTAAGCCTTAAAGTCATTTACTTTATTTCTGTCAATTTCTTCATTATCACTGTCTAACTCTGCCTTTACATTATTTTAAAATGATTTGCCACAACAATTTGTGCACAAAAAAAACAAAATTATTTTACAATTTACAAATTCTGCTGTCAATAATGCTCCACAAAGCCACCCACCATGTTTTAATTTTTCTCGATTGGTTGAATTGTTTTTTTCTTGTTCTTTCCTCTTCTCAAGGTTGCATTTTGTAGTCAGTTGACCGCAAAACATGTTGTTGATCTGTGTATTTATGCCACACAAAAAGGTCTAAAAATATAACAATTTTCGAAAAGTCCTTTATGATTGTAAGTAGTGCGTAAGAAAATCATAATTGGATGCATGTGGAAAAACAAAACAAAACCAAACGAAATTGGTACGTGTGAGGGATTTACTGTGGATTGCGAAGAATGCTTCAATGGTTTTAAGTCAAATGTTGAAGAATATTAGGGTCAGTGTCGGTTAGTTGACTTTTGGAAATTTACTTTTTCAGTTTTAGGGAACAGAGTTATTTATTTTTTTGTGGTTAAGTTCATTTTGTCTTTAAAGCTGGTTAATAAAGTTTTAAAGTTAATACAAAAAACTGAGGAAATTTTTTTGTATAATTCTTGCAAAAAAAAACCGACTACAAAACAAATACATGTGCATCAATTCTAAACTAAAAATATAAAAGGAAGTAATCTGTAAGAAATAGTACTCAAATCAAATACTTTTATACTTGTTGCTCTAATGGACTTAGTAATATACGTTCTGTACATTCAAATGTCTATCCATAACGGTTCAGCAGATAAAGCCATATACGACAAATTACCTTAGATATGAGGACACCCTTTATTTTTTACACTTATTATTACTTAAACAGTAATGAAAAGTATAGGTTCCAAAGATATGGCCATATGGCTTAAACAATATCACCTAGGGGACACCCTTTAATGTAAAATTTTAAATTAAACACTTATTTTAAAGGATAGATTCTTTGTAAATTTCAAATGTCTGTTTAAAACGGTTGAAAAGTTTAGCCATATGCATAAATTTACATCAACTATTGAGACACCCTTTATAATTTTAAATATTTATAAATATTATTATACGGGACATAGTAGTGGAGATTCTGTCTAATTTTAAGTGTTTGTCTATAACGGTTCAAAAGATAGGGCTAGATAGGTAAAATTACATCAACTATGGGGACACCCTTTAGTTTCCAAATTTAAATTATATACTTGATGTTATAACGGACTTAGAATTACAGGTTCTTTGTAAATTTCAACCGTCTCTCTGTTACGGTTCATAGGTTTTGCAATATACATCAAATTTCATCAACTATTAGGACACCCTTTAACTTCTAATTATAAATATTTAATTTCTGATTATAAATATTGGATATTCTGCCGAATTTTTAAGTGATTGTCTACAATGGGTTCAAATGGTTCATATATTTAAATTGACGTAACATATGGGGACACCCTTTAATTTTTAAGTTTATTTATTTTTAATTTCTATTATTGGCAGCTATAGTCATATGCAGTTTTTTAAAATTTTAAAAGGGTGCCCTTTACGGTTCTTAATACACGTAAAAAACACGTATGTTGTATGGGGACACCCTTTAATTTTCAAAATTCTGAATTTCTTTTAAAATGGGACCAATCTGTAAGCATTTCCTTTCTAATGAAGAAAAAATGTATAAAATCGGTTCAGAAATGACTGAGTTCTGCGGGCACAAACATAAAAAAAGCAACATTCAGACGAATTGATAACCTCCTTCTTTTTTTGAAGTGGGTTAAAAATCAGGCCAGTGATAAAAATATTTTATACTAGCGGTGCCCATATACGCGCTATGCGTCCTGCTAATATATTGTTCGATTTAGCTTTAAAAGTAAAACACTTCAAATTTTAAGACTCTTACTTTTATATTTGTTAATGTTAATGCTGAATGCTAATGTAAAATACTGAAAATTGCACTATTTATTTTGAAATATTTTGAATATTTGAAAAAAACTGACCCAGGGTACCGGACAAAAATTTTAATTTTAAGTTGCTTATAATTTATACACTAAAGCATTATTTTGTAGGTATTACCTAGACCCTTAAGCCCATGTATAATTTTTAAAAATCACACAAAAATTGAAGAAATTCCGAGCTATAAAAGAATTTGTAAGTGCTAGGTATCCATCTTTGAGACCATATAGCGCCACCCTTGGCAAGTCGATGGATGCCCTGTGTCAAAACTTAAGCTCCACTTCTATGGAAGGGGGTCGAAAAGGAACCCGTTAAGGAAGTGGTCTGCTGTGTTATCCCCCCTACATTAAAATAATAAAAAAATCTTCATGTAAAATATTGCATCAAGCGGCCAAGCCATTTACAAATGGCTGAGTTATTTCCAAAATATCTTAATTCTACCCCACTGTACTATGCACTACTTCGTCGACCCTTAGCAATCAGACACTTTACGTACTCGACAGAGTATCAGTAACTATGTCAACGATATTCTTTCGAACGCTTGCGGTTAAAAATCTTTTAGCAAATCTCAACATTAAGAAGTTTTCTGGGCCTGATGTCATTCCAGCATTGGTGTTGAAACAGTGCTCTTTGATGCCAGTGCCAGTAGCGACTCTTTTCAGCACTTTGTATCGTGCTGGGAAATTTCCAATGTAGTGGAAGGTAACTAATATAAGGCTAATTCCAAAAATCGTAAAAGCTAATAACCCTGAAAATTAACACCCAATTGCAATTGCTTCGACGCTTTCTAATGTCATGGAAAATATGATAGATTTTTATCTTGAGAAGTATTTGAAGTCCAATAATTTACTAAGCGATCGCCAGTACAGTTTTCGTAAAGGAAGCTTCACAGGAGACTTGCTAGCTTTCTGATTGGAAAAATTTTAATATTCCATACTCCGTTGCGGCGAAAGTATTTCCAAAACATTTGATAGAGTGTGGCATGGTGGACTTCTGTCAAAATCTTGTGTTTTTGGTGACAGTTTTAAATTTTCTCGATTTATATCGAGTATGCACAGGGTTCGCACTATACGAGTTAATAGCCATTAAGCCTTGCAGAGAGAGTTCGGTTTTAACTGAACAGTTCCTATGTGAAATATAAATAAACTCCTTGTCACTTTCAATGTAGGAAAATTCCAATCAATTGTCCACAAACACCAAAGTTTCTAGTTCTGGCACAATGCACAAAAATATTTGTTTAATCACCAGTAAGTTACCCGTGGCTTTCTACAAATTTACACTTTTTTTGTTTAAGACAAGACACTACCTATGCGAAGCTATTTGCTTGTCTACAGAAAACACCCAGAATCTTTGGACGGTCTATCGAGGCACTCTGTCCGCCAATATTTATTTTGTTTATGACTTAATTAAGTAATAAAGGTGTTTTACCTCTCTGTATCCAAAGGGTAAAAACATACCCTATTGTTTTCGCTAAAATGTCTGTTCGTCTATCAGCGCTTTGTATCTCCGGAACCGTAATAGGTAGAATGAAGTTGTATTACTATAGCCGCTTTAAAAAACAAATACTAAAATTTAAAGGGTGTTCCAATATGGCCTAGATATATGCGTATACGTTATTATAGTGTAAAGTTAAGGTGGTTGGTAGCTGTGCCGAGAACCTGAATGGCTAGTTAGCGGTTTAAGAGGACTAGTCGTAAACAGCTCCCCTAATCCACGGTGGAACAGCATACGCCAGGGATGCATGGTCAAGAGGGTGCTTGGCCGTTAGTATGCGAACTCTGGATAGCGGTCGACCTCCAGTTTCAATGTAGACTTACCCATGCATAAGAAGCTCTGTGTAGGTGGACAACGTTTTCTCCAATAATGGCCTCGGGAAGAACTCAGAAGGGATGAACATGTTAATCTCTAAAGGTTCTCCTATGGCTTTGAACCGAGATATTTCGATAGGGATAAACAAGGAACCTCGTTAGAGGTCGAGAGGTTAATTCCTTTAGGAACCCCGGTTGCCACTGGCCAAGGGAAGATATCGAAAGAGAATGACATAGAAACCTCGCAAGCAGTGGACTGGTCAGTCTATGAAGATACTCCTGCGGCTATAGCGATAAATGTGGATGAATTAGACGAACCCAGCCCTCTGGGCTTATCTAAATCCTTTTCGGTAGTTGGCACTTCAAAACGTTCCTTCAACGTCGAGTCGGAGTCTCCACAGCTCATATCTAAAAGTAAGAGACAGAGGCAGAAGAGGAGACGGGGAAAGGAAAGAGGCTGAGACGGCAGCGCACATTGTGTGTGAATGTCCTGGCTAGCACTGGCTAGCATACGATTCAAGACCACTGGTAGAAGCCTGTTAAATGTGGATTCCTTGGAAGACTTGAGCCTTGCACAAATGCTAGCAATTACTAGAGACTGCGGAATGAGAAAGACAGTTACAGTCGACAGTCAGACTGCGCACATTGTGTGTGAATGTCCTGGCTAGCACTGGCTAGCATACGATTCAAGACCACTGGTAGAAGCCTGTTAAATGTGGATTCCTTGGAAGACTTGAGCCTTGCACAAATGCTAGCAATTACTAGAGACTGCGGAATGAGAAAGACAGTTACAGTCGACAGTCAGACTGTCGACTGGTAACACTAAGGTCAACAATAAAGGCTGGTTGTAGCACGTGTGCATTATAAAGAGGTTTCCAATAGTGGCAGTTGTATTTAAGTTATAGGGTGTCGTTTTAAGAGACTAACAAATAGAGGTGATTAACAGTAGAATAAAAATGTCATCTTTACTTCTCAATCCTTTCAAATTGTGTTAAATGACCAACATATTTCATATATTTTTTATAAATTTTTCATTCTTTTCTCTTTTACTTTCAGGTATGTACATGACTTTTAAAAATTCCACTTTTGCTAAATGTAAGTACTAAATTAAGTTCTACTCACATATATTCACACTTGATTTAAGCAAGAAATCTACGACTGAAAAAACAGTCTTATAAACCAAACAAATATTTAGATTTTATCAATACCATTTCAATATATATATTTACAAGTAAACATTAACAAACATAAACAGCAGCGGGGACAAATTCCCAAAAACATTTTCTAAACTACAAGGATAACAAGGACATAATATTGTGCTGTCAAACCCCAGCAGGTTTGAAATTGTCAATCTCAATATCTATCTTTCTCACTCGAACACTTACTAAGCTGATGTCAATTAATTAGTTTTCGCTTTACTTAACGTTAGTAGTAACTTAAAAATTCAAGTGGAAGTCATTTCACTTTTTTATAAATGTGTCTGGAAGTGTGCAAAGTAGCATATAGTCTCTTAAGGACCTGCTATTTAGCTGACCTTACTTAATGTATTCAAAAATTTAAATGACTTTTTCTTAGGTCACGTAAAAGCCGTTTCTCACTTAACTGTTGGGTAACTACTTCTGACTCTTAAGTAGCTTATCAACTTACTATTTTAAGGTTATTCGCCAGAACTGTTGGGATACAACTTGTGAATAAATTTTATTTTAACAACCAATCATGTGCATGTCGCGTTTCAATAACAGTTTTTCCTGTTATATTTTGTTGCTTTTACTTTTGCTGTTGTAGTTTTTCTTTTTGCTATAGCAAAACAGCAAAACTATTGAAAGAAGGCTAAAGACTGTCTACACACGTACCATAGTGCTTACTCGACAATCAGAACAAGTAAAAAGTAAGCGAAGTAAAGACAACTTTGTCAGTCATCATATAATAAATGAAATGTAGAGAGAAAAAAATGGTGGCGCAATAACCCAGTAATCATTTTGGAAACAACAAGTGATTTTATTTATTAATTTATTTATTTAAAAAAAATTAACAGTCAGTCCGTTATGTCTATCAATTATATATTACTTTCTTTGGGAAAGGAAGGTAGTGAAGTGTAGAAAAGGAGTAAATCTTCACTATGGGCAAGTCTGCAATTTCACGTCAGGTTAGGGTGCACAAGGCGCCGGTTTTGTAATTCAAAACAGATTCACTTGGTTGCTTGTACCGTCTGAAAAGGAATGATCAGGAAGATCCTTTAAGGTTCCTGTAGATCTACACTTGTTCTCGGATACATGTGTTGATCCTATTACTATCGCACCCCGATAGGTCTGCAACGCCTTACAGTCTTAAACTGTCAGCAGAGACGGCTGGGTAATGACAGAGAACGTGATTCACTAGCTCTTCCTTCTCTTCCTCGTCGTCACAACTTTTAAAAATGTCATTATATGAGAGCTTTAGTCTCCTAGCGTTGATACCAATGACGGAGTGTCCTGTCAGTACAGCCACTAGAGTGCCCATCTGGATCTTAACAGGCTTATAATCTTCTCGCAATCATAATGAAGCCACAAAAGCCTCGAAATTATACGGGTAACCTCGTTAAACTATCTGGTCTGTGGTCTGTTGAAAGGTGACATTACAGCAGCCTAGCGGTATGCCGAATAGTTGACGTATTTCCTAATCCTTAAGGTAGGTTCCGGGTATTTCAACAAGGTCATCTGTAATTATATTCCCGGGCACCCCTGTATACCTCGGTTTCAGGTTGGAATATCTCGCCATTTCATGTAGAGATCTTTGTCATTCGCAAATAATCTGATCGTCTTTGCCATATATCCTGTGGTACCTCAGTCAGCGTTTTTTTCGCAATTATTATTTATTGTATCTTCAATATAATTGAACTAACAATAATTACTCATATTTTAAGTCTAAAAAAATAAATATACTTGTTAAGTCCATCCAGTGCTGGACAAAAAAATGTATGTTTCACTGTTACTTTAATTTGCGGGTTATCCCTCTGATGTACGGATGAAAGAAGCAGTGTCCCTCCTTCTTAGTCGAATGTAACCAAATTCATTTAGTATGAATTTGAAGTTTTTCTACATTGGTAGCTGAGGCAGTGCCCCATAATTGAATGCCATAACACCATATTGGTTTTAGAATTAACTTGTATAATAAAAGTTTGTAATCTAAAGCTAGAGTAGAATTTCTGTCAATTAGCCAGTTTAGTTGGACTGCTTTCAACTTGATTTGTGTTAACTTGCCACTCTTTTTATGGCTGAAATTTTGTCCAGAAAGCTGCTGCATTGCCATTGCAGCCTAATCTTCATCTTAGTCTATCAAACAACGGCCGTTTTATTAATATTTTATGCGCCGACGATTTTGTGCTTTAGATGTGATGTATAATAGTAAAAAAATGGGATACGAACCAGAGCGTTTCTAGCCTACATGTAATGCTGAGTAGTGGACGTGCTAACTAAGCTGCATCACCCCCAGAGTTGCGGTATAAAGAGTTTTTCAATAAATGAAAGTTTAAAAAAGTTTAATAAGACAAGTTTTCAATGCGATACTGACGAAGAAGACATTATCGAAATGGCTCGCAGGACCATTTGATGATCATTTAAGATATAACATTTTTGGTGGCTCTTTCGCATGGGCCATACTAAAATCGATTATAGCGCGGATTATATTGTCTCTCAGTTTAACAATTGTTTTAGACTTAGTAGCATAGACCTGAGACTTAAGGCCGAGGCACATACAATCCATCATATGTTATACTATGTCGTATTCAACTATGATCAAAGTAACGACGGAAGAGGTTGACACAATGAGTACTTTGTTTAGGGATATTAAATGAAAAAAGAAAACACTTATTATTTTTTTGTATTTTTGTTTTATTTTTGCTGCCACTCAACACAAAAATTTAATCAAAACAAAGAGAACGAGTTATCAAACTGCTCAAAATACGTCAAAAGTTTTCCAACTTTCGTACTTTGCGTTGACGGAGACGTATAAAACGTAACATAACCTGTGTTTCAACTTTCCTGTACGTTGAAAAAGACGACATATAACGTACGACGGATTCTATGTGCCCCGGCCTTTAAGGGGTGACCCGTATAGAAAATAAGAAAATTCATTTTTTGAAATAAACTGACGAAAGGATTGCTGGGTTTGTCTTCTTTTAGAGATTTATGTTTAACACAAAGTCCTAAACGCCATGTTAATGTTGTTACTCACACAGAAAAGCAAACAAAATTTATACAAAATTTTTATCTTGCAAAAATCGACTTTGCACCAAACCATAATTCAGTTGCACATACATACATATTTTACATTTAAAATGCAAGAAATGCAACGCTTTCTTTGCCATTCAACACAACGAAAAAATCCCGTTTAAATAACAAAATCCAAGACAGAAAACAGAAAAAAGTTTAAAAAGCCAGCACTTGACTATCAAGAAAATCTCAACACCAACAGGAAACGGATATGTTATGCCAATGCAAACTCGGCAAATGCAAAAAAAAAAGTTAAATGAGACCTACAACAACAAAATAAAATATATATGGCGTCAAAGAAATATCTTCTCTTTTTTCCCAAAGTACTCGTACTTGACACCTTTCAAAGTTTTTCTATTTGTTTTTTTTTTTTTTCTTAATGCTGATCTATATGCAACCACAACCCTCAACACTTGTCAGAGTTTCATTTTGCCACAATATTGATGTAAAATGTCTTAAGCAAAACAAATAATAATAATATTGAAAAAAGAATATTGTACAAGTTATTTAAAAATACAAACTTAAGTTTAAACTGTCATACTGAGTTGGCTGGCTGGCTGGCTGGCTGGCTAACTGGCATGTGTGAAGGTATTTACATTTGGGGGCTGTATATCAGTTACACACCCATTCAAACATGTTGTTCGTAAGAGCAGTATATTAAATGCATGAACCACTCCACTCACTCACTCGCTTCAAACATTTTGTATGGTTTTTCTGTTCAACACAGCTTATTTGCTGAGGTTTTTACTATTATTTCTTTTTCTAATCAGCCTTACTGTATGCATGGTTAGTTAGAGTTTTGATAAATAAAAAAAACATTTTAGAGAAAAGTAGTGTATAAGCAAAGACATGTCACCACATTGATATTTGGTTTAAGCCTGTGGATTTAGAGACAGTGTTTTAGTAGAGTGAAATGGGTGGATGCAAAAAATTTTTTTTATTTTTCTAAAAGTTTATTAATTTTGAAAATATTTTTTTTAAATGATGGGAAATTAAAAAAAAAAAAACAATTTATTAAAAAATGTAATTTATTATTTAAAAGTATATAATTTTTAAGCTTGGCATATAAAAACGAATGCATTTCTTTTTTTAACCGACTTCAAAAAAAGAAGGAGGTTATCAATTCGTCTGTGTGTTGCTTTTTTTATGTTAGTGCCTTCAGAACTCGGTCATTTCTGAACCGATATTAAAAATTTTTGCACTATTAGAAAGACTATGGCTACAGATTGGTCCCGTTTTAAAAGAAGTTCAAAATGTTAAAAATTAAAGGGTGTCCCCATACAACATACATGTGTGTTACGTGTATTATGAAAAGTGCGTATCACTGTAGCTCCCAATGACAAAAAGTAATTAAAAAATAAAATTAAATATTAAAGGGTGACCCCATAGGTGAATTAATTTCACCTTTATTCTCCTATCTTTTGAACCGTTATAGGCGAACACTTGAAAGTTGCACAGAATGTTCGTTACTATGTCTGTTATAATAAGTATAAATATTTAAAATTAGAAATTAAAGGGTGTCACATTAGTTGGTTTATTTTGATATATATATGCCCAAACTTTTGAACCGTTATAGACAGACAGTTGAAATTTACAAAGAACTTGTATTGCTAAGTCCGCTAAAATATCAACTGTAAAATATGAATTTGGAAATTAAAGGGTGTCCCAATAGTTAATGTAAAAGTAATATATATGGCCAAACTTTTCAACTGTTATAGATAGACAGTTGAAATTTACAAAGAACCTATATTGCTTAATCCGCTATTTCAACAAGTATAAAATTTGGATCTATAAATTAAAGGGTGTCCCCATTATTGATGCAATTTGACCATTATGTCCTCATCTTTGGAACCGTTATAGACAAACACTTGAAAAATAGACAGAATGTTCACTACTATGTCTGGTATAACAACAAGTATAAATATTTAAAATTGGAAATTAAAGGGTGTCCCAATAGTTGATGTAATTTGATGTATATGGACACAAAGTTAAATTTTACAAAGAATCTGCATGACAAAGTTCTCTTTAACAAGTATTTATATTAAAATTTGAATTTAAAGGGTGTCCCAATAGGTGACGTCATTTGATATATATGACCCTATCTTTTAAATAGTTATTGACAAACTCTTAACAATTAGACAGAATGTCCATTACTATGTGTGTTAAAATAAGTATAAATATTTAAAATTATAAATTACAGGGTGTCCCAATAGTTTATGTAATTTGATGTATATGACCAAACTTTGAAGCCGTTACAGACAGACGGTTGAAATTTACAATGAACCTGTATTGCTACGACCGCTATAACAAGTATAAAATTTGAACTCGGAAATTACAGGGTGTCGCAATAGTTAGAGTAATTTTATGTATATAGCCAATCTTTTTATCCGCTGTATACAGACAGTCGTTTGGAATTGGTTTGACCTGAAAAAGCACAGAACCCTGGGGTCTTGTGCCCCTATATACTCCGGAAGTACTGCTCCCCAGGTAGAAAATCGACTGATATTTGTTTTAGATTATTGAATTCAAAAATTTGTTTTTTTTATCTGAATTGACAGTTTGTGCAATGACATTTAAAAAATCCCGCTACAATCTTCCTCGAATATAATATAATCATTGTATAATTACCGTCTTAAAGAAACATGATTTTAAGTTTGTCTGTTTTGAAGTCGGTTTTTTTTGCAAGAATTATTTTAACCGACTTCAAAAAAAGAAGGAGGTTATCAATTCGTCTGTGTGTTGCTTTTTTTATGTTAGTGCCTTCAGAACTCGGTCATTTCTGAACCGATATTAAAAATTTTTGCACTATTAGAAAGACTATGGCTACAGATTGGTCCCGTTTTAAAAGAAGTTCAAAATGTTAAAAATTAAAGGGTGTCCCCATACAACACACTTGCTTTTTACGTGTATTATGAACTTTATAGGTCACCAATTTAAAATTAAAAAAAGTGCGTATCACTGTAGCTCCCGATAACAAAAAGTAATTAAAAAATAAATTAAATATTAAAGGGTGACCCCATAGGTGACTTAATTTCACCTTTATTCTCCTATCTTTTGAACCGTTATATGCGAACACTTGAAAGTTGCACAGAATGTTCGTTACTATGTCTGTTATAATAAGTATAAATATTTAAAATTAGAAATTAAAGGGTGTCACATTAGTTGGTTTATTTTGATATATATGTATATGCCCAAACTTTTGAACCGTTATAGACAGACAGTTGAAATTTACAAAGAACTTGTATTGTCCTAAGTCCGCTAAAATAACAAGTGTAAAATATGAATTTGGAAATTAAAGGGTGTCCCAATAGTTAATGTAAAAGTAATATATATGGCCAAACTTTTCAACTGTTATAGATAGACAGTTGAAATTTACAAAGAACCTATATTGCTTAATCCGCTATTTCAACAAGTATAAAATTTGGATCTATAAATTAAAGGGTGTCCCCATTATTGATGCAATTTGACCATTATGTCCTCATCTTTGGAACCGTTATAGACAAACACTTGAAAAATAGACAGAATGTTCACTACTATGTCTGGTATAACAACAAGTATAAATATTTAAAATTGGAAATTAAAGGGTGTCCCAATAGTTGATGTAATTTGATATATATGGACACAAATTTAAATTTTACAAAGAATCTGTATGACAAAGTTCTCTTTAACAAGTATTTATAATAAAATTTGTATTTAAAGGGTGTCCTAATAGGTGACGTTATTTGATATATATGACCCTATCTTTTAAATAGTTATTGACAAACACTTAACAATTAGACAGAATATCCATTACTATGTGTGTTAAAATAAGTATAATTATTTAAAATTATAAATTACAGGGTGTCGCAATAGTTTATGTAATTTGATGTATACGACCAAACTTTTAAACCGTTACAGACAGACGGTTGAAATTTACAATGAACCTGTATTGCTACGACCGCTATAACTAGTATAAAATTTGAATTCGGAAATTACAGGGTGCCGCAATAGTTACCGTCTTAAAGAAACATGATTATAAGTTTGTCTGTTTTGAAGTCGGTTTTTTTTGCAAGAATTATTTATTTATTAATTTTACCTAGGCCTGCTCTAACTATACAGACCAATACTTAAATGCTCAACAACTCAACCAAAAATGTATCTAATTACGGTAAAATTAGGTGTAGAATTGAAGAAAATTAGGTTGTTATACAACTAACAAAATTTTTAGTCTAACGTTTTTTGATATAAAAATAATTTGAAAAATTAGTTATATTGATGAATTTTCTTTAATATGAATATTATATTTTCGTTACTCAACACGGCGTAAATATGACGAAAATTTAGTTAAATTAAATAAAATAAATAGTTAAATTAGCTAATAATTTTTATAAATTTTTATTCAAATTAACTAACAAATTAAAAAGAAACATATGTATATATGTATGTATATTTATTATATAAAAATCTCTATGATAAAATAATAACTCATATCCGTCTGTCCTGTTTTCGTTTGTGTTCCCATCACGTAAAAACTACTGGATGGATTTTAACATAATTTTGTTTCGAGATACCTTAGTATATTGTTCCCAATATTGGATAACTTTTTTCCGCAAAAAAATCTTATTTCCAAGAGAAAAAGGAGAAAAAGCAATGAAAACGCAATTTCCGGTTTAAAGGTACTGAAAATTTTGGTTTAAAACTGGGATATTTTCAACACGAATTTTGCAGCACGGTTACTTTTTCAACACACTTTTTTAGTTATCTTTATTTTACTATTACGCAGCAGATGGCGCCAGTTAAATACAATTTGTATTTTTGCATTGTCATTAATTACAATC
Source organism: Phasia obesa (assembly GCA_949628195.1). Classification (NCBI taxonomy): domain Eukaryota; kingdom Metazoa; phylum Arthropoda; class Insecta; order Diptera; family Tachinidae; genus Phasia; species Phasia obesa. Next base: position 125,362,071 of record OX451217.1, read on the forward strand.
ATTTAAATTTTATAATTTTTATTATTTTTATTTCCTGAAGATGCTACCCAATGGTGTAGCGAAATATTGAAATTAAAAATTGTTAAATCATTTTTATAAAAAAGACCTTGTGCTTGTTAAAAAATAGAATTCGAGTATAAAAAAGGTCAAAAACTACAATAATTATTTAATATTTTAAACACCCCTAACTGAACTTTACAATAATTTTAAGAATTTTAGAATTTATACAAAAAATTATATTTAGAATCGGTTATATATATTATTTGTTTTTATTCAAGCATGATTCCTTTTGAGAATTTATTTAAATAAATATTTTATGAGTATAAAATATTTATTTTCAAAAAATATTATAATCGAAATCGAAATCTTTCTAGACTGATTGAACTTCTCATTTAGTCTATTAAGTTTTAAGCATAAGAGTCTGAGTTTTTATTCAGAAAAATTGGGAAAAATCCACTGATGAGCTAGTTGAGCACTAGCGAAATAGCTATCTGGTTATGCTTTCCCCATAGTAATCGATTTCGATTATTATATTTTTTGAAAATAAATATTTTATACTCATAAAATATTTATTTAAATAAATTTTCAAAAGGAATCATGCGTGAATAAAAACAAATAATATAATTTTAGAATTTTTTTTATAAATTTTAAAATTTTATCCAGGGATGGGTACCTTTATATAAAGAAATACGTAAACCATAACAAGCTCTATAAAAATAAGATTTTTTAAGGTTGGTGTGGAATACTTTCAAAGCAAAATCGAGTTAATTATTGTCAGGATGCCCACGACGTGGCATGCACAGCTAGTCTTCAATACAATCGCAAAAATATTATTTTTTAATGTCTGAAGATAAAAGGCCAAAAACGATAAAGGCTTTTAACTCCTCTTGACGTCGTCATCAAATTATTTTGATTATTCGCTTGAGGAATTTGATGTGGAAAAGATTTATTTTTCATGCGGTCCATTGTTGTGGCCCTGCTTGAAATATTTTAATTGTTTTATTTGAATTTTAAGAAATAGCCCCAAAATAACCGCATGGGTGGGTGGGTCTGTATGCCACTATTTTTAGGGAGTTTGTACAGGTCATACTGTTTGACATATCAAAATTAAATTCAGTATGTGCCATTGGTATAAGGAGATGAAGAGCTGTATAGTTTTTGGGAATAATCGGTAGTGGGCAAAGGGTAGTTTCATTACCAACCAAATTTTGTGAACGCCCTACAGGTCATACCGTATGACATATTACGTAGAAGTTCAGTATGTGCCTTTGTTATATGACGATGAAGAGTTGTGTAAATTTTGGATATAATCGGGACGAGGCAAGGGGTATTTTCTTACCCCCAAATTTAGTAAAAGCTCTACAGAGCGTATGACATATCAAACTGAATTTCAGTATGTGCCTTTGGTTTATGGTGATGAAGAGCTGCATGAATTTTGGTCATAATCGTGAAGGGACAAGGGGTAGTTTATTTAACACCCCAAAACGAAATAATTAATTTTTCGAGTCAAATATACTTTGAAGTTATACTCTTTATGGGTATAGTAAAGTTGAGTGTAGGTCACTCTAATTTTTTTTTAAATAAATGTGTAAATAATCTTACATATAATAAAACAGTAACTTTTTCTTTTCTGTCTGTGTGTCTGTGTTCGCATCACGTTAAAATTACTGGATGGATTTTAATAAAATTTTGTGAGGAGTTACCTTAGTATCTTAATTCAAATATAAATAAATATAAAAGTGGAGAAAAAGCAGTGAAACTACTCAATTTTTCTGATATGCATATTTTAAGGCGCCTTTTGTATTTGAAACCGGGATATTTTAAACACCTTTTACAGAGATTTAAAATAATTTTTAGATTCTTAAAATTTTATATAAATTTTATAATTTTATCCAGGTATGGGTACCTTTATATAAAGAAAATACGTCTTGGTGAAGCACTATAAAAGTAACAGATTAAAATTTGCTGAGGATTACTTTCAAAACTAAGTCGAAAAATAACGTCAGGACGCACACAGGACGCGTGTGGGTACAGCTACTTTTTTGATAAAATTATATGCATACATTTTTGATTAATATTTACAATATAAAGTGAGTATGTTTTGTTAATTTATGTATGAATGGAATCTACGTGACGATTTCAGTGATACATATAATATTATATAATAATACAAAATTTTATTATAAGAATGCTCCCATATGACATTTGATAGTTTTTAATCATACTATAATCGTTTATTTTAACAATAGTATGTATGTACATATTATAAAATAATAGAATTTAATTATAATATGCTGCTTTTAGGTTATGGTTACTATGCTTTTACTTTGAGTGTACAACGTCCTTTCGAAAAAAAAGACAAGAGAAAATAAACGTCCGATACGACAAAATTCGTATCGCACATTTGTCTAGAATAGTAAATTCTGGCGTTTATAGTCATGGAACACTTTTATCGCATATATATCTGTTCAAAGAAGCTAAGCTGCAAAAATCTAGTTTACCTAACCATCTAACCATAGTCTCATGTATCGGCTAACTCGAGTATATAAAAAGTGGTTTAAACAACCAATATGTAAATATTTAAAAAAAAAATATAAAAATAATTTTAAAAAAACATTATTTTCGAGCTACGATCCCACTGTATTTCGTGTTCTCAATATGCTATGAAAAATAAACATATTACAATGTTGACAAAACGTTGACATGCGAAGAAATAACAGTGGATTTTCTACTTTATTTTCTAGTTGCTTTTGCTTCATTTATAATCAAGGCTTAGCAAAGGCGATGATTTGACAGTGAAGTAGAGATTTAAGAAGCGAAAAAATATGCCAACAACTTGCAGTTAAAATGCATGCATATTAAGTTCGTAAACCAAACTCATCTACATACAATAAATATATGAAGAAGTTTTTTTTTTTACTGTCAAATAACACAGTTAAATTTGTTTAGTAGTATATTGCGTTGCCTACTTTAAGGCAGTTAATAAATATAACAAAACTTGGTTTTATAAGCGAGCTGCAATAAAAAGAAAGATTTTGGGTTTTTATATTTTTTCGTTATATTTTTAAACAATTTGAGCAACAACAACATTGTTATAAATTTAAACTATAAATTGTAGTTTTATGGGTTCATGATAAAAAAATAATGACTGTAACCGCAAAGTATCGTTGCGTATAACCCAGCCATTTACTATTAATATCAATAGGTCGAGCTACAATTCTTTGCTTAAATTATTTTATTTTAAGTATTAAAACATATTTTCTGTAGTTTTTTATTAAGAAAATTTAATCATTTGACCCATATTCACTTTTTTGGAAGTATAATTTATTAAAGCAACAATAAAGCACCAAAAACAAAAAAAAAAACATAAACAACATTTAAACATAAAATATGTATACTTTAATGCTTAAAAACACATAAATTTAAACGAAATATGTGCATATGTATTTAGCTTTTTAAGTTTAGTGTTTTGTATTTTACACATATGTACATATGGCTGCGGTAGAAATGTCGTCTGCCTGCACAACAAAAAAAAATAAATAAATACATAAAGACGCAGTAACCTTTAACAATTAATCAAATGTCAAAAGCATAAAGAATATAAAACAGAAAAGGGTGACCGATATTTGTTTTTGGGGACTTTTAGAAAAACCAGTACGTACTATGGGATGAAAGTTATGAGAATTAATGAAAATTTTTTTAAAATATTAATTCAAATTTTTTAAAACATATATTATTTAAATAATTTATTCAAGGAAAAATTAATGCAAAGTTTTTTTTTGGAAAATATTTATCAGGACTATTTTATTTTTTTTTTATATTTTTTTTTGTGGAAAATTCTTTTGAAAAAAATCTATAAATATTGATCTAAAAATATTTTATTATAATTTACATGATATATATTTTGAAAAATTTTTTGTATTTTTTAGAATTTTTGTCTCTGTCATTGTTCGGCTCACGTAAAAGCTACTGGATAAATATAAATAAAGTTTTAGTATAGAATACTTTTTTCCAAAAAAATTTATCATTTTCGTGAGAAAATAGAGAAAAAGTAGTGAAAGTATGCTATTTTACTGATTTAATGGTACTGCAAATTTGGCAGCACATTTTATTTAGATCAGCAGAAAATTTTAAATACTGTCTACAGAACTCTATAATAATTTTAAATATAATTTTAGTATAAGTTTAAGAATTTTATATAAAGCTTTTGTTCCTGAGTAATTATCCAGGAATGGGTACCTTTATATATAAAAGTAAGAGTTAAAATTTGGTTCTAAGGATGCAGACGAAGTGGCAGGTACAGCTAGTTTTTTTTAAAAAATTGATCAAACTTTTTCTGCAGAACATTTTTTTCGGAATATGTAGGTATGTGTGTATGTATGTATATATGTATGTATGTATGTATGTATGTATGTATGTATGTATGTATGTATGTATGTATGTATGTATGTATGTATGTATGTATGTATGTATGTATGTATGTATGTATGTATGTATGTATGTATGTATGTATGTATGTATGTATATATGTATGTATGTATGTATGTATGTATGTATGTATGTATGTATGTATGTATGTATGTATGTATGTATGTATGTATGTATGTATGTATGTATGTATGTATGTATGTATGTATGTATGTATGTATGTATGTATGTATGTACATATATAGAGAAATGTATCGAAATGTAATTGGAAATTGATTTAATTGAAATCGATAAAATTGTTTGAACCAATAATTTAATGGGAAGCTTTTGAAAAAATCAATAAATTTTTTCTATGCAAAATTATAAAATAAAAGGTGCATATTTTTGAACTTATACTTTTTCTAAAGACAACTTTATCTAAAAATCTTGAATAATATTTTGCTACCAAAGAATAACCTTTTCAACAAAATAATTTTGAAAAATCGATTAAGGTTTATCAGAAAATCGACACATAATTACAATAAAGTAATCGGAAAATTGTTCAATTTCATTCTATGGCAAAATGTATCGATAACCATTTTTTCTATGATGAACATAAGAAGAAAATTAGAAAAAAATTAACCAATAATTTTATAAAGTAATTCTTTCAATTCAACAATTAAAAAAAAAACATATTTTCTAGCCGAAATATATGTCCATATAAATAATAATTATAAATTAATTTAAAAAAACAATAATCAAAAAATTAAAAAAAACTTTCCTATGGATAAGTTTGCCAAAAAAGGATAAATTTCCTTAATATCTACAAAGCATTTTTGATGGAAAAAAATTAAATTTTATGGAAAATATTTTATTGAGAAATTGAAAACTTATTTTTAAACGATAATTTTTTAGAATATGTTGTCCATCCTTTTCTATCTAAAATCTGCCGAAAAATAGATTAAACTTTTTTTTTAATTTCCAAAAATCTGCTTATTTTAGTATCCTTTTGATAAGAATTGTTTAATTTTAGTCTATGGAAACATTTATTTTCAATTTTCCAATATTTTCAAATGGCTATCGAAGAATCGAGAAATAGTTGTGATATTTCTGTTGTTATATTTATTAAAATTTTATATAATTAATGTAATTGATTTAATTTATTTCTATTCTAATTTAAATAATCTTTTAATAAACTGTCTAGTGCTTACTATGAAGAAATTTATCTGATACCTATAAATATCTAGAGTAGAAATAATAATCAATAAAATTTTGAAATCAATTATTAAAACCCACCCATTGTGCAAAAAGCTTGAGATAAAATTTTTTTGTTGGCTTTTTTACATCAGTGTTTTATTGTTTGCATTATAAATCTTAAATAAACAAATTATAAAATTCATTTACACACATAAATGATGTCAAACATACGGAAATTTATTATTAAAGGACTGGGAAATACATATTAAAAGATCAAACAGCGTTCACACTTAAGAACGATCAATAATTAATCATAATCTTTTTTAATAAAAATATTTTTATGCAAAGGAGTTTTGGTTTAGTAAAAAATAAAATTATCATGTCCAATTTTCACAGACCAAGTACGAATAAATTTTATACTGTGCAATGTTATGATGAAAATATGATATGGTATCGTGCCTTAAGTTTCAGAAATACAATTCCCTCTAATATTTTCAATATTTATTTAATAAAATAAATTTATTATTTTCCATGCAATCTTTGATTTGAATATTTAATATATTTTATTAACATAACGATTTGTTTAGAATAATTTCAAAATTCGAAAAATTTAAGCTCAAAGAAATTTATATTGAATTTATTTTTTTATTCGAATAATTTTTTTCTTATAAATTTCTAATCGAATATTTTATGAAAATATTTTTTGTGGGTTTAACAGTTTACTATTTTAATATTTTTATTTATTGATTTGAATTTTTAATTCGAATAATTTTATTCGAATAATAATTATTCGAATACTAATCAAACATTTTTTTTATATTTTAATTTATATAGCTATGTGGTGTGTTATCCGAATAATTTTTTTTATTATAAATTTCTAATCGAATATTTTATGCAAATATTTTTTATGGGTTTAACAGTTTGCTATTACAATATTTTTATTTATTAATTTGAATATTTTATTCGAATAATAATTATTCGAATAATAATTATTCGTATGTAAGTCAAACATTTTTTAACGAATAAATTATTCGTTTTTTTATTTTTTTATATTATATTTGAATTTATATAGCGTTGTGGTGTGGTAGGTATTTTGCTTTCTGTCATTATTAAACATGCTTAGTAAAGCAACCCAATTCCCTGTGCTGGGACAGGTGACTTTTAAACAAAACATAACGAAAAATAAATGTTCAAATAATTTAATCTTGAAATAATTTTTTTATTCGCTTAATTTTTATTTATTAATTCAAATTTTCCACTTGACCATTTTTTACAAATAATTTTTAATGGTTAAACAGTTTCCCATTCGAATATTTGTAAATACAAATTATTCGTTTAAAACATTAATTCGAATAATTTTGATTCGAATATATAATTATTCGAATAATTTTTATTCGAATAAATAATTATGCGAATGTTAACCGATTTTTTTTGGAAATTATTTGTTTATAGTTTTTTTTTATAATTTAATTTATATAGTCGTTTTTTATGTTATATTATTTCATGTTCTAATATTTTTTGTTTGCAAATAATCACACTCTATTGTAGCCTCCTTTCATTTTGCAGCCAGTATAAATCGTTCGATTGCATTAAGCCATTGAAAACAAATATTGGTATATTTTTTATTAACAAAATATTTAAATAAGGTCGTTATGATTTCTGTTTACTCTTTACGTATTTTCTTCAAATAAAAATAGCCAATAAAAAAAGGGTTATTGCGAATGTACTTTTTATTGGTTTTTGTTTAAAAAATAACTCTCTTAAAAGGCATAATTCACTAAGAAATAAATTAAATTTGCAATAACCATAAATAACCAGCTTTAACCACAAAAGTTAAAAAAAAAAAATATAAAAAATAAAATAAATATGAAATATACTCCTGGAGGTTGTAGTTAAACAAATATATAGTGAAATATAGGAGAATTTAAACTGCAGGACTTACGTTTTATTCTTCTAAATAAAGAAGGTATTTAGTCTTAGATGTTAGGTGGTTTTCTATATGATTTTGGCAGTAAGTTGCGTTGGAAATAATTAGGTGATAGAATCTAAATTTTATGACTCAACTTGATATTAGGTATGCTGTAGCTGAGGATTATCGAATGCTTTCTCATAAGGGATATTTGTATAAGTTTCCATTTTCCAACAGATATTAAACTGTCTTACGGTATTCAAATCTGGCAACTCTATTACAAATTGGGTACCATTTTATCATGAATAGATAAATAAACATGCCAGTGAAATCACTGAATGTAAGGTTCAGTGATTTCACTGGATTTCACACGTTGCTCTTAATGGTTGCTAATTGGGGCTCCGATTGAAGATGTTAATTAACTCTTAAGCGAACACCAGGTCCTGGCCAGGCATTTTTGAGATTTTTTAAATTTTTTACATAGATAGCGTAGACATAGCCTCGAATTTTTTATGAATTCCTCAATAAAGGTTTTTTTTATAAACAAAAAAATTGAAAAAGTTCCAATTTATTATCTGTGGGCGTGGTAATCATTCTTTAAAATTTTTTACGCATGTTTGAACCAACAGGGCCCAGCCAGGCCCTATACCATAAACGTAGGTTGACAACAAAATTTTAGAAACAGTTTCTAAATCTGATCCTATCCATTTTGAAAGATTGGCAGAGGCAATCGCTAATGATATAGAAAACTAAATTCAGAATGCGGTTTATGGTGATGAAGATGAAAACGCAATAGATGAGGCTTCTGATATTGAAGAAATATTACAAGTTGATAATGAAATTGAAGGCTCATCAGAAAGTGAAGAAGAAACCGAGGAACAACTGGAAAATCAAAAGACCTCCAACTCAAACAGTTTTTTCTATGGAAAAGATGGAACAAAGTGGTCTAAGTCGCCACCACCTTCCAGAAGATTTATGTCTTATAATATTTTGAAATATACTGGTGGGCCAACAACTAGAGATGTTTCTGAGCTAGAAATATTAATGACTATGGAAGAATTAGAAGGTTTCGTAGGGATATTAATTTGTACTGGATCGACACACAACAACACACAGGCGATCTCCGAGTTCTGGAAAACTACAAACATACCTTTATTTCGCGCAACAATGTCATTGAAAAGATTTAAAGGTCTCTTACGGTTTATACGATTTGATGTCAGCCGTACTAGGTCATTCCGATCTCAGACTGACAAAGCAGCACCAATAAGAGATATTTGGAACATGCTTAATATAAAATAAGGCCGTTATATTATTATCAACAGTCCACTATGATTCATCTGTTGCTGACATTAAGAAAAAACCGGAGGCAATCATGCATTACAATAAATTTAAAACACGTGTAGATTTTATGGACCAAATGCTTGGTAAATATACAGTCAAACGCAGGACAAATCGATGGACCTTGGCGCTTTTTTACAGTATGATTGACGTAATGGCTTTAGCTTCATACATAATATATGATGAAAATATTTCTGTGAAGAAGACAGAAGGTACTAGAAGAAAATTTGTATCTCGACTTTCCGAACAGCTTGTTTACCCTTGCGTAGCAGAACGAAGTAAAAACAAAAAGGTTATGGCAAATTACGTTAGTAGATCGGGAATAGAAGCTTTTTTAAATAAAACCATTTAGAATACATATAAATCTTCTATCTATTACAGGAACCTAAAGATATTTTGAGTCAAGAGAGTGGCCCTGAGGTGTTGAAAAATAAATCAAAGTGCAATATTTGTAAAGAAATAGACAACACCAAACGTAATACCACATTCTTCTGCAAATTATGCAAAAATCCAATTTGCCTCCAGCATTCCAAATGCGATTATACATGCCTTAAATGTAAGCAAGACTGTATATAATTTTAACAATATGATCTCCATTTTATATATTAGATTGAATTTTGTTATTTTTTTATTGTTTATCTTTGGTTTTTCTTAAACTGTGAGTATGAAAAAATATAGTTTATTTCTTAATTCTACAAGTATATTTTATTAATTTGCATGCAGTACCTATTAAATTTCATACCGAATACAAGAAGTCCCAGCCAGGCCCTGGGGTTCGTTTATGGAAAGTCATTTTGGTGTTCGCTTAAGGGTTAAATTTATTACAAGCGTGACTAAACAATATGACATATAGTGCTTCAAACAATTGAATTACAAAAGTTGAAACTAATTTAAGCCCTGAATGCCCTGGTAGACTGATTGGTAGTGTAATATTCTATTAGTCTGGGGGCTGCGGGTTCGAATCCAATTCAAAGACTCTAGATATTATCTACAGACAATCAGGAAGCTTTGCAGATAGTGTTGTCTTAAAAAGAAAAAATATGCGGGTTATTTTTTGTTAACCTTGCAAAAGAAAGATTCATGACTCTAAGTGTAGGTCGAGTATTCAAAAAGCAAAGTTAGCAATTCATTATGTCTGCTAAATTCCTAAATCCTAAAGTGCTATTTAGGGTCAAATAACACTACTGTGAACGACCTGTCGTATGTCAGCCATTTTTCTTTTTTTAATTTTGGTGCCAAATTATCTGTCAACAGAAAACATATAATAAAATCAAACATGCCAACTTTTCCAAACAAAAAACGCAGAAATATGAGTGTGGCATCACTGAATTCAATAGCACGATGAGAAAACATAGGTTTCAAAGTACTATTGTCATATAATATTTTTTAATGAGAAATACCAACAACATTTTTATTACAGTCATAAATATTTATGACACTAGGACAATAGAACACAATAGCAGACATAGTGAATTGGCTAAGTGTATTATAGTCCTTTAAAATCCACAAAAACTATGACAACCACGCAAAGACTGGCCAAATATGAATCAAATATAAAAAATTATTTGCACATTCCTTAATCAAAAATAAACGGGTCGGATAATAATTATTAAATAACTTAAACGATCTCAGGAATAATTTTGGAATTTAAATTCAAAAAAGTCTAGTTTTAATTGTAGAAAAGTATTTGGGAAAAACTTAGGTCTGAAACTCATAGCGTTCTGTTGTTTCCTAGAACTCACTACAAGGGGACAAAGTTTGGCATTTGCAAGCTCAAGAAATTAATAAAAAGTATTAAAAAATATTTAAGTTTTATTTAAAAATATTAAATAAAAAAGTTTAAGTTTTAAATGAGCTCAGTTTATATGGGGCGCCAGCTATGTTATGACAAATTACATTCGTTGAATCGTAAACTTTTCATGCTGTCATAAGCACAACCGATTTATCAATAAAAATACTGCTATGACCTTACAGTTCTGATGACTGCCTTTAAACGAATAATAGAACAAACTGTTAAGGAAAACTCGTAAGTTACCAAATTCACAAATTTAAAAAAGACTTATCCTAGAGTTGATAAGTAAAGTCATTTGATTCCCCTTAAATCAAACCACACACAATTTAAAACACTATAAGAACTACCAGAACTACTGGGTAATTTGCATATGATGATGGTTTCTACTTTAGCTGATTTAAAATTCTGTATGGAATAAATACGTGATATTTTCATCAATTTGTTTTATGTATAATTGTGAATAAAACAAAAAAGAAAAAAAGAAAATATTTTTTCATCAATTTCTGTTCATTATTTGTCTTAAATGACCACAATTTCATCAACGCCATCCATAATCATTGCTTGGTGAACATCATAAAACAATAAGAGAAAAATAATACAAATTTTGCAGTTAAAATTAATAAAATTAAAATTCTTTATTGTGAATTTATTCGCCCATAAAACAAAAATAAATTAAGTTATGACATGATAATTATAATGACAATAATGCGACAATAATACTTTGCTGTATGACTGATTAAAATACTGAAATGACTCACCGTCTGTCTGTCCATCTGTCTGTTCAAATAAATATTGACAACTGAAAAGATGTTACAGGATTTCTATGAAATAAAGAAAAATAACAAACAAATAAAATAAATTACATACAAAAACTTTACTCCATTGGTCATGCATTACATTTAAATTAACTAATTGTCAGTTTGACCAGATGTAAACAGAATATTAATGGATTTGACCAAAGTGGTAGTGGAGTGTTAAAAATGCTCTGCTGTTTATACTGTGATGGATTGAAAAGATTTCGAATAGAAACGTGACTGTTAGGCGTTAGGCTAGGCAAATTCTTGTGACTAATCCATATTTCTACATACTGCGTAAAGAGGTTAAGTTAGAAGGGTTTTTTCTTTTGTTTTTAAAGGGTGATTAAATTTAAGCTTCCATTTAAAATTATTAACAAAAACCTAATTTATACAAAAAAAAAAAAACCCAAATTTGTTTAAATTTGTGAATGTTATGTATAAGAGGAAGATTATATCAGCTAAAGGCCCGTTTCGGCTCTGTGTCACCAATGTCACTGTCATAATTTTCGATGACATTTCTGCAAATCGCGTGTTGTTGTTTAAATTTGTGAATATTATGTATAAGAGAAAGATTATATCAGCTAAAGGGGCGTGTCGGTTTTGTGTCACCAATGTCACTGTCATAATTTTCGATGACATTTCTGCAAATCGCTTGTTGTTGTTTAAATTTGTGAATATTTTGTATAAGAGGAAGATTATATCAGCTAAAGGGCCATGTCGGCTTTGTGTCACCAATGTCACTGTCGTAATTTTCGATGACATATCTGCAAATCGCGTGTTGTTGTTTAAATTTGTGAATATTTTGTATAAGAGGAAGATTATATCAGCTAAAGGGCTATGTCGGCTTTGTGTCACTGTCATTATTTTCGATTACATTTCTGCAAATCGGGTGTTGTTGTTTAAATTTGTTAATATTATGTATAAGAGGAAGATTATATCAGCTAAAGGGCCGTGTCGGCTTTGTATCACCAATGTCATTGTCATAATTTTCAATGACATTTCTGCAAATCGCGTGTTGTTGTTTAAATTTGTGAATATTATGTTTAAGAAGAAGATTATATCAACTAAAGGGCCGTGTCGGCTTTGTGTCACCAATGTCACTGTCATAATTTTCGATGACATTTCTGCAAATCGCGTGTTAATGTCGTGTGTAAGAGGATAGAGGCGGACATTGATTTAGAATTTTATCTAAAATGGAAACGGCACTTAAGAGTTCTACCATGGACCATGGAAGACTAAAAAATTCAATTCTGTTACAAGACAATGACAGGAGAGACTTAAGAAGGGTGTAAATGCCTTCTACGCCTGTAAGAACGCCTTAGATAACAACTGGGGACTACAACTAAAAGCTGTAAATTGAGAACCTTGAGAACGGAGTCTTATAGGAAAACTCTTGCCAAGCTCCAGAGATGTGCTTCGAGTGGCATCACAGGTGCAAGGATAAGTACACCTAAAGCTGCTTTGGACATGACATCATTCTGAACCTACTTCCCATTGAGGGCTTTGTGGTTGGTATGACGGCAAGAAGTTTGCTTAGACTTTTGTGAATCATGGACATACAAAGATTTTACTTGAGATCGGACTCAACGGACCACTCTTATTAACCCCTGGGCCAATGGAGTTTATGGTCACTGAGTTGTATTTCGGTAGGATACACTTGGTTGTATTCCCGAAAAAAGAAGACAGGTTGGAGTCTCTAGTAAACTATATGACGGGGTTGCAGTGTTCAAAGATGGCAGCGGGCACCGGTGCTGGGGTCCATATTCTGGGAACTAGAACTGGCATGTCGTACAGACTACTAGATGTAGTGTCTTCCAGGCAGAGGTGTTGGTTTGAAAGCTACCGAGCTGGTGTCTGGACAAGTTTCAGAAGGGGATGAGGTCACTCTGTACGTCGACAGCCAAGCGCCACTCAAAGCCTTGAAAGGACATAGTGTCAAATCAAGGCTGGTAGGCGAGAGCAAAAAGGATATTAATGTGCTGGCGGTCAAGTAAAGCGTTAGACTGTGTTAAATCCCGGGTCATTGCAATGTTGAGGGCAACGAAATTGCTGACGAACTTGGAAGATTGGGTTCAGAGGGAAACAACTTATTTTGGGTAGTATCCGTGAAGCCACTGATTAGCCACTACTATAGGTTTATATCCGCTTGGTTAGTTAGAAGAATCAACCTATCTTAGGAAGTAAGAAAGGCTTTCAGAGTCTTACGGGCAATTTGACTCAGACTCAACGCTGCGAAAACCAAGTTACTCCTGGGTCTAGATAGGAAAGTTCTGAGAGGCATGATAGGTGATAGATGAGAACGAAGAGGATTTGAACACTGTAAAGCATATCGTATGTCACTGCCCAGTATTACAAAGCCGCAAACTTAGATGGCTAGGTGAGAGATTTCTTGATGAGTTCTTCGACATTGCGCGGTGTAAAATCGAAGATATCGTCGGCATCATTAATAATATCAGGTGGCCGAGTGATAGGTAGCAGGACGCATATAGGTCTCCCATTTTCCTTTTGTTTTTCTTAGTTTTAGTTAGCTTAAGGGAATCACATTGGAGCCTCCAGGTCACCGAGTGGATGTGCCATTTCTGTCACAACCCCTTTTAACCTAATCTAACCTAACCTACAAAACAATAGCTAATTTAATTTTAACCATTACATAAATTTAGGCCAGCTTCATGAAAGCTGCGTGATTATTAAATTTAGCGACAAATTGAAAATCTAAGCAGGTTCTTGTTTGCAAATTATTTAATTAAAGAAATTAAAATATTTCGACAAATTATAGACTTAAAATGAAAGCAAAAAGAGGTGTGCTAAAGGATAAGGAAAGTGGTAGAAGGCGAAAGATTTAGGTAGTCAGCTTTGTTCTGTCATAAATAGTTTAAGAGAGATCTATTAGTGACGATACAGAGAATGCAGATGATCACTAGAGTGGTGCAGAAAATATATTTCATACATTTTATTAAATTTTAATAAAAATTTCTTTTTCGAAAAAAAAAAAAAAAAAAACTGCAGAACCATGTAGAGCCAGAGGCTAAATTACGGCATTCGAATTCGATCCAAATTTAATATTAAATTCTATTGAAATTTTGTTTAATATCGAATACCGTAACAAGTATTCTTTGGAATATATTATTTAACAATTTATTTTATTCTCAGTCGTATCCCATTGTGCAGTATAAATTGATTTATTTATTTTTTTTCTATAAAATTGAAAGAACAATAAAATAAACTTTTTGAAATCGAAATGGTTACTATGGTTTTTTATTTTGTTTAGAAATTTATATTTGGCTTTCTTTCTAGACTGATTGAACTTCTCATTTAGTCTATTAAGTTTTAAGCATAAAAATCTGAGTTTTTTTTCAGAAAAATTGGAAAAAATCCACTGATGAGCTAGTTGAGCACTAGCGAAATAGCTATCTGGATATGCTTTCCCCATAGTAATCGATTTCATTAATATATTTTTTGAAAATAAATATTTTATACTCATAAAATATTTATTTAAATAAATTTTCAAAAGGAATCATGCGTGAATAAAAACAAATAATATATATAACCGATTCCAAATATAATTTTTTGTAGATATTTTTTTATTACTCTGTTGTGTTTCCAATCAATTATTCATTTTAGAGAGTTTAGAGATTATAAATTCAAATCATTGCTTGAATATTTGCATCCCATTGTGCAGTATAATTTGATTTATTTTTTTTTTTTTTCTACAATATAAATAAAAAATATTTTTTTTATTACTCTGTTGTGTTTCCAATCAATTATTCATTTTAGAACTTATAAATTCGAATAATTGCTTAACTATTTGCATACGAAATTTAATTAAATGTCCAAAACTTTTCTGATTTTATTACTAAACAGAAGAACAGGAAATAAAAACAATAACACGTTATGAGTCACACGCTCGTTTGTAGGCAAAAGAAATTAATCTTTTGCTTTTCCCTGAAATCACCGCTGGAAACCAACCGACCGACAGTCGGCCACATAAAAAATGAATTTACAGTTTTATGTTTTGAAATCTTCACTTTATTGCTTATCAAAAAAGCCATAAATTTTTAGCTAAATTGTTCTTTTGTTTTATTGCTGTTAAATTTTTGGCACTTTAGTACATGTTTCCTTGTTTAACAGCGGAAACCTTTCAGATTTTAAAATGACCTGTTGTCCCGTAATGTGCCAAAAATAAAAACAACACATTCGTTCGTTTGGCATAAATTATACTCGCATTTACCTGTTTGTTGGTCTTTTTCTCTAACCACAACAATTTTTCACTGATGTTTCATTTGGTCACTTTTAGTTGTGTTTAACTTAAATTACAATTTTCCAACATGTGTTTCAAATGATTGCAAAACAAAAAAAAAAAAAAAAAAAATTCCTCAACACTGCTTTTAATAAATTTCTTGTTTAATTTACATTTTAGTATAATTTTTCTAAATAACTTCATAAATATATAAATAAATATAATTTCCTAAAAAAAGTATATAAAATCCTGTTGAACAAAAATAATAATAAAATACTAAATATTATTTTTAGTAAAATATATAATTAAATCACATTCAGGGTTAGGGTAGATCAGTTAGAATTATATTAGATGTGCTTAAACACAATGAGATATTGTCAATAATCACTGGTTAGGCAGAGTCCCAAATTTTAATCAAACTGAGCTGATAATGTACTTTAGTTATTAAAATACCAGACAACTCATCAACTATAAGATTGATGCTTTTCTACATTCTCGAGTTTCATTTCGTATTCACTGAACAACACTCATCCGCTGTTCGCATGCTTATGAAACAGTCGGGTATGTTCTGTAATCCGAAACCGAGTGAAATTGAATCCGAATGAAATTTTAAATTGTCAAAACTTTTAAATCTTACAACATTTTGATATTATTTTTTATACATTTGATTAGAGACCATTCACTTAACTTCCTTGATTGCTAATGTTTTTAAATAATAGGCGCAACTAAGTTATATTTTTCTTTAAAAATGTATACGATTTCAATTTCAGTCGGTTTCGGATTACAGAATATACCCGAGTAGCCAGTCAATGTCACAATAACCGGGTAATCATGGGGGCTATCGATCAAAACTTATATTTAAATTCTACTCACAGAAAAAATTTGTTGCTCCAATTAAAGGTTTTCATTATTTTCAGAAACAGTTTTAATTGGTTTAATTATATTCTTCATTAAGAAAGAACAAGATAAATTTATAATTAAATAAATGATTGAATCAATAAAACATTGAATTAAATTTGTTTTTAAAACTAATTGAAACCTTTCATTGGAGCACATATTTTTTTCTGAGCTAAAACTTCGATTGATATCGAATGTCAATATTTAACCCCTGAAGTCATATACAATAAAACTAGCTGTGCTCACACACGTTGTGTGCGTTCTGACAATATTTTGTTCGATTTTGCTTGTAAGACTCTTATATTGTTACTTTATATAAAGGTACCCATCTCTGGATACAATTCTAAAATTTATATAAAATTCTAAAAAATATTGTTTAATCACAATGTAATTCCCCAAAGCAAAAATACAAATGAAATACAAATTTTATTCAATTGACTATTTGGTAGTAAGTAATTCATATTTTGTCATTAATTTAAAACAGCGCCATCTATTGGGCAATCGTGTTTAAAATATCCCGTTTTCAAAAAAGAGCTAAGTGCTGCAATGATAGTAGGGTCTGGTGACCATATTCAAATTAATCGCTGTAGGAAAGGGGAATATTTTTTTCATTATAATGTAGGGGGAATACCGAAGAAGGCGACTTCCTTAACGGGTCCCTTTTCGACCCCCTTCCGTTTTCTATGGTTATAGCCCATGAAAATGTAATTACCGCAAACTTACTCTTCTAGAGTCACGTGCTACAACCAGACTTTAATCTTGACTTTAGTGATTTCAGACTGTCGACTAGTAACTGTCGGCCTTCTTTCTTATCTCGCATTGCCTAGTAATTGCTGGCATATGTTCAAGGCTCAGGTCCCCCATGGCATCTACATTTAAGAAGCTTCTGCAGGTAGTCCTAAGTCTTACGCTAGCCAGTGCTGGACATTCACACACAATGTGAGCTACTGTCTCAGCCTCCTCCAGGCACAGTCTGCAAGTATAATCTTCTTCAATTTTCATTTTGGCTAGATTATAATTGAAGTTTTCATGACCTGTCACCAATGCAGTTATCCAGCTTAGAGTACTTCTATCTGAGCACTTTACTGGTCTTAATGCCCATGGGCTGTTTGAGCAACACCTGCTTACACGTAGTGGTCTTCCTCTATCTTTTCAGATTTAGTGAGTCCACCCATTGTAGGACATTAGCTCGCCTTATGCCATTACCCAGCGCTACTCTGGGTTCTGGTCCACATAAATTCACAGAAGATCCCACTTTTGCTAGTTGGTCTGCTGCTTCATTCTCAACTCTGCCTGTGTGTCTCTTAACCAAGAGCCCCCACGCAAACCCCTAAGGGTCTGTGAGCACATACACAATCTCATAAAGAGAACAAAGCATGTAAAAATTTAAAATCAGTAGCTTACCAACTTTCAACAATGTAGGTTTGTGTCACTTTGCTAAATATTTAACAAACCAATGCATTTTTATTTAAACCACTTTTTTTGGTTGGGGGCCTTTGCTCTTAACCCACATTAATGTTACCCAATTAATTGAGGCACATTATTGTGTACAACGCCTTCCGCAATGAGTGCGCGATGCAGTCTTTCTTCTACTCATGCGCTCTATCGGCATTTGAGCTTTACTAACCTCCCTAAAAAGTGGAACCTTACAAGAGAGAGTCCTTACTTTGTAATTGAGAGTCTCAGTAACAAAGTGGTAAAAGTGTCTTCTTTGATTGGTCGAGTTCAATCAGAGATTTTAGTTTTTGTTGTATAGTGAATTAAGACTCTGTCTCTACTGGCAAGAGCCACTCTGCAAATCCTATTGCTTTTTAAATTTATACTTTTTGTACTTTAATCACTAGCTTGATCGAAATATTTCTCGCTTAAATTAAAGAACAAATAAATTGTTTTTAATTAAGCTGAAGTTCGCTTGATCTCTCTAGAACATTTCATTGCTATGCATGTTCATTTCATCTCTCTGGACTATTTCATTGTTAAGCAGGAGTTGGCTGAAAGCAACACCAAATTTAAAGTATCAAAGATTAAAGAAAAATATAAACAAGAGGGAACCTATAGGTAGTGTTAGCCTTCGTTCTAATAAACTAACAAAATAACGTGATGAATTTAATAAAATTTCTCGTATTCTTTTATCCGAATTTGTTTGGTTTAATAGATGACGTCTACAACTAGTAGTATTACTACACGAAAGGTAAGCAGATGAGAAGAATGCTGAGGAATGATGTAGATATCCAGGAAATACATTACTTTTTAAATAATTTTTTTTTAAATTTTATTTAAAAATTAATATTCTTTCAACCTTATTAAATAATTAAAGAGAATAAACGAACTTGAGCTCATTTAAGAAGACTTCATTGGAAAATTAAAGCTACTTAAGTATTATTTAAATTATTTTTTTTTTGTTTCAAATTTACGCTACTTTTCTTACCATTAAATGTTATTATTATTCAGTTCATTCCTTTTATCATTTTCAACTCAATTATTCCCGCACTTGACCACAGACATTTAAGCTTAAAATTATAATTTAATTAATATTCTGCATTTTTATTAGATTAAATTAAATTAAAATGCAATGAACCCTCTGATTTTGCTATAAAAAAATATATTTTCACCCTCAAAAAAAAAAAGTCAAACCAGGAAACGAAACTCCTGCTGCTACCAGTACAGGAACAGAAATTTTGTAGAAAGAAAAGCTTAAAATCAACTTTATTAAAATAACAATAACAAATTGTCTAAAGACAACAACTAGGAAATTTATTTACATAAATTAAAAGTTAATTTTTTTTTGCGTCCAAAACTCTCCAAAAATATTCCCACTTGTTGTGAAAGTACCACAAAGCATCCAACGTGTTGGGGGGAAAAAAGACAAGAGGCAACACATTTTGTGGGCAGAGTTTCAAGGGTGGCTCGCACACAAATTAAAATCTCTTTGAACATTTAAATAAATTGAAAACTGTTGTTTAGTCCCTCTTATTAGAGAGCAATGCCAGACATGAAAAATTGTATAAGCCAAACTACGAACGAGTATGTCCTTTGAAAGGAAACAAGTGTAGTGTAGCAAAAATAAGTATCAACTGCAAGAGTACTTTACCCATTTAAGTTTCCATGAAACTATTTGTGAGCATCTTTGGGTTCACTTTAGTTTATCTGAAAATGTTTGCCATATTTTTCTATTTTACCTTTAAAAGTATGTATTTAGTTTTATTTACTTTCCAATTTGATGCTAAAAGAAGACAAAATTGTTTAAACATTTATGCAGAAAATAAACAAAATTTGCATTTTTTCCTAAAACGAAACAAAATTTCATTAGGAAAGGAAGGCTTAAAATATGGCTGTGGAAGACAAATTAAATATTTTTATGTGTACGTACACATACACATTAATATTCTGCTGGCTGATTTGATGACTACCATCACCTGGATTTTCGTCATGATATTTTCAGCCAGAGAGGTCGCAAAACTGACCCAACTCCATGCATTATTTTGTGGGTTTATTTTGGAACATAGAGGGCCAAAAATAGATCTTTCTCTACCGTACTCGATTATTACTAAGCTCTTCCAACGATAATATCTAATAGTCTACTAGTCCAGAGTTCGATTCCCACCAAATGTTTTGGTCTGTTTCACTTTAGGTTGTTAAATATTGTCATGTGCCCCCTGAAGAGGTTAAAAGAGTTGCATTTTAATGTAACGGGAACGTTTAATATCGAAACGTCAACTGCATTAAGAATGTAACTTTGAAATCAGCTGTTCAGGGGATTTTGCTATAAATTTGACAAAAAAAAAAAAAAGATGGCTGACATAAAAAAATGCGTGTTGAAGTAAAAGTGACAGGAAAAGAGGAAGAAGAAGAAGAAGAAAAGATTGTTGGGGGAGCGATGAAAATGAAAGGAAGTGTTTGTGGAAAAAAATGAAATAAATAAAAATTCTTGAATTTTATAAAACAATTTTGATTATTGAAAAATTAGAATAAATTCTAGACTGGTATCGCATGCTACATAAAATAATAAAATCGAGAAAAAAAGAGGAAGAAAAATAACAATAAATATAAAATTGAAAGGAAGTAAACGGGTTTTTATTAAAGAAGTCAAGTAAAGAAAATGTTTGCGGTTGTTGTAAAACGAAGGAAATGCGTATTTAACTGCACCGGATGAGTTCAGCAGCAGCCCTCTGGTCTAAGAAAGGGATTGCATCGCTACAGGACGATCTGACAGCAGACAAAAGGGACAGAATCCTACCTGAAAAGAAAAAAAAAACAATTTAGTCTAAAATAACGCGGTTAAAATCGGGTCAATGTGTATAACCTACCACATGCAGACTTTGGGGTGAGCTCAAGCTGGGGTCTGGTTCGGCAAGGGTTTCGATCGTTTTTCTTACTCCCCATAGAGGTGAACCTAGTTTGCTTTTTGACTTGGGACGAATTGGACGACCACTGACTGGACAAACTACGTTTCGGGCATGATGAAGATGGCCTAAATTAAGAAAAAAAAAAGGTAAGTGAGTTAGCATTTAAAACCTGTAGGAATAAGTTAGGGGCAAATTCCAACACTTAGACCGTGAATTTGCCATGGCCGCTGCCGGCCAAAGAGATGAATGTCGAGATGACCGGTAAGGGATAGGAAAAATGAGTTCCGGCGTCGAGTCTTTCATTTTTAATGAGTGATGTTTGTCTTGTGTTTTTTTTTATTTTCCTCTTTTTGTACAGCGGCTCGTGGATGATGTGATGGTGAACTTCACGCCTTTTTTCTACCGTCTCAGCCAGGCCTTACCATCCATTTAATAAAATTAGACCCTTGCCATCTTGTCATCCACCGTGTTTTGCTCAAGAGTTCCTGACAATATGTTAGTGAAAGATCATGGAAACTTGAAGTATCATCTGACAAATGAAAATCGAAAAAGACGATAGTTTTTGTCTGCGATGACGCGGAAGCGTACGTCGTGTGTGAATGTACAGATACCTATTAAAAAGGTGTCAATGCTATGGGGAACTTTTGACAAATATTAGCAATTACACAGTGCAACACGGAAAAAAATAACCATATACGGAAACCACTACGTGATAAAATACCAAAAACAAAAGACCCCTGTCTCCCAGGTTTGCCCAAAGTCCTCCAGGTTTTTTTTATGGACCCTCAAAGATGTGGGGCCTCGATGTCATTTTTGCAAAAAAAAGGATCATTTACTCAAGCTCATATTTTGCAAACCGTTTGTAATTTTAATATACTCTCTGAGGCAAAGTTGTAGCTCTTGTCATATAGAACAAAAATTGTGAACATATAAAATCAAAACAACTTCATCTTCAAGGTCAAAATCGCAAAAAACTTTAAAAAATTAAATTTTTTTTACCTTTTTTCCCCTGTTCAGGTCCATAGGTAGCAAACCGTTCAAAATTCAAGGAAACAATCAACTACAAAAATGAATCTATAACAACTTTCTAGAACATATGAATTTCCTAGGAATGATTCTTAACACCGTTTAGGTAGCGCTTAGGTAGCCGCAAGGTAAAAAAATGGAATTTTTTAAAGTTTTTTGCGATTTTGACCTTGAAGATGAAGTTTTTGACTTTATATGTTCACAATTTTTGTTCTTTATGACAAGAGCTACAATTTTGCCTCAGAGAGTATATCAAAATTCCAAACAGTTTGCAAAATATGAGCTTGAGTAAATGATCATTTTTTTGCAAAAATGACATCGAGGCCCCACATCTTTGAGGGCCCATAAAAAAAAAACCTGGAGGACTTTGGGCAAAACTGGGAGACAGGGGTCTTTTTTTTTGGTCTTTTATGACGTAGTGGTGTCCGTATATGGTTATTTTGCCATGACTTAAAAAATTACACAGTGTGTTACGAGAGAAGCTTGACAATTATTGACTACGTACTAATGGGTAAATGAATTATGTGACGTTCGGTTGAGGCCGGTAATTCTTCAAGATATCCACGATAAGATTTTCATTTTCAGCTTTTGCGATCCTGATGAATTTCTTTGACGATTCACAACTGTTAATGAAACGTGGAATCGGCACTGTATACTAGGAATGTACAGTGTATTTTTCGAGGAGAATCCATAACTGTTAGATCCTTGTAATGCCAGAGATAAATTTCTATATGATTGGTTAAACATTCATCATACGTGCATCCTTATGTATTAAATATACTGATACAAAATGTATTTGTATGTTTATAAATTAAGAAACTCCTAGAGATCATAAGGAAAGAAAGCAACATATTCACATTAAAGACTTAAAAGCTAAATGAAATTGCATATAAACATTGGTTAGGTGATAAAGTAGTTTCTTGTTAAAACAAAAAACAAACTTTGGCATCGTGTATGTTAAGACTAGCCTTTAGTTTAATTTAAAACTCTTTCAAATTTTGGGACGCCCTTTTATTGCCTCGAAGCTGCGAATATTATGTTCTTTTTATAAGGGGTGATTTTCGGATTTGATTAGAATAAAAAACACATAAAATTAATATTTAATAAAATGTATGACATCTGTATATTAGTCGATAGAACGATCTATATAATTCAATGTTTTAAGATGATTTCATATAAATGTTATCGGCGGGGGTCTGGTAAACTGTACGACGGGGTTGCGGTGTTCACAGATGGTTCAAAAATGGAAAACGGACTTGAGTTTATATTCTGGGAACTAGAACACGCATGTCGTATAGACTACCAGATGAATGTAGTGTGTACCAGGCAGAGGTGTTGGCTGTTTTGAAAGCCACATAGTGTCAAATCAGGGCTGGTAGGCGAGTACAAAAAGGCTATTAATGTGCTGGTGAACAAGTATAGTGTTCGATTGTGTTGGGTCATTGCAATGTTGAGGGCAACTTAATCGCTGATGAACTCGCAAAATTTTTTCTCAGAGGGAAACAACTTAGGGTAGAAACGGTGAAACCACCGATTAGCCACTATTATAGGATTATATCCGATTGGGTAGTAAGGAGAACCAACCTGTAAAGAAGGACTTCATAGTCTTACGGGCAGAGCGGTAGCTGCAAAAACCAGATTTCTTCTGGGTTTAGATAGCAAATTTCTGAGGCGTGATGGATATGATCACTGGCCATTAAGAAACTAGGACAAGAATCAGCAAATGGTTAGCCGGTACATTTGCAGGATGTGTGAGGACGAGGAGTTGGAAACTGTGGAGCATATCGTGTGTCACTGCCCGGTATTACAAATCCGCAGTCCTAGATGACTAGGTGGGAGATTTCTCGATGGGTTCTTTTTTTTAAAAACAACACTAACTCTGCTTTTTGCTTGTCTGCAGAAAACTTGGTGCGGTTGAAAATCGAAGACATCGTCGGCTTCATCAAGGAAATCGGGTGGCTGAGTGATAAGTAGCAGGACACATATAGGTCTCTATTTGTTCTTTTGTTTTTCTTAGTTTTAGTTAGCTGAAGGGAACCACAGTGGACCCTCCGCACAACCCTACTTAACCTAACCTGACCACGGCTACTTGTTCATATGGTGGGTCAAATTACTCTCTTCAACATATCGGCCGGTATCTTACGAATAAATTCTTTAATATTAGCGTCCAGTACGTCAAAGGCTGTGGGCTTGTTCCTTTCGACATAGTTCCACAAAAAAGTTTAAAGGTGTAAAATCCCACGATCTAGGTGGCCAATTGCCCGGCCCCAAACGTGAAATAAACTGTTCAGCAGCTGTTGTTTCGTGTGATGTGTGGCATGCGCCACAGACTTGTTGAAATCACATGTCAGCAAGGTTCAGCTCTTCCATTTTGAACAACAAATATTTATAATGAACGCACGGTAACGCTAACCATTCACAGTAACTTTCCCGCATTTGTCGTCTTTGAAAAAGAACGGTCCAATGATGCCACCTGCCCGTAATCCACACCAAAGAGTGCATTTTAGAACTCAGATTTTTTTATATGAGAATATGGTCCTGTAGGGTGGCCCAAAAGTAACACTATGTTTTAAATAATAAATTTCTTATTTTCAGAATTAAATTTAAAAAAATTGTCAATTTTTAAGATGGAAAGCCTCGAAACGAAACAAAACCCGAAGTTGATCAATTTTATTTTGAACCACAGAATTCAAGTATTCAGACACGACACAAAGATCATATCTAAATTTTTTTCGTGATTGAAATACACCTTCAACAATTTACCGATTGGTTCATCGTTTTCGTCAATAACGAGCTTCCTATGATTTTCTGCGTTCTGAAAATTTGCCTTAGAAATGATGTGGGAGGCTTATTTCTTTAAAACTATTCCAAAGTTTTTACCACTTGAAGAAATAACTTAAAATTGAACCCCTTTCAAAAAAAAAAAAAAAACTTTTTTCATAACCAGTTAAGAAAAAGCTTGCTGCCTTGCCCTCATACCAATTTAACAAAGTTGCAATGTTGCTGTTGTTCTTTATCCTGTTTGATTTCTTTGTCAACAATGTTTTTGTTTTTGTTTTTATTGTACAGATGACTTACTAAGTTTCTGTAGTTGTTGCAGTTGTTGTATGTAAATTTTACATGTATGTATTAAATACACATGTATGATGGTTGCATGTGTGTTGCATGTTATTTATATTGTTGTGTTATGTGGCAGCAGCACAAACACGTAAATTAATCTGACAAGTGATACTTTTAGCCCGAAGCCTGTTGTTTACTGTGAACGAATTGTACGTCAAAAAAAGCTTATATTCCTTGTGCTTATCCAGTCACACATACATACAAACGAAGTTAACACCATTTTGTATATCAAATGCTAGTAGTGGTCATTTGTGAGGTTGTGTATGATGCCGTAGAAAATAGAGATGACGCTGAAGTTGCTGGCTGCTGTTGCTACAGCTGACTCCGTATAAAGTTTTCTTTTCTGTTGGTGATGAGTTTAAAAAGGAGTATGCCTTATAACTTTGCAGTTGTATTTGTAAGTGTTGTACATACCTTTCGACTTACACAATACAATAGTTATGTGCATATATCAACATATATTTATTGTTTGTACCCTGTGACCTATGTGAACATGGGTTAGTTATCTATTCAGCAAAAAGGTAACAGTTATGAT
This sequence comes from Phasia obesa, assembly GCA_949628195.1. NCBI lineage: Eukaryota > Metazoa > Arthropoda > Insecta > Diptera > Tachinidae > Phasia > Phasia obesa. The sequence goes on from OX451217.1 coordinate 125,387,672, forward strand.
CTGGTCGAATCTCAGTGGTAATGCTATCATCCCATCCCAATAAAAATTGGGCCCACAATAGCTTACTTGGGACAAGTGAAGTAGCTAGTCTAAAGAGACTAAAATGATGTTATAACAAGATTTTACAAGTTATGACACTCAGCTTTGCCAAGTACAAATAAATTTGTTTTCTTATCGCCCAAGTGTGATACTGGAAAATTAAATTATCAAAAAATTCTAAAACGGACAAGGAAGCCATAATATTGATCCTGTAGGACCAAGTAAAATTTCATTTGAACCAGTCATGGAACCTTTGCCGTTGAACACAGGAAAAAGTTGCGGATTATTGACAAATGAACTAGCGGGCTTCTCCAGCATGCATTTTTATGTTAAGGAAAAGGCATTTCATTATTTCTTGTTCCTGTTGAATTCTGTACTTTTTTGATGTTACAACATCTCCATCTTGTTGCTTCTGTATGAACTGACTAGTACAAAAATGTTACATTCTTTTATTTTTTTTATTGCACCATTTGGTTTGTTCACCCCAAAGTTGGAGAAAAATCATAAGCTAGCACTTAGTAGCACAATTAATGGAATTTTTCATTAAAACTCACAGGGAGCAGATTCGAAATTTATTATATCTCAGTTTCAGGCTCAGTAAAAGTTTCGGGGAATTTTACACCCTTATACCTCGAGAGCATTGTCGTCGAGGTGTTATAAGGCAACAAGGGGAGGAGTGCGTTTGTATGGTTACATGGCACTATAATTTTCGCCCAAAACAATCAGTTTCGTTTCTTATTAATGCCAATTCTGTTCAGAAGCTATTATAAATATTTGACAACGATTATTCAACTTTCGATTATTTAACCTGAATAACACTCTTCGAATCTCGAAAACCCTCCCGTCCTGAACTTATTAGCTGATAGAATCTCCTTATCCTTGTAGGGTATATATGGCTCAGCCACTTTTAGTAATTTCACTTTCAGAGTTTTGTCAGAATCTATTGCTTCAGAAGTTTTTGTTTTTCACCATTAAATAATCTACTAGTTGTTCCTGGAAGGTCTACATTGCACCAGGTGCAATATTCGCTAATGTAGAATTTAGAAATGTCTATTTGTGGTTTTTTTTGTGCCTTAAGAAGAAATCTTAAATATTTTTATTATATTTGTAAATTTAATACTTACATATCCGGGCTTACATTTCCTTTCAAATAATGAGGAAAAAACTCCAAAAAACGGTAAATTATTTGCATCTTTTTAATATTCGTAATGCATACTTTTTTCCCTCGGTAGAGAAAAGGGAAAAGATTCCCCGGAAATTTTAATTCATAATAGCAGGAATGGGAGAAGGGAAAAAATTCAAGGGAAAATCAATTATAAAGGTTCATGTCCAACAGGTACAAAACTGTTATGCGGACATCTGATCTAGCATCTCAATTCTCAAATAGTTGCTGGGAAAATTCGAAAATTTTGGTTTAGTTCGATAATCTACAGCTGTTCGATAATGTACAGCTGTTCGATAATTTGCAACTGTTTAGTGATTAGGCTCGGGAATGAGAATTATCTAGCAGGGTCTCTGTAGTACCTGCGACATCCAGTCATAATTGATTTTTGGTGTTCTTCATTGGGCGGTGTATTTTACTCCTTAAAAATTAAACCGGGCAAGTGATGTAATGCCATGAGTACCAGTTCTATGAGGCGCCAATTAGATCGGATGATTACTAAAAACATGTAGTTCCAAAAGGGCATGGTTTTCCAAATGCCATACAACAAGTCAAACAATCAACAAAATGGTGCAGCCAATTGATTGTGTGATTTAACTGCTTTAGATTATTATTGTTTATTACTGTAGAGGAGATAACGAAGCACACCACTAATTTTATGAGTACCTTTTAGGCTCCCTTAAATCTTCATTAATTTCCGGCAGCGCATTGTTATATTACGATTTCTTTAAATACACTGAGTTGTATTCTAACACTAGTCTTTGGTCGCGACTGTAATGTTTTCAGACTACCGACCTTACTCCTCATAACGCAGGCTCTTGTAATTGTTAGCATTTATCTAAGGCATTCAAATTAAACGTGTTTGTATTTGTCTGTGTTCCTAAGTCTTATGTTAGCCAGAGCTGAACATTCAAACACAATGTGTGCTACCGTTTCAGCCTTTTCGATTCACAGTCTACAAGTATTATCTTCTTTGATTTTCATCTTGGTACTTTAATTATATCGAAGGATTTTTCAGAACTGTGTTGAGGAGCTCTTGCATCAGTAGTGCCTTTGAAGATTATCTTATCTACCTCTTGAAAGTATTCGTGTCCATGTTTTGTAGAAAATAGAAACAGGGATTGCTTCAAGGACTAAAGCCTTCACCTATTGCGATGCTTTTTCTTTGTCCATCGCTGTTGGTTTGTAATTATGGTCATGTTGGTCTGTTTTTATAAAAATTCTAAATTTTAAAATTCAGGATGGTAGAGAAAAGACGTGCAATCAAACATATTCCTCATACAGGTAAGTCGATATAAAAACGAAAAAAATTGGGGTTGACAAGTATCCGCACTTCGTTGGACTTAACGTAGCCAGCCTTGTAGCAGAGACAATAGCTAACAAGGACCCTATTATCAGCCTCCACCACGAGGTGATAGATGTAAGTCGAACTGCTAAAGGTGACCTCAGTTACGGTATGTCATATCATTTGCCTGCTTGCCAGCCTAAAGCCTTACTCTGGTCTTAAGTCATGTTAATGATTTATGCGAGAAAAAAAACAGCAAATTTTGATAAATGGAAAAACAACATTGTTGTTTGGCCAAATGCTAGATAATGCTGTGAAAATTCCGATTTCGGAATGTAAAATACCCAAAATAGACTATCGGGCTTCAATTCATATTTAAACTCTGCCGCAATTTATTACACAGTGAAACAAACACACGGACTTGATTCTACTACAAACGGGTAGTAAAACCCTATACTCGGTTTGGCGAATGTAGTGACCAATTATTATTTATGTGCCTCAAAAGCTTGTGGACATTTAAAAAAAGTTTTAATTAGTTTTTGTCTAATTTTTATATTATATTAATATTACTAATATTTAAAATTATAAATTAAAGGGTGCTCCAATAATTCATTTAATTTGATGTATATGGCCATACTTTTGAACAGTTGTACACGGACCGTTGAAATTTACAAAGAACCAGTATTGCTAAGTCCGCTATTACAAAAAGTATAAAATTTGAATTTGTAAATAAAAGGGTGTCCCAATAGTTAAAGTAACTTTATGTATGGGGCCATACTTTTGAACCGCTATAGACAGTTAAAATTTACAAGAAACCTGTCTTGCTAAGTCCGCTATAACAAATATACAATTTGAATTTAGAAATTAAAGGGTGTTCCCATAATTGATGTAATTTGATCTATATGGCCCTATCTCTGCAACTGTCATAGATAAACACTTGACAATTGGGCAGAATATCTACTTTGTCTGGTATTATAACAAGTATAAATATTTAGAATTATAAATTAAAGGGTGTCCCAGTAGTTCATGTACTTTGATGTATGTATATAGCAAAACTTTTGAACTGACAGACAGTTGAAATTTTTAAAGAATCTTTTTATAACAACAGCTCTTTAATTTGAAATTGTAAATTAAAGGGTGTCCCAATAGGTATTGTTATTTAATCTTTGTGGTCCTAACTTTGAAACTGTTATAGGCAGAGGCAGTTGAAATTTACACAGAGTCTGTAATACTATATCCGCAATAAACAAATTTTGAGTTAAATATGGAAAATAACATAGTATGTGTATGAAATTAAATTAAATTGTGTCCCCATAAAAGACGGATGTTGGTGAAAATAGTTTAACTTTTGAACAGTAAAAGGGAGATGGTTGCAATTCACATAGTCTTTACTTATTTTCGCGCTTAATTTTGGATACACAATATTTGGTTTAAATACTAGATCTTACAGATTAATTATTACATTTTTAATTTAGAATTGGTGTCCATCTATCTGTTTTGAAGTCGGTTTTTTTTTTGCCAGAAATATTTCATTTTAACCTTAACGGATATTGGGGATCAATCCTTTGATTTCATTTCATAATTTCTCTTATATCCAACTTGTTTAAACAGGTGATATATAAGTTTTTTGAACCAGTACACCAGTACCATGCCCTAGTTGCTTCTTAGTAAATTCCTTAAATTATATTAAATAAAAATATAAAATTTAATTTCCCCTAAAACTTTCAAAGTTTATATTAATTTAACTTTGCTCCTTAAGTTGGCTTCTCCTTAAAATTCCAGCTGCTCCATTATTCATTAATATCACACACACACACACTAAAACATCTTCCTGTGTATCGCCAAGAATGGTGTCATTGTAACAAACAGTATAAAATTGTCTGATGTGGTCTTTGGTTTACTGTGGTAAGACTCTCCGAAAAAATTATTTGGTCAGTAGATGTACAGCTCTGTTGTTGGTGTTACTTTATCCCAGTCGCTTTTGTACTGCTGATGAGATAATGTGAATATGTTGCAGCTTTTTGGTTTTGCACCCCATAACCACCCAGTTAAGATTGTTGAGAGATTGTTACTTTGATGCGTAACTTTGAGTACGAAAGCCAACACAAATAAAAGAAATAAACAAAATGTTAATATAGAAAAGAAAAAGAGCAGCAAAAGGAAAACTGACTGCAGTTCATTTGGAAAGTAATACAAAAAAAAAAAAAAACAAAAAAAGATGAAAACAAACAACTACAAACTACATAATGCTGAACAATTTGTCTGCATGTAATTTTTAATGTATGCGTAACGTAGAGAGTAAAGTACGGCTGTATGAGTATGTGTATGTGTGTTAAAGAAAAAAAATCCATTTTCTTAACTTTATTTCAGTTTTGTTTATTGGTTTTCTTGTTTCTGTTTTTGCTTCAGAAATTTTCCTTCTCGGGGGTACCAATTGTTAGCTGGGTTTTGTGGGGTTTATAAGCAGCATAAAGAAGACTTTTGAATTAAGAAGATTACCTCATATTTAAAAGAAGCTATTTAGTCGTCTTCTACATTTATAAGTTATCTTAAATGTTACCCCAGTAAGTTACCTGGAATTGGTACCCCTTTTACCTACCTCCCTGGCAACTTATTTATTTATATTTTGTAACTAGTGCATAACCATCATGTCAGATTATAAAAACACCAACAAAGTAAATTCTTTATTTAACAAAAAAATTATATTTAATTAAAGTAAATGAAAAATATTTTTATCCAAGTAAAAGGAACCGAAAGACGTAATACGAAATACATATAATCCTTGTAACACAAAGTTAAGATCTTGTAATTAAATTTTGCTTTAAATAACAAAAATAACATATACATAATAATAATAATAATAATAATAATAATAAAATAAATTTAATAAGTGGTCTAAATAAAAACATAATTATTAAATCTAGTAAACGAAATTAAATTGTTGGTTTAAAAATAATTTATAAATAAATCAGTCAAGTGCGAGTTAGACTCTCGCACGCACAGTGGGATTTGTTCATACAATGTTTGGCAAAAAATATAAGGAGTGCCCGTAGAATGTTGAAAATTTGCTCTGAGCCTTTGGTTAGCTCAATTAAGAAAAATATAAAGTTTCATTAAAATTTACCAGGCCCACTAACCCCACCGCTCATAGAACTCAAAATTTATTTTTGGTTTAAAGTTTTTGAAATTTGGCACAGAGCCTTTTATTACCTCAATTAAGAATAAAATAAAATTTCATCAAAACTGGCCACGCCCACTACCCACCGCCCGTAGAACCCAAAATTAATTTTTAGCCCAAAGTTTTTGAAATTTGGCACAGAGCCTTTTATTATCTAAATTAAGAATAAAATAAAGTTTCATCAAAATTGGCCACGCCCACTACCCACCGCCCGTAGAACCCAAAATTAATTTTTAGCCCAAAGTTTTTGAAATTTGGCACAGAGCCTCTTATTACCTCAATTAAGAATAAAGTAAAGTTTCATCAAAATTTGCCACGCCCACTACCCACCGCCCGTAGAACCCAAAATTAATTTTTAGCCCAAAGTTTTTGAAATTTATTATTTATTATTACCTCAATTAAGAATAAAATAAAGTTTCAGCCCATATTAACCCATATTATATTTTTCCCACAACTTTTTGTTTCTTTATCAAAACTAATTATTTTATAAATAAATTTCAATACATGCATTTAAATATAGACTTTTATTCATCATCTATCATTTCATCAAGTTCCAGAACCTATTAACGGGGTTGACATCTAATGCTACCTATAAAAGGATATGAGGATACTAGAAGTCGATGAAAAAAATCTGTATTTGTTGCAACTCTATCACACTTTCTGGAGAACCTTAATCATTAATAATAATCTTTATTTCTGGCTTCTTTAGAAAGCATTCCAATAGGAAATATTGACGCATCCGTGTATCAGTATTTTCTGTACTGTTACTGGGATATAATACCAACAATATTTTTCGACAAAAAGTTTTGCTGTATCTTGAGCAAAATTCTTGAACTTCAAGGAATTAACTTTTTTGCCACAAGTTATTATTTGTAGTATAATGCGAAATCGATTAATTAGTTGCTCTCCACTACACCAGTCACATCGCCAACAAGTGCGGCGTTAGAAAGGAAACGCCTGGACGTACTTCCATCGTTAGTATACCCAGTTCGTTGTTGAACTGCATCCACTCGTATACCCATCTGTTCCTTAAAGGCCTTCTGAATTCGAAGTTTATTTTCCAGTTTTAGAATTTTGTGTTCGTCCTTGAGCGCTGGCCATCTTTCAAATGGTTTGTTGTAGACAATATGAAGTATGCACTCCATAAATTTTATGCGAGCATGTAAGGAGGAAACGCCCATTTTGGTGCTTCACCATCAATAGCTTTGCTTGAAACTAATTTAAGATTATTCATTGCAATTAGTGATAAACAGAAAATTCTTGCAAAAAAAAACCGACTACAAAACAAATATATGTGCATCAATTATAACTAAAAATTTAAAAGAAAGTAAGCTGTTAGAGATAGTACTCAAATCAAATACTTTTATACTTGTTGCTCTGACGGACATAGTAATATACGTTTTGTACATTCAAATGTCTATCCATAACGGTTCAGCTGATAAAGCCATATACGACAAATTACGTCAGATATGAGGACACCGTTTATTTTTTTTACACTTATTATTACTGACACAGTAATAAAAAGTAACGGTTCCAAAGATATGGCAATATAGGTTAAACAATATCACCTAGGGGACACCCTTTAATGTACAATTTTAAATTAAACACTTATTTTAAAGAAGAGATTCTTTTTAAACTTCAAATGTCTGTCTAAAACGGTTCAAAAGTTTGGCCATATGCATCAATTTACATCAACTATTGAGACACCCTTTATAATTTTAAATATGTATAAATGTTTTATACGGGACATAGTAGTGGAAATTCTGTCTAATTTTCAAGTGTTTGTCTATAACGGATCAAAAGATAGGGCTAGATAGGTAAAATTATATCAATTATGGGGACACCCTTTAGTTTTCAAATTTAAATTATATACTTGATGTTATAAAGGACTTAGATATATAGAGGTTCTTTGTAAATCTCAACCTTCTCTCTATTACGGTTCAAAAGTTTTCCAATATACATCAAATTACATCAACTATTGGGACACCCTTTAACTTCTAATTATAAATATTTAATTTCTGATTATAAATATTGAACATTATGTCCAATTTTCAAGTGATTGTCTACAATGGTTCAAATGGTTCATATATTTAAATTGATGTCACATATGGGGACATCCTTTAATTTTTAAGTTTATTTTTTTTATTAAGTTCTGTTATTGGCAGCTATAGTGATATGCAGTTTTTTAAAAATTTAAAAGAGTTCCCTTTACGGTTCATAATACACGTAAAAAACACGTATGTTATTTGGGGACACCCTTTAATTTTCAAGATTCTGAACGTCTTTTAAAATGGGACCAATCTGTAAGCATTTCCTTTCTAATAAAGAAAAAATTTTTAAAATTGGTTCAGAAATGACTGAGTTCTGCGGGCACAAACATAAAAAAAGCAATATTCAGACGAATTGATAACCTCCTCCTTTTTTTGAAGTCGGTTAAAAATAAACTCATTTTAATAATACCTTTTTCACTGCTCTATTTGCTATTTTCAAATTGTAATTTCATTTTGTAGTTTTTTAAAATTAAAAATTTCATGTATTTGGAGACAAATACATGAAATTTATAAAAGATTATTAATTATTTAAACTTTTTTTTTATTGATAGTATGGAGTCTTACCTTTCATTTTATTATAACGGGAGCACCGAGCACGATCCAGCAACCTTTTTTTTTTCGTCCAAGAAAGTTATAGAACAAATTTTATTCTATCATATCTTTTAAACCATATGCGCGAACTTTATATATTTTTTTTAAATACGCAGAAAAGCATATATTTGAAAAAAATCACTATTTGAATCAGAGCAATAAAATTATCTTACGTACAAACACTATAGAAGTGCGTAAACAGTTTTAATATTTTGGACCAAAATATACATGTGACTTTACTTCGTTATATTAAAGACAAATGAACGGTTTTTTGGCATACAATTTATGGACTCATCATACTGAATCAATTTTCTACAAAACTGTATCATTACATTTTTAAATTTTATGTGGCGAAAAAATTACTTATTGCACAAAAAATCCCACTGTGCGCACGTACTATGTTCAGTACAACTTAAAAATTCAATTTGTTAAATTTTTTATGTCTTATGGGGCACTATTTATTTAATTTAAAATTAAAGTCATGTTCTCGAAAATTGCATCATTATTGGAACACCCTTTAAATTTTAGTAATTGTTTTTATAGCGGCCATGGTATTACACTTTCTATAAGAAATCAATTGCGGTTCAAAAAAATAAGGTAATATTCACAAAAAGATGTCACTAATATACACCCTTAAATTTAAAAATCATTTTAAGATTTTCAGGTGCAAGATTCGCAAATTTGAGATCACATAGCGCCACCCCTGGCGGGTGTATGGTATCCAATTTTAAAACTTAAGTTGAGCTACTTCTCTGTTATGCTCACGTCAAATTTTGGATTAATCGGTCTAGGAGTTTATAAATGACTAGGTTATTTTCAAAATATTTTTATTCTGCCCCACTGTGCGCTGCCACTACACATACAAATTCTTGTATTTTGTAGCCAAAGGGTAAAAACGTAAGCCTATTGTTTTCGCTACAATGTCTGCGCTTCTGTATTGCTGTATTACTGTTGCCGCTATATCAACAAATACTAAAACTTATAAGGTATTCCAAAAGTGACGTGTTAATTGCGCTTTTGTCTTAATTTCTGGAGCTGTAGGAAGCAACCACTTAAATTTTGCAAACAGTAATTTAAAGTGTGTTCGCTTTATAAACAAGTATACAAAATTAAACCTAAAAATTAAAGGGTGTTCCGACAGTGACATGTATTTCACGTATAGTGACTTACTTTTTTAATCGTTATAGGTAGACAATTGATATATTTACAGAAAGGGAATTGCCATGGCCGCTATAAAAAATAATAAAATTAAAGGGTGTTCCGACAGTTACATTATTTTTATGTAAACGGCCTTATTTTATTTATGATTTCTGATTTACACATAGTGATCACACAGCGATTTTTTTTGGTAAGAATAAGTCATGGCATTGTTTTTATTTTACATGTAAAGATGCTATTGCAATATTTTAAACTGTTGAAATACTTACAGTAGGCTCTTGAAATACTTACAGTAGATATGTTGCATCGGCCGCTATAAAAATTACTAAAAATTAAAGGGTGTTTCATCAGTGACATGTGATTTAAGTATACTACCTTAGTTTTTGAACCGCAATAGGTAGGCTCCTGATATTGTTATAGAAAATGTATTACCTTGGCCGCTGTAACAACTATTACTAAAATTTAAAGAGTGTTCCAATAGTGATATGACTTGAATTTTAAAATTAAAGCGTGTCCTATAAGACATGAAAAAATAAAAAATTTGAATTTTTAAAGTTGTACTGAATATAGTACGGAACCCTACTACTTGACTTATTTACTTATGTTTACTAGCTATCATCCATCCTCAAAAAAAACAATAAACACTTGGATGTCAGATAAGCTTTAACTCGAAAACACACATAAATCTCTGATTATTGCAATACTGTTCCTATTATAGCTCCCTAGCTAGATGTCAATAATTGTTCATTTTAAAGGCGAGGAGTTCCTTGTACAAAATTTCAAGACTCTACCTGTTATCTCATGCCAATAATTTAAAGTTAGTAACATTTATATTTTCCCCCGGGGTCATATTGTCTTGTTGACTTTCATGTCGTCAACGCTTCCAAGGTATATGGGGGGCACCAGTCCAAGAGGTTTGCATGGGGCCTGAAACTGAAAGCTAAGAACCTTCAAGGACTGACCAGTGTCCAAACAACTGGTACCACGGAAACCGGTAGCCCCATAGGGATTTCCACAATCCCTTTGACCGGTTATTATATATAAGAAAAACTCTACCACTCTTAGAAATAGTCGTCTATGCTTCTTTTTTCCGATCTAGAGGGATGTAACTTTTTAACAAAAAAAATTTTGTGAATTCAATACTCGAAAAAAAAAATGATCAAATATTCGACACTCGATACCCACTACTAATTACTATGCTTTTTTAAAAAACAGCGCCATGTGTTTAAGATATCCCGCTTTATTCATATTTGGTCACTCATTTAATAACGGCGCCATCTGTTGTGCAATCGTGTTTAAAATATTCCGCTTTAAAAAATAAAAGATTGCTTAAAGTATGCAGTACCTTTAAAGCGGTAAAAAAAGTCGGCGTACTTTCACTGATTTTTCTCCACTTTCTCTTAAAAATAAGATATTTTTGCGGAAGAAAGGTATCCTATGTTGAGATCGGGATACTAAGGTACCTCCTTACAAAATTTCGTTAAAATTCATCCCGTAATTTTTACATGATGCGAACACAAAGAAAAGAAAGACAGACAGACAGGAAATGAGTTACTATTTTATTATATCTATAAATTATAGTATAACCTCCATAATATTTGTTGTCATAACTTTCGGTGAAACCCGTCGTCACTGGCTTTTGTTTTGGTACGTTTGGAGAGCGCTTTCGATGTAAAGACATCATTTTCAAGCCTCGTTTAAAATAGTTTTTAAATAGTACTCTTTTAAACGCAGCTTCGCCGTCGTCACTGGCTTATGTTGTCAAAAGCCAGTGACGACGGTCTTCACCGAAAGTTATGACAACAGTATTTTATTTACAGGCGGAAAAATCCAAATAATTCCATAATATTATTTACATAATATAATTTAAAATTGTTTGAATTCCTTTACTATTCATTTTGACGTCTCCTTATATACCCGGACAATTTTTTTTATATACAAAGGCAAACGCAAACACAATAAATGTTAAATTTAAATTGACAACAGCATTGATATGTTTGACATATTGACCGATATTTTAATAAAACATAAACCACTGAATTGATACTATATTTTTTTTTTACTTATAACAAATTGGTATACACGCGTGAGTACCCCGTAGTTAAAGAAGCTGCAAATATACTAATTTTATGTATTTATTTATTTATGTGGCCTCATTTAACTTTTTGAAAGAAAATAATTTGAGCTACGGTCGTTATCCACAGATAATTTGTTTATCAAAAAAAAAAAAAAAAAAAAAAAATAAAAAGAAATACCGGTGAAGCCACCAGGAAATTTATACTGTTACTATAGAAACGCTAGACGCATGTAAGTCTACGACCAACTCAATTGGTTCCAAGCCATGGCTCTTTTATTCCATTTTTTAGAAAGGAATAAAGTTTAAGTAACCATATCAGTATACCAAAAATTAGGCAAAAATCAGGGCCATAAAAAAATCAGAGTATACGAAGAGTACATTCTAGTTTCTGTCATCAGCAGCAAAGCCATTAATTATTCTGTGGCTACAAGGAAAAACTGCATATGTCTGATTCTGTATTTTTGAAGTATAAAACTTTAAAACTTTCTAAATTTTTTCTTTATTAATTTGTTCCCATTGCAGTTTAGGATATTTGTTTCTATCTGGACTTTATAAATTATTTAATATAAATAGTAGCTTCCAGAAAAAAACAAAAGTTAAAACTTAAGTCGCATTAAGCAGTTATTCCTTTTTGCCACAGAATCCCCCTTTTTCTTAAAGACAACACTACATGCAAAGCTTCTTGCTTGTCTGCAGAAAGTCTTTATAGCGGGAATCGCCAAGCGCACCACAAATCACTCTATCGAGGCATTCATCAATCTATCTAGACGGCACAGAGTTTGTAATTTGGCTAAAAAAAAAATGTAAATAAATAAATGTAACTTCACACGGCTCTTGTAAGAGGTTTAGTTGAGACCAAACAAGGGCAATTACCGAAGAAATCGCTAAATCTAAAATACTAGTTCCACTAGTTCCGCTAAATGCAAGTTAAGTATTTCATAAACAATAACTATTTTAGACTCCATTAAACTAAAACTTTTGTAGAAACCCCACAAAAGCTACTAAGAATATGGGCGTGACGCTGACTAAGGCATTATTGTCTTTTTGATTTCTAACACCTTGACGCCAATGCTCCTGTGGTATACGGCGACACCAGTCCCCGAAGCTAACATGGGCCTGAAAGTGAAAGAAAAATACCTTCGAGGTTTGGCCAGTACTCAAAAGAGTTCAGGTGGAATTTGTGTTGCGTAATAACATGTTTGTGAATACGATCGCGACTAAGTTGGGAGGGCATGTGCAGAGATTAACATACGTCTCTGAAAATTGTGTTCATGTGGTATAAGTGTCTTAGGTCAGTTGTTTTTAAATTTTATGGGTTTGCATTTTATTTTTCTGTTCGTATCTATGGCTATCGTGAAGGGGGTTGGGACCCCCTGAAACGAGAGAGAGCAAAAAATGAGCGAGACGAAACCGTCGGTATGTCAACTCCGTATGTCCGTAACATAAATGGGAAAGGGTAGTAAGTTGGAAATTTCCGTAAAGCTCTCGGACCGGTTATAGATGAGAACCTTCGGGGAGTAACGAGGTGACTGTTGTTTGGACCTAAATCGGAGGATTTAGTCCCGAGTACAGTTTCACTTCAAAAGAGACAACAATAGCGTGTCAGGAGTTTTGATAGTCTCCAACTCCTAAACAAAGGATAGGACCATGGTCCTATCACTTCTCTTCTAAAACAGCTACTTGGATTGTCGCTATGTACAACAAGAAGGGCATTGGTTGACGTATTATTTTTACCCAGTTGTAAGATCAGGTTGATGAATTTTGTATCAGTTCCATAGATTTGTACTGTTAATATAATATCTCTTCTAATTGAACGGTGTCTTACCACCGGGGGAAAATAATGCGTATAGCAACGACCTTATGGCGCATAGCGACATAAAAGTTACCAATGGTCGAAACGACCATGCTGATATCCTTTTCTGTGTAGTTAAAAAGCAACTAGTTTCTGGCTCATTTATCCCCTCTCCCCACTATTTAGCTACAATCTACAACCACCATGTTACTTGTTAAAAGGGGTCTTATCAGTAATCTGGGTGCCCGTTTAGCTATCAGTCTCATGGTACCAAAAATTCATTTGCCACCGCTCAAACCTTGAAAACTTATATCTTTCAGTTTCAGGCCCCTGCAAGCATCTAAGACTATGGATATTTCGGGATATTTGGAAAATTTACCGTAAATACCTAATCTGGCGGCGTCTTACCACCAGGCGAAAATAGTGCGATTACTAAAGCCCTTATTGCGAACAGAGACACAACAAGTACCAATTTTAGTATCAAGTTTTGCACGACCATATTCATATCCTTTTTAGTGGAGTTAAAGCTCATCTAAACTCCGACCCATGCAAGTATTGAAGGCTAGTGCCCTTGGAGGCAATAATGTAATTTATTTTTGGCTGCTTCTGGATGGTTTAGCCATAAACTAAGCCTAGATAATGTAGGAAACTTGGGGATCTTCTAAGCTGTCATACCAGATTTTACAAGGAGACATTTCAGAAATCAAGTGGTCATTTTTTGCATTAAATGGCAACACATGCAAATGAAAATTAAATTGTCATTGATGGTAGTAGCTGGTAGTTGGTTTAAGGTACAACCTGCTACAACGACTACAGGGTAAATATATGAACCTATATCTATGTTCAATTTATCAATTTTATATAATTTACGTACATATGTATGTATGGCTGTTTGTGTGTGTGTGTGCGGCGAACAAAATTGATTGAGTGGTTGTTTTTACATACATATTTGGTTAAATACACATTCACGCAACTGCACATACTTTATAAAATATTTCATTACGACAAAAAGCATCTATTATTACTATTATTTGTTGTTTTAGTGGCTGTTGTTGTAATTGTAAACCGAAAAGTTGAGGTTGTTGGTTTTTCTCTATTATCTTCTTTAACCGGTTGGTACAATTGATATTAAATTCATGATGATATTTGTGTTGATTTAAAAATTTAAATGAAAAGCGGCTAGAGAAAGATTTATGATTTTTACAGACTTTAAAATTTAAGTTCCCGGAAAAATGGAACAGATTCGAATTTTGTAGCCATAAGCAGTGTTGTCAGGATTTATCCCCAAATCGGGGATTTTTATTTACTTATGGCGATGAAAAATTCGGTTTGGGGAGTGAGGATTTCTTTGAGGATTAGTTTCAATGTTTCTAGGGATTTTTTTGGGAAATTTTATTTTGATTTCGTTTGCTTTTTAGATTATTGTAATTTTATAGTTATTTCAAAAATTCCTTTTTTAAGTTTCCTAATGTGGTAACAAAGACGTTAATTAAAACTTAAGTATGACTGGTAAGAGAAGATAAAAAACGTATCGAAAATAATTGAAAATAAATTTGCAATTACTCTTAGATGTTATTGATTTTGATTACGATTTTACGAAAGAACTGCTTAAATATAGTATAGCGAAGCTTCTCGAATTATAGAGAGTTAAAAAATAAAAAAAAAAAAGATAAAAAATGGTCGGTCGCCATTATTAACCGAGTTATCGAGCTCTGAACTTTTCATCAGCAGTAAATAATAATATTTTAAGAGACATTTATAAATCACAATTAAGAAAAATTTGTATTTTGGGCAATATTTTTTAAATTTCAAGATGACGCTGAAACGACCTTGTTTCTAGAGCTGGAAAAATTGATTTACATACCAACTTGCAATGTTTATATAATCATTTATTTCGCAAAGGAATCAACAAAATATTAAATATTAAATCAATTTCAGAACTAGTTACTCAAATCTTTGTTGAGATTATACATTTTAAAAATAATGGAATTTTAATTTTATTTAATAGCGTGATATCACATCCAAATTATCATAAACTTACACCTAGATTGTTCGGGGGGTAAGCTAGTGTCTATGGCCATTTCGCTATGAAATTAATTTAGCATAAATCAATTAATTTTACATAAAGGTATTTTTATACCTTTAAGTGGAAAAATAATTTTGACTAAATAAGAATTAAGTTAAAGCAATTTAACACAAATTATCCAGGCTTAAAAAAACAACAATCAACAGAAACTTTATATCTGTGAAAATAAGGAAAAAGTGCTTAAGTCTGATTTTTAAGTTTTGAAGCAGAGCAATTTTAAACTTTAAAATTAATTTCTTTTTTAAATAGCTTATCATAAAACTTTACATGAGAGAGTCAAACGTATGTTTTGGAAAAAATCGTTTATCTACCAAAAGTACGCTGGCGTTGCAATAAATAAGTTTTGAAAGAAGTTTTTATGTTTTAAAAAAATAACTTAGTAGTTTCTTAAGCTTTTTTCCAAATGCAATTAGACATTGAAAAAAGATAAGCAGAAAGTAATTTCGCTACAACTTCCTGAAAAATGGTACCAAATAATTGAAAATTTGCACATGGGTACTTTGGATTACGGAGATTACAAAGGTGCCAGTAACTAAAATTTTGCTTAAGTCGACTTAAGCACTTATTCCATATTGCCACAGAATATATTCTTACATTATTCCTACACTGGATGGATTTTTCCAGCTCTAGTTTCAGTCTTAGGAAGTAAAAATTTTTTAAACAAAAAAAAAAAATAAATAAATAATATAGTACAGCAAAGTTGCCAAAGTATGGGTATATAATTATTTTAATTCCCAAAAATCATTATGAAATTTGTTTTAACTCTTTTAATCCATCCCCAGAAATAGTGAGGTAAAACTTCAATAAACTTAGCTTGTTAAATAACACACAAAAAACTATACACTATATTTTTTAAATGGAGTTAAATAGAGTGCAAATAAAGTGTTCATGTGTTAATTTCAATAAAAAAGGTATACTATTTAGTGGGGAATTTTGGGGATAGTTAAAATAATTTTTGAGGATTTTCGGGGATGAAAATTTTCGCATTGGGAATAGGAATCGAAAAATATCTGGCAACCCTGGCCATAAAAACGTCTACGTCTCTCATGATAAAAAAAAGTGAATCACTAAATGGTATCACTAAACGTCAGAAGGAATCACTTAAATTTTATTGTAATGGGTGATTTTTTTGAGGTTAGGATTTTCATGCATTAGTATTTGACAGATCACGTGAGATTTCAGACATGGTGCCAAAGAGAAAGATGCTCAGTATGCTTTGACATTTCATCATGAATAGACTTACTAACGAGCAACGCTTGCAAATCATTGAATTTTATTACCAAAATCAGTGTTCGGTTCGAAATGTTCAAATGTGACAAATTTTGTTCAGCGATGAGGCTCATTTCTGGTTGAATGGCTACGTAAATAAGCAAAATTGCCGCATTTGGAGTGAAGAGCAACCAGAAGCCGTTCAAGAACTGCCCATGCATCCCGAAAAATGCACTGTTTGGTGTGGTTTGTACGCTGGTGGAATCATTGGACCGTATTTTTTCAAAGATGCTGTTGGACGCAACGTTACGGTGAATGGCGATCGCTATCGTTCGATGCTAACAAACTTTTTGTTGCCAAAAATGGAACAACTGAACTTGGTTGACATGTGGTTTCAACAAGATGGCGCTACATGCCACACAGCTCGCGATTCTATGGCCATTTTGAGGGAAAACTTCGGAGAACAATTCATCTCAAGAAATGGACCGGTAAGTTGGCCACCAAGATCATGCGATTTGACGCCTTTAGACTATTTTTTGTGAGGCTACGTCAAGTCTAAAGTCTACAGAAATAAGCCAGCAACTATTCCAGCTTTGGAAGACAACATTTCCGAAGAAATTCGGGCTATTCCGGCCGAAATGCTCGAAAAAGTTGCCCAAAATTGGACTTTCCGAATGGACCACCTAAGACGCAGCCGCGGTCAACATTTAAATGAAATTATCTTCAAAAAGTAAATGTCATGGACCAATCTAACGTTTCAAATAAAGAACCGATGAGATTTTGCAAATTTTATGCGTTTTTTTAAAAAAAAAAAGTTCTCAAGCTCTTAAAAAATCACTCGTTATATGTATCTCACGGGTTTGCCATAAGAGCCATTTTATTGTTTATTAAATGTGACAATACAATTTTGTTAGTGAATTATTAGCCATGGCACCTCAAATTTTACAGTTCATATTAATATGATAGATGTCTATGCTGGTCACCCTATTTGAGAATTATTAACCTGCATTTTTCTTTTCACAACTCGAATTAAATATTTGTTTTTTATTTACCTACGCACCCCCAAAATATTGGTGCTTCGAACCGGATATGAACCAGTGATCTATGGATATACACAAATTCTTAAATTAAAACCAAATTGTTTACACAAATAATAAAACTTATTTAAATTAAAGTATCCAATACTATTTGACTTAGTAACTCAACGAAGTTTACTATTGTAGTTCAGCTCGTTTTACTTTAGTCTTTTAGTTGATGTGCTAAGTAGGTCAATTATAGTTGCCATAGTTTTACATACACCTTCTGTGAAAATTTTAAGAGTTCCTATTATGGTGTGTAGATAAGGCCATATACATACATGAAAATCACTGTCGAAACACCCTTTTTGAATTTTTAGTTTTAATTTTACAAGTTTTTATAGCGAACACAGTTTTAAATGATCTAAATTTTAAGAGTCTACCTATTACTACGGTTCAAAAGATAAGCACATATCAGGTTACTATCGGAACACACTTTAATTTTTAAGCGACTTCAAAAAAGAAGGAGGTTGTCAATTCGTCTGCATGTTGCTTTTTTATGTATGTAACCGCAGAATTCAGCCATTTCTGAACCGATTTTAAATTTTTTTCTTTATTTGAAAGGCTATGCGCTCAGGTTGGTCCCGTTTTAAAAACAGTTCATTATATTAAAAATTAAACGGTGTCCCCATACAACATACATGTTTTTTACGTGTATTAAAAACCGTAAAGGGCAATTAAAATTTAAAAAAATTGCGTGTCGCTATAGCTCCCAACGGCAGAAATTAATAAAAAAATAAATTTAAAATTTAAAGGGTGTCCCCATAGGTGCCGTATTTGACCTATATATGCCTATCTATTGAATCGTTATAGACAAAACCTTGAAAATTTTACAGAATGTCGATTACTATGACCGTTATAATAAAATATATAAATATTCAACATTTTAAATTAAAGGGTGCTCCAATAGTTCCTTTAATTTGATGTATATGGCCATACTTTTGAATAGTTGTACACAGACCGCTGAAATTTACAAAGAGCCTGTATTGCTAAGTCAGCTATAACCAAAAGTATAAAATTTGAATTTGGAAATAAAAGGGTGTCCCAATAGTTAATGTAATTCTATGTATGTGGCTAAACTTTTTAACTGTTATAGACAGACAGCTGAAATTTTCAAGGAACTGTATTCCAAAGTCCACTATAGCAAATATACAATTTGAATTTAGAAATTAAAGGGTGTCCCCATAAATTATGTAATTTGATCTATATGGCCCTATCTCTTGAACCGTAAAACACAAACACTTGAAAATTAGGCAGAATGTCCACTACTTTCTCTTGTATAATAACAAGTATAAATATTTGGAATTATAATGTAAAGGGTGTTCCAATAGTTTATGTAATTTGATATATATGGCCAACCGTAATAGAAAGACAGTTGAAATTTACAAAGAATCTTTGTGACCAAGTCCTTTATAACAACAGGTCTTTAATTTAAAATTGTAAATTAAAGGGTGTCCCAATATAAATTGTTATTTGATCTATGTGACCCTATCTTTCAAACCATTATACACAGAGGCTTGAATGGTGTCCCCATAAAAGACGGATGCTGGTGTAAATAGCTTAACTTTTGAATAGTAATAGGGAGAGGCTCGACATTCACATAGTCTTTACTTCTTTTCCCTCTAATTTTGGCGCATATTTTAATTGGTTTAAATCTAATTCTTACAGATTACTTCTTACATTTTTAGTTTAGAATTGGTGTCCTTCTATCTGTTTTGAAGTCGGTTTTTTTGCAAGAATTATTAGTATTTATTGTTATAGCCGCCGTAGCAATACAATTTCTGTGAAAATCTCAATAGCGGTTCCAGAGATAGAAGGAGCCGTCTGAACTAGTGAGCTGCAGTGAACTAATAAGCTGAACTGAAGTAAGGAGTTGAAAAGAGGTTAGTGTTGTGATCACTCACATAGGTCAGTTGTGTGATTAGTTCAACTGAACTAGGTCGTTCATAAACTCTACTACTCTCACAATGAATGATCAGCAAATGTATGGAATTGAATTGAACATATAAGCATATTCGTTCTAAAAGAACGATCGAAAGATCTTAGAAGTCTTAAACCAATATACAGATTACATAAGTTGAAATGTGGTCCCTATACTTGAGACCATAAATAAATCGCACAACTCGATTGAAACAACACCTTCGTTTTGATATATTTTTTTGTTGTGACATTCCTCAGAAAACTTTGTTTCTTAAAAAGATCGAAGGAAGGAATCATAGTATGGGAAAAAATAAGGCTTTAGATTTAAAAGAGTGAAGTTACACAAAATTGTTGTTGATACAGTCTGTAATATCCCTTCAGTTATTGTTCATATTTTTCGCAAGTTAATCCAACCCTAAACCAGAGTCATAAAAAATTTATATCTTATCTTATGATAAGATATAGATTTTTGATATCCATATGTGTATTAAAACTAATAGAGTATTCAAAATCAAAATTGGAAATCGGTTTGTTATTTCAACAACGGTTTCGATTTTTTAACACGGCTAACCGTCAGTGGTTAGTCTCTTTATTTCTTTAGTATACTTATTTATAATGGATGATTCGGATATGGCATACACATTTTTAATAAGGTGAATTTCTGAACAACAGCTTATTATTTATACCTGAATTTCTGTGGTTATGTGGTTAAATTTTATACTGTTTTATTCAAAAGGAAATTTGAAAAAAAAAACAGCGTTGCTTGTAACGTCACCCAGAGTTGCCAGAATTATAGTGAACGATAAATGTGAACGAACCTTCATAGTGAACGATTTTTTCACAGTTTCTAGTTTTTAAAGTTAAGAAATCGTTTGAAAATTATTCATTTTAATTGAATTTTTTTTAAGCGACTTCAAAAAAAGAAGGAGGTTATCAATTCGTCTGAATGTTGCTTTTTTATGTTTGTGCCCGCAGAACTCAGTCATTTATGAACCGATTTTAAAAATTACTTACAGATTGGTCCCATTTTAAAAGAAGTTCAGAATTTTGAAAATTAAAGGGTGTCCCCATACAACATACGTGTTTTTTACGTGTATTATCAACCGTAAACGGCACGCTTTTAAAATTAAAAAAAACTGCTTATTACTATAGCTACCAATAACAGAAATTAATAAAAAAATAAACTTAAAAATTAAGGGGTGTCCCCATATGTGACGTCAATTTTAATATATGAACCATTGTAGACAATCACTTGAAAATTGGACAGAATGTCCAATATTTATAATCAGAAATTAAATATTTATAATTAGAAGTTAAAGGGTGTCCCAATAGTTGATGTAATTTGATGTATATTGCAAAACTTTTGAACAGTAACAGAGAGACGGTTGAAATTTACAAAGAACCAGTATATCTAATTCCTTTATAACATCAAATATATAATTTAAATTTGGAAACTAAAGGGTGTCCCCATAATTGATATAATTTTACCTATCTAGCCCTATCTTTTGAACCGTTGTAGACAAACACTTGAAAATTTGACAGAATCTACACTTCTATGTCCCGTATAATAACATTTAAAAATATCTAAAATTTTAAAGGGTGTCTCAATAGTTGATGTAAATTGATACATATGACCAAACTTTTGAACCGTTTTAGACAGACATTTGAAATTAACAAAGAATCTGTCCTTTAAAATAAGTGTTTAATTTAAAATTCTACATTAAAGGGTGTCTCCTAGGTGATATTGTTTAACCTATATTGCCATATATTTGAAATCGTTACTTTTTATTGCTGTGTCAGTAATAATAAGTGTAAAAAATAAAGGGTATCCTCATATCTAACGTAATTTGTCGTATATGGCTTTATCTGCTAAACCGATATGGATAGACATTTGAATGTACAGAACGTAAATATATTACTATTTCCGTTAGAGCAACAAGTATTAAATTATTTGATTTGAGTACTATTTCTTACAGATTACTTCCCTTTAAATTTTTAGTTTAGAATTGATGCACATATATTTGTTTTATAGTCGGTTTTTGTTTTGCTAGAATTATTTCTCAACTACTATTTTAGATAACAAATTTAATAGTTTTAGAAAATATAAATTTATTAAATGACAATTTCTTAATACAATTTCAATTATCTTTATTCAAATATTTATTTGACGAATCTGAAAGAAAAGAAGTAAAATTGGCAGTCCCGAATCTAATAAACCCTTCCCCCATAGTGATGTAAGAGATTGCGTTGCGCTGAAAAATGGTTTAAAAACTTTTTTTGGGGAATAATTTGGTAGCTCATGAACCACTAAAGCAGGCATGGGGAGATTCAATTACATTTCAATTCAATTAAAATTATACATTTAAAGTAATTGCAATTTATTCAATTAAAAATACTTGTAATTACATGTAATTGTAATTGGAAATTTGCAATAACAAATAACAAATTACAAGTAATTGTAATTGCAATTAGGCAGTAATCATTACTTTCATGATTACTGCCTAATTGCAATTGATAAAATATTATTATTTCTTTAAAATTATTCATTAAATGTAATTATAATCGTTTTTTTTCGATTACAATTACAATTACGAAAACTTTCAATTACAAATTACAAGTGATTGCAATTGTAATTTTTGAATTACAATTTGTAATTCATGTCTACTTGAAAAAATCTTAATTACAATTACAAATAGTGGAATGTAACTGTAATTGGAAATTTAATGTAATCGTAATTGAAAAATATAATTATATATAATTGCGTGATTGCATGTGTAATTAATTACAAACTGTAATTAACAGTTTGTACTAAAGATATTTTGATGAAATTTCACAGAGGCAAAGCAGAGATATTTTCTAGTGGATCTGCAGACGGTGTTCGCCCTAGGTCAAAGGCGGCTTCTGGGTATGACCCCACAGTTGGGTAACTCGAGCATACATTCTCTTTAAATGCCACCAAAATTTTATTTTAACTCAAATGTTGATTTAAACTTAAATTGTTCTTGAAAATATTTACAAAAAAATTTTGAGAGGAAATTGACTTAGAAAAATTGTATTTTTTGAATTTTTGACCGACCTTTACTTTATATTTTTTACTGCTGTGGTCGCAGTATTAATAATCGGATTGTTATTTTAAGATATTAAATAATAGTACCGAAAGTTTACTGAGGAACCTCTGTTCTCTGTTCCTTGTGAAATTTCTGCGCTACCGAATTATTTCCAAAATAAAATGTTTTTAAACCACTGTGCACTGTCATGTTGCCAATAGCATGACGATGTATATTCGGTTTTTACTCATCTGGTAATCTAGAGTTTTTTTCTGAATTATAGGTTTTTACTACAATAAAGCAAGAACAATAATAACATACAAAAACAACAATAATAGCACAGGAAGATAATAAGGATAATAGAGGCGCTTGCTTTTGTAAACATATATTTACCATTTATGGATCGATTGTACTGATTGTCAATAATAAAATGATCTATACATCTATATCTATACATATAATAATATAGTAACTCATTTCCGTCTGACTGTCTGTCTGTCTACTTTTCTTTTACGTGCGCATCACGTAAAAACTATTCGATGGATTTTACCAAAATTTTGTGAGCAGGTACCCTAGCACCCTGATTCCAATATAGAGTACTTTTTTTTGAAAAAATATCTCATTACCCAGAGAAAGTGGAGAAATAGCAGTGGAAGTATGCAATTTCCGGTTTAAAGGTACTGAAATTTTGTTGGTTTAAAGCTGGGATATTTTAAGCACGGTTGCGCACCTTTTATATTTGAAAGTGGGATATTTTAAACAACAGATGGAGCCAGTTGAATAACATTTGTATTTTTCCTTTATGGAATTACATTGTAATTAAAATATTTTATACACCTCTTACAGAGGTTTAGAATAATTTTAAGAATTTTATATAAATTTTAGATTTTCATCCAAGGCTGAGTAACTTTATATAAAGCAAATAGTATCTGGATGGATTTTGACAAATTTTTATGAGGAGGTACTTATTTTAGCATCCTGATTTCTATATAGGATACTTTTTTATGCAAAAATAGTTTATTTCCAAGAGAAAAAGATTTTTTTTACCGATTTAAGGGTACTGCATATTTTAAGGCATCTTGTATTTTTGAAAGCGGGATATTTTAAAGACGAATGCTCAACAGATGGTGCTGTTTTAAAATAATGACAAAATGTTAATTATTTACTGCCAAATAGCCAATTCAATAAAATTTTTTTTTTTGAAATTAAATTATTATTAAAATATTTTAAGCACCTTTACAATAATTTTTAGAATTTTATCCAGGGATGGGTACCTTTGTATAAAGTAAATACATAAACCATAACTAAAGCGCTATAAAATGGTGTGGAATACTTTCAAAGCCAAATTGAGCTAAATATTGTCAGGTTGCCCACGAAGTGGCGGGCACAGCTAGTCCAAAATATATCTCACAGATTGGTATACTAATTTCTGTAAGTTACCGTGAAGTCTGCAATAAAAGCATTTCAACAAGCCGAAAATGATTCTATATAGATTCCCAATATAGCAGCCTGGTAAACTTAACCAAATACATCGACACAGCGTGCGAATTCTGAGTTTCACACAATGCGTATTAAAAAAAAAATAAACATCCTGCTCATTTAACACCAAGTTTCTCTTGGCTTTATAGCAAAGTGTTAAAGTGAGAATATTTGAAATATGCATTTCAATAATATTTTCATAAACATATGCCTTCGAACTGATAAATATCTTAATATTTATTTAGAAATTCTTTGCAACATTTCTTAAACTTTAACAACAGCTGGCTGGCTACAAAATCATCCATATTGCAATTGCATTTAAACATTGATTCAATATTATAAATTAAATCAGTAGCAGCATCAGCAGCAGTAGTACTCATGACAAATTGCAAAGAAATAAAGAAATTGTATACATTTATGGATTTCCGATAGCAATTGATTTTATAGAATTATAAATATGACTGAGCCTCCACACAAAGGCACAAAGGTGGCAAAGAAAGAAGAAGAAAATACTTATAAAAGATTTAAACATAATACGAGTTTAATCTACGAATGACTTTTGCTACCAAATGCATCACTTGCAATGCAACAACACACGGATACGGATTTGTATGAATGACTGTTTGTCACGTACAATGTTGCCTGATGACTACGTAGTACGTACATGGATAGACGAGAGAGAGAGATGCGGCATTAAGCTTAACAATTGTAACCAATTTTTATGAGTTTATATCTTGTACAGATAAAAAAAGAATAAACATAAAAAAGAATTCAATAAAAAGTCAATAAATAAATTTAATATTTCAATGCACACAAATGATGCTGAAAAGAGATCCGGCAGAAGGTGATGATAAAGTGGGGTAAAGCCAATAATATAATTGTGATTGATAGGAGGATTTGTAAAAGGGAAAGTAAAAGAAGTTGGTATCAAAGCTACATTTTCAAGAAGATGAAAAAATATAATTTATTAGTAAAATATGGATTCTTGTAAAATGATTACAGAATTATACCAAGACTTCAAGTTTTTGGGAAATACGGACTTTTTTGTATAAAAGGGAAAACAGTACAGTTTTTGCAAATTAGGACCTTTCATTGAATTGAGGTGATCTTTAGTATTTAGTCAAACTGCACTACTGGCAAATAAATAGGAAAAATTAAGATTATTGCAATATACATTCTCGATCAGATGATTGGAACAATTTAAATATATTCCCTCCAGAGGTATTTTATGTCATTTTCAATGTAGAAATTCAAATCGTATATCCGCAAACACTATTCCCTCTTTCATGCTTGCCTCAACCTAATTTCCTAGTTCTGGAACAATGCATGGCATAAGTAGGGGTCATGCACTGAGTGCTGGTCTGAAAACAAAATTATGTTTTTAGTTGGCCATATATTTTTTTTTGTGGACAGCAGTAAAATTACAAAAGTAGTAAAAATATATTTTTTTTTCGAAAAATAAATTCCTTAAGCTAATAGAGATTTTTTCGTTAAAAAGGTAAAACAAATATCTTTCTTTCATAATAAAAGGGAGTTTTTTATATAAAAATTAATTTTTTTTATTTAAAAGGTACTTTTTTATACAAAAGGCACTTTTTTTATATAAAAGGTACATTTTGTGAACGAATATGATAAAAGTACTTATTGCAACAAAAAGGTTTTTGTCAACAGACATTTATAAAAAGAAGCTTTTTTAAAGAAATTTTTTAAGGAAAGTACTTTTTGACGAAGAGGGGATTGTTACGAAAAAAATGTATGTTTTGAAATTATTGTAAAAAAATATATTTTTCTGAAAAGATTATTTGTGAAAAACACGAAGTGTTAAAAGGCACTTCTTGAAAATAGTTTTTTAATGATCCTTTGGACCAAAAAAGTGGCTTTTTATGAAAAAACTTATATTGTAAAAATATCAGAAGCTTTTTGTGCAAAACAGATTTATGTCAAAAAAGTTTTTTTAGTAAAGAAATGTTATTTTTAAACCAATAGGAATTTTAGAAAAAGTAATTATTTGCTAGAAAAAATAATTTTTTTGAAAGAAAAAAGACTTCTTCAGAAAAAATCATTACAAAAAAAACTTTTGGAAAAAAAAATTTTGGTACAAAATTCAATTCTGAGCTTTTTAAAAAGGATTTTTTTAAAGAATTTTTTTTGTAAAACATATTTCTGATTTTGTGAAAAAAGGAAATTCTTGTGATAAAAAGGTTTTTATTGAAAAAATAGATTTTTTTTAATAAAGGACCTTTTATGAATAAATGATATTTTACACAATAGTATACTTAAAAAAAACATGCTCATGCATGTTTACCCAACAAAGTAAGGTTTGATACTAGATTAGTATTATCTAAATACGAATGTTGGAAGGAAACAAATAAA
Organism: Phasia obesa; assembly: GCA_949628195.1. NCBI lineage: Eukaryota > Metazoa > Arthropoda > Insecta > Diptera > Tachinidae > Phasia > Phasia obesa. The sequence continues at coordinate 125,414,195 of OX451217.1, forward strand.
CAAAAAGTATCTTTCATTGCTGACAGAAGGTTGGCTGAAGCAACAACAAATATAAGGTGGTAAGTATTAAAACAAGTGGGAAGCTTTAGATACTGGTAGACTTTGTTCTCACCAACTGACGATTGATGATTGAATATAGTTTTCTCGTATTCCTTTATCTAAATTTAGTTGGTTAATAGATGATGCTTACAACTAAACACTACCCAAAGCAGATAGATACGAAGAGTGCTGATGACGGACGTAGCTGTCTAGGAAATGTAAAATCTGCTCTGCTGGTGTCTAAATTAGTTTTCTCAATTTTTCTTTAATATTATCACCTAAGTTGTGATTTAATTTATTCTTTTTTAGAGAGAATAAAAACGAACTTAAGCTTGACTACAAATTTCATATGTATGCAAAAATAATTCTTGTAAAAAATAAAAGGAATTTTGGAAAAAGTAATTATTAGTGAGAAAAATAACTTTAAAAACTGATTTCTTCAAAAAAAATCCTTAAAAAAATAATATTTAGAAAAAAGATTATTTTTGGTAAAGAAAAAATAAATTTTCAGCCTTTTTTAAAAAGGATTTTTATTAAAGAAGTTTTTTGTAAAAAACTGTTTCTGTTAAATGTACTTTTTGTGAAAACAGGAAATTCTTGTGAGAAAAGGTTTTTATTGAAAAAATAAATTTTTTGAAAAAGGATCTTTTATGGCATTCTACACAAAAGGATATTAAAAAGACAAAACTTTTGTAAATAATATTTGGGGAAAAATGTATGATTTTTCGTAAAAAAGTGAATTCTTTGTGAAACATTTTTTGTGTAAAAGAGGAAGATTTTGTAAAAAAAAAATTTTTCGTTTAGAGTAAAATTTTTTTTATGAAAAAATTTAACAATTATAAAAATGTGAAGCTTGTACCTTTAAAAAAGTGACACTTAAAAAAATGTGTGTGGTAAATGCAGGCTTATAAATGGACATTTATTAAAAGTTTCTGAATGGACTCTTAACAAAACTTTTTTATAAAGTAAAACAAAAAGGTTTCCTGACGATCTGGCCTGGGAAACCAGAGAAATACGTATAGGAACTATCTCTTTTCCCCCAACAAATAAATTGCATTTTTGTTATAAAATGTTGTGGGTAATTAGCATAATATTAAGTAATTAATATTTAAATTCCCAAAAAAATTTATAAATAAAAAAACCATTTTGTTTTCTTAAAAAGTACTAACTTTGTGACAAAATTTCATTATTTGCAAGAAGTGAAATTTTCTGGAAAATAACTTTTTTTTAACTATTCCAGTCTGTAAATTATTTTGTATGCATATCTTACTTCCAATATCTTAGATAATGCCTTGAAAAGGCAAAAAAAAAATTAATAATAACATTTGATGGCATTCTTTTTTTCCTTTATCACCTTTTACTTCCGTGACGCAAATGTTGCTCAATATGTTTTCTGTTCTGTTATTGTTAACTCAAATTGTTAACTTTTCAACAGGATTAATAAATACAGTTTTCTTCATGTCTGTAATATGTTTATGAACCGTTTTGAAACAAAAAAACAGGGTGTTTCATCTGGAGGATATAGACAATTAAATCCTTATAATTATATTGAACGATCAGACATATTTATCTCAACAGAGCAAGTGCATGAATATTTGGATACGAAAGAGCTACCCACGGAATGGGTGCCGCAATCAAAACAATGAATGACTACGACTCAGTTCAATCTGTTTTTTGCTTCCAAACTTAAAAAATTGCCTGGATGGTAATATATTTGGGTCATTAATCATTGGAATAAAACTTTTTTAAACAATTTGAGTCAGTCAACAAACTAGGCAGACGCTGGACTAAGTATGTATGTATATCCAGCATAAATTGGACTATGTTAAGATATTGCCTCGTATATGGTTAGTCTTTTTTTACTTTAATTTAATTGGTTTATCCCGAATGTTTCTTTACTTTTATTCTTTTACTAGCTCTACCCACACACGTTGTGTGCATCCTAACAACATTTGGTTCGATTTTGCTTTGAAAGTAATTCAACCCAAATTTTAAGACTTACTTTTATAGTGCTTCACGTATTTACTTTATATATAAACGTACCCATCCCTGGATAAAATTCTAAAAATTATATAAAATTCTAAAAATTATTTTAAAGCTCTGTAAAAGGTGTTTAAAATATTTTAATAGCAATTTAATTCCAGAAAGTAAAAATACAAATAAAATACAAATTTGTTTCAATTGGCTATTTGGCAGTAAGTAATTTACATATATTTTGTGATTATTCTAAAACAGCGCCATCTGTTGCAGAACCGTGTTTAAAATATCCCGCTTTCAATTCAGATGTTATTAATATTTTAAAATTGCGCCATCTGTTGCACAACCGTCTTTAAAGTATACTGCTTTCAAAAATAAAAGACGCCTTAAAATATGCAGTACATTAAAATCGGTAAAAAAAAATCGGCGTAGTTTTCTTGCTTTTTCTCCACTTTCTCTTAGTAATGAGATATTTTTGTGGAAAACAGTATCCTATATTTGAAACAGGATGCTAGGGTACCTCCGCACAAAATTGTGTCAAAATCCATCCAGTAGTTTTTACGTCATGCGAACACAAACAGATAGACAAACAGACAGGAAATGAGTGAGTATTTGATTATATATAGATACTAGCAGTGCCCGCCACTTCGTCAGCGTCCTTGCAATATTTTGTTCGATTTTGCTTTGAAAGCAATCCCCACCAAAGTCCCTTACGTTTTTCGAAACGCCTTAAAATATGCTACATATCAGTTTATGTATGTTTTTACTTTATAAAAAATAAAGTATGCATATCCGGTTATTTCAATCGCGTACTTTTTCTCCACTTTCTCTTCGAAATAAGATATTTTTTCGGAGAGAAAGTACTCTATATTAGGGTCAGGATACTTATATATCTCCTCACAAAATTTTGTTAAAATTATTCCCGTAGTTTTTACGTGATGCGAGCGCAAATGAAAAGCAGACAGACAGAAAGACAAGCAAGCAAACAGACAGACAGACGGAAATGAGTTACTATTTTATAATATGTATAGATATAGATATTTATATAGATTATTTTAGCTAGATTCTGTTAACATGGCTGTGTATAGAATCTTGCTGTAGCTTCAAGCTCTGGTATTTATTTCGAAAACCAAACACATCTTATATTTTACCCTTTTTTCAAAACCTAAACCTTCCTCTTAAGCTTTTAAACTTTATGATGATTTCTTATAGTTGTACGATTTGTATTGCAACAAAAGCATTGGACAACAAACAGTACACAAGAATATTCATTTTAAGATGGATGAATTCTTTGTATGGGTTGCATCCACAAGATATGGAGGGGCAACATTGCGTTGCGAATTGTTACACTGTTTGTGTTGTTTTTTTTTTATTCTGTTGTTGTTGTTGTTGTTGTTGAAATTTCGTGATCGCTTTGACCAAAAAGATCTTCTTCATTTTGCCATTAAAGTTGCTTTAGTCAAACAGGCAGTAAGGCAGCCAGTCTATCAGTAATCCACAGTTATGGGAACTGTGTGCTTTTCTTTTCTCTTCTCTTCATATCCTCCGTTTGTTTGCTGCGCCTATTGGATTTAGGTTTTTTTTTTTTTTTTTTTATTTTATTGTACAAATAAATGCTTGTATTCCGTCTAGTATCGTATGTTTCGAAGTTGGTAGTAAATAAATTTTATTGCCGGCTATTGAATTTTTTATTTTCTTTCAATTTTGTGTTTTTATCGTTTGGGGATTTAAAATTTATGGCAAATGTTTAAATTTTGTATAATTGAAAGCGGATAGCAGTTAGCAATATTTCCATTTTTAGTTGTTAAGTTGTTAACAAGACGATTCCTGTGCTGTTTGAGACGATTTCTTTTGTATTTTTTTCAAGGAAGTTAAATGGCATGTAAATCGTAAGAAAACTACAAACTTTTAAAATTTAAAAAATATGTTGAGTTAAAGTTTTAGTGTTTTTTTTTTTTTTCTTCGTTTTTGGTTTGTTCTTGGTTGTTTTGAATCATAAAGAATTATTTAATTGCCTGTCAAGTTATTTGAATTTTATGTTTTAAGCATAAAATAATTTAACTTCTTGGTTGAAGTATAAACCAGGCAAGAATAAAATTGTTTATATTTAAAATATGTATGTGTCCACAGTATCGTATTGTTAGCTTTCAAGTGTTTTAATTGTATTAAAAGAAATTTTAAATTGCTTTGAAATTGTTATTTTTTCTCTTTATATCTAATTAGCTTATTATAACGCCATATGAAATATATCCTTTTATTACCCCTTTATTACAATTGAATATTCAGCACTTCCTTTCATCTCTCCTACTATCCTTTTTTAGCTTTTAAACTGATTCCCTTCAATTATGCACTTTTTTTCTGGCTAAATTTAATTTGCAACATTGCTTCTTGTCTTACCCTAATGCCAAAAAACAAACCCTTAATAAACCTTTAAATATAAATTAAGCAAATAATACAGCCCCTTTGGCATATGCTGTTAAAATGCATTTTCTAAGTGCCCCCAAAAATATGCAACATTCAAATGAAATGTTAATATTTATAACTGGCAAAAGTGAAATAAATTAACGCATTGCAGACACAATACCACAAACACTAAAAGCAAAAGTGCCATAAAAAGCTGGAATAAATTGGAAAGAGAGAAAAGTAAAGGATGGTCATAAAAGTTATTTTACAACCAGTAAGTTGTATATTTTCGTTCATGTATATGTAATTTATTTATATTTACTTGACGCTTTAAAATAGACAACAGTTTCTTTTTTTTTTTCTTCTTATGTTACGACACATAAATCTGTCTGAGAAATTACTTAAAAGCAGTCAAAGTAAAAACAAAAAGCACAAAAAATACTGTTCCAAGGTCTTGTAAGTTCAGTGTTTGTTACGAAATATTGGGTAGTTAAATTTTAAAGGCCGCTGTTGAATATGAACCACACCTAAACGTCAAGTTTTTTTTTCTGCATTTAATTTGACATTTCTCAATTTCAGACTAACTCAATTTGAAGCATGGAAAGATACACAATCGAGCAACGCGTTACAGTTATTCCAGCTTCATTTTTCAATTTACGAGAAAATCATCTACAGTGATGAGGCACATTTTCACCTCAGTGGATTCGTCAATAAGCAGAATTGCCGCATTTGGGCGAATGAAAATCCAAGAGTGATTGTCGAAAAACCAATGCACCCACAAAGAGTGACTGTTTGGTGCGGTTTATCGGGCAGCATATTTTCCAAAATAAAAATGGTGTTCGCTATCGTGAGAAGATAATGAACTTTTTATGGCCCGAATTGGAAGATATGGATTTGTGGAACAAGATTAACGTCAGTACCTGCCTAGTTGGCCTAATCTCACGGTGGTCTTACCACCGAGTGAAATGTAAGCGTAGGCTAGCGCCCCATTGTGTAGTATAACAGCACTTTACGACTGCCACCAATCGGACTTTGTGTGTGATACAGTCACAATGAGTAGCAATTTATATAATATGGCAAGCCTTATCCAAGGCAAGCCTAGATCCATATTATAGCTTCTTGCTTAGGGGTTTGGAGTCTATCCAAACTCCGTCTGTTGAGAGTGCAACAGCACACTTGATCGACCGTGCACCATACCTACATAAATCGATCATAAACCACAACCACCACGTGTACCCCCGAAGGGGACTTCACCAATAACCGGTCACAGAGAGGATAGGCTCTCTGTGGGGCTACCGATTTCCCTGGTACCAGTCCTTTGGGCACTGGTCGGGCCTCGAAGAGAACCCGTATGTTTTAACACACAGACCTTTTCTTCCAGATTTAGGTTCTAGGAACCCTAGCGTCTGGTGCCCCTATTTTCCCCGAATGAACCGCGTCAAAGCATTTGCCATTCCTGCAGTGACAATTGGAACCCCGGGGGATGAAAGATATGGATGTAGAAGATATGTGGTTTCAACAGGACGTTGTCACTTGGCACACAGCTAACGAAACAATGGCTCTGTTATCTCACGTGGTGGCGATGTCAATTGGCCGCCAAGATCATGTAGTTCGGCACCGTTAGACTTCTTTCTTTAGGGGTATTTGAAAGAAAAGCTGTACGCCGATAAGCCAGCAACAATTCATAAGCTAAAGGATGAGATAATTTGGCACATTAACGGCAGAGAAACTCAATTATGCCTCAGCGTCATCAAAAATTTGGAGCATCGGATGGAGGTGTGCCGCCGATGTCGCGGCGGCCATTTGGCAGTTGATTTGTTCCACACAAAATTGAACTCTACCAATATTATCAACATAAAAATAAATCACAATAATTTCCTAAATAATTTGTATGATAATCAACATCGGCCCTTAAAATTTAACCGCCCTTTAAAATAATGTGAACTTGGTGTTTACTGTTTCAAGTATTTAATACATTTGGATGCTGTGCTACTGATTAATTGCATTAAAACCCAAACAACAACAAGGGTTTGAAAAACTCACAGCAAAGATTTTATACTCAAGGAAGGCCTTTTTAAAAGGGGTAGAGAAAGTTGTAAGATCAGTGTGATTTGTTGTTTATATTTAAAGTAGACGTTATACATAACGTTATGCAACGACTAATAAAGGCCTAGTTAGCTAACTGTAACTTTAACTTAACGTAACACATGGAAATTGTTGTTTTTTTTGGGCTCTTGCTTTCATTTTTGCATTGTTTATCAGTGACTCGTTAAAATGTAAGCCAATCAATTTTTAAGACAATGGCTTACATCGCTGTCGAAAACTTTGAAACAATACCAGAAAGAGCGAAAAGAGAGCAAGAGAATCTCAAACGACAACAATGTTCATGTGCTACATTCTGTAAGTTTACGGTCGCACAGAGGGACATTAGGCCAAAAATTAATTTTGAGAAAACAAATAAAAACAAAAAGTAGCTTTCATTGCTAACCGAAGGTTAGCTGAAGAAACAACAAATCTAAGGTGGTAAATATTAGAGTAAAAATATTAAACAAAAAGGGAAGCTTTAGGTAGTGGTAGACTTCGTTCTCACCAACTGACAATTGATGATTGAATACAATTTTCTCGTATTCCTTTATCTGAGTTTGGTTGGTTAAATAGATGATGCTTACAACTAAACACTACCCAAAGTAGATAGATACGAAGAGTGCTGATGACGGATGTAGCTGTCTAGAAAATGTGCATTCCGCTCTGCTGGTGTCTGAAAATTAAATTTTCCCAATTTTTCTTTAATAATATCACCTAATTTTTAATTTAAATTATTATTTCTTAGAATATCGAACTTAAGCTTGTTTTAAAATTTCATCTGTATTTTTTGAAATAGAGATCGACAGATAACAAAATTCTGCATCGTATAGTGAATTTTCAAGGCTTTGGCCTGAGATATGTTGTCTTGGGACACTTAAAAGCAGGAAAGTTGAGTAAATCGCATATGTTTTTATTGACTTTATACGATTTTGAGAGGTTTGCAATATATTTTTTTGTGGCTTAACGAATAAAGATTTTGTATTGATTATTCTTTTGTGAGAGACTATATTAACAGCGACTTATATACATTTTTAGAAAAATTTTATTTTACGTTTTTATGAAAAAAAAAATTGTGTTCAGAATTAAAAAAAAAATTTTTGTTGTTCACTTTTTTGTAAAACAAGTAGTGAAAAAATTTTTGATAGTGACCGCCATGGCGATCCTAAAAATGTTATATGTATATTAGTATAAAACTTGTGATCTCTACTTTTATACTGTGGGAAAAAATCGTTGTGCGTTTTAGCGCCATTTTTTGGCGATTTTTTAAAAATTTCACCTTTTATCTGCTTCTGCTCATCTTGCGGAGGTAGATACGAGTAAAAAACCTTCTTGTCGGTCATAATATGTTATTGGTTTCTTAGTTGTTTTAAACAAATTAATTGTTCTTGTTTTAAATAAAATTTAGTGTTACTAATATAAATAAATTGTTATCTGTACATATAATACAACTGTGATTTTATGGCTGTCTGGCTGTTTGTGTTCGCATCACGTAAAAACTGTTGGATGAATTTAAATAAAATTTTACGGGGAGATACCTTAGTATCGTAGTTCAAATATAGGATATTTTTTTCCCACAAAAATATCTCATTAACAAGAAAGAGGGGAACAAATAGTGAAAGTATGCAATTTTACCGATTCAATGGTTCTACAAACTTGGCAGCAACTTTTATTTTTGTTAGCGGGTAATTAAAAACACTATTTACAGTATGTACTCAATAATAATTTTGGAATTTTAGAGTTTTATATAAAGCCTATGTTTCTGAGTAATTACCCAGGGATGGGTACCTTTATATAAAGTAAGTACATATATCAGATATGGTATATAAAAGTAAATCTTAAAAGTGATTACTTTCAAAGCAAACTAAGATGCTGACGAAGTGGCGGGCACAGCTAGTTATGAATAAATTAATTATTAATTCTCATATAAATTAAATACTATAACGTAAAAAAATTACAAAATTTACTTTTATTAATATTCTTCTCTTCGACATAAAATCTTAAAAGAGAATATTTTTGAAAATAAACGACCATTTGTGTCCAGGTGTGATTGAAGAGAGGTATTCTTCCCTGCCCACAAAAACTTGAAAATTTTATTTATTTATTGTATTTAGGCATATGTAATACATTTCTTTTAATAATTACATTATTTTTGCAAATAATATTTTATGTCACCGCCCACAAAAGGGGGCGTGGCGAAAAATGGCATTTTAAAATCTTCAGTGATCAAGTTTAGGTTTTTGAACATTCGCTGACTATAAAAGTTGCATTTGTTAAACAAAAGTATAGGAAAACTTAAAAAAAAATTGAATTTTTCAGAGGTAGTAGTAGTTCTTCTAAGGGGAACTTTTTTTTCCTTGCTCCGATTTTTCTTATTTTATAGCTTTAACAGCCTAAGACCACAAGTTTCATTAATCTAATTTAATAAATTTTTATAGCCAATATATGATAAAACAAAGTAATGTCCGGTTAGATTGACAAAATACCCCTATGTCTGTCGGCTTAATAGGCGCTAAGCAGGTAAGCTGCAATATTTTTTATTTTAAACAGACTTGTTAAAGCAAAAAAAGTAAGTATAAAGTCTAGCGTTGTGAATAAATTATTAGATCATTATAAGGGAAGCAAAATAATTAGATACCATTTCCTTATCATCAGACGAGTTTGCTTATGGATTTATTTACTACTTACCACCTTATATTTGATGTTGCTTCAGCCAACCTTTTTATTCTAATTTATTTAAATATTTAAAATAACCCAAATTTATTTAATTTTTTCTTTGCAGGTATGTAACATGATGCTTATCAACTCATAATCTTCCCAAAACTCGTAAGTTTTTAGAAACATACTATAAGCTTTTTTGTTAATTTTCAAGAATATATTTAAAGATCTAACGGTACCGGGCCTCATATACCAGGGAAATTTAGTAATTCTAAACAATATTTTCTTTAAAAAAAAGTTTTTTATTTTTCCTCTCCTCCATGTCTATGTTTTTGTTGACTCTGATAGATTATGATGGATCCATGTTTCGTTCACAGTTAAAAATCAGCGCAATAATTCGTTCGAATAGTTTTATAGTTTTTTTATATTTAAATATTATTTCCAAATGTTTCATATCGCTCGGTTGTGATGTCTTCAGTCTAAGTCACCGCACATACTTTTACTGTTTGATCGCCCAATAACTTCATAAGTTTTATCGACGATTTTTTATTTTTAGCATGACGGCCTATTTTCGTTAACCTGAAGTTCGGCTTGATTTCTGATGGTAAACCTCTTTATCAATAAATCTTCGGATCTATTATTGAAATTTTTTGGATTTGGAATCCTCTTTGTTGATTTCATAACCAAAAATTTAAAAAAACATTTTTAGTGCTTAGAAAATCAAGGCATATTCATCAGGTAACCTCACTACGAAGGGGAAATATTTAGGGGAAAATTTGTAATTTTTTTTTATGGAGTTTGATAGTTCAACTTCCATTTAAGGGGAAAAATTGTAAGTTCAACTGTCAAAATCCATATAAAAAAATTGATAATTTTTGCCTTAATATTTCCCCTTCGTAGTCAGGCTACCAGATGAATGTGCCTTGCTAGAAAATAATAATTTTGAAAACAATTTAGTTGACATTGTGCCAGTAGGATTTTGAAGCCAAAAATACCTTGATCTAAAAATTTGCAGGATAGTGAATACATTTACGCAAAGCCTTTATTAAGTCTGAACAATTACGTACGAGTATGTTTGTAGGTGCGTATGCATCAATTTATAACGCAAAGGAAGTGGTGAAAGGGTTTAAAACGACTAAGATTTCCTACTGTGTTTATTGGGAATACTCACACAATTTACAGTTTATTAAATTCTTACTTAATGCAATAGCATATAGTCAGCATCATCCTACCATATGCATACACAGAAAAAAAAAATATTTGAAACAATTAAAGGTTGTAACTAGATTCAAAAGGCGTTTAGCAATTTTTTTAATTAATTCAATCGCAAATTTAATTATGAATTAAACAAATAATATTTTAATTAAACCAATTTTTTAATCAATTTTATTGTGTGGCTCCTTTAAAGGCTGATCTATTCACTTGCAAGACTTTCTTGCCCATCGCTGTTAGATTTGTTCAAAAATTATAATTAACAAGTAAGAGTGCCATGCCATGCCGAAATTTATATACCCTTCACCGTAGTAATGCTAGTTATTGTGTTACCCTCTTATGTTTCTTTGACCATTATTTTGAGATTTATTTTGTAATTTTTTTTTCAAACTTTTAACAATATTTTGTTTTGAATTTATAAAAAAAATTTTTTTTTAATTTTTTTGTAAACCTTTTTTAAATTTTTTGTAAAAATTTATTTGAAATTTTTTGGAACAAATTTTTAAAACTTTTTTGTAAATTTTTTTATTAATTTTTTTGGAATTTTTTTAAAATTTTTTTTTTTAAATTTTGGTGAAAATTTTTTTGTATTTTTTTTTAATTCTTTTAAAAAAACACTTTTTTAAACTTTTTTGTAAAACATTTTGTTAAACTTTTTTTAAATTTTTTTTTTAATTTGTGTTGAAATTTTTTGTAAACTTTTTTTTAATTTTTTGTAAAAATTTATATGAAGTTTTTTGGAAAATTATTTTTTAAATTTTTGTAAAAACTTTTTTGATTATTATTTTGGATCTTTTTTTAAATTTTTGTCAAATTATTTTTGTAAAAACTTCTTTGCAATTTTTTGGAACATTTTTTTAAACGTTTTTGTAAAAATTGTTTTATAATTTTTTGGATTTTTTTTTTTAAATTTTTGTTGAAATTTTTTGAATTTTTAGTAAAAATTTATTTGAGTTTTTTGGAACATTTTTTTTTAACTTTTTTGTAAAATTTTTTTTTATAATAGTTTTAGAATTTTTTTTAAATTATTGTGAAAATTTTGTTTTTAATTTTTTGTAAAAATTATTTTTTTTTAATTTTTTGGTAAAAAACATTTGGTAAAACATTTTTTTAAACTTTTGTGTAAAAATCTTTTTAATAATTTTTTGGAATTTTGTTTTAATTTTTGTTGAAATTTTTTGTAAACTTTTTTTTAATTTTTTGTAAAAATTTATTTGAAGTTTTTTGGATTTTTTTTTAACTTATTTGTAATAACTTTTTTGGTTATTTTTTTGGATTTTTTTTTAAATTGTGTTTTAAATTTTTGTCAAAATATTTTTGTAAAAATTTCTTTGTAATTTTTTTAAACGTTTTTTTGATAATTTTTTTTTTAAAAATTTTGTTGATATTTTTTTAAACTTTTTTAAATTTTTATCAAAAATATATTTGAAATTTTTTGGAACATTTTTTTAATTTTTTGGAATATTTTTTTTATAATATTTTTAGAATTTTTTTTAATTTTTTTGTAATTTTTTTTTAATTTTTTGTAAAAATTTATTTGAATTTTTTTGAATTTTTTTTTTACTTTTTTGTAATTTTTTTTTTTGATAATTTTTTGTAAAATTTTTGGTAAACATTTTATTGTAGACATTGGGATCTTCCTGCAATCTATATTGCGTTAAAATGGTCAGACTAAAGCAAACAAATTCTTTAAAAAATATTTCCTCATATTGACCCTCCTGTAATGGGCGCATTGACTGCTCCTGGTTACCAGTGGGCATCCTGTTTGTCTATTGGCTACCTCTATATGGATTGTTTTCTATAAAGGCATTTAATATAAGTCAAAGCAGAAAAACCTTACCAACCTAAAAATAAGCACAAAATCGGCCCTCGCAGTGGTTATTGATCCTCGGAGATCTATGTATATGAACTCCTTGCGATCTACCTGTCGCGGTATAATATTTATTTAACAAAAAAGAAGGAAAACAGCATCATTAAAACCGAATTAATTAAAAAAAAGATGTGAAAAAATATTGCTGGGCGTGGTTTTTTCCCCGCAGCCTGCAAAGGAATAATTGCAATCCCAAAATTTTCCAAACTATTCCTGGCAGTTTGATTGATCTTCTGCATCTTGCTTGATGCCTTGGTAAATAACATTACTACTCGAAGACGGACAGACGAACATCGGTTAATCAACTTCTCTATTTATAAGGATCCAGAATATGTATACTTTATGAGGTCGGAAATTAATATTTTACAAAACAAACATGGAATGACAAACTTATGTTTAACCTTTCCACCTGTGGTAAAGAGTATAAAAAAACTCCCAGTAATGAAGAAAAGATGATGTTAAATTAATTAAAAATTTAATTGCAATTTTTTTCGAAAATAATAATAATTTTTATTTAATGCAAATAGTTTTTTCTGTGTACGCAAATGTCTCGCAAAATATTACATTAAAGAATCAAATGCTAGAGAATTGAAATTGAAGAGAAATGTTGTTTTATTCGTCCCTTCTTTATTTTAAATTTCCACCACTGCCACCACCCACCCAAATGTCATTTATTGTCTACGGGTACCTTGATTATTTACTATTTAGTTTGTTTTTGCAATGCACGCACACACACACACATATATACATATATTTTAAAGTGTGATGTCAATGAAAATGCACCCCACTGTGTCCCACATTAACTGGTTGGTTGTTGGTTAAATTTGTAGACCCATAAACTTTATAGAGTTGCAGCAACGTATAAATTTTAACTCATTCCAGCAACTCAACATGGATGACTGTTTATTTGTTGCTCTTCTTAACACACCGGTATTAACACACAGTTGCAACCACCCATACAAACATAATAAACTAACAGACATACAACCTGGGGGCACCTTTGATGTTCCATTTTATGCAAAATTCTCAATATACGACCTCATAAAAATCAGCAGTTTGTCCGGGTGGCTGTTGCAATTGAGATTTGCTGTTTATGTCCTGTTGGAATGGTGAGAGTCGGTGTTCATACTTTTTGATTTTCTTGTTGCTTCTTTTTTTAGTTCGTAAGTCATCATGTATGTATGTACGAGTAAAATAATAATAATGAAACAATGCAATAGCACAACAAGTTTAAAGCCAACAACACAATTTTAACTAAAACCCCATCGTGTCGAAGTGGTCGTCTTTAGCCTGGGTTAATTTGCCTTTAAGTCACCAGTGACTTGTACTTGACTTTTAGGTAACGAACAAATCAAAGTATCTTTTGAGGCACGAAGCCATACAATTAAAATAATGGCAATAATTAAAGTCTTTAATTTAAGTTTAAATTATAATATTTAGAAAAGTTTAAGAGTAAAATATTTAAATTTCCTTAAGACAAGACGAGCATAATTAGAAAATTGAATTTCTGCTCGTGTTTAATGCCACTTTTTGATTACATTTTAATAGGTGTTTCCATTGCAAACATATGTATGTTAAAAAATTAAATAATGTAAAAAAATATATTCCTTGCACTATGGGTTTTGTAGAATTTATAAATATTTCCATTATTTATGAAATACGATTCACTATCAAATTTTTTCCAAGACTTTCTTCACGTTATGTGGCTGCAATTCACGAATTTCTGGAACGCTATTAGCCTTAAAAGTGTGAATAGCTTCTGGATTATTCGTATAACATCGGTCTTTGACGGCACCCCACAAACAGCTGCCGTTCATGAGAATCAGGCCCAAACATGTAAATACTTGAAAGTTGAATTAGCCGAATGACATACTATAGGGACAGGCTTAGCATTCACTTGAATAATGTTTTATTTTAGATTTTGCAAAATTATATATAAGTAGCTGTAAGTAGCAGTCACTGCCAAAATAAATATTACTTGGAAGTAAAATTTAGACTGTGTTATTGTTGCAGTTGGCAAAGGAAGTGTTCGACAGTTTCCTCCTCTTCCTCATCTTGACAATTTCTGCAAAAATCGTTGTAATTGAGACCCATTTTTCTTGCATGAGTTCCGAATATGCAATGCCCAGTGACCGTTGATATTAAATCACGTAGCTGGAACCTAATCACCGCATTCGATATCGAGTAAACTATCGTATCGAATAACAAATTCGATACGAGTCTAGTAAGCTAATTATGCCATTCGACATGTATCGAATCGTTATTTTTATTAAATTTATTAATAATAAGTCAATAAGTGAACAAGAAAACACGGTTTAAAAACATTTCTTTTGAATGAAATTACACTTTTTATTCGATATCGAGTGCCAAAATGAAAAATTACGAGAGATTTTACTCGATATCGAATGCCGTGATTAGACCCCAGCATTTTTGGCAGCCGAAATAGCAAAGCCGTTTTTTTCTGATCCAGTAGAGCCCAGATTGTCCTCGCCGTTTAACAAGTCGACTCATTGGACCATCTTACCTGGGCCAGATCATATAAGGCTCGATTTATTCGATGCCCGCAAGCAGAAAGGGGAATGCCACAATAGACGTTAATGGCGCTATCGTTGAGCAAAGTTCCCTTCTTTGCCAGTTCATCAGCAACACAGTTGCCTACAATAGTCCCATGTCACCGCACCCATTTAAGGGTGACTGTTGAATTTTCAGCCATCACATTAAGAATGTTCGCACCTCTTTTGCCATTTTCCTGCGTTAGAATATCAACGCCTCCAGCACCTTGGACAACGGTGCTTTGAAAGCCTCTCTTGTGTCTCTCTATTTTAACCGAGCAGGATTAACTCCTTTTTGAGGAGCAGCGGATGGTTTTTTAACCCACTCCCACTTGGCGAGGTATAGATACTCTCGTCGACATCCTGGCTCGACCAACCTGCCCTCCGTGGCTACTTCTCTAAATTTCTGACCTTCTTCTTTTGCCTAAAACTGTCTGTATTTTTATTCTATGTTTTCTCTCAACGCTGTCTCTCTTTTCTATCTCTCCCTTTTTCTATTTCCTTTTTCCCCTCCTCAGCAAAGGTAACACAAAGGGACCAATACTTGGACCCAATTGAGCTGTATTGGAGCTGCCTGCTTAACCTAACCTAACCTATTGTTGCAGTTATCTAAATATAGGATAGATATTTTGTAGGGAGGGTACCCGGCCCTTACGTTCTAATCACCAAGATTTAACTTGAAAACACATCAGTCAGCGTGTTTTCCGCGATCCTATTTTCAAGATAGTTTTCTAGGTACATGACATCCAGCCCCTCCCCCCCCCCCCCCCCGTGTTTTAATCCAGCCACACTATGCACATTAATAAGGGGTTGCCTATACACAATTTCAAGTTTCTATTCATAACAGTTCTTTATATACACAATAATAATTTTTTATTGGATTTGACACGCCCACTTTCTAGCCAGTTTTTTAATTAACTGTAGATATCGCTACAACACTTGGTATTGTAGTTAACCTTGTATACGATAATTTTTCACTTCGTATGGGAGTTAGAACGCCCACTGTTCCGGTGTTTTTTTTTTTGCTATACTGAGCATATTAATATACCGGTAACTTTGTGCAAAATTTCAAAACTCCAGCTCTTACAGTTTCTCAGCCACATGATAATATTTATTCAATTTATACGGGATATGCCACGCCCACTATTACCCAGTCAGTTTTTTTTTTGCTAAAAAATGTACATTAATAACAGAATTGACAGACAGACTTTACCTATTACAGTTCCCAACTAACACGATGATGAATGTTTACTTTGTATGAGAAATGCCACGCCCACTTGAAATAAAAAAAAAATATACTGTATACCATATTTTATCTACCACATTTTTGGTAACAAATTTAAAAAAAGGATGATCGATTGACTGGTATACTCTGTAGATTTAGCCTCTTGACATAATCTTCTGTTTCCAAATTTGGATAACGTAATGGGTAGTAAGAGATTTGAGTCAAACCAAAACATCATTTTTGAAAAAAATGCCTATTTGGAGGTCCTTAAGAAATTTTATTATTTGGGGAGAGTAAAAAAATAAAAAATATGCTTAACTAATTACATCGAGCCTAAAGGAGATTCTGTGGAGAAATGAAATGATTTTTTGGCGAAAATATCTTCTATTAAAAAAAATTCACAGAATTATTAAAGAGCCATACGAACTCAGTTCTTGTTCAGAACTAATTAAGCGGTAGTTCAGTTTTGGTTTAGTTCTAATTCAGCTTTAATTCTATTGTAGTTCAAGTTCAATTCTAGTTTAGCAAACTGTCCTCGTGGCTCAGTTACTGTTAAATTCTAGTTCAGATCTATTGTTAAAAATCTGAACTTAGCTTTTTGTCTTCTTTAGTTCTACTTTAGTTCTATTTTAGTCAGCAGTCTAGGTTAGCTCTCATTCCGTTTTAATTTCATTCGAGTTTGTTTCAGTTCTAACACAGTTCTAGTTATGATTTTACTTATTGTTGGCTTGGGTTAGGTAAGATTGAGAAGGGTTGTTTCCATGAAATGGTTTTTCCATTCCAAGAACTGGAGGGTCCATTGTGATTTCCATCAGATAGTTAAGCCAAAAAAGAATCCCATTTGCGTCCTACTGCATATTACTTAAGTTGTGGTCAGACTAGTCAAATATTTGATGCAAGAAACGGAACCACAATTTTTTCCGTGTTTATTCAATCTTACATGACACGTATATATTAATAAATGATGATTTATAAGATAATAATCATACTCGTAATATGTAATATGTAATACCAGGCAGTGACACAGTTTCGATAAATTCTAACTCGTGTTAGTCCTCGCACATACCACAGAAATCCTTGTATAGTTAACCCATCAACTGGTTCTTGTCCTAATATCGCAGTAGCTAATGATTACATCTACAATGACTTTTAGAACTTTCCTTTCTAGAATCCAGCAGCAGTTTAGTTTTTTAAGCTTTTAGACTGGGACAAAAGACCCATGAGTCTCTACAATCTCTTTTAGCCTCCCAGGACTGATTAGTTCTTCCTCTTTTTCTGAATTAATCTCCTTCGAGCCCAAGTTTGTCGACAATTTCGTTGCCCTTAATATTGCAATTAACATTAAATTAATAACTCTATACATCGAGAGCCATTTATGCACTCGTTTACCAGCCTTGATTTGAAGCTGTATCCTTTCAAAGCTTTAAGAACCACTTGACTGTCGACGTACTGATTGACATCCTCCGCTTCTAAGACATGTCCAAAATCATTCGGTGGCCGCCACTAACTCTGCCGGAAACACACTTCTGCATTCATCTGGACATCTTTACAGTTTACCAGATTCCAACCCAAGCAGCCCTGTCTGGTATTACTACTAAGGTGACTCTATACGACTCTAATCTAGGAATTTGAAAGAATTGATAATGAAAAAATAATTTTTAAAATTCTGTGAATGAGCTGTTAAATAAATTTCAGTTTCAGCAATAAAGTCTTAAAAGTTCTTCTACCCGCATCTCTGCAAAAACGAAAAACCTTGCGGAAACTTTAAAATAAAACCAAAAACTCTAGTGTCATTTAGTTTTTCATTGTGTTCCCGCTTCAACTTATCTGCTGTGTACTCGTATATAAATCTTAAAGTATTAAATAGTCCGCCAGAAGATCCTTTTTCCAAACCAAAAGACAATAATAATTATGGTGCTTGGAGACACAAGGCAACTGAAACTGATGATGGTGATGATTTAAATACTGTGTCATGTTGCAAATGTTAAAGAAATTATTTACAACACATCGTATGTTTCGGGTTTCTTATTATTTCTTACACTAGGCGACTTACATTACAATTTCTACTATTGCTGCTACCATACCATTTCAAATACAAACTTGTGTGCTGCTTTCTGTTTTAATTTACTGTGTTGTGGACGTTGTATGCTGCTGCTTGCTGCTGTTGATATTTTATGCAATGTCTCAAGTTGTTGTTGACTGCTCTTGTTGGTGGCAGGCAGGCAGGCTTTACACTTGAGCTCATATTTGCAATGTCTACAATGTGTTGTGTTGCTTCAGCTGTTTTCTGTTTTTAATTTTCTTACATGCAACAACAACTTTATTTTTTCTTTCCATATTTTTCTTTTCCTTTTTTTTTACTTTCCCTAAAGTGAAAATTCTTGTTATTTGCCACCAAAGGAATTCAAGTACTTTTGTGAGTGAGAGGATTTCTTGCCACCGAGCAGTAGTAACCCTGTTACTTCTTATTTATTTGGTTGTTCATGTCTTTTGTTCTTTTACTGCATTTATTTTTATTTTTTTATTTTTTCTTGTAATTTTTGCATTTCTTTCTTTGTTTGGTCTTGGTTTTTCTTTGACTGTTGTTTGGGGTTGACAGATTGAGAGAGTTGTTTGTTTAAGCAGCATGTGTTGCATTGAATTGGTCCGGTTGGCTTGATATGTTGGCGTCATATAATTTCAGTTTCACTTGCATTAAAAAATTAATTCATCATTTTTTTTTTTCAGCCGCATTAAAGCTTCAATGATACTGGTGGCAAATTCTTAACGCTCTTGCTGTGCATTTGTGTATTTCAAGTGAAATAATTAAATTAAAATATAAAGATTTTTAAAGCCAAAATATTTTATTTCCAACAAAACAATTTATGAATTTGTGGCTTTATTAGGAAAAACTTTTTAAATATTTGGCACTAAATTACATGCACAGAGTGTTCCAATACACTAATATTTTTTTTATGGCTATAAAATGTTGTTCGATTCCCATCACAGACTGGATGTTTCATTAATTAATGTTTTTTGTAATTGTAGTGTAACATTTTATAAATAAAAAATTTAATAATCAGTTACTCCGTTATCAGCTCAGTCATCCTCTAGTTTGCTAAACAATACAGAACTTATTTTATACGTTTTTTTATATTTCATTCGAGGCTGTGGTCAAAATATCACGCCCACTTTCGAGGGGCGATTTTGTTTGTTTTTTGGTTGGTAAGGTTTTTCGGTTTTGATTGTATTAAAGGCCTTTACAGAAAGCAATACACATAGAGGTGGCCCACAGACCCTTAGGGTGCCCACTGGGAATAAGAACCAGTCAATAATCGTGACGCTTTTAACGAAATATAGATTCTAAGAAGGTCTTAAATTTTACAAAAAATTTGCTGTAAAATTTTTAACAAAAACTTTCGTTACAATTTTTAAAAATATTTTTCGATAAAAAATTTTGATAAAAAAAATAAAATTTTTATAAAATTTTAACAAAAAATTATCTATGAAATTTTAATAATAAAATTTTTACAATTATTTTCAATAAAATTTTTGCAAAGAATTTAGACAAAATTTTTTATAATTTTTTACAAAAATATAGGTAGACAAAATTATTACAAAAAATTTTCGATTAAGTTGTAAAAAAAAAATAACGATAAAATATTTACAACAAAAAAAAATATAAAATTATTACAAATAATTATCGATAAAATTTTTACAAAAAATTTTCGATGAAATTTTTACAAAACAAATTCGATGGAACTTTTACAAAAAAAATTCGGTAAAATTTTGGTTTTGCACGTGATTTGCTGTCCACATTAATTTTAAAATTCCTTGACGCAGTCACTAACGAAGAATTATCACTGATGAAATTTTTCACCATCAGTAATAAAAAAAAGTTATCAGTGATGAAATCTTCCATCGAATAAAGTTGCTGATAACTTTTTTTAAAAAACTTTTTCTAGACAATGTTATCACTGATTAAATTTTTTATCATCAAATATCTCAGTGATAAAATTTTTCATCATCAGTGATATGTCGGATAAAAAATTAACAGTTATATTTCTCTTATC
Source organism: Phasia obesa (assembly GCA_949628195.1). Lineage (NCBI taxonomy): Eukaryota > Metazoa > Arthropoda > Insecta > Diptera > Tachinidae > Phasia > Phasia obesa. The sequence continues at coordinate 125,434,265 of OX451217.1, forward strand.
GAATTATTAAATAGATAAATGTAATATTCTCTAATAAAAATATATTTAAAAATATGGTTCATTTAAATAATAACTTGCCAATGATGAAATTAAAAAATTACAGAATTAACCTTTTTTACATGACTTTCAAAATTTTGTCAAACTTTCCATTGCAAAAAAATATATTTTCGATAGAAAAAATTAAATCTTATAAAAATTTTCTGTAGAAAAATTATCAGAGGTGAAGAAAAATTGTCTATAATAAACTGCGGCAAAGTAAAAATATTACATCCCTCTATATAACAAAAGTATAATATCAATTTTTAAAAATAGGAACCTCCTAAGAACTTCTCTAACAGAAGTTACAACTGATGACATAGTGCATCAACTGTTATAACAAAATATAACAGTGATAGTTTTTCTTTACAGAGAACCATTTTTCTCATAAGTACATATATCTGATGAAAATATGTAAAAGAAAAGTTAACACTAAAGAAATTATTCATCACCTGTAACGAAAAACTATTACAGAAAAATTTGTTTTGTAGTAGAAATATAACAGTTACATTGTTCCAATAGAAAATTTTTATAGAAAATTTATGGCTTATGTAATTTTTCTTAAAAAAGAACTTTTTTCATTACCATAAATACTAATAAATACCATAAATAATAATTTTTACTAAAAAATTTTCTATAAAATTTTTAGAAAAATTTTTCCAAAAAAAATTTTCGTTAAAATTTTTACAAAACATTATCGATAAACATTTTACAAAACATCGATAAAATTTTAACAAAAAATTTTCGATAAAATGAAATAAAAATTTTAGTTAAAATTTTTACAAAAGATTTTCTATAAAATTTTTCTAAATAATTTCGATAATATTTTTACTAAAAAATATTCGATAATATTTTTACTAAAAAATTTTCGATAATATTTTTACTAAAAAATTTTCGATAATATTTTTACTAAAAAATGTTCGATAATATTTTATCAAAACATAATCGATAAAATTTTTACAAAAAAAAATATATAAAATTATTACATAAAATTTTCGATAAAATTTTTACAAAAGATTTTCGATAAAATTTTAACAAAAAAATTATCGATATAATTGTTACAAAACATTCTCGATAAAATTTGTACAAAAAAAAAATGTCAATAAAATTTTAACAAAAAATTTTCGATAAAATTTTTATAAACACATTTTGGATAAAATTTTTTAAATTATTTCATTATAATTTTTGCCAAAAAAATTTGTATAAAATTTTTACAAAAAATTTCCATAAAATTTTTAAACGAAAAATTTTTAGTGAAATTTTTAAACAAATTTTTAGGTAAAATTCTTTGATAAAGGTTTTCCAAAACATTTTCCATAAAATTTTCACAAACAAAAATTTTCTATCTCTTTATCTAAAAGTAAAAACCAAATGTATCTATATTATTAAGAAATTTGGAAAGATAGAGTAAGGGTATATTTAATATTACAATGGTGAAGGATATATAAGATACGGCGCGGCCAAATATAGCACTCTTACCTGTTTTTTTTTTAACTTTTGTTTTAACATTTTATCCTTAACCTGTTGGTGGTCTTACCACTGCGTGAGTTTAGCGCCCTTGTTGCATATGCTGAACAGGTTGCAATTTTTTCAGTTTTAACTTTAGTTTGGACCAGGTTCATACCCTTTGTTTAGGGGTTTAGGAACCATCAAACTCCTTACACTCTATTGGTGCCGTCTGTTGAGAATGCAACAGTACACTGATCAACCTTGCACCATCCCTTCAATACTGGTCCAAACTTCAGCACGTGCCCACAGAGATGGGACCCGGGGTCTGGTATTCCCATCTTCCCCGGAGGCACAGCGTCAATATGTATAAGATGAAAAATATGGCAAATTGTGCGCCCGGGGGGCACCATTTTACAAACTTATTATTTCTCGAAATAAACATTTAACAATAAAGTATGTATGATCTAACTCTTTGGAATTGTGAGAATAAACTTGGTGTTTACTAACAATCCAAGCTTTTGTATAAATTAGAAAATTATTTTGTACTAAGATTTGTCCCCAATTGCTTGAAAAAGTTGTCGAAAATTTGTCATAGTCACTAGGCTTTAGCGTCTTAAAAACAGGAAGATTTTCAAAATTATTAAAATATTCAAAAATTATCGAAAGCTACCTGGCCCTATTAAAGAATAGTTTATTTTAATAACGATCAGCATTAATCAAATTTTAGTTGTAACTTGTAGTTACAGTAGTCAGTCCGTTGCTGGCAACAGCTATACAACAACAATAAATATAGTGCTAATTTTCAAAATTAATTTAAACCAAAAATACTGTTCGAGTTGAGATTGCTAAGTCCTAGTATTTGTAGCCTTTGGTTTTTTTAATGGATGCTTTTTGCATATTTTTAGCCAAAAACTTTCTTAAACCGCAAAAGGAGACAAATATGTTTGTAATCTGTTTCTTGTAGTTTTTATGTTTCTTAAAATTTATTAATCTTTTTTTCCTTAAAATTTATGACATTTTAAAAAAGAATTATTTCTTTAGTAATAATGATTTAAGACTTTTTTGCATTCCAAGAAGTTATAGCTGTTTGTCTGGTTATTTTTATTTTGTGCGCGGTGATAAAAACGGAACAAAGAATTTGTTGTTGTTTTTTAATTGAAATTTAAAAATTTAAAGAATGAAGTTGAATTTATAAATAACAATAAATCTAAAAATTTCGCTTTTTTATGGCTTTGTACGTGATTAGCTGTCTACTTTAATTTTAAAATTCCTTGATGCAGTCACTAACGAAAAATTATCACTGATGAAATTTTTCATCATCAGTAATAAAAAAAAGTTATCAGTGATGATATTTTCCATCGAATAAAGTTGCTGATAACTTTTACTAAAAAACTTATTCTAGACAATGTTATCACTGATAAAATTTTTTATCATCAAATATCTCAGTGATAAAATTTTTCATCATCAGTGATATGTTTGATAAAAAATTAACAGTTATATTTCTCTTATCGAATCATTAAATAGATAAATATAATTTTCTTTAAAAGAAATATATTTTAAAAATATGGTTCATTTAAATAATAACTTGCCAATTATGAAATTAAAAAATTACAGAATTAACCTTTTTTACAAGACTTTCAAAATTTTGTCAAACTTTCCATTGCAAAAAAATATTTTCGCCAGAAAAAATTAAATCTTATAAAAATTTTCTGTAGAAAAATTATCAGAGATGAAGGAAATTTTTCTATAATAAATTGCGGAAAAGTCAAAATTTTAATCCCTCTATATAGCAAAAGTATAAGAAACAATTTTTAAAAATAGGAGCCTCCTAAGATCTTCTCTAACAGAAGTTATAACTGATGACATAGTGCATCAACTGTGATAACAAAATATAACAGTGATAGTTTTTTTTACAGAGAACCATTTTTCTCATAAGTACATATATCTGATGAAAATATATTATAGAAAAATCAACACTAAAGAAATTATTCATCACCTGTAATGAAAAACTATTATAGAAAAACTGTTTCTGTAGTAGAAATATAACAGTTACATTGTTTCAATAGACAATTTCTATAGGAAATTTATGGCTTATGTAATTTTTCTTAAAGAAGAACTTGTTTCATTACCAGTGATAAATAATATTTTTTTTTTAATCATAAGCGATGATAAAAAACAAAAAAAATAATAAATGTTAAAATTCTTTCAAAAAGTTAAAGAAATTTTTTCTAAAAAAATTTCATAGGACATTCTCTACTAATGGCATTAATTAATTAATGACTAGCTGTGCCCTTGTGAGTATCCTTGCAATATTTTGTTCGATTTTGCTTTGAAAGCAATCCACACCAAAACCACTTATTTTTTTAGTGCCTCCTTAAACTATGCTTCAGTTATGGTTATGTATTTACTTTATAAAACAGCGCCATCTGTTAGTGGTTAGTGTTTCAGTTATGGTTTATGTATTTACTTTACTACTAAAATAACTGCGTACTTTCACTGCTTTTTTGCCACTTTCTCTTGGAAATAAAATATTTTTGTGAAAAAAAAGTATCCTATATTAGAATCAGGGTACCAAGGTACATCCTCACAAAATTTTTTTTAAGTCCATCCAGTTGTTTTTACGTGATGCGAACGCAAAGGAAAAACAGACAGACAGACGGAAATGACTTACTATTTTATTGTTTGTATAGATATGAAAATTAGTTCCATTAATGTAATTTATCAATTTTTTGTTTTTTTTAAAAAAGTTATTATCAGTGATGATCATTTTTTTTAATGAAATTTTTTCTGTAGAAAAATTACCATTGAAAAAATTACTAAGAAAGTCGTAGCCAAAATTAATGATGATGGAAGTTTTCAAAGCAAAAAATCTTTGGATTTACAAAGCCAAAAATTATTTGTAATAAAATTTTTTAAACAAAATTCTCACTGATTTTTTTATTCTATAGGAAAATTATCGTCGATATGTATACATATTTTTGGGGGGGATATCGAAACATGACACCAACATTAAGGGTGCATTTTTGTCATAAATAAAATTATCATTAATAAAATTTGTTAGTAAAAAAAACATATCATTCTTTATTTGTTTTTATATAAATATAAGTATTCTAGATGATCTAGTGTATGTGGACAAATTATCACTGATGAAATTTTTCTGCATGGAAAATTGTGACCCAGAATTATTATCCTAAAGTTGTCATAATTTTTTCATTTTGTCTATATAAAAAATTTTCATCAAAGATTTCTTTAATATAAAATTAATTACTTAAAGGATTTATAAATGATGAACTACAGTAGATATAAAATTAAATAGGTGATATTTAAAAAAAGTATCACTGATAAAATTTTATAATATATAAACAACAATGCTGTTTTTTTTTTGTCTTTGGTTAGAAATTGCCACTGATAAAGTAAAATATGACATTGATGATATATTTTTTTTTTTTGAACATATAATCACTGATGATAATATATTCACCGATGAACATTTTTGATATAAAAACCCTTCACTGATGTTTGTTATTATATGGATAAAAATAGAAATTTTTATAAAAAAAATTTTAATTTATAAAAATTAATAAAAATTTTCTCTTGTATATAGAAAAATGATCACTTATCAGGTTTGTTTATATGAAAAAATGACCACAGATTGAAGTTATCTATATTGTAGAAATATCACTGATAAAATAATTGTAATGATAAAAATAATCACTTAAAAAGTCTTATAAAAACTAATTACAACTAGTGATTTTCTGAATAACATAACATTTTTTACCAAGAAAATTATAATTACTTTTTATATGAAAAATTATTGAAATTTTTCTATATAAAAAACACATTACTAATGAAATTTTTCTATACAAAAAATAATCGCCAATAAGTTTATTTTCTTGCAAATTATACGTTATAATAAAACTGTTCCATATATAAAATTCATGCATAGTAAATTTTTTTATATTAAAAAATCTTTAAAATTTTCTCTTACAGAAAACTGTTATATAAAACTACTTTATAAAGGAGAATTGTCGCTGATAAATTTTTTATTGAATAATTTTTTATAGACCGTTTTTATTTCAAAGTTATTTCCAATTAGGATCACAAATGTGTTGTCTTTAAATTTTATATGAAATTTAAAGTAAAGCTATTTGTGATAGATCAATCGCAGTCTTTAAGTTCTGCCAAATTTACATAGAATGATATATTTTTTTAACATTTGCTCATACAACCCTCGCAAAAATTCCTTAAACTAAAAATACCTGAAATATTTTTTCTCGCAAAATACAAGCAAATGTCAGACTCACAATTTATGTGCAGGATTTATGGCAAAATTCAAATTGAAATTCGAATTTAGGTAAAATTCAATTTAAACACAAATAAAAACTAAAAAACAAAATTTAAAAAAAGGAAAAAAATACTAAGAAGCTTTAGAAACTGAAAACTAAATCCAAAGCTGAACACGACAGTTTAAACTTTTTTTTTTTTTGAACAAAAATCCCTCAAACCCTACCCATTCTACATAAATTAATAGAGTATTTAAAATGAAAAAAAAAAACAAAATAAAATAAAATCGCTTTATAAAAAGAACCGCCCATTAAAGCATCTCTAGGTACAACAACATTTAGCCAAAGTGTCAAAAATGAGTTAAATTTTTAATATGTTTCTTTCATTCTTTCATACTACAGCAGGATCGGATCTTGCAATATTTTTTTAAAATAAATTTATGGCAGTGACTAACATGTGCTGAGATTAAGAGACTACAGGAAATTAAATTAAACAAAAAAAAAAAGGAAAAAAGTTATTTTGGGAGGAATGAATAAAAAACAAAATAACATTGACGTTGTTTTACGATCGCAATGAATAATGACGTCTTACCACGCATGAACGTTAAAGGATCATTAATAATATAAAGAAATACATATATAAAAAAACAGACTGACTGCTTTAATGACTGAACGACTAGCTGGAAATGAAATAACGAACGTTGTTGATCATTTTCCAGTGTTACGGTTCTGCTTACTCCCCTACTAACTAAAACCAGGTATTTTACAAAGGACTATAGACTAGACTGGTAACAGTCGAACTTCTTACTCATTAGGGAGTCTCTTGTAATTGTTAGATTTTATCTAAGAGTTGGATCCCACATGACATCCATCGATACATATGATAAAATAGTAACTCATTTCCACACAATGTGCACCAATGTCACAGGTTCTTCCAGGCACAGCCTGCAAGTATCATCAGCTTCGATTTTCATCTTGGCCAGACCTGTTACTAACACAGTAATTCAGCTTAAGGCACTTTGATTATTTCTGGATTTTGTGCCGAGAGGCTATTGCCTTATGAGTACCTTAAAATATTTGAGAGTTGTACTCGCCCATCTCTTCCAGTAAATAAATAACTCAGTCAAGTGCGAGTTAGTCCCATACACGTAGGGTTCTGTACTATGTTTAGTACGACTTTAAAAATTCAAGTTGTTAATTTTTTTATGGCCAAGGTAATAAATGCACTTTCTATAAAATATCAGGAGCCTATTACGGTTCAAAAAATAAGGTAATATTCGTGAAAAACTTTTTACTAATGGACACCCTTCTAATTTTAGTAATTGTTATTGTAAACATTTCAAGAGTCTACCTATTACGGTTTTTAAAAATAAGGCTATACGTGAAAAACATGTAACTATCATAACACCCTTTAATTTTTAGTAATTGTCATTACGGCCATTGCAACACATCTTCTATACGAATTGGAAGAGTCTACCTATTACGGTAAAAAATATGTCTTTATACAAACACGTCACTGTCGGAAAACCATATAATTTTTTATTGTTTTTATAGGGGTCATAGTAATACACCATTTGTCAAAATTTCAAGAGTCTATTTATTATGGTTAAAAAATTAATCAATGTTCATGCAAATCACGTCACTTTCGGCACACCCTTTAATTTTTACTATTTGTTATGGTGGCCATAGTAATACACCTCCTGTAAAAACTTCAGGGGTCTACCTATTATCGTTTGAAACTTATGCCATATACATGCAAATCACGTCACTATCGGAACACCCTTTAATTTTTAGGTTTAATATTGTATATTTGCTTATAACGCGAACATAGTTTAAATGTATGTCCGCAATTTTTTAGTGGTTCCCTCCTATAGCTCTACAAACAAAGACATAAACGCAAATAACATGTCACTTTCGGAACACCCTATAAATTTTAGTACTTGTTGCTATAGTGGCCACAGTTATACACCTTCTGTGAAAATTTCAAGAGTATACCTATTATGGTTCAAAACTTAGGCCTTATACATGCAAATCACGCCACTATCGGAACACCCTTTAATTTTTAGGTTTTTTTAATACTTGTTTATATAGTGAACTAAGTTTTAATTACTGTTTGTAAATTTCAAGTGCATACCTCCTACAGTTCAAACACATATTCGTGAATAACAACTCTCTATCGGAACACCCTATAAGTTTTAGTATTTTTTGATATAGAGGCAACAGCTATACATCATCTGTGAAAATTTCAAGAGTCTACCTATTGCGGTTAAAGGGATAAAAGGCGCTGACAGACGGACAGACATTTTAGCGAAAACAATAGGGTTTCGTTTTTACCCTTTGGGTACGGAACCCTGAAATGAAGTTCCTTCAGGTAATAACCTCTTAATTACTTTCGAGGATTACTTGTTAATCGCTGTCAGATACTTAATGTAGTGTTATCGTTATTATTCATAAGACACCAAGTCTGTTGTAACTCCGTACCATCACCGGATTTTCTAAAAATCTGATCGCTAAACAAACAATAATAAACTTGATAGATAATGTTTCCCCATCTGTGGCTATGATTGACACAGATTTAGGAGTCATGGCTTAGGAAATGGTATATAGGATACTTCGGTCCATAAAAAGACATAAAACATAGGGAAAAACTAACATGTCAAGGAAAAAAGGAGATCACTGCCAAGTTGACAGATCATTACCAAGTTGACAAAGAAGATGAGAGCATTTTCCAAAAATATGAGAGGAGAGTTTGTCCGTAACTTGAGGCAATTTCTCGCAGAAAACGTAGATTATAGAAATTAATTTCACCGTCATGGATTGGACAGTTTAACGAGATGTCTACATTTTCCCGTAAAAGATTAATTTGCAGAATTTAATTCTCTTCTGTGTTTTCAACAAATCGTGAGAGATTAGATGTAGAGGAATGTTTGGCGATCGATATCACAATGTCATATTGATGCTAAGAACCGGGAAAAATTAACCCAAAACTGCAAACTTTGTAAGGATTCAAATAAATATGCAGCAGACATTTTGGACGCAGGCAAGAACATCGTTTTCCCTCACACACAGACCCTTTTACTCATACAATTTAGCCGGAATAGTTAAAATCGCCAAAAAAGTAACGTGAGGCAACTGTTACTTATTATTGATAGATAGAAAGCCGTTTTAAGGAAGTTCTTTTAATATATTGAATAACTAGCTGTGCCCGCCACTTCGTCTGCGTCCTTACAATATGTTCTTCGATTTTACTTTGAAAGCAATCCACAAATCAATCCACTTTTTTAGTGCTTCAGTTATGATTTATGTATTTAATCATACTTTTATTATAAAGGGTTTCTTCCCTACTAAAATAGGCGCCATAAACTATGCAATACCTTTAAAATATCCGCTTTGTAAAATAAAAAGTGTATGCATATCTGTAAAAAAAATTGCGCACTTTCACTGCATTTTCTCCACTTTCTCCTGGAAATACGATATTTTTGCGGAAAAAGATTATCCTATATTGGAATCAGGATACTAAGGTACCTCCTCACAAAATTTTGTTAAAATCCATCTAGTAGTTTTTACGTGATGCGAACACAAACAGAAAGACAGACAGACAGGAAAAGAGTTACTATTTTATTATATGTATAGATAGAAGAGAAGTCTTATCATACATTTCCATTAAAGAAAATTTTAAATAAAAAATATAGCTTTTTTTTGTACAAAAAAAAAAAGAAATGAATTGCAAGGGGTAGGCGGAATGGGATGTGACATTTCTGCATAAATAATGTATTACTTTTTGAAGCCTTTATACCGTAGCTTATATTCTGTTCGTTGAACACCTACATTTTTAACACACATTCACTTTTCCTTTCAATAACTTCTCTCATTCCCATTCTATTTCTACCACACATGCCTTTGCGAAGTGTTGAAATTTCGTTGCAGAAATTCAATGCCATATAGTCTTCTGTACTGTGGCTGTGAACACGCATAATGTTAATGATCCATATGGTTGTTAAATATGAGGGAGCGTCACACGTTTTATACACTTCTCATTAAATTAAAAAACAAAACACATAACTAAACAAAATGTTCGTATTGTTTTAAAGTAATTTGCATTGCTAGCAATCATAATAAACAAGAATAGTCATTATTCTTTTGACTTAAATAAATTTGGTATTTTGTCTAGGAAGAGTAGAACAAGGCGCATAAGAGAAAAACCTTGTTAATGTGCGTGATCAATAGGGAACTGGAAAATGATTAATGTCTTTTTTTTTCTTTGTTTATTGTAAATAATACTTAATTCCCTAAGGAAAAAATTTCAAAACGTTAATAATATAAAATTCCCTAAAGATAAAATTTGTGGTTTTCCAAAAGAAAGTGGTGAGAGAAAAAATGTCTTAATTCATATTCATAAAATTCCCAAACGAATAGAATTTAGTTGTATCAAACTTACAGATGAAAATAAAATTAAATATGTTTAACTGACCAAACTAAAAGTCTGCCGCTTAAAAATATATAATAGATAGAGTATTTAATACTTTAAAACAATATGATCTTTTGACAAAGATTTACTAAAATTTTATTTTTTTGAAGCGCTACACAAAAATAAGCTACTTTGTGTTAAATACATAGTAACATACAGGGGTGATCCATTTCGAGGTTCCCTATTTTTTTAAAGAAAAAAACATAGACAATTCAAATTTAATCATTTGAAAGAACATTCGTTGGCATTTATTTTTTGGATATTATGTCTATCAAATGTTGGCCGTTACTACGTCGCAGATGGTCCATCCGTTGAGTCCAATTTTCCATGACTCGTTCGAGCATTTCGTCTGGTAACTGGCGAATGACACGCGTGATGTTTTCCTCCAAGGCCTGAATCGAAGCAGGTTTGTCTGCATAAACTATAGAATTTGCATATCCCCACACGAAAAAGTCTATCGGTGTGATATCACACGATCTTGGTGGCCAATTGACCGGCTAAAATCGTGAAATTATGTGCCCACACATCGCATCAATCAATAAATCCATTGATTGATGCGATGTGTGGGAAGTGGCACCGTCTTGCTGAAAACAAATGTCGCCGAGATCACGAGCTTCAATTTCCGGCATCAAATAGTCGATTATCATGGCACGATAACCGCCGCCGTTGACGATTACCACCGGCCCACAAACCAAACCAAAAAGTTTTTTTTTCTGGATGAAGTGACAGCTCTTGAATCTCTTCAGGTTGCTTTGGGACGAACCCAAATGCGGCAATTTTGTTTATTTACATTCCTATTGAGTCAGAAATGGGCCTCATTGCTAAACAAAATATCCCCCGAAAACGTCGGATCAGGCGTAAGTCTTTCCATTATGAAATGCCAAACAATACTAACAATACTAATACTCACATGACAGCATGACACGACTCACACGTTATCTGTCAACAAAAGGCTCTTGAAAACAGTATTTCTATTTTAATCACCTTAAATATATGAGCCCTTGATTTTGAAAGTGTTATAAGTCAAAAATTTTAAAAATCTAGTTTATCAGCTATTTCATATCAAATCTTAATAAAGTATGCCATGAAAATTAAGATGATAAATTGAGTTTATTTTTTGGTTGGTAAACAAAATTTAGTTAGTATATATTTTAATAGTGGTATAAGTAAGCCTGTTTTCAAAGTTTGGCCAAATAATTATTAGTAATTTTGTCATGTCTTCAGATAGCGGTTCAGGTGTTATCAACGTAAAAATAAACTATTTATAGTTAATTATAGACATTATATGGCGAAAAAGTATAAGTTATGCTCCCAAGAAGCCGAAACGAATATCGAAATTCCTAAAAATCGACATTTCACCAAATTTTCAAATCACCAAAAATTATAATTTTATCAAATAAATATCAAAAATTATAAGAGATGTTTCGCCATAAGTTCGTAATTTTACCTGATTTTACCAATAAAGCGAAACTGTAAAAAAAATTAATACGAGAACAGTTCGATAGTTCCTTGAATCTAGGGATGAAGGAACATTTTTTAAGCAAAATGGCATATTATTTCTCAATATACATAGTTTATTTTAAACTCGATACAGTTAATCCACCGTTTTTCTGGCTTTTCACTACCTCCAAATAATAACACTTTTCAAGGTCTGGTCTAAAATTGTCATTTGTTGTAATGATGATCTCTTCGTTTGAGTCGAATCTCTTACGATCGAGCCATTTCTTAAAATTTTGAAACAGGAAACAAGTCGCAAGAGGCATAATCTGGAGATTTTGCTAAAATTGGACCGTTGAATTTTCTTGATTGCAGCACTCATCGGGCGGATAGCTTTTCCATATATAAATTTCATCCAAAAAGAAAAGAACTCGATTAGTTAAGATCTCTGCAGCCTTAGCTACCTCACGCGCTTTTATTATCCGATCGTCCAATATCATTCCCTGTATTTTATCGACAATTTCTGGCGTTACGACCTTTTTTCGGCGACCTGCACGTTGGGCAGTAGTTGTTTTGTTACGTGAAAAACGGAACTCAGGAAACAACATTTTAACCATTAACATTAATAGTGCAGGAAGTACCTATGTATTATTATTTATAAAGTTTTTCTTTGGTTTCTGTAAAAAATAAAAAGTAAAATTTAATGACCTCAGGAAATTCACTTTTTTGAACATAACCGAATAGTCGAATAAAAACACTTATATTTTTATATGTAAAAAATACAGCGAATAAGTTTTGTTTTATAATATTTTTTTCAGTTTGTTTATGATCATATAAAAACAATAATCGAGTATGTATACGAAAATTCATAATAATTTTTTATTCGATTAAATTTTTATTCGAATAAATATTAATCGAATAAAATAACAGAAATATTTGCTCTTTATAAATAAATAAAAATTGAGCCTGATATTCGTTTAATCATATAAATTTGTATAAATTATACGAATAATCGCTTAAAACACATTGTGGGGCAATCAATTCAAATTATTTTTGATTTATGAAGTGATGTAGTACATAATTCATAAAAAATATATCAACTAAAGTGGCTATTTATAAAAAGGCCTAAAAAATTAAGAGTCATTTTAAATGATACTTTATTGATTTTGTTTCTATAAAGATGTTTTTCTTTTTAAATATCTAACCGATTAATTGATTTTTCTAGTAAACAACTAATTCAAGTAAAAGCATTTTGCAGCAATAAAAAAATTTAATTGTTCCCTAAAATTAAGACTAATTTTGTGATGCATTTCAAGGAATGTTATTTTCGGCAAAATTTTATTATATATTATCATCTATCACTTTTGAATCATTTGCTTAAAATCTTTGCATTAATGCCAAATTTTTTATTAAATTTATTATCCCTGAATAATGTTAGACTTTTTAAAATCCATAATCGATTTTTAACGCTTAACAAAAAAAACCTGCTTGAATAATGGTAGACTTATTTATTAATAAAATGATTTAAAATCCATAATCGATTTTTATCTCTAAACAAAAAAAGAAAACCTGCCTGAATATAAATATTTATCACCTCCTCCTACCCCAAACCGCTGTATTCATAATTCTAATAAAATTCATAGCAAACAACTAAGGCTTAATTTCGTACCGTCTCCAGCAACAGAGCAACAAAAATATTTATAATTAATTTATAAGCTGTCAACAAAACGATGTTTAATGTTTAACGGCTTAATGTGTCATTTATAAATTTTTCGTTGACATAGGAAGCCGATTTTATTGGGACAAAAATAAGACTCACGATTTCTGTGTGAAAAGCAATCAGGGGTATTGAGCTAAAGAGCAGCAACAATAATGATAAATACATATAAATCAAATTAAAACAAGAAATAATATTTAAAAGACTGTAAAAGATATTGTAATAAAGCAATAAAAATGACACCTTTTTTGTTGGGAATTCGAGGAACTTATTTTGAAATTTGAAAAACAAATTATTATTTACCTAAAATGGGAAAAAATAAATTGGAATTAATGATTTAATAAATTATTTCTCAATTAAAAAACAAAAACAATAAAGGTAGTAAAACAAATTTGAGTAAAAATATCTAAGTGATATATTTATACATTAATATTGCTCAGTTATAAGAAGATTGTCATAACTCCAAAATATGAAATTAAAATTTCGATATATTATTGTTATTTATCTCGTGTATATTATCTTCTAAAATTAAGAATTTTAAACTTTAAGATTTTTAAAGCATTTTTTGAGTTAGAACGGTCTTCTGGTAAACGAGCGGTGCACAGTGGACCATTTCACGAGAGGTGGTCAAAAATCCATAACTTTTGATTGGATCTGTGGGCATATCGATATGATTTTTATATTTATTACTCTAATATTGAGTCACATGTTGCTTTTATTGGTAGGGTCCGCCAAAAGTAATAGGACCCAACACTCAAGAAGACGATTTGTTAAAAAAGTTATTGTCTTTAGATTTGTATTACTTATAAAATCAATACTTCAAAATCAATGATTAAAAGCTGTGCAGAAAATAGTTGGTTTTGTAAAACTTGTGTATTCAATAATTTGTGCAAAAAATATCGGACCTTGGATCAGAAAAACTGTTCCGGTGCCCACTGTCGCAAGCCTGCGCTTACATAATGGTATTATATTCTAGGGAAGGGTTCGGACTAGAAACTAGTGGAAGATTTTTTTTAACTGGTTTGACCTCAAGGAGTTATGCTCTATTAAGTAGGAGATTTAAAAGAAATATGAATCTTTTTTTAACCGACTTCAAAAAAAGAAGGAGGTTGCTTTTTTTTATGTTTGTGCCCGCAAAACTCAGTCATTTAAAAAATTTTTTTTTATTAAAAAGGAAATGCTTACAGATTGGTCCCATTTTAAAAGAAGTTCAGAATTTTGAAAATTAAAGGGTGTCCCCATACAACTTACGTGTTTTTTACGTGTATTATGAACCGTAAAGGGCACCCTTTTAAAATTTTAAAAAACTGCATATCACTATAGCTGCCAATAACAGAAATTAATAAAAAAATAAACTTAAAAATTAAAGGGTGTCCCCATATGTAACGTCAATTTAAATATATGAACCATTGTAGACAATCACTTGAAAATTGGACAAAATGTCCAATATTTATAATCAGAAATTAAATATTTATAATTAGAAGTTAAAGGGTGTCCCAATAGTTGATGTAATTTGATGTATATTGCCAAACTTTTGAACCGTAACAGAGAGACGGTTGAAATTTAAAAAGAACCTGTATATCAAAGTCCTTTATAACATCAAGTATATAATTTTTGGAAACTAAAGGGTGTCCCCATAATTGATATAATTTAACCTATCTAGCCCTATCTTTTGAACCGTTATAGACAAACACTTGAAAATTAGACAGAATCTCCACTACTATGTCCCGTATAATAACATTTATAAATATTTAGAATTTTAACGGGTGTCTCAATAGTTGATGTATATTGATGCATATGGCCAAACTTTTGAACCGTTTTAGACAGACATTTGAAATTAACAAAGAATCTGTCCTTTAAAATAAGTGTTTAATTTAAAATTGTACATTAAAGGATGTCCCCTAGGTGATATTGTTTAAGCTATATGGCCATATCTTTGGAACCTTTACTTTTTATTACTGTGTCAGTAATAATAACTGTAAAAAAATAAAGGGTGTCCTCATATCTGACGTAATTTGTCGTTATGGATAGACATTTGAATGTACAGAACGTATTATTACTTGTCCGTTAGAGCAACAAGTATAGAAGTATTTGATTTGAGTACTATTTCTTACAGATTACTTCCTTTTAAATTTTTAGTTTAGAATTGATGCTCTTATATTTGTTTTGTAATCGGTTTTTTTTGCAAGAATTATTAAAAAAAAGTTTAAAAACTTCTGAAAGACACAAAGACTTATTTTTTCTGGGAACTAATAGCATATCTATATATATATGTATAACAATAAATGTTTGTCTGTATGTTTGTATGTCCATTATAGAATCGTGTTATGATCTTAAGCAAAGGTGTTGCCCATGAGCCGGGAAAGTTTCCAAGTTGGTTCGATTAACTTCCGACAGGTGGCGCCACATAAAATTACTCAAAATTAATTAAATCTTAAGATGTCCATTTGATGATGGTATGATCTTTAGCAAAATTGTTGCGTATGAACCGACGGAGGTTCCTAAGTTGGTGGGGTTAATTTTCGACAGGTGGCGCCACAAAAATTACTCAAAACGAATTAAATCGTAAACTGTGCAATTGATCATGCTATGATCTTTAGCATAGTTGTTGCGAATGAGCCGATGAAGGATTGTAAATTGGTGCGATTAATTTCTGACAGGTGGCGCCACTGAAAATTACTGAAAATTAATTAAAACGTAAGCTGTGCATTTGATGATGGATTGTATGATCTTTAGCAAAATTGTTGCGCATGAGCCGACGGAGGTTCCTAAGTTGGTGGGGTTAATTTTCGACAGGTGGCGCCACAGAAAATTGCTCTTTTTTCTGAAAAAGTGCTGAAGGGAAAATTTTGAGGTAGTCAAATAGAGCTAAAAATAGCGCGGAAAGAGTTAAGTTGGCATCGCTGAATACAACACTAATGTTTGCTTAGGGCCAGCAACGCGGACTGGGTCAGCTAGTAATTTATATAATTATACAAAATTTATTTTGAAACAAAATCTTTTAAAACAAAAAAGTTATAAGCATTTAAAAAAATACAAAGAAGGTCCCTGTTCTCTGTGATAATGTTAGAATAGGGCAGTAATATTTTTGGCTCCCAATCTACTCCCGCATTTACTTTCAAATGTGTAATGTAACTTTGAAATCGCTTACCATAACAAAATGATTTTTGGCCCCCTTATCAAAATACGTGCCACAGTGCGGTGTACGAAAGAAATAAAAATAATCAGTTTGATCTTTCAAGTATTTTTTTAATTTATTAATATTTATTATTTTATAGGAGGGTAACCGATGGGTCTTTTTCAACCCCCTTCGTTCCTCAATGATATCTGGTATCCGCCTGGAAATTAACGATTTGCTTACTTTCTTTGAGTCTCTTGCTGTGACTAGCCTTTTAATCTCGACTGTAGTGATTTCAGTCTGGCGACTGATACATGTCGACATTCTTCCTCATCACAGAGTCTATGGTAAATGCTAATATTTGCTTAAGGCTAGGTATCCACAGCATCTCCATATAATATATGTCTGCCCGTGATCAAAACCTTTTTTATGTTATACCTTTTCCAAGCACAATCTGCAAGTATCGTCATACCTCGATTTTTTAACTTGGCCAGATAATAGATGAGAGTCCGTGACCTGCCGCTAACTCGGTTAACCATTTTTAGGTATTCAGATTATATCCAAGCTCCTTCTTGGTCTTCCTGCCAAGTTGTAGTGACAAATTCCAGAGTCTTTGGTGGGAATCGAACGCACAACCCGGGACTGGTAGACTAGCACACTACCTACTAGACTATCAAGGCACCCCGATTTATCAGTAAGATGTATTTATAACTATTTTTATAAAAGCTTTTTTTTTGAATTGCAAATAAATTTTTGGGATTAATCAGCTGTCCGTTTAATCGATTATTTGTTTCAGAAAAAAAATTATTTTTCTTAAGTAGCTTGTAATGGCTCCACGTATACGTAGCCAATTTGGAAATATACTAAATAAAAAAAATTAATAATTATTATATTGTCAATTTATATTTATAATAAGAACTATATTATTGCCAAGCTTATATACTAAATATTCGAATGTTTCCGATTATTCGTTTTTTTTATTTGTTTACCCTCTCATAAGTTTTGTAGTAAATTTTTAATTATAAATTTTTATTAATAAATAAAAAATAACAATTTTCGTGCAATTGATTTTGTAACGAAAATTTAGAATTAATTTAAACCAATCGATTATTCGATTAGTATTTTAAAAAATAAAATTTTTTTATTCTATATATTTTTTTATTATATATTTTTTTTTTTTGCTAAACAAAGCAATCATTTTTTGTATTGTTAAGTGAAATAATGTATTTTTAAGTACATTTAAAATTAAGATAAAGACGTTAATCGGTCATTCGATTATTGACTTAAATAGCCAAACGTTTATTCGAGTAACTGCCTAATTTTTTAAGAAGTATTTAATAATAACACATTATAATTCTGAAATACTGTATTTTAAATTACGTTTAAAATTATCAATAAGACGTTAATCGGTAATTCGATTATTGGCTTATACTGTCAAACGCTTATTCGAATAATTGCCTATTTTTTAAGAAGTAATTAATAACAACTCCTTATAATTCTACTTGTTTTTATATGCTGTTTTCGTATTGTTATTAATTTTTTTTTTTTTGGAAATAACCGATTATTCGATTAATCGAATATTAAAAAAAAAACTATTAAACACTCTTTTAACTTCTTCAAGATGTTTAAAAACTAAGTTTTATATGATGCTAACTAAATTTTTTTAATATTATAGTGGCATTCCAGAAAAATTGTAATCTTATATTTTAATTTGATCGATTATTCGTATTTTAGTTTATCTTAAAATATGTTGTTAGTTAAAAGTTTGCCTTTTAAATTTATAAATATTTATAAATATATAAATAAATACAGATTTTGGAAAAAAACAAATTTTGTAAATAAATTCTTAATTTCAGAATCCGTTTTAATTAATCGATTAATCGGTTAACTAACAATATTAATGAAATGATTTTCCTGCAAAAGACCCACTATTCAATTATTACTTATTCTATTCTGAGACAATAAAATTTTCGATTAAATTTAAAAAAAATTTGCAGTAAAACATTACTTTTAATCAGATAACCAATTGGGTTCTTGTAATCATAAATAAATATGTAACCATTTTTTAAAAAAAAAGTGTATTTTTTGTTATCACTGCAAGTTAATTATTTTCTATATTTTTTTTTATTTATAAATTTTCTGAAATTAATCGATTAATCGGTTATTCGAATAATTTTTGTAAAATTATAATCTAAGAGTATTTTATTTTTATTGATTATTCGTATTTTAGTTAATCTTAACATAAGTTTTTAGTTAAAATTTGATTCTTTGTTTAAATTTACAATTAAAAAACTTAATAAATATAAATTTTGTAAATAAATTCTTAATTTTAAATTAATCGATTATTCGGTTAACTAACAATATGCTAAACTTATTTAATTAAATGATTTTGCTGCAAAAGACATAATCTATTCTGAGTCAATAAAATTTTCGAATAAATTAAATAAAATTTGCAGTTAAGCAACACTTTTAATCGGTTAACCAATTGGGTTCTGGTAATCATACGGGTAAATATGTAGCCAATTTCTTAAAGAAATGTATTTTTTGTTATAAAAGTTATTACTGCAGCTACTTATTTTCTGTAACTTTTTTATTTATAAATTTGCCGAGATTAATCGATTATACGGTTATTTGAATAATTATTCTAATAATTTTTTTCTTACCTTATTTTAAATATAGATCTTGTAAATCATTTTTGATTATCTGCAAAAGACTCACTGTTTAATTATTACCTATTCTATTCTGAGACAATAAAATTTTCAACTAAATTAAATTAAATATGCAGTTATGCAACAATTTTAATCGGTTAACCAATTGGGTTCTTATGATCATAAATAAATATGTAACCAATTTTTTTAAGGAAGTATATTTTTTGTTATAAAATTTCACTGCAAGCTACTTATTTTCTATAATTTTTTTTATTTATAAATTTGCTGAAATTAATCGATTAATCGGTTATTCGAATAATTTTTTTTTTCACTTTTCTATCTTATTTTAGATCTTTTAAATCATTTTCAATTATCTTTTATTGCTTTTACACATTTTTAAAGTCTTTAATGATTTAATCTGAATTGATTCTTACAAGCGGTGTTTGTCATTGTATTGTTGTATTTGAATGTTTTTATAACCATTTATAAAAATATTTAAGCTGACTTTTTTTTTATTACTTGTACAGTTTTTACATACAAAAAAGCACAATATGTATAATAACAACAACTAACTAGGTGACAATTTTTCAAAGGGATTAATGATGTTCGAAAAACAAAAGACCCATAGTGAGATCAACACAAAAGGTTTAAGTACTTTCTACGAGTATATTCACATTTTTGTTTAAAAAATCTCCAATAATTTTTTGTTTACCCATAAAAAAAACTTTATTTTTACATTTAAGCCTTTTTCCCTTTTTATTGTTCTCCTTCTTTGATTTTATTTCCAAAGAAAATACTTTAATGTCGATGATGTTTTTAACGAAAATCGAACAATTCCAAATAAACATAAAATTAAATCCTCTAAGGAATTGAAACAAAAGAACAACTAAATAAAAAGCGAGGTTTTTGTTTTCTCTTTTTTTTTAAAAAAAGTTTAATTTGGTTGGCTTTTTTATTTCTTCGATTTTATGTATTGGAAACTTTTTAAATCGAAATCCGCTTAAGAGTTTTTCAATTTCACTGCTATTGTTATTATTTGTATTTTTTTTAATTTTAGGAAATACAGGAAATGGTTAAAAAATAAAGTTGTTGTAAAAGAAGGCATTTTCTCTTAGTGCCACTCCGTAACCACCAGCTAAATAAACCAAATTCCCAAAATGCTGGAAAACCAAAAAATAAAAATAATTAAAATTAATTTTTAAAAGAGGAAACGGAAAGGTGTTTAATTATTAAGGAATATATTATTAAGGGGGTTGGTAAAACTTCTGAAAATTTATTATAACCTATAAAATCTCCAAGCTGACTGAATGCGTTAATTTAGTTCTGGTTAAATTTAAGCAGTGGATTCATAGAACTTAAGAAATTAAAATTTTTATTGATGTATTATTTTATCCGGAGTTGTCTGGGCTACTTCTAGAATCTTCTTAGCATACACCAGCATTTTTATAAAACGAACTTTGGAGATAAAACATGTGTTTAGATCTGCACAACAGTACCAACTGCTGGCTCCTATCAATCAAATCTGTTAACCAAAGTTACACAACAAAAATATTTTTTTATATCTGCGAATAATTTTAGAGATTATTATGAAGTGACACATGTGATTTGTCAATATAAATCAGCATTTTTCTAGGGTCTTTTTAAATTAATAGAAACCAGTATATGAAAACACACAAAACGTTTCGCAAACGTTTCATGCAAAGGTACAAATTTTAAAAAAAATTTTTAATCGTTGTGTACATGAGTAAGACCATAACAAATACTTTTGGACAGGCAAAGATCGCAAATATAACAATTGAGTTTTCACTCATTTGCTGACCTTGATATACAATACAATTACAATCGTACAATTGCGAACAAAACAAAAGATAGAGAGAGTCTTACTAGGCTCTATCAAACACCTTAGAAATGTCCTAGCTATGTCTACACCACTTCTAAGAGCAAATCGAACATGTCTCGAACACAACATCCTGAATAAAAGCCACATTAGTGGTCTCTTCGTAAACTGTTTGAGACTCTAAGTGATTCACAAGTTGGAAGTTTACCATGTTTGTCATTACTTTAAAAAATACAGAACAAACTGCAATTGGGTGTAAGGTTAGGTTAAGTCGACCGGCGCGGCTTATATATACATTAAGGTCCATTACCTCTACAGTTTCCTATAGAACTCCATTATCTTCAATCCTTAAGAATTACCTGTAGCTTCTCGCGAATCCTCTCAGGCTAGTCATTGCCTTATCCATAAGGCAGTCCAGGTTCTGAAAGAATCTTTTCCCCATTTATTTGAGCCTGTGTTTTTGCTGATCAAGGTAGTCGCAGAGAAGGTATTGAACTGACTCTTCTTCCTCCTTCTTATGCAGACAGCTTCTGCAGCTCTCGCCACATGAGATTCCCATGCACACTATCTCTTTAGGGCCAGGAGTACCTTCTACCCTTCCTTAAAGCTTGAGGTGACCTTTCTTATCCTTATCGATTGTACCATCTACAAGTTGCACTCCACCTGCGAGCCATTTCTTTTAGCGACCATTCGCGTAAAGTGTTTGATAATTCGGCCAGGGTTTACTTCTTTCCCCCAGTGCACTAATCACATTCAGGTTCGAACCGTTTGTCGGATATTGATGACACATATCGCATCTACGGATACTTTCATGCCCTAGAACCCAAACAATAATATATCGCTAATAATTTATCGCTAATAATCGTGTTGCGAACTTTGGAAAGGGATAGGAGTAGATAAGACAGATAGTAAAGCTTCGCTTATGGCAACACTGCAATTACACAATGTGATTATTTCTAGAACACTGTTGTAAGCGACTGTTGTGTTATTTAGGCGAATTAGTTTGATGTTGGCAAAGCCAATTTACAATAATTTTATTTCGCCGGCAATTTAGTGGTATGTGGCAATACCGGCGAAGGAGGGCACTGTGATATACATTATTATAAAGAGAAATCAAAACATATCGGAAAAATTAATGTTGCTGGGGCTGAGTATTGCCCTCGTGCCTACTGCTTTAGTAGTCATCGTGCTAACCAAATGAACGTCAGAATACATCACGACTGTTCTACTTTGGAATCAAGGCTGTTAATATGTGGTAAGTGTCAAGGTTATTAGAATCAATCCTTTTAGGGAATCAGCATGTATCACAGACTTTAAATATTGTTAATATCATAGTTGTTCGGATGATTTGAAGCACTGGAAGCACTTTGTATTCCGCCAGGTTATAATCGCTTGCAAATTGATCAGCATGAAAGTTTGCTTTATTCAACAATTGAATAACACAGTGCAACATGAAAAAAATAACCATATACGGATACCACTACGTCATAAAAGACCAAAAAAAAAAGACCCCTGTCTCCCAGTTTTGCCCAAAGTCCTCCAGGTTTTTTTTTTATGGGCCCTCAAAGATGTGGAGCCTCGATATCATTTTTGCAAAAAAGGTTCATTTACTCAAGCTCATATTTTGCAAACCGTTTGAAATTTTGATATACTCTCTGAGGCAAAGTTGTAGCTCTTGTCATAAAGAACAAAAATTGTGAACGTATAAAATCAAAAAAACTTCATCTTCAAGGTCAAAATCGCAAAAAACTTTAAAAAATTCAAATTTTTTTGCCTTTTTCCCCTGTTCAGGTCCATAGGTAGCAAACCGTTCAAAATTCAAGGAAACTATCAACTACAAAAATGAACCTAAGATCTCAATAAACAACTTTCTAGAACATATGAACTTCCTTGGAATGATTCTTAACACCGTTTAGGTAGCGCTTAGGTAGCCGCAAAAGTGAAAAAATTACACAGTGTGTAAAGGGTTGATCGCGCCATTAAAGGAGTACCAAAAACTCTTAGATACTTCTATTTAAGGAGTAACTCCAAAATGGTTATGTGTGCAAAATGGTTATGTGTCTTAGAGGCCTGTAGTCTGTAGTGGTAAGAGCACTGCATTAATACCAATATGATTATACCACTCAGCCCAGAAGACTTACTCATTTCTAAATCCGCGATAATATATTATATATCCAATGGCATAGTTGCTCGGATGATTTGAAGCATTGGGAGTGGTTGTATTTCGCCAAGTTATAATTGTTTTCAAATAAGTCAGCATGAAAATTGGCGCTATCGAACGATTGAATAAATGCTTAATCGCGCTTTTAAAGGAGTACCAAGTATTCGTAGATATGTCTATTTGAGGAGTAACTCCACTCTTTTAAGGAATAATCACTAGTAGTGCAAGATGGTTATGTGTCTTACAGGCCTGTAGTCTGTAGTGGTATGGTTATTCTTGTAATCAAAGACAATGGATTAGATCTCTTTTTTTGGATTGGATTTTACATCGAAATGGAGTTTAGATGAAGTCTTTAATTTCAGATTCTTAGAACGAATACATGTAATTAAATACTATTTTTTTTGTGCACCCTGTTCAGCTTTTTTTATAAAATATTTTCCATCAGCATTCCCCCAATTGCTTAACAATAAAAGAAACAAATAAAAATACATGATTTTCTTTTTTTTATGGTGAACATCATCTTGTTGCAAGAAATTTCTGTACAATTTTGTTGTCTCTTATTGTTTCTCGATTTTATGTTCTTCATCAGTCGATTTCAGTTATTTTATTTATTTTTGTCGTCTGCAACAAATCAACATTGTGATTTTCTCACCCAAAACTCAATTTAAATCAAATTTAACTATGTCGTCTACTAAAAATTTCTAGAAGAATATCTTGTCTTACTGTCAATTTCAGGCAAGCAACAACAAGAAAACTGTGTTTAGGAAAATCTAAAATTCTAGAAGAATTTTCTTTCTTTTGCACAGCACTTTACTTTTTTCGATGGTTTCTGCTCTTGTATGGGGTTTGTTAAGGCATTTTATGTGCAGCTCAATTTTCTTTACTGTTCGGGGGCAAGTTGTAAAATTTGTTATTTAAAGTTTTCGAAATCAAATTAGTAAATTTAAGGTTTTTGGGGAAAAATTAAAATGGGAGGAATAAATGGTGTTATTTTGCATTTAAATGTACTTTTTTAATATTGATCGAAATTTTCTGTCAGTTTAATAACCCAAAATATAAAATCGCTAAAAAAAATTATTTTAGGACCTTGGATTTTAGTTTTTTTTTTTTAACGAAGCATGGCTCTGTGACAACTGTACCCGATGGTCCACATAGCTAAACTCAATTTCTTTTGGGAACAACAACAATTCCCTTTATTATATTACTTTGAGTGCCGCAGCTAGCTCGCTGTAACTTAGCCTGACAGATTAATTATCCAAAAATTTATTAGCGGTCTCTCGTTCTATTACACGAATGGCTTGGACGTTATTAACTTAAAGTAAAATCTTTCTGGATTATACGCAAAGCATCGCTCTTTAACGGCGCCTCATCACGGTGTACACACCAAGGTCTACAAATACTAAATAAGACTAACTGAAAGCTACTTACGGGATGGCTTAGCTGTCATTGTAGTCTCCGTTACCATAAAAGGAAGTACAGTGATCAATATTTGCGGGTACTGTGAGCTGCACGATGAGACTTCGGAATAAGTACTTTGTGCGTTTTCTGCCTTAAGGTATCGTAGAACTAAATTCCTAGGAGAGACTATAATGTATTTAGGGCTTGTGAGTGACCTCTTACCGTACACGATTACTAGCTTAATTCGTAGCCTAGAACTTGTTCGGGTGAACGTAAAGGCTGTACAAAAGATCCCTTGCGTCGGGCCTTGCCTAACCAAATCAATTATCCACTTTTATATCATACATATAATAAAATAGTAACTCATTTTCTCTCTGTCTATCTTTCTGTTTGTGTTCGCATCACGTAAAAACTACTGGATGGATTTTAAAAAAATTTTGTGATAAGGTACCCTGGTATCCTGATTCCAATATAGGATACTATGTTTTCGCAAAAATATCTTATTTCCAAGAAAAAGTGGGAGAAAAATCAGTGAAAGTACGCCAATTATTTTACTGCATACTTTAAGGCATCTTTTATTTTTGAAAGCGGTATATTTTAAACACGGCTGTGCAACAGATGGCGCTGTCTTAAGATAATGACAAAATATGAATTACTTATTGCCAAATAGCCAAATGCATAAATTTTGGATTTTTACTTTGTGGAATTATAAAAATATTTTAAAAATCTTTTACAGAGTTTTATCACAATGGACCTACGGGTCTCTGAATGGATGTCCCATTTCTGGCACAATCCTTGTAACCTACAAAGGTTTACAATAATTTGTTTTAGAATGTTTTAGAATTTTATATAAGTTTAGAATTTTATCCAGGGATGGATACCTTTATATAAAGTAAATTGGTAAGAGTCTTATAATTTACATAAATTAAATTGATAAGAGTCTTATAACAGCAAGTATCTTATATAAATATGCTTGCCTTGCTTTTAAAAAAATGGACCAATGGTGCCTCCACTCCAAAATCCACATCAAACTGCCACTCTTTGTAGACGCATTGGCTTCCCGAAACTGACATGCGGGTTTTCTGAACTTCAGATGCAGCAAAATTGTCATGGAATCGAAAATACGGCTCATCAAGCAAAAGACAGGTTTTCGAAAAAATTCTATGTTTGATTGGAGCTTCTGCAACTTAAAGCGACTCATTTTGGTCCGTGCAGGTGCGATACTGTCTGATAGTATCAAGATTATATATGAATTAAAACTATACTTGGATTTCTACCAGCCGCTAGATTAAATTAGACTAAATAAAACTCCCAATTATTGATATTAAGTTGTGGATTGATGGGTTTGATAATGAAGAATTGGTTTAGAAGGGAGATAATTTTATCAAATTGATTTAAATATAATGATTTATGAAGGATAAAAACATAACCCTTATTTGTTAATAGAATGTTCTGGAACTTCATGCAATACTGTAGATCTAAGATTACTTGTTAATAATATTTCATCATGCAAAGGCTTTTCCCGATTGCTCCACCTCGACACTAAGCACAATAATGTAATCAATTCAAAAGATTTCTTGTCGATATTTAAACTCAATCCGAAGGGGTTTGCGGCTCTTCGCAAACGTACATAAAACATCGATTAATTGTAAATTTCTCTTTCATTTCCCTTGAGTTATTTCAGATATTGATGTCGCTGCCCGGATGCATAAGTTAATTGAGCAAACTCAGCCGAAAATGTCATTAGCTGCCATTGCGATCAGTTCCATTTAGTCTACGTTTAAATCGGCAAATAAATAATTCAAATACTTAAATTGAGATCGAGATTCCATATAGAAATAAAATACTTGCCTGTAGAGAAATAGGAAAATTCTCCTTAAACATAGTTAATTATATGAAAGAAATGAAAATAATGACAAATTTATCGAAAATACGTGCATATAGGTGAGCGTGTAAAACCCTAAAAGTTAAAAGTGGTTTTACACGGCGTGTATTTGTCATATGACTTGTGACTTTTCCATGTGTAAATTCTATACATGTCGTGTGAACCCTTTCAAACATAACATGTGTGTTTTCCATGCGTACAATACATATGACATTTTTCATTTAGAACGTGTTTTATTTTGATGTGACAAAGCATCTGACATCCTGTAATGCCAACTTGATATTTTGTTATTTTATGCTTTTTGTGGTACCAAAAGCGCTAAAAATGTGGTAAAAGCACTAGGTTTGCATCTTTGCATCAGCTGTGGTTGCATATAAAAAACTGTGTGGCGGCAAAATTATATGTTATAGGTTATGTCACATGTAATTACACATGTACGTTTGAAAGCAAAAATTAAAAACGTATGTAAAATGATTATTTTGACAAACACATGACATTATATATGGATTATCAAACTGACAAGTCATGAGACAAACACACGCCGTGTAAAACCACTTTAAGTAGCTATCCACACAAGTGAGTGTGACTGTCGAATCACTCGACATCCGATAAAAGAATAAATTTACATTTACAACCAAAATTTATTTAGTACAATTTAAGTACAAAAAGTACAATTTAAAAATACGGTTGGTACAATCTGAAAATTTCATTTACCATCCCTGGTCTGTAATTAAACTAAAGGGGAACAATCATCACAGTTCCAATATTAGCGATTAAATTTATCTTAACAATTCATTCTTTAAAATATGAATGCACATACATACGAGTATATGCGGTCAGCACATCTACGAGCCTACAGCCCGTGTAGGCTCCTTCATAATATACTCGTATAGCGCTGCTATTTTCCAATTCGCTCTAATAAAATTAAATTGCTGTCTTAAGAAGTCTCAAACCAAATCAGTCACCATAAAATTTCTTATTTAACCACAAACTTTCCTCGTCTCCTTTATAGTTTTTTTTCAGATTTTATGGCTTAGATATTTAAAGAATTGCAGTGTCCTGTTTACCATCACTTTAGCACGATTTTTATGACTCTTTATATATGAGTGTAGTACATATTTATTGTCAATGATTTTGTTTTTAACTTTTATTTAACTTTATATTTTTAACGACCGCGACACTTAAATGCAAAATATAAATAAATCTGTGTTTTATTGCTGTTTAAAAGAAGATTCACTTAATTTTTACAATCGATAATAAATTTTATTTCCGTTTAATCTTGTTATTGAATCAGACGGTTTTATGATTTCATGACAATTTAGTTTAGGTTGTATTAAATGTTGTTTAGTTAATTATGAGTTAAAAGCCAAATTGTTTAAGTCTAAAAAAATCATTATCGAATGGAGTTTAAACAAGTAAGAGTGCTATATTCAGCCATGCCGAATTTTATATACCCTTCATGGTGAAGTATTGTTAAATATAACCTTACAATAACATACAATCGGTTTTTAATTATATGATTTTTAACTTCATGATTAGAACTACACACTGTGTAATTTTTTAAGTCATGGCAAATTAACCATATACGGACACCACTTCGTCAAAAAAGACAAAAAAAAAAGACCCCTGTCTCCCAGTTTTGTCCAAAGTCCTGCAGGTTTTTTTTATGGGCCCTCAAAGATGTGGGGCCTCGATGTCATTTTGTACAAAAAATTATCATTTCCTAAAGCTCATATTTTGCAAACCGTTTGAAATTTTAATATACTCTCTGAGGCAAAGTTGTAGCTCTTGTCATAAAGAATAAAAATTGTGAACATATAAAATCAAAAAACTTCATCTTCAAGGTCAAAATCACAAAAAACTTTAAAATATTAAATTTTTTTTACCTTTTTTCCCCTGTTCAGGTCCATAGGTAGCAAACCGTTCAAAATTCAAGGAAACAATCAACTACAAAAATGAACCTAAGATCTCAGTAAACAACTTTCTAGAATATATGAACTTCCTAGGAATGATTCTTAACAACTTTGCCTCAGAGAGTATATCCAAATTTCAAACGGTTTGCAAAATATGAGCTTGAGTAAATGATAATTTTTTTGCAAAAATGACATCGAGGCCCCACATCTTTGAGGGCCCATAAAAAAAACCTGGAGGAATTTTGGCAAAACTGGGAGACATGGGGTTTTTTTTTGGTCTTTTATCACGTAGTGGTGTGCGTATATGGTTATTTTTTTCCGTGTTGTACTGTGTTATAATATAAAGAATAACAAACTATGTATTATAAAGGTTATATAATAATTGATAAATTAGAAAAAATAATTAAAAAAAAAAGATTAAATAAAACCTTTCCACCTGTGGTGAATGGTATAATAATAGATTACTCAGTAGATAGAATATATTTAAATATAATTCTTGCAAAAAAAAACTGACTTCAAAGCCGATAGAAGGGCACCAATTCTAAACTAAAAATGTAAGAAGTAATCAGTAAAAATTAGATTCAAACCAAATAAAAATAAACGCCAAAATTAGAGGGAAAAAAGTAATGACAATGTGAATCTCAAGCCTCTCCCTATTACTGTTCAATAGTTAAGCTATTTTCACCAGCATCTGTCTTTTATTGAGACACCCTTCAAGCCTCTGTCTATAACGGTTTCAAAGATAGAGCCACATAGATCAAATAACATCAGCTATTGGGACACCCTTTAACTTACTATTTTAAATAAAAGACCTGTTGTTATAGAGGAATCAGCCACAAAGATTCTGTGTAAATTTCAACTATCTGTCTATAACCGGTTCAAAAGTTTGGTCTTATATATCAAATTACTTGACCTATTGGGACACCCTTTAATTTACAATTTCAAACATTTATACTTGTTATTATACCAAAGAGAGTAGTGGACATTCTGTTTAATTTTCAAGTGTTTGTTTTAACGGTTCAAAAGATAGGGCCATACAGATCAAATTACATAATTTATGGGGACATCCTTTAGTTTCTAAATTCAAATTGTATACTTGCTAAAGTGGACTTTGCAATACAGGTTCCTTGTAAATTTCAGCTGTCTGTGTACAACTGTTCAAAAGTATGTATGGCCATATACATGAAATTAAATGGACTATTGGAGCACCCTTTAATATATAACTTTTAATATATATAATTTTTATTAGAAATGTCATAGTAATCGACATTCTGTGAAATTTTAAAGGTTTTGTCTATAAGGGTTTAAAAGATAGGCCCTTATAGGGCCTATATTTGTATATAGGCCCTTATAGGGCCTATATTTGTATACCCTTCACCACAGGTGAAAAGGGTATATATAAGTTTGTCATTCCGTGTGTAATTTCTACAATATTCATTTCCGACCCCATAAAGTATATAGTATATATTCTGGATCCTTATACATAGAGAAGTTGATTAGCGATGTCCGTCTGTCCGTGTTAGTGTTGTAATGCCGTTTGCCAAGGCACCAGAAGAGATACAAAAAATTTAAGCACACCAATCTATCAGGTATAGCTTCGAAAATTTTGGTATTGCAATTCAGCAATATCGGATCATTCCTTTGGAGGCTGTGGGCCAAAAACCACGTCCACCTATATTTTTTTTCACGTTTTTTTAAATTTTTTTCGGCTTTAATGATTCTCTTTTGTCTTTTTTGTCAAATAAATATTAGACTGCGACAGGTAGATCGCAAGGAGTGCATGCAGATATCGGAGGATCAATAACCCCCTGCGAGGGCCGATTTTTATTTGTTTTTAGATTGGTAGGGTTTATCTGCTTTGATTTGTATTAGAGACCTTTATAGAATGCAATAGCCAATTGCATTGAAGGTAGCCAATGGTCCCACATGGTACCCACTGGTAAATAGGAGCAGTTAAAAGGCACATGGGGGATCAATATGAGGAATTTTTTTTTGTAAGGATTTATTTTTGCTTTAGTTTGAACATCCTAACTCAATATAGATTGCAGAAAAGTCCTAAATTTAACAGAAAAATTTCAATAAAATTAAAAAAAAAAATTTAATAAAATTTTTACAGAAAAATATTGGAAAAAAAATTTTTTAAAAAATTTACGAATAAAATTTCACAAAAAATTTTTAAAAAAGTATTTTTACAAACAATTTTCGAAAAACTAAAACAAAAATTTCAATATTTCTTTGAAAATGAAAATCATGACTGTAACATAACATAATTTTAATATTATAGAATATACATATGTATGTACATATGTATGTATGTGTGTATATAGAGTAACATATTTTTTTAAAAGCGTTTCATTTTTAAATAGATGAGATCTCTGTTTTAAAACCACGAGGCATTAAACACATAGACATCATCAGGATACCGAATAAAAACTGTCAAAAATAAAATACACACGTTTATAGGTAAACGTTTATTTTAAAGTCAGTATAGCTTCATGGCTACATGACCGTTGTGGCTGTCGTCAACTTAGGCTTATTTCTGTTTTATTCACAAAATTGTAAATTACAAATTGATACAAATTTTGGAGGAAATATTTATAATTTTTGAAAAAGTTATTTAATTTTATAAAAGCAAAATAAGTATTTCTACAACAATGTCAGAGTTTACGATGTAGCTGTCGTCTTCAATATCATTAAGTAGCTGACAACACGGCAACAATTGTAGCCAACGAAATTTGTTTGTCTTCTATTTCTTTAAAGCATGAATAATGATTTTTTCTCATACGACTTTATTTAAGTAAAGAGTCAACAATATGGATAATGCTGTACATGTCTGTATAAATAAAATCACCGTGGTGAAGGGTACAGAAGATTCGGCACGGCCGAATATAGCACTTTTACTTGTTTTTATTACTTTCTGTTGTTAGAAGCTATAGTGACGCAATTTTTTAAAATTTTATATTGGTGCCCTTTACGGTTCTAAATACACCCTTTAACTGTTGTTAAAACGGGACCCAACTGTAAGCATAAACCGTCAAATGAAGAAAAAAAAAATTAAATCAGTTCCGAAATGGCTGAGTTCTGCGGGCACGTACATGAAAAAAGCAAAATTTAGCTAAAAAATTTTCGGGAAATTTTTCACTTTTGCGGCTACCTAAGCGCTACCTAAACGGTGTTAAGAATCATTCCTAGGAAGTTCATATGTTCTAGAAAGTTGCTTATTGAGATCTTAGGTTCATTTTTGTAGTTGATTGTTTCCTTGAATTTTGAACGGTTTGCTACCTATGGACCTGAACAGGGGAAAAAAGGTAAAAAAAATTTAATTTTTTAAAGTTTTTTGCGATTTTGACCTTGAAGATGAAGATTTTTTGATTTTATATGTTCACAATTTTTGTTCTTTATGACAAGAGCTACAACTCTGCCTCAGAGAGTATATCAAAATTTCAAACAGTTTGCAAAATATGAGCTTGAGGAAATGATCATTTTTTGCAAAAATGACATCGAGGCCCCACATCTTTGAGGGCCCATAAAAAAAACCTGGAGGACTTTGGGCAAAACTGGGAGACAGGGGTCTTTTTTTTTGGTCTTTTATCACGTTGTACATTTGCCTTCCCTTCTAATACAGTAAAATGGCAATGATTCCGATTTAACAATTATGTCACGTTCACCTTACAACAGTACATTTTTTCCACTCTTTAGAATTATTTAATCTCTTCTCTTATTATGACGTGACATCAGCTAAAGGAGGGCGGTTTTCACAACTTACCAATAGTAGTACGTTATCGTACACATTATCAGCTTTTGGTTATTATAAATGTACGTTAAGAAAAATTTTTCTGATCATCCTAGCAGATGATCTTACATTTATCCTTGAATTCCAGGTTAAATATTTTAAGTTGCCATATTTTCACTGGTATCTAAATTTTACCAAAAATACCTTTAACTATCGGAAACTTTGAAAATCGCCTTTAATGTTTAAAGATTTTTAATGAAATTTTTAACTTATGAGGTTAAGTTAAAAATGGTGTTTATGTTATGTCATTTTTTAAATTTGAGGAATTTCAACCCTTTATCAGCATTTTTAGAAAGTTTTTTTTTAAGTCTAATTTCAACTTCTATTAATAATATATCTATCACTTAAATACCTAAAAATTTTCTTCCTGATCAAATTCTATTATTTTTTTATATTTTTTGCCGTAAATATTTTTCTATGCAAAAATATTTGTTATTCTTGTTTATTTTCTTGCTGAAATTTTTTGTTGAACATAAACCCGAAAGTCTCTCTTTTTGTCACAAGCGTAAGTACCTCAATGCATAATAAATGAAAATAAATATGTTTTAGAAATATTTATTTATGTATATTTAAGTGTATTAAATATGTTGGCTATTTTGGGTGTGTGTGTGTGTGTGTAGCTGGTAAATAATTTATATTTGACATTTTTGACTGATTTATAGATTGTTGCCGGTCAGTTGGCTGACTCTATGCTTGTTTGCGTACGTGTGTGTCTTTCCCTTTGGATACTAATAGTGAATAAATAAAATCAACAAATATTTATGCAACATTTTGTGGCATGTTAAACAAATTTTGCTTCAACGTGTTCATTTTATATTTTAGTTGGCTTAAAAATATAGAAAAAATACTCTAAAGTTAAAGTTAATTTGGGACAAATTAGGATTTGGGACAAATTGAAATTAGAAATTTTTAGGAAATTTTAGGAAAGATGGATAAATATAATTATCTGACCAACTCTAGTTTTAATGGGAAAATCGAAAATACATTCATGGTTTTGTCGCCTCTTGTATCGAAAGCAATTGTTTGCTAAAATTACTACTTTAACTTTTTCTGTTTAAAGAAATAAATTTATTTTCAACAAAAATCTATCCTTTACACAAAATTCAGTTCTTTGTAAAATAAACTTGATTTTTAGAGCTACAGTTTACCACTTTTACCCAACTGCCTACTTTTTCAAGACGTTATGAAAATTTCATTAGAAGTAGTATTTCCCGTACCGTTTTTAACAAAAAAAAACTATAATTGTAATTTTATTGAAACAAATAGTTTTTTTTTTAACAAAAAAAAAACCACTTGCTTAAGCTCACTTTTCACAAAATAACTAACAAAAAGTTTCATTTTTTACAAAAAGATTATCCTTCACAAAAACTATCCTTTTCACAAAAACTCTTCTTTTCACAGAAAAAAAAAATCCCACAAAAAATTTACTTTTTTTATAAAAAGTCTCTTGTTTTACCACATAGCCGTATTGAAAAAAAATATTTTTCACAAAAAGTCCCTTTTCACAAAAATATTCTTTTTCACAACGAATAAAAAAATCCCTTTTTCACAAAAAGTTATTTTTTTAACAAATAAAATCTTTTTTTTTTCACCAAAAGGGCCCTTTTTTAAAATAAGTTACTTTTTTAACAAAAAATTCGTTTTTTCACAAAAACTTCCTTCTTACATACAGACATCTTTTATGGCACCCACCTTAACGTAAGTCCTTTTTCCACAAAAAATTTTTTTTTTATAAAACGTTTCTTTTTTCACAAAAATTTCTTTTTTTTTAACAAAAATCGATTTTTAAAAAAAGCCCTTTTTCAGAAAAACTCCTATTTTACAGAAAGATAAAGTCCCTTTTCCACAAAAAAAGTCCCTTTTTCACAAAAATATCCTTTTTTCACAAAAAGATCCTTTTTTTACAAGTTATTTAAAAAAAAATCTTTTTTTACACAAAGTTCATTCTTATACCCCTCAACGACACCTGTGGTGTAGGGTATATATAAGGTTGTCATTCCGTGTGTAATTTCTACAAAATTCATTTCCGACCCGATATAGTATATATATTATGGATCCTTATACATATGTCCGTGTTCGGTAAGTAATGTCATTTGTCAAGGCACCAGACGAGATACAGATAGTTTTAAGCCCACAGATCTGCCTGTCATAGTTTCGAAAATTTTGAAATTGCAATTCGGCACCATCAGATCATTTCTTTGGAGGCTGCGGGCAAAAAACCACGCTCACCTATATTTGTACATGTTTTTTTTTATTTATTTTATTTTTTTTGGATTTAGATTTCAAAGGTTTTCCTGCTTTGATTTGTATTAAAGACTAGTAACCAGGAGGTTAAAAAGGCCCATAAGGGGCCTTTTTTTGCTTTAGTCTAACAATTCTAACGCAATAAAGATTGCAGAAAATTCCTAATTTTTGCGAAAAATTATCAAGAAATTTTTAAAATTTTAAAAAAAATTTAACTTTTTACAAAAAATTTTTAAAAAATTTTTACAAAAATGTTTCCACACACTCTTTCGAAACATGGTATTGATCCTAACACTATACAGCACAGTGGGGGAGAAACAAAATATTTTGAAAATAACTCAGCCATTTGTAAAGGACTAGGCGGATTGATCCAAAATTTGGCATGATCATAGCAGAGGAGTATCTCAGCTTAATTTTTTACAGTGGGCAGCATCCCCATGCCAGGAGTCCTCAAAGTCGGGTACTCTGCCCCTGCAAATTTTTCTAGAGCTTGTCTTTTCTTAAATTTTTGTTTGATATTTATAGATAGTCTTAAAGGATTAGTTATTACCTATAAAATGATAGTTTAATCTGTAAATTATATCAAATTGGCGAGTTATTAGCATTTTAAAATTAAAATTATTAATTTTTCGATATCCTCGTCAAGTTTTTTCAAAATATTTTCAACAGTTTTTAGCATATTTTTTTTAATTTTTTCCCATAGATCGTGATCAAAATTTAAAATATTTTGGAAAAATTTCAAGATTATATCTTTTCTAAGTTAAAAACTAGACATTTTAAAAATTCAAAAATTATTTAGTTTTTGGATATTTTAGCTTTAAAAATGGCCGTCTATCTGATTTTTTTAACTTTTTCGACTTTAGCCTATATGTTCTAAAATTCCAAAGCTGGGATCGGATAAACAATAGTTCCGTAATAAAGCTATATATACACCCAACTATTGCTGAAAGTATTTCATGACTCATATGTCCATATGTGGACTTTATAATCACAAGACTAAAATATTCCAATTTTGGCATTTATTTTGGAAATTGTGTGATTTTCTTTGCCTTAATGTTGCAGATTTTTTTTTTTCGATTTAGTTTTTGCATAGCCACAGAATCGGTTAACTGATACAAAATTTTTTGAAATTTCAATTTTTTTACTTTACCCCCACTGTGCAGTGGGGCAGAATCAAAATATTTTGGAAATAAATTAGCCATTTGTAAAGGGTTATTCCGATGTAAATTTGACATATTTGAGCTTAAGCTCACGGTTTCACTTACCAGGGCTGGCGATATGAGGCCTCAAACTTGGGAACCTTGCACCTTAAAATATTTTTAGAGTTTGGCATTTCTTAATTTTTTGTTCGATTTTTAAAAATTTTATATGGTCTGGAACTACAAAATAATGATTCTATCTATATATTAGGTCTTTAAATCAACGAGTTATGCGAATTTAAAAATTACAAAATTTCAGTATCCACGTCCAGTTTTTCAAAATATTGAGTACTTTTTTAACCGACTTCAAAAAAAGAAGAAGGTTATCAATTCGTCTGAATGTTGCTTTTTATTATGTTTGTGCCCGCAGAACTCAGTCATTTCTGAACCGATTTTTTCATTTTTTCATTATTAGAAAGGAAATGCTTACAGATTGGTCCCATTTTAAAAGAAGTTCAGAATTTTGAAAATTAAAGGGTGTCCCCATACAACATACGTGTTTTTTACGTGTATTATGAACCGTAAAGGGCACCCTTTTAAAATTTTAAAAAACTGCATATCACTATAGCTGCCAATACCAGAATTAATAAAAAAATAAACTTAAAAATTAAAGGGTGTCCCCATATGTGACGTCAATTTTAATATATGGAAAATTTGAACCATTGTAGACAATCACTTAAAAATTGGACAGAATGTCCAATATTTATAATCAGAAATTAAATATTTATGATTAGAAGTTAAAGGGTGTCCCAATAGTTGATGTAATTTGATGTATATTGCAAAACTTTTGAACAGTAACAGAGAGACGGTTGAAATTTACAAAGAACCTGTATATCTAATTCCTTTATAACATCAAGTACATAATTAAAATTTGGAAACTAAAGGGTGTCCCCATAATTGATATAATTGTACCTATCTAGCCCTATATTTTGAACCGTTATAGACAAACACTTGAAAATTAGACAGAATATCCACTACTATGTCCCGTATAATAACATTTATAAATATTTAAAATTTTAAAGGGTGTCTCAATAGTTGATATAAATTGATACATATGGCCAAACTTTTGAACCGTTTTAGACAGACATTTGAAATTTACAAAGAATCTGTCCTTTAAAATAAGTGTTTAATTTAAAATTGTACATTAAAGGGTGTCCCCTAGGTGATATTGATTAACCTATATTGCCATATATTTGGAACCGTTACGTTTTAATTGCTGTGTCAGTAATAATAAGTGTAAAAAAATAAAGGGTGTCCTCATATGTGACGTATTTTGTCGTATATGGCTTTATCTGCTATATGGCTTTATTCTTCAAACACCTGAGGTGCACTAGTTTTGGGCAATTTGACCTTCTCCCTGAGGGGTGTAATGCCAAAATTGAAAAATTTTCCATAAAATATTTACAAAAAAATTTAACAATAGATCTTACGAAAAAAATTATGAAAATATTTCTTACAAAAAAGTTAAACAAAATTTTTACGAATAAATTTCAAACAAATTTTCACAAAAAAATTCTCGAAATAAATTAAAAAAAAAATCAAAGAAACATTACTATGATGAAGGGTATATAAGATTCACCAAGGCCGTATATAGCACACTTGATTTAACACAAATTACTTTTTTTTAAATAGTTCGTTTCTTTCACCAAAACTCCCATCTTACATAAAGATTCCCTTTTAACGCACCCCGTTTTACGTAAGACCTTTTTTCACAAAAATTCCCTTTTCAACAAAAAAAAATTTTTTTTTATTTTTTGAACAAAAAACAAGTTCTTTTTTTACAAAAAGTTCTTCGTTTTATTAAAAAAAATTTTTTCAAAAAATCCTTTTTCCTAAAAACTCATACTTTACTTTTTATACAACAACGACAAACTACTAAGACAATACAACACTTCTCGGAGGGAGAAAAGACGTAGAGTCAACTAATACAACACCACGACGACACGTTTTATTAGGACCAGAAATATATAGGCTAACTAACCTCTTTCAGAAGGAGGGCCTACTTGTAGCATTGAAAACCAGCAATACTCTACGACATAATCTCAAGACATCAACAGAAACAACCGACAAATTTAACAATAGCGGAGTATACAGACTTACTTGCACCTGCAACCATATATATATATAGGACAAACGGGACGAACACTAAAAACAAGGTATACAGAACACATGCGCTCGTACAAACGAAAAAGAGAGGACTCCAACTTTGCACTACACCTTGAAACTCACGAGCATATACCAAGGAAAATAGATGAATGTATGACATTGCTACATCCTAGCAAAAAAGGACGAAGACTAGACATTCTTGAAAACATGGAAATCTACAAAACGCGAACTTTTAACGGAGATTTTTTTGAGGTTAGGATTTTCATGCATTAGTATTTGACAGATCACGTGAGATTTCAGACATGGTGCCAAAGAGAAAGATGCTCAGTATGCTTTGACATTTCATCATGAATAGACTTACTAACGAGCAACGCTTGCAAATCATTGAATTTTATTACCAAAATCAGTGTTCGGTTCGAAATGTTCGAAATCGACAAATTTTGTTCAGCGATGAGGCTCATTTCTGGTTGAATGGCTACGTAAATAAGCAAAATTGCCGCATTTGGAGTGAAGAGCAACCAGAAGCCGTTCAAGAACTGCCCATGCATCCCGAAAAATGCACTGTTTGGTGTGGTTTGTACGCTGGTGGAATCATTGGACCGTATTTTTTCAAAGATGCTGTTGGACGCAACGTTACGGTGAATGGCGATCGCTATCGTTCGATGCTAACAAACTTTTTGTTGCCAAAAATGGAACAACTGAACTTGGTTGACATGTGGTTTCAACAAGATGGCGCTACATGCCACACAGCTCGCGATTCTATGGCTATTTTGAGGGAAAACTTCGGAGAACAATTCATCTCAAGAAATGGACCGGTAAGTTGGCCACCAAGATCATGCGATTTGACGCCTTTAGACTATTTTTTGTGGGGCTACGTCAAGTCTAAAGTCTACAGAAATAAGCCAGCAACTATTCCAGCTTTGGAAGACGACATTTCCGAAGAAATTCGGGCTATTCCGGCCGAAATGCTCGAAAAAGTTGGCCAAAATTGGACTTTCCGAATGGACCACCTAAGACGCAGCCGCGGTCAACATTTAAATGAAATTATCTTCAAAAAGTAAATGTCATGGACCAATCTAACGTTTCAAATAAAGAACCGATGAGATTTTGCAAATTTTATGCGTTTTTTTTTTTTTTAAAGTTCTCAAGCTCTTAAAAAATCACTCGTTATAAACGAACAGATAAACACAACCTCAGATACAATTTTCACACCACTAAAACATTCTAACGAACGAACAGACGGACACACTTACCTAGCTAACAATAAAAGACGAAAATACTAAATTATCAAATGACCTCATATAAATATATCAGGTAGCAAGCAATCTACCTGTACAAGACCATTTAAATAAACACCACCATAATGAACAATTACTTAAACTCATTACTATTTATACTAAAGCAGGTAATACTAACTCTCCAGTACCATTTTAAAAGGGGCATGAAAATGACGTCTTTACGTCGAAAGCGCTCGCCAAACGTACCAAAACAACGGCCAGTGACGACGGTCTTTACCGGAAGGTATGACAACAGTACTTTTTATACCTTTAAAGTCGTTTTTTAAAGTTTATTTTTCATATTTTTAAAAAGAAGTCCCTGGTTCACAAAAAGTCTATTTTTTTGTAACTAAAAGCTACTTTTACGAAACAGAAAATATTTACAGAATTCCTGTCTTTTACAATCGGTTTTTTAAAAGTATTGTATTTTACTTTTTCAAAAAGGTACTATTTTTCACAAAAAGATTGTTGTATACGTTTCTCTATTATTTCATTTTTTATCCGTTTTTTTTTTTGTTTTTGATTGAGTTTCATTTTAGACTCAAAATATCGCACAGTCAATTGTTTAAACTTAAATTGTATTTCCCTTTCACATCATGGCCGTTTATTATTTTCCTGTTTTATTTTACTACCCCTGGTTAAGTTATTAAGCAAAAAAAAAAAACAAAAAAGAAAAACTTCAAATTCCTTTAAATTCAATAAAGTTGTTGTAGTAGTTTTTCTTCAAAAACTTGTTAAATACTTTTTTGTAACTTAGACCTCTTTAGTTGTTAGACACAAAGAAAGTTTGTTTTCTTTTTTTTTTTTTTTTTCTATTACAAAGTATTTCTTAACATTTCTAATCCATTAGTTACGTGTACTCCACCAACTCTTCCACTCTTTCTCAGTCTTCTTTTTGAAAAAAAAATAAATCTTTGGAAAAAAAACTTTTTTGTATTCATGCCAGCTGTAGGATTTCTCATTTTTTTTTTTTTTTAATTTTTTGTTAACTGAAGAAAATCTTCCTCACGCATTTCGTTAAATCTCAAAACGTTGAACACTTTTGCAAAATGTGTCTGCACTTTGGTGGTTTGTGATTTGTATTTCTTTGTATAAATCATTGCTGGAGTCTATGGCGCATTTCTTTATTCTTTCAACTTACGAATACAGCATTTGTCTAACCGTTCGTTCCATTGTACAAATTATGCGTGTCGAAAAAAGTAGTTTTTATATGACGAACCAAAAGAAATGATCAATATGTTTAAAAGGATTTTAACAATATTTGTACAACATTATTGGAGAGCTTTGAGGAGATTTCTGTAGGCAGAAGAAGGTGGTGGCTGGAAACTGTGTGAAATAACAATAGAAGTGCTGAACAAACGAGAAGAAATAAGGGACCAAGGATTTTAAGATATCCTATACAGAACAATTTTTTTCACCAATTAAAGATTTTAATCAGATTTAAATTCAAGTTCAATTAATTTTTTAATTGAAGCTTATCAGCATAGACCAATGACTTTACATAGCGGTGTTAAATCACAAGATCTTGGAAGCCAATTCAGAGGTCCAAAATGTGAAATTAGGCGGTCACCAAACGTGTCTTTCAATAAATCTATTGTGGCACGAGCTGTGTGACATGTGGCGCCGTCTTGTTAAAACAACCACATCTCCTGGACATCATGGTTATTCAATTCAGGAATGAAAAAGTTAGTAATCATGGCTCTATACCGATCATCATTGACTGTAACGTTCTGACCACCATCGTTTTTGAAAAAGTACGGACCAATGATTCCACCAGCCCATAAAGCGCACCAAACAGTCAGTTTTTCTGGATGTAACGGTGTTTCGACATACACTTGACGATTACCTTCACTCCAAATCCGGCAGTTTTGTTTGTTGACGTAGCCATTCAACCAGAAGTGCGCATCATCGCTAAACAAAATTAGCTTATGAAAATCGGGAACAACGGTAATCTCGTTTTGGGCACTATTTGCAAGCGTTGTTCAGGCGTGAGTCTCTATTCGTGATGAATTGCCAAACCAAACTGAGAATAAATCACTTGACAGCTGTTTAATCGGTTGCCATCTTGGAAAGTAATGCCAACTTAAAGTTCTATACCTCTATAAAAAACACCCTTACAAAAAAGCTAATTAAACCATTAATGAAATCAATTAATTAAATTTTAATCTGAAAGCAATTAAAACATTTAATTGCTGAAAATATTTTTTTCTGAACATCAAATTTCATAAGAAATGGATAAAAAGTTTCAATTAACATTGTAAAAAAATATATTTTTTAAAATTTTATTTCCGATTGTATCAAGAAATTTCCATAACTAAGGGTTGTGAACAACCTATTCGCAAGATAAACCATGACCTCTGGGCTTTCTTTGATTAAAACTAAGTCCGTGTTATTGCGCTACACGATTGCTGCCTTAAAATATTCGTTTAAGTTTTCCGTCCCATCTTTAAATTTACATACTAAAAGCTCGTGCCTTTGTCTGTTAACCGCTGCGGCACAAAAGTTTTAACCACAGAGGTGAGGTAGGTGTTGTTACTTGCGTTTAAGCATTGTGTCACAACACAAGCCGGCTGCTAGCCAGCAGCAACAATAAGAACTACAACAATGAAAGCATGCGTGTCACATTAATGTATTGAAAATGAAAACTACAATTGAATTTTTATTGTTGTTCACTTTTTATTGTTTTACGGTTGTGTGTACGAGTGCTTTTCGGCAGTTGAATAGAGGAGTAGTTCAAAGAGTTTTAGCGCTGAACAGTGGGTTGAAGCAGAACAACTAATCGAAAATAGTTTATTTTCAAAGAAATAGATTTTAGTGAACGCTTTGTTGTAGAAAAATAGTCTTTAAGGAAAATAAAAAGGGAATTTTCGTGAAACAAGGTGATTTTGTAAATAATCATAATCGTATTTTATAAAATTATAAAAAGTATATTTTTTGGTCAAAAAGGGTCGTTTGTAAAACTTTTTTTAACGTGTGAC
The DNA here is from genome assembly GCA_949628195.1 of Phasia obesa. Lineage (NCBI taxonomy): Eukaryota > Metazoa > Arthropoda > Insecta > Diptera > Tachinidae > Phasia > Phasia obesa. Next base: position 125,476,212 of record OX451217.1, read on the forward strand.
TAATTACAAAAAAGAGAATTTTTATTGGTACTTTTTGATAAATTGGTAAAAAGTAGACTTTTAGCACAGAAAGTACCTCTTGTTAAACTTTTTTTAATTATAAAGAAGAGAATTTTTGTTGGTACTTTTTGATAAATTGGTAAAAAGTAGACTTTTAGCATAGAAAGTACCTCTTGTTAAACTTTTTTTAATTAAAAAGAAGAGAATTTTTATTGGTACTTTTTGATAAATTGCCAAAAAGTAGACTTTTTGCACAGAAAGTACCTTTTGTTAAACTTTTTTTTAAAGAGTGGTTAATCATAAAAAAGAGTATTTTATTGGTACTTTTTGTAAAACTTGTACATTATTTTAACTTAGTTTTTGACGAGGAATAATTGTGTTAAGATCGCCGTTTATATTCGAAATGAAACATTAAGTAAAAAAAACTTTTTGTGAAGGAGGCAGGTTTAAAAACAAATTTACTTTTGTAAAAAATTAACTTTTCGATAGAAATGGTTTTTTTTTGTACAAAAAGCAAGTTTCTATAGAAGAATATTTTTGTAAAAATGGCAGCTCTGTGAAAAACGTATAATTTGTAAAAATTAACTTTTCTTAAAAAAAACATTACTATTTGTGCGAGAACACAATTCGCCTTCAGTTGTATTGAAGTGCCTCATATAGATTAACTCGTACCTTATCGTCAGAAGACAAAACGTTTGTTTTTATTAGTCTACTTCTAAGCCACCTGATGTTGTATCTGGTGTAACGAAGGGCCCTTTTTTATTATCCCTATTTATTAATGTTCTGCAAAAACTGTTAAACAAGACGAAACAATATTTCAAATTTACACTTATCATATCCTCCTGGAGAAGAACGATTCGAGGTTATCCCCTGGGTGCTGGTCCAAATAAAAAAATCTCGATATTTCTTTTTTGAGACACAAAGTACTTTTCGTAGGAAGTGGATTTTCAGTGATGGGAAAAAAAATTATTTAAACAAATTAATTCTCCTAGGTACTATATTTTGTAAAAGCCGAAATTTTATGATAGTTTTTCTCAGAAGGTTTGTATGAAAAGGGACTTTTTGTGAAAAAAAAAAAAATTTTCTGGGGAAAAAAGACTTTTTGTGAACAAAAAAGATTTTTTGTACAAAGAAAGACACTTTATGTAAGAAATTATTTTTGTGAAAATAAAACTTTTAAGAAAGAGACTGTTTTTAACAAAAATGGACTTTTTGCGAAAAAAAGGAATTTTGCGATGAAAAGGAACTTTTTGTGAAGAAAAAAATTTTTTTTTCGGCGAAAGGGTACTTTTTATAAAATCTTTTTTTTTCACGAAAAAGAGAACTTTTTTCAAAAAAAAAAACTGTATATTACCGATAAAACTTTTTTTTTTACTAAGCGCACTGTTTGTAAAAATCGTAAATTTTAGTGAAAAACGGAATTTAAGAAAAAGAAATTATTCTAAGAAAAAATTTTACAAAACGATTTTTGTAAACAGAGAGCTTTGGAATTTTGAACTTTTGTAATTTTGTTTGAGATATTTTCATTTTGAGCCATAATTTTGTTACTAAAGAAATTTCTTGTGAAAAAAATTACTGTTTTGTTGAGATGGTACTTTTCTTAAACAGTAATATTTGTTAGAGAAAAAAATTTTGTTTGCAAAAACTACTTTTTATCTAGAAGGTAGTTTTGTAAATTGGGGTATTTCTATAGATAAAAGGTACTCTTAGTAAAGAAGCTTTTTAGTAAAAATACTTTAAAATTTTATGGCCACTTTTGAGTAAATAAAAAATTTTTCTTTTTTAATTTCTTTCCTCTGAAAGCCTTAAGTGTGCAAAAAGAAAAAAATATTAAATTGGTAATTTTTTGTTCAAAGGTACTTTTGTAAGAAATATACTTTAAAATAGAGGCTTTTATTAAAAAAAAATAAATATATATTTTTTTAAATTTTTAAAACAAATTAAAGATAAATTAGTTTAAAAAACGGCTTGCTTTGTGTAAAAAATTTTTGTCATGTCCTACCCACTGTGATCGCAGGTTTTTTTTTTGTTCTTGAAGAAGAATATTTTGAATATTAAAAGGAATGTTGAATAAGAGTGTATTATGTCTAAGTATAAAACAAAGGTACATATCGCACACCAAATGATAAACAGTCATAACTAAAAATTTATCTAAATCGTTTTATTTTTCATAAAACAGTTCACAGACAAATCTTAACTGCTTACAAACATTTTGTATGCTTTACTGTCGTCTTTAACTGGAAAAATACCATTATTGTGGAACTCCAACCATGAGTTTAAACAGTTTTTTTTTTGCCTGTCCTGAACATTTGTTTTCTGTTTATGATTAAGTGTGCGATATGGGTATATTTTATTTTCCATAAAATTATGTCTGCGCAGTGGAATGTTTTAAAAATGTTCTTGTCGCTTTGGAAGAACCATAAATTCAATAGACAGTGTCTTCAAATATTATAACAAGGGTATTGTGGTGCAAATTTTCCTAAGAAATAATTTAGCAACTTTCTAATTTAGACCTTAAAAAGCTTTAATTGCAATAAAATATTTAAAAATGTAATGAATCTTTAACAAAGTAAAGTTAAGCTTCAGAGAGATTTAATAAACAATAAATGGTTTGTTTAAACAGATATTTAAAATTTGTAAGCTTAACTTTTTATTACTCTGTTAAATCCTTTTCAACTTTCATTTACTATAAAATATAGAATTATTTTTTTATGTCGTACGTACGTATGCATGTGTTTTTGACGTGATGTAAAATTTATGCCATAAAAAATGTAAAAAGTATTTTTCAAATGAAACTGCATGAGTAATTGATGAATTATTGAAATTGGTAAACAAAATATGAATGTGTTTTTGAGCATGCAAAGGCCAACTAATATCATACACCCAGAGAAAAAATGACACCATCCGTGTATAAAGTGATCACATTCGGTGTCGAAAGTGTATCAATTTCGTTTGTGCTCAAACTGTAAACGACCGGTGTCAATTCGACAACGAAATATTGGCAACGAAGGGTTGTTGAAATGACACCGAACGTGTACACTTTGAAACCATATTGTAGTCGAAGTAACACCATACCGGTGTCGATTTGACACCACACCGTTGTAAAGTTGTCACCATACCGTTTTCGATTTATAAATGCTCATTCCTTTCCAAATTTACCATAACAATAAAACAGATTGTAATAGATCATACATTTTTATAAAATTATTTTATTAACAAATTGTGGTTTTAATTACTAGTACAAAATATTAAATAAATTTAATTCTAAAAAAAATAGGATATACATGAAATGGTAAAGTTATAAAATATAGAAGTGGTAATCTTTGCTTAGAAAGACCAAAATAATAAAACTAACTATATATACTCACTTTGTTATTTTTATCAGTATATTGAGACCGATTATTTAGACCTTAACTTTCGTTTGATGTTTATTTTAACAGTGTCTTGAATCCTAAATTATACCACAAAAAAATTCTTTTAAGTTGTTCTATATAAAACCAATTGGAATTGCTCTTATCTTAGATCAATTTACGCAGGTATACCAATAAGGTTTCATCATGTTTCCACCATTGCGCAAAGGTTGTGTCATCATCAATTCCGAACTGTAATTTTATATGAACATAAAAATAATAAGTAGTTTACTTTGATCATAACAATTAAATCATTATATTACCTATATGTTTATACTGCTTTCTGGACTCCACTCGTAGTGCTATGCTATGGTGGCACTGCTTCCTTTCAATCTTTCTTTTTTAAAAATCGCTGACTCCTTAATATTACTTGTGCAGCTAGAAAAACAAAACCACATATTACACGTTTAGAACAACAAAACTTTGGTTTACTTACATTTTAAGTCATCGGAAATTGATTCCAAAATGATGGGTTCTAAGAATTTTTTTTAATTTTTTATCTTCACTATCATCGTTGGCTATAAATATTGAATCTCCATTACAACGTCTATAGTCGTTTAGGGTCAATCTCCTAAAGTATATTTCTCCATCCATATTATTATTCTTAGAAATGCGTCTGCATAAATTGAATAAAATTTTGACAATGGAAAACATTTCATAACATTGCGTTGTTAATTTGAGCACGTTCGTTAAAAAGTTGACAACGGTTGTTGTCTACTCGACAACGTTCGTTTACAAGTTGAGAACGGGCATTGCCAATTCGAACACGTTCGCTTGTAAGTTGACAACATCCGTTGTCAAACAAAAGTGACAACGTAGAGGTACCAAAGAGACCACATTCGTTGTCGAATTTGCAACGTCGTTTTTCCCTCAGTGTACATATAATGAAAGAGTAACACATTTCCTGTCTGGCTGTATTCGCCTTACGTAAGAACTAGTGGATGGATTTGAACAAAGTTTAGTGAGGAGGTACCTTAGAATCCCGCTTGAAATACCGAATACTTACTGCATAACTTAAGGCACCTTTTATTTTTGCAAGCGGGTGCGCAACAGATGGCGCTGTTTAAAAATAATCACAAAATATGAATTGAAAGCAGGATTTTAAACACAGTTGCGCAACAGATGGCGCCGTTTTAAAATAATGATAACATATTAATTGAAAGCGGAATATTTTAAGCAAGGCGCTGTTTAAAAATTATGACAAAATATGAATTACTTACTGCCAAATAATCAATTGAATAAAATTTGTATTTGATTTGTATTTTTACTTTATGGAATTACATTGTTATTAAAATATTTTAAACACCTTTCACAGAGAATTTTAAAATTTTATATAGAATTTAACCAGGAATGGATGCCTTTATATAAAGTAAATACGTATACGTGAAGCACTACAAAAGTAAGAGTCTTAAAATTTGGTGTGGATTACTGTCAAAGCAAAATCGAACAAAATATTGTCAAGACGCACACAACGTGTGTGGGCACAGTTAGTAATCCTATGAAAAATATCATAAAAACCAAAATTCTTAAGAAAATATCATAAGTATTAAACGACTATATTATTAAAAGGCTATATTTACTCTTAAAAGAATATTAAGGCAACAACATTATATTTATAGAAATGTACCACCGTGCGATTAAAAAGAATATAATTTTAAAATTTTTTGTAAATATATTAGACTAAACAAAACGGGAAACTCTAAGCCCTTTTTCTGACACTTCCAGTTTCGTAAAAGTCAGCTGGCTTTGTCCCTTGCACAGCTTTATTGACCATTTCATGTAGTTCTCTTTAGTTCAATCAATAATTCTGCAACCTATCTTTGTTTAGAATAGTCAGTGTTTCCAGAGTAATCACACCCAAAACCTATTTTTCGTCAAACTCACTGTCGAATTTTTAAAATTAGGGTTTAATACACGATCATAACGATCATAACCCTGGTTAAGCGTTGTGGTAGTTTTTGTGAAAACGTGTTTTGGTATATGTAACAATGACAAAAGTTCTTATCAACCGTACCCAACCAAGAGGAAATATGTATGCAATTGATCAACTGTATAGGGTCCAAACTGCATAATCATAAAAAACGACGCTTATAAGACACTTCTTATAATATTTCATTGAATTCATGTCTCTTCATTGTACACGAGTATCGATGAGAGGTAGCGCAGGCCAGCGAGCTTAATTCGACGAGCTTGCAAAGTTTCCATAAACAAATTTGAATAAGTAAGAGTAAATGATAAAAATAGTCACAATGAACTTTGGTGAGTTCAATCAGCTGTATGCTTTGAGTGAGACACGAACACAGTTCGAGTGCACAAACCAAAAACTCAGAATTTTTTAATAACATTACTTACGTTCATTTTAAGTTCTTAAGAAATACAAAAACCAAAAAACAACTAGTGCAAGCAAAATGCACTAAGCCTTATCTAAAAGTTCTAAGCAATTGCTAAACAAATCACACTGAGTACTTCCGTTTTACTCGGTCAGCTCATTGCGTTTATGATTATGACAGATGTTTCTAATAGAACGTGATGAGTAGGCATGTGTTCAGTAAGTTAGTTTGTGTTCGAGTATGACCACTTACTCATAAGCTTATGAGCACACCCAGAAGACGAGTTTGCTCATGCAACTCTTTATTACGTACTAGTCCATCAGAAGATCTGAATGTAATACTGCACTTAAATTCAAAATACCCTCATTTAATGGCCCTATTCGTTAGCAGTGCCGCAAGATTGTCTTCACCCAGAGATCTAGGACATACGGTCATGCCTAGATCTTAGATCGATTGCCTTCAAATTTGTGGGTTTCGTCCGACTACTTAATATGATAATTAAACTTTGATGTTTCTTTTAGGATATTTTTTGCTTCTAGGCGGGAATGGAAAAGAAGGGCTAACAACATTGCAACACCATAGTCTACACTGTAGTTTCGAAGACGAACTGTGGTAATGGCTCAGGAATATTTGCAGAAAAAACTTTACATACAACTCTCTTATCGTCTCCCCAACGACTTAAGTGCTTTAAGGCTGAAATTTTGACTATTAGGAAGACATTTCAGCATTTTTGTTGACAGTTAAATGTCTCTCCTTTCACTGAAAGCGTACATTACATCTTGAGTTCTGGTAGGAAAAAAGCAAATATGAGTTGGCTGTACTAGGCTGCCAAGCTGATATCACCCTAGTTCGGGTACCAGCACATAGTGACTGTTTTGGGAATGAATAGGCTGATGGAGTGGCCAGGACTGCCTCCGCCCTGAATGTATTCCATGCTGCATCGGTAGCAATGGCGCTTCGCATCATTACAAACAATATTTTCAGGCATTACTGCTGAGGTAAAATAGCTCAAAATTAAAAATTGTCAGGTTGCAAGAACAACCGTACTATAACAACAAACATTCGGCCCAATTAACAAATAAAAACAGGAAGGCATATTAAGGTTGCTGGCTGTTCTAAAGGGTCATTGGGTGATTGGTACTAATTATAGTAGACTAGGACTTCGCCATAACAGGTACGGTAAGGTAGAGGACAAAGAAGAAATAGTTTACCATCTGCTATTGGCCGGCACACCATTCTTTAAGACATAAATTTCTTGGGGCAAATATAAGAGGCTACTTATCTGCGTTATCAATAACCAGTTTAGGTGAATAACTATCCCAACGATAGGTCTAATTATCCACAAGGAGCCACAAGTGGATCGGCTTTATTGCATGGATGAGAGGGGTGGTTTCAAATTACTTAATACTAGTCGAAAGCTTGCACGGAGCAAGCAGTTACGTAAACCAACCAACCCAAGAAAGCAGCCAGTGACAAAGGGCTTTAACGAATGATATGATAAATCCAATTAAATTAATTATTTTGTCGCTTCTTTAACACGGTATCGACTTTTATCATTTACTGTTTTATTGTTTACGGTGATCTTTACTTAATAATTTCAATATTTATCTCACACCCTCTCTGCCCACCTCTCATAAATTATATTAATTTTAAGAAATTTCTTAACATGTGTTACAAAAAAGGAAATCTACTTATATTTACGTCTTTTTATAACTCAAGCGTTTCTTTAACACTCACTCGCATCCAATAAAAGATTTATTTTTTCTTTTTTGCGTATTCTTGTTTTCATTGTTACACCTTCTTACTCAAGGCAATTAACATAAATATGCGAACATGTGTGAGGCTGTGTGTTTTTTAAACAATTCATACAGACGATTGAAATTGCAATAATAAATGTTTTTATAGCATCCCAAACATTTATTGCCTGAACGTGTAATATTTTTATTATCACTTCCAATTTGTTTTCACTTGTTTTAAACAAGCGGTTTTCATATAATCAAGAGGCCAGACGAGAGTCTTAAGGTTAATTTTAAGATTTGTAACACTTGTTGAAATGGATTGTGCAATAAAATAAATAATTTTTTTCCATGTTGTGTAGATTCTGTTGCATATCTTATGGCTGTACTATATTAAATTTTGTATTGCAGTCGCTTTTCACGGTTGTATTTTACTTTCTAAATCGTTTTACTCTACCATACGTAGTATAAGGTAAAGTATAGTAATTTTGAAAAAATCGAGGACGGAATTTCGACGGATTTATACGTTTTGAGGTCTCCGGAATCCATTTTGGCTATTTTCTCGATGATGTCTGTGGGTGGGTGGGTGTGTAAGCCACAATTTTAGTGGAGTTTGTACAGGTCATACTGTTTTACATATCAAAATGAAATTTAGTATGTGCCTTTGGTATATGGTGATAGGGAGGTGTATAGTTTTTGAGCATAATTGGGAGGGGGCAAGGGGTAGTTTCCTTACCCCCAAATTTTGTGAACGCTATACAGGTCTAACCGTATTATATATCAAAATGAAATTCAGTATGTGCCTTTGGTATATGGAGATGAAGAGCTGTATAAGTTTTGGGCATAATCAGGAAGCGGTAAGGGGTAGCTTACTCAACACCCTAAAACGAAAATAATAATTTTTTCGATTCGATGTATACTTTGGACTATTATTCTTTATGTAATATATCAATAAAAAATATCTGTTTCCATTGGGTATGGTAAAGTTGAGTGTTGGCCACTCCAGGTTTTTTTTTAATTTGTTTGTAGTGCAGTTTAAGGTACTTACTTTTCAATAATATCTTAGTGGGAGCTTTAATAATAAACAGTTACATGAGCAAGCTCATCTAATGGTTGTGTTTATAAGCTCATGAGCAAGTAATCATACTCAACACAACAACACAAACTAACTTACTGAACACATGCCTCCTACTCAATGAGCAATCCGCTGTTCGTATCATAAACGCAATGAGCTGATCGAGTAAAACTAACTTATACTAATGAGAGTCACGTTTACTCAGCTCTTGTTCGAAGCACTCAGTGTGTGTTATTTTGTTTGGTATTTGTATAGATGTATAGATTTGTATAGATATTTTGGATAAGACTTAGTGCGTTTTGCTTACACTAGCGGTTTTTTGTACTTTTTAAGAAATGAAGACTTTAAAATGAACTTAAAAAATGTTGTTAATAAAATCTGTGTTTTTTTTTTTATTTTGGGAACACCCCAACTATCTTCTTGTTTCGCTCAAGGCATAAAACTGATGAAGTCGCCCAAGTTCATTGTTATTATGCTGAACATTTACTCATACTAATTCAAACTTGCTCGTTGATCTTCGGGGTTTATTATGGTCCACTTATCGTTACTCGCGTACAATGAACAAACACAAATTCAATAAAATCTTATAATGAGCGTCTTATGAGCTTCGTTTTTTGTGCTCATGCAGTTTAAGGAATACTTAACGATAATAATAATATTAAGAAAATTACGAACCAAACTGTTTTTCGAACATTTCAATTAATCGAAGAAGTAGACTAGAAACTAATGCCCTTATTATGAGTTGAATTCTATTTTCGATCTTTGATGGCTAACGACCATCGAATATCGAATTCGTACTATGAGTTGGTAGCACTCTCAAAAATTTCGATGTATAACGAATTTTTAATCGAACACAATTTTGCTAACGATGCTTAGTGTAAGTATTTATCAATTTTTTATTGCTTTTTTTATTAAAAGCGAGAAGCAAATTATTTTATAAAAAAGTATAAAACAACAATTGGCTGTCATTGTTGTTTTATACTTTTGTTAGCTGTCAAAAGAATAAGCACAAGAATTCAAGCGGCAAAAAAATGGGAAGAAAGCACGCAGGAACTAAATTATATGGGCTCACCCTTTAAAACAACAGTAAAGTGGTCATAATTATTAATAATTAATTAAATTTTTCCATTATAAATTAGTAACACAATATTTATTTATAGTGCCAGCTGATAAATATGTACTATTGTGAATAATCCAATTGAGTGAAATTCACAATAGCGGTCTTTTAATTGAATGTGTGTCATAATACCAAATAAAAATTCGTTCGATCAGCTCTTTCGACTACAGTCGAAGATCGAAAGTTGCACATAATAGGCACCTAAGTACCTTCTGACTACATAGTACCTTAGTTACACTTTGATAGCTTATTTAAAGCAATACCATTGTACATCTACAATAACTGATCGAAGATGAACTGTGGAGTTAGTGCTGGAATCTTGTATCATAAACTTATTTTACTTTTCTCAAGTGTTTTTCGGTATATTTGTTGATAGCCAGGCGGCTTGCCCTTCAGGTCATCAAACTGATATCACCCTTATTTGCACATAGTGACTTCTTTAGTGATGAACAGGCGAATAGACTAGTCAGGGCTAAGGCCGCTTTGGAAGTGAACTTTCAGAAAGTTCACTTCCAAAGCCTCATCACTCATGATTATTTTTGATGAGAAATCATCTTCCTCTTGGTGGTGATTAAGGATGGCTTGAGCGTATGTTAGACGCGATTGGCGGTCAGCAGCTAACAGCTGATGCACCGTCTGGACTTTGTACGGAAACATCTTCAAATCTTTTACCAAAATTTGCTGTAAAGACCGTCAACTGATACCCATTTGCGTGGCACGTCGTCTGGTCGATGTCGACGGCGCTTCCATGACATCCTCGGCTACAGCAGCAATATTCTCTGCAGAACGGCTACTCCGGGGTCTGCCACGCCTGGCAGCATCTCCTGTTGTGCCAGTCTCTTCGAGGCGAGCGGCTAAACGTCGCAGTGTTTCACCAGTAGGCGTTACACGGCCAGGAAATCTGCGACGAAATTCACGTTGTGCCAAAGTCACCGACCGATTATTGGTCAAACAAATAGTTACAATATTCCGCGTTCTGGAGCAGTGTAGCGTAACATTGTTTATTAACGTGTATTTCGCAAGTGTTTACTACACAAATGTCAAAACAGAATTGACATTAGGGGCCAATCGCAAAATGTATAGTATTTTCTGATAGGAGGATTACTTTTGCGCTACCTTGTATAAGCATTTGGCTCTAGGCTGCTGGCACTATTAACGGGTTTTGAATGATTAGTATAGATGTTAGTGGGTTAGAATGTCCCTACAATAGCCATTAGGCTCTGCTTATGAGGTATTTGGTAATAAGAAAACGGTATTACAAGTTCTGTTCGAATGTCCGGCCCTTTTTTTTATTTATCAAAATACAAATTTCTTGAAGCAAAAACATAGTAGACGTATTAAATAAGTTAACTAGCTGTGCCCACACACGTTGTGTGCATCCTAACAATATTTTGTTCGATTTTGTTTTGGAAGTAATACATACCAAATTTTAAGACCTTATATAAAGGTACCCATCCCTGGATAAAATTCTAAAATTGATTTAAAATTCTAAAAATTATTGTAAAGCTCTGTAAAGGGCAGATAGGATGAGTTATGCATTATTTTAAAACAGCGCCATCTCTTGCGCACAATTGCTTAACAATTACTGCTTTCAAGAAAAAAAAGATGCCTTAAAAAAAACGGCGTACTTTTAATGCTTCTTCTCCACTTTCTCTTGGAAAGAAAATATATTTGCGAAAACAAAGTATCCTGTATTTGAATCAGGATACCAAGGTGCCTTGTCACGAAATTTTGTTCAAATCCATCCAGTGGTTTTTACGTGATGCCTACACAAGAAAAGAAAGACAGACAGCAAAAGAGTTACTATTTTATTCTATGTATAAAAAAGAACGCTTTTAGGGGACCTTATTAAATGGGTATCTTAATATGACAGGCGAGAGTTTTAATGAGTTTCAAGCTAACAAAAGCCTTAAGTCTAGACTGAAGTATTTTCAGACTGTCGACTGGTAACTGACCAATTTCATTCTCATCACGGAGTCTCTTTTAATTTCTCAATTTATGTCTACGGCTCAGAGTCCTTATGGTATCCACTTTTGACATGTGTCTGCCTGTGGTATTTCAACCGCTTTCTTGTATAATATACAAATATCATATTCTTCGATTTTTATCTTGGCCTGATGATAATTAAAGTTTCCATGACCTGTCACTCATGTAATTATCGAGCTAAAGGCACTTTGATTATATTCAAGTAGCTTTCTGGACATCGTGTAGATAGGGTTTTGCCTCAGAAGTACCTAAAGCTATTCGCGTCTATCACTTTCGGCCAATAAAAACCGAACTAGGAACTAACCTACACCTCCTACGTTGCTTCATTGTCCAGCGATAAGGCATTGTCGATGTTCTTCTTGATTTGATCTGTGTTAGAATTCAAAGGATTGCCTGTAATAAAGAAAATATGTCCAGCTGCACAGAGCTCCACATGCGCATGTAAAACTAAATTAAAACTAGAGGTCGACAGGCATCCAGTTATTGTTCCACTTAATTTAACTAGTTCTATTCGAAGTAACGAAGAGCACCTCCAAAGTATTTAGCTGGCCTAGTCTCCAAGTCTCCAAAATCGTATGAGAAGAATTATTAAAACCTTATCAGGGCTTTTGTTTCCTGCTATTAAATATCCTTAGGATGAATTTCACAGAACTTTTGGATGAGAAAAGAGGTGGCTTTAATTAGAACAAAATCTACACATTCCAAGACCAGCTTGACCATAAAGTTGTTAAGTCTTCGGACCACGCTTTGTGCAAAGAAAATCAAAAACTTCCTTTTTTGGAATAATGTTTTAATTTCGCTTTTGCTACAAATTGTCTTAAATTTAAATCGAACTCACTTCCTTCATAAACATCTTACCTCCAACTTTCTCTAATTTAAAATTAATCTACTTATTACTACCTCATCTAAGCTAACTTAAAGTAGTTGCTTTTTCTTGCAACAATTTTACTCTCCTTTTTTAATATTTGGTTTTCGCTCTGGATTTCAAAATCACCAAAAATTACTTAATTAAAACAGAAAACTTAGATATAAAACGAGGATTAAATTGTAATATTATTTGATTACTCTACAGTCTACTACTTACGCTTCATGCCACACATTTTGTTGCTTATGTTTGTGGCGGGGGGAGCCAGTTGTTGTGTTAGCTGGCTGACTGGCTGGCTGTTTGAAGGTCTTAATATCTGTTAAACCAACATAAAGCTTACTCACAAAGGAGGTAACAAAAAACTTCATTTAATACTCAAAAATGATTGAAGATAAATTACAAAGTAAAAGACAAAAATTGTGCGTTGCATATCACAAAGTCACGATTTGAATATAAAGACTGCAGAAACTAATAAAACAGTAATGACTTCAAAAAAAAAAAAACTGGACAAAACGAAAGAAACGGTATTGCTTAAGCTGTTTAACTACTGTCATAGTTGTACATTGACTGTACTACAACAGTACACATGAAAAAAAGTTGTTTCTTTTGTTTTCTAAATAATGTTGTTTCCTTTGGTAGCTAGCGCTTCTTCGAAATCTTTTCCGACCTACCTTCAAACTTCGTTAGTTTCTTACTAGGCTAAATAGATTTTACATCACTTTCCCGAACGTGATGTAAAATGACGTGAATGCTATTCAGCAATAACAACTAATAGCTGAATAGCATTATTACTACAAGTAATAGCTGAATAGCATTCAGGCCTATTTTTTCAGCTTCCTGAAATTTTTAGCGTCCGCGAACATGTTAAAGAGTTTCTCAGAGTTCCTACTACTCTGTATGTGTGGAACAAGATTAACGTGGGCACCTGCCGGTTGGCCTAATCCCACGGTGGTCTTACCACCGAGTGAAATTTAAGCGTAAACTAGCGCCTATATTGTGTAGTATAACAACACTTTACGACTGCCACCAATCGCAATTTGTGTGTGATACAGTCACAATGAGTAGCAATTTATATAATATGGCAAGCCTTAACCAATGCAAGCCTAGATTCCATATTATAGCCTCTTGCTTAGAGGTTTGGAGACTATCCAAACTGTGTCTGCTGAGAGTGCAACAGCACACTTGATCGACCGTGCACCATACCTACATAAATCGATCTTAAACCACAACCACCACGTGTACCCCAGAAGGGGACCTCACCAACAACCGGTCAAAGAGAGGATGGGCTCTCTCTGGGGCTACCGATTCCCATGGTACCAGTTCTTTGGGCACTGGTCGGGCCTCGAAGAGGACCCGTGTATTTTAAGACACAGACCTTTTCTTCCAGATTTAGGTTCTAGGAACCCTAGCGTCTGGTGCCCCTATTTTCCCGGAGTAAACCACGTCAAAGCATTTGCCATACCTGCAGTGACAATTGGAACCCCCGGGGGGAGCTACTACTCTGTGTATGTATTAACCTACAAGTAATAACACACTCCTCCATTTTTAAATCGAAGTTTTTTGCGTCTACAAAAGATTTGCACCTCTGCCCCGCCAACGATCAGAGTACGAAAATAAACAACAAGAAACGTTTGCTTTCGTTTTATTCTGTTCTTTGCAGTGAGTAAAACAAAAACAATGAGAACAATGGTGTCACGTAGTTTTGTGTTGTTTTTCGTCGTAAAACTGTACCTTAATTTAAAAGTGCTGAGTTAAAAAATTTTACAATTAGAACAAAACAAAAACGTTAAAAAATCGTTTCGTAAACGTTTGCTAAATAATTTTTGGATTATATTATTTTTGAGAGCAATTGAAAGCCAAGTTGTAACCGTGACAAAAATGATACCAATTTTACCAACCCTGGATAGTATGCAAGTTTTCTAGACATAAATTTCAGACAATCCAAAACTAATGTTGGAAGGTTGCTAATGTAACGTCGATCCCCCAAAAAATAGAGGCTAAAAACTCTGATAATTACTGCCCAATTGCAAATTTTTTGTTCGCTTTCTAAAGTGGTGTAAAATATGATTAACTTTCATCTTGTGAGGCATCTGGAGTCCAACAGCTTACTCAGTGACCGACACTATGGTTTTCGTAGGAAGCGCTCTACAGGTGTCTTGCTAGCTTTTTTTCAAAAAAGTGGTGTCACTCCGTACATCATTTCGGCGAAAGTAAGGTGGTGGCTCTAGATATTTCCAAGGCGTTTGATACAGTCCTGTCAAAGCTCATTGCTTTTGGTGGCGATGATAACTTCTCTCGATTTATATCGAGTTTTCTCTGGAAACGCACTATACGAGTTGTTATAGATGTGATTTCATCAAACGAGTTCAAGATTAATTCAGGGGTACCACAAGGCTCTGTTTTTTTTTTCTTTCTCCTGCTCTATTTCCTATTTTTCTAAATGAACTTCTTTGTCAAACTTTCAACCCTAACTACTCTTTCGCAGATGACAGCACCATTTGCCATTCGTATGCATTTAGTAATAGACCGAACCAATTGGAGGTGCGGTCGAAAAGGCAAAACATGAATGATACGATCAATCACGAATTTATAACAATATCCGAATGGGGTCGTGTGAATAGAGTCGATTTTAATGCCCGTAAGACTTAATGGACTAAACACATTTGTCAAATACATTTTTCAAGAAGCTTTCAAGTGCCTCGGTTTCCTAAAACGGTGTGTAAAAGATACTCCACTCCACTCCATCCGATCTACTTACTATTTATACCACATATATCCGGCCGAAAATGAAATACAACTATCATATATGGGCCGGCATTCCAAAGTCTATTTTGAAGCTGCTCGATCGCGTACAAGAAAGGGCTAAGAAGCTCATTGATGGCACTAGGGTATGTAACTCTATTGATTCACTTGAGCATCGAGGCAATGTGTGTAACAGTTTTATCGTTACTACAATGGTATGTGCTCTAATGAAATTAGAGAACTTGTTCCCGATACCCTCACATTTTTACGTTTAACACGCTTTTCGTTTTGAGCGCATCCATTTGTGGACGAATGACCAGTGAATTGTACTACGCATTATTTTATGTGGAATTATTCGCATGTGGAATAAAATCCATCCAGAGATCTTTCCTGTCATTTTCAATAGAGCAAAATTCAAATCTAATGCCCACAAACACTACTCCCTCTTTCCCCTTTCAAATAATCTAATTTCGTAGTTATGGTACAATACTTTGCAGGAGTAAGGGTCATCCCCTGAGTGCCGCTTCAAAAAAAAAACCAACTCATCAAGCGTTGTCTATCTATAAAAAATTCTCATGTAAATACAAAATACAATTTGACGGCACATTACTAAGTTTGAGGTATATCGAAAAAAAATGTCCAAATAGGTCAGATATGCTATGGACCTATCCACTGACTTTTAAATTTTTTTCAAATATTTTAGATTTTCAGAAATTATTAAAGTTTTTTGCCGCTATAGTATAGCTACGATTATTATCTGGACCATAGTGCACGTCCATTACATTATAATTTCTTTTAGTTTATTTGTTTCTTTTCGATCCCCTTCGTTTCTCCTTGATTTTTTCATCCGATTAGTAATCTACGAATACCTTACTTCATTTGAGTCTCATACTATATCTAGCCTTTACTCTAGACTGTAGTGATTTCAGACTGACGTTAGGTAACTTCCGATCTTCTTCGATTTTTATCCTGACCAGATGATATTTGAATTCACCGTATCCTGTCACTAAGAAGTGAACCAGTTTATAGAACCCCGATTATATTCAAGCATCTGTCTGGCTTTCCTGCCAACAATGTAGTAAAACAAATCAGTGTCTTCGAAGGAAATCAAACCCACAACCGCCGACAGATTGATAAACTTAAACCTGCACACAGATCTTAAGTAATGGCGACAGTTACAGATATCAATTGGTTTTCAACAGTTCTTTTATTCAATTTTGCCGCAGTGTATCATGTTGAAAAACAAATAAAATGTTATTTTTGTTTTTTTTGGTGTTTTATTTAACTAAATTATTTGAATAAATTTGTGTTGCATTAAGCTGTCTGTCTCGCCAACCACACATTTGTCCAGCTCTTACTTTGTATTGGTCTTCTGTTTGACATTAAATGGTTGCAATACAATTGCTTGCTTAGATTATATTTTTTATGTTGAATTGTTTATAAAAGAAGTACCCTACAGAGGTAATAAGCACATTTAGGGGTTTCTGAATATTTAAAAAAAATTTAACCCCTGAATATAGGGTGAATAAAGTAGAGATACTTTTTTCAATAGCCTTTATTTGACAGATCACGAGTGAGTCGTGTCATGCTGTCATGTTATTTTTGTTTAGTATTGTTTGGCATTTCATAATTTAAAGACTTACGCTTGAATCGCTTCGCTCTATGGGCTCTTGAAACGTTCCAAGAAGATCCGACGCTGTCAAAGCAAATTTTGTTTAGCGATGAGGCCCATTTCTGGCTCAATGGGTATGTAAAGAAACAAAATTGCTGCATTTTGGGACGAAGAGCAACCTGAAAAGATTGGAGCAGCCACTTCAAACAGAAATAACAACGGTTTGATGTGGTTTGTGTACCGGTGGAATCATCGGTCCATATTTCTTTAAAAATGATGCCGGTGCGAACGTAACCGTCAATGGCGACCATTATCGTGCCATGATAACCGACTATTTGATGCCTGAAATTGGTTTTAGCAAGACGGCGCCACATAAATCGCATCAATCAATGGATTTATTGAGAGAACATTTCGGTGAGCATATAATTTCACGTTTTGGACCTGTCAATTGGCCACCAAGATCGTGTGATATCACACCGTTAGACTTTTTCCTCTAGGGATATGTAAAGTATAAAGTTTATGCGGAAACACCCGTTTCTATTCAGGCCTTGTAGGAAAACATCACGGGTGTCATTCGCCAGTTACCAGACGAAATGCTCGAACGAGTCATCAAAAATTGGACTCAACGGAAGGACCATCCGCGACGTAGAAACGGCCAACATTTGATAGACATAATCTTCAGAAAATAAATGTGAAAGCATGTTCTTTCAAATGATATTCCATTCTCCATTTAATTTGAATTTTCTGTGTTTTGTTCTTTAAAAAAGTAGGGAACCTCGAAATGGATCACCCCTTATAATCTAAAATATTTGAGCAACCAAATGTGGATGGATGTGAAATCAGACTTGTCTTTCAGGATATTAAAAAGGGAGCTTGTGTATTAACACTCCACGAAAGTCTTTGGTATTGAAAAACCGGAAGCTGTTGGAGCCGACAATGTAGCACTTAAAATAACCATTTTTTTCTGATTTGAGAAGTATTCTTTAGAATAAAAAATTTATATGGAAAAATAATTCTTATATTTAGATCTTCAGTAATATTATCGCATGTCGTCTTTATCTTAGGGTAGTGTACCCAAACACTGGGTGATAATGATGCGTCTACCAACTTCCTTGAAGCTTGTAACATGGCCGGCAGGAGTATACTTGTTGACGTATCGACTATCCAAAACCCCCGCCACACCATTGCCGGTATCTCTTGGAGTGCAACAGCACACCGGACCTAATCGTCCTTCCTGTAATTTAGGTCTAAAGCATAGCCACCACATTACTGCACAATGGGTCTCTCCAATAATCAAGCGTAGCTAAGAAAAAACATAGTTGAGGTAACCATATCTAAGAGCAACATATTTTGATTGAATTATAATATGATTGTATTCGAACTATATTATTATTATTAAAATAATAATAACACTGTTATGTTAGAACCATATTATTGTCTAACTTAAAAATAACATTCTAAAATATAAAATTTTATTATGAAATGAATAAAAAAACATATTCTAAGATATTTAACACAAAAAAAAGGCCCCTGTCTCCCAGTTTTGCCCAAATTCCTCCAGGTTTTTTTTTATGGGCCCTCAAAGATGTGGGGCCTCGATGTCATTTTTGCAAAAAATTATCATTTACTCAAGCTCATATTTTGTAAACCGTTTGAAATTTTGATATACTCTCTGAGGCAAAGTTGTACCTCTTGTCATAAAGAACAAAAATTGATAACACGTACAATCAAAAAAACTTCATCTTCAAGGTCAAAATCGCAAAAAAACTTTAAAAAATTCAATTTTTTCACCTTTTTTCCCCTGTTCAGGTCCATAGGTAGCAAACCGTTCAAAATTCAAGGAAACAATCAACTACAAAAATGAACCTAAGATCTCAATAAACAACTTTCTAGAACATATGAACATCCTAGCAATGATTCTTAACACCGTTTAGGTAGCGTTTAGGTAGCCGAAATGAATTTAAAAATTTTCGGGAAATTTTTCACTTTTGCGGCTACCTAAGCGCTACCTAAACGGTATTAAGAATCATTCCTAGGAAGTTCATATGTTCTAGAAACTTGTTTATTGAGATCTTAGGTTCATTTTTGTAGTTGATTGTTTCCTTGAATTTTGAACGGTTTGCTACCTGTGTAATGATAGAATGGACCAAGTAACTCGTAGCCGTGGCTGACATATGCCAAAAGTCATAGTTAGAAAATAAATACCAGAAAGTTAAATAACAGACTAGCTGTGCCACACACGTTGTGTACGTCCTGACAATATTTTGTCCGATTTAGCTTTGAGCACTAAATTTTAAGACTCTTATTTATTTACTTTATTTAAAGGTACCCATCCCTGGATAAAATAACTAAATTTATATAAAATTCTAAAAATTATTATAGAGCTCTATAAACGACAGACAGATTGCATAAAATAAAAGATTTGAATATGTAAAAAAGTCAACGTACTTTCACTGCTTTTTCTCCACGTTCTCTTGGAAATAAGATATTTTTACGGAAAAAAGTATCCTATATTGGAATCAGCGTACTAGGGTATCTAGTAGTTTTACGTGATGCGAACACAAAGAAGCAGCCATATATTGTTACTGAGAACATAGGATGGCTCTTGTGCCTATAAAATAACCATGTTTTACCTCTGCGTGTAGCTAAATCCTTTTTATCTATTTAGCTGCTCCATATATCGGGTGGTTAAATTTAAAGGGCCGATGTTGAATGTGAACCACACGTAAGCGTCAAGAAGCTTCAAGTTTTTTCTGCATTTAATTTGACATTTCTCAATTTCAGACTAACTCAATTTGAACCATGGAAAGATACACAATCGAGCAACGCGTTAAGGGCTTACTATGAAGCTATTCAGGCTTATTATCTTCAGTGATGAGGCACATTTTCACCTCAGTAGATTTTAAGCAAAGTTGACGCATTTGGGCGAATGATAATCCAAGAGTGATTGTCGAAAAACCAATGTACCTACAAATAGTGACTGTTTGGTGCGGTTTATAGGCCGGTAAGGCAGTTACTGTGGTGTTCGCTATCGTGAGATGATAACGAACTTTTTATTGCCCGAATTGGAAGATATGGATTTCGACGATATGTGGTTTCAACAGGACGGTGCTACTTGCCACAAATTTAACGAAATAATAGCTCTTTTGCAATGGCTTTGACAAATTCAATGGCCGTGTTATCTCACGTGGTGGCGATATCAATTGGCCGCCAAGATCATATGATCTGACACCGTTGGACTTCATTCTTTGGGGTTATTTGAAAGAATAGGTTTACGTCAATAAGCCAGCAACAATTCAAGAGCTAAAGGATGAGATAATTCGGCACATTAAAGGCATAAAACCTTACTTATGCCTCAGCGTCATCAAAAATTTGGAGCATCGGATGAAGGTGTGCGGCCGAGGTCGCGGCGGCCATATGGCTAATATTTTGTTCCATACATAATTGCACCATACCAATATTATCAAAATAAAATGAAATGACAATAATTTCCTAAATAATTTGTGTTTTGTTCAAAATCAACATCGGCCCTTAAAACACGACCACCCTTCATCTATAAATTCTTATAATGCCGCACACCTGATATTGACGTTTTTACGTTCCCATTAAGCAGAAAGTAGTTTTTACAGTCTGCAACTCCTCTATATTTTTACATCTCCTACAAAGATCATTTCCACATCTCCTGCAAGTCATTGTAGAAGTTGTTAAAATAGTGTTGCCTTAAGTCTCCTACACCCTATATTTCTGTCTTTCCTACCACATGACTTTGTTTTGTCTTTTCAACTCGTTTGTAAATATTTGTTGTGTGGATGTTATGACTCCTAGAATGGAGGAGAGTGTATTGTTTATTTGGAAACAGTAGTAATAAGATCCCAATCTATAAATATGCACTTAAATAAACCAAAAAGGTATCAACAATATTTGTTTCTTTTTTTACCTAAAGTCTGCGATGGCTCGTTTTGTTTTTGTTTTCGTTTTTTTTTTTTTTTGGTTTGTTTTTACAAATTTGCCTTTTGTTTCTAGATCAACATTAATTTTTAAGTATAATATTTATGGCTTTCCTTTTTTTCTTTTTCTTTTTGTTTTCTGTTTTTTTTTCTACTCGTCTTTATCATTTATTTGACATCTGAAGTATCTAATTTGCATATAGGTTTATTTTTCTTATGCAAATTAAAAAGACAATATTGATTTAAGAACTATAAATTTGAGAGATTGCTCAAGATGATCTTGCATAATTTAATGATTTAATTTAAAAAACAAAAAAAAATATGAGAAAATTCCAGGTCTTTGTTTTATTGGATTTTTATAAATAGCATTTTGACGCTACTACCACAAAAAAAACGTTGTGTGTGATTACTAATACAACGTTTGAAATTTGAAATTTTCATATACTCTCTGATGCAAAGTTATAGCTCTTGTCATAAAGAACAAAAATTGTGAACATATAAAATCAAAAAAACTGCATCTTCAATGATTCTTAACACCGTTTAGGTAGCCGCAAAAGTGAAAAATTTTCCGAAAACTTTTTAGCTACCTAAGCGCTACCTTAACGGTGTTAAGAATCATTCCTAGGAAGTTCATATGTTCTAGAAAGTTGTTTATTGAGATCTTATGTTCATTTTTGTAGTTGATTGTTTCCTTGAATTTTGAACTGTTTGCTACCTATGGACCTGAACAGGGGTAAAAAGGTATAAAAAATTGAATTTTTTAAAGTTTTTTGCGATTTTGACCTTGAAGATGAAGTTTATTTGATTTTATATGTTAACAATTTTTGTTCTTTATGACAAGAGCTACAACTTTGTCTCAGAGAGTATATCAAAATTTCAAACGGTTTGCAAAATATGAGCTTGAGGAAATTATAATTTTTTGCAAAAATTATATCGAGGCCCCACATCTTTTAGGGCCCATAAAAAATCCTGGAGGACCTTGGGCAAAACTGGGAGACAGGGGTCCTTTTTTTTGGTCTTTTATCACGTAGTGGTGTCCGCATATGGTTATTTTTTCCGTGTTGCACTGTGTTATAGGCAACCAATTTGTAATTTACGGCAACCTTACTTTCATTGAGTCACTTGCTACAATCAGCCTTTAATCTTGTGTTTGTGTCGGCCATCTTTCTCATCATAGAGTCTTTAGTAATTGCTAGCATTTCTCCAAGGCTTAGTTCCCCCACACAATGTCTGCTACCGTTTTAGCCTATACCAGGCACAATCTGCATTTACGATTTTCATCTTGAATAGATGACACTTGAAGCTTTCACAACATGTTGCTAACGCAGTTATCCAGCTTGTGCTGCTGCCATTATGACTGAGCACCTTTCGGGCCTTATTTCCAAAGAGCTTTGTGAGCCCAATCAATGGAAATGCAAAATGCAGATGAAAAAGCAGTTACAGTCTGTTTGCAGCCATTTTCACTAAGACACCCATTGTCAAAATCGGATATTTTACAACGAAATTTTGATTTCAGCCTATATGTTCTCAAATCCAAAAGCTGGGATCGGAAAAAGAATATTGTCGTAATAAAGCCAAATATACTTCCAATTATTGCTGAAAATATATTACGACCACCATATGTGAACTTTATGGGCAAAAGATTAAAAAAATCTAAGTTTGGAATTTTTGGCATTTATTTTGGGAATCATGGGATTCCTTTACCTTAATGTTGTCGATTTTTTACTATTTGATTTTCGTTCAACTTATAAAAATTTTGTTGCATTTTTAATATTTTTAATTCGGTCTAGCCCTTCAAAAATGGCTGTGTTATTTCCAAAATATTTTGATTCTGCCCCACTGTGCAGATTCTAAAAATTTGTGTTTTTTTGACCGACTTCTAAAAAGAAGGGGTTATCAATTCGTCTGAATGTTGCTTTTTTATTTAAAAAAATTTATTTTTTTTTTAATTTTTTTCTTTATTTGAAAGGTTATGCTTACATATTGGTCCCATTTTGAAAACAGTTCATTATATTAAAAATTAAAGGGTGTCCCCATACAACATATATTCTTTTTAACGTGTATTGACAACCGTAAAGTGCACCAATTTTAAAAAAATAGCGTATCACTATAGTTTCCAACAATTAAAATTTAAAAAAATAAATTTAAAATTTATAGGGTGTTCCCATAGGTGAGGTAATTTCACCTATATGAGCCTATCTTACGAACTGTTATAGTTAAAACCTTAAAAATTTGACAGACTATCGACTACTATAGCCGTTATAATAAAAAGTATAAATATTAAAAATTATAAGTTAAAGGGTGCTCCAATAGTTCATTTAATTTCATGTGTATGGCCATACTTTTTAACAGCGGTACACAGGCCGTTGAAATTTAAAAACAAACTTTATTGCTAAGTCCGCTATAACAAAGAGTATAAATTTTGAATTTGTAAATAAAAGGGTGTCCCAATAGTTAATGTAATTTTATGTATGTGGCCAAACTTTTGAACCGCTATAGACAGATAACTGAAATTTATAAGGAACCTGTATTGCTTAGGTCGCTATAATAAGTATACAATTTGAATTTCGAAATTAAAGGGTGTCCCCATAAATGATGTAATTTGGCCGATATGGTCCTTTCATTTGAACCGTTATAGACAATCTCTTGAAAACTAGACAGAATGTCCACTACTTTGTCTGGTATAATAATAAGGTACACATATTTAGAACTATAAATTAAAGGGTGTCCCAATAGTTCATGTAATTTAATGTATATGGCCAAACACATTTGATTTGATTATAGACAGACAGTTGAAATTTACAAGTCCTCTATAACATTTGGTCTTTTATTTAAAATTGTAAATTAAAGGGTGTCCCAATAGGTCATGTTATTTGCTCAATGTGGCCCTATCTGTGAAATCTTTATAGAGAGAGGCTTGAATGGTGTCCCCATAAAAGACGGATGCTAGTGAAAATATCTTAAATTTTGAACAGTAATAGGAAGATGCTTTAAATTCACATAGTCTTTACTTCCCGATAATTTTGGCGCATCTTTTATATAATTCTTACAGATTACTTCTTACATTTTTAGTTTAGAATTGGTATACTTCTATCTGTTTTGAAGTTGGTTTTTTTTCCAGAATTATTGTATTCCATTCATTTCGATCAATATCTACAGCATCAACAAATTGCATGTACAGAAATGGTCCTGATACAGTTTTATTATATGTATATGTATAGATTTTTTCTTTGAAAAAGTTTCATCTCACTACCGCGCTTTCATTAAATTAAAATCTGCTTTTAAAGTTTTTGTATTTTTGTTTTTCTTTGTTGTCATTACTTCATCACTCTGTTGTTTAAGATTTTCTAATCATCACTAATTGTAACAATTTGTTAGCAATTTGAAAATTTTATTTCAGTAAATGTTTTGTGTATAAAAATAAATATAATCAAACAACCAAAACAAAAATTAATCTTGTAATTGTTGTAATCATTGTATTGCCATAAACGTACCACATGCACGTACATTTAAAACATTGTAACTTATAATTAATTGTATTTAAGGTTTTGCTGCTAGGATCTGCTATGTTACATAGATATTAGGTCTTTCATACAAGTTTATAGATTGGCTTTGAAACAGCTCTTATTATTGCTTTTAACTAAATTACACAAAGAAAATTCTATTCTATTGAAACCTACACACCCAATCATTCATTAGGGTACACATTCGTTGTTTGACTTAAGGCGAAACAATGAGTAGTAAATGATTTTGATAAATGCACATATGTACGTGTCCTGGAGACAAAATTTATTTTCTTTTATTTTTATCTTGTGATATTTTATTTTACTTTGACATTTAGACAAATTTTTTGCAAGTTTTTTTTATTCTCCTAGTGTGCTCCTTTCTGCTGCAAGTTGGTTCTTAAATAGAAATCGTTAATAAAACTAATGATATCCTTGAAATTCTGTCAGGATGTGTGGTGTGTGTGTGTGTGTGTGCGTGAAATTATGGTTAACGTTATAGTAAATATGATGCAAGGTTATTACCTAAAAACTAAATGCCACAGTTTAGACTTGCCTAGGGACTGCCAGCCAAAGCCGATTATTTTATTCAAATTTAAAAACTTTAGTACAAAAAACCTTAATCGCACTTCCTTTCGTTTTCCCCTGTAGAAAACACATAATATTCAGATAAATGTTATATATCATTATTTAATCACACAAATTTCTTAACGATTTGTCGTCAGGAGATAAATGAGAAATGCTGCCTTTGATATGCAGAAATATTATCATCCTAAAAATAAATCTTAGAAAGCGAATAAATGTTTTCACGGATAGCAAAACTAAAGCAAAAAGAACGAAGCAGCGTTGCGAGTAACAATGAAAAATGACTTAAAAAAAGAGAAAAAACATTAAAAAGTGAAACCTTGACGATTTTAACACACACACACATACGCACACGCCCAAACAAACACACTGAATTTAAAGTACGTGAGACTAATTGATTTAATGTTAGTGACAAGGACTACGTTTCGTATTGCTGAGAGAACATGAATAAGTATTAGTAAATATAAGGATATATAAGCAGGCTTGTGTGTATGTGTTTCTAAAGATTAATTAATTTTATTTTATTGTGACATTGAAGTATCACAGGAAAATGGGATTTTGTGGTTACGCTGCTAAGGATTTCGATAAAACCCAACACAACGCAACAAATCTGAAATTATTTTTAAATAAAATAAATTCTTATAAATTTTATAAACATATATTAAACACTTAAGAAGCTCTTAAACACTTTGAAATAAAATTTAAATTAGCAATAATTATTTGTCATGAAATTAAAATAAAACATGCTAAAAATTGATTTATATACTTAATTATAAATAAATAAATTTTTTTTTAAATTATAGAAATAAAATTATATTAAAGAGTTGAAAATTATAACGAGTGATTTTTTAAGAGCTTGAGAACTTTTTTTAAAAAAAAAACGCATAAAATTTGCAAAATCTCATCGGTTCTTTATTTGAAACGTTAGATTGGTCCATGACATTTACTTTTTGAAGATAATTTCATTTAAATGTTGACCGCGGCTGCGTCTTAGGTGGTCCATTCGGAAAGTCCAATTTTGGGCAACTTTTTCGAGCATTTCGGCCGGAATAGCCCGAATTTCTTCGGAAATGTTGTCTTCCAAAGCTGGAATAGTTGCTGGCTTATTTCTGTAGGCTTTAGACTTGACGTAGCCCCACAAAAAATAGTCTAAAGGCGTCAAATCGCATGATCTTGGTGGCCAACTTACCGGTCCATTTCTTGAGATGAATTGTTCTCCGAAGTTTTCCCTCAAAATGGCCATAGAATCGAGAGCTGTGTGACATGTAGCGCCATCTTGTTGAAACCACATGTCAACCAAGTTCAGTTGTTCCATTTTTGGCAACAAAAAGTTTGTTAGCATCGAACGATAGCGATCGCCATTCACCGTAACGTTGCGTCCAACAGCATCTTTGAAAAAATACGGTCCAATGATTCCACCAGCGTACAAACCACACCAAACAGTGCATTTTTCGGGATGCATGGGCAGTTCTTGAACGGCTTCTGGTTGCTCTTCACTCCAAATGCGGCAATTTTGCTTATTTACGTAGCCATTCAACCAGAATTGAGCCTCATCGCTGAACAAAATTTGTCACATTTGAACATTTCGAACCGAACACTGATTTTGGTAATAAAATTCAATGATTTGCAAGCGTTGCTCGTTAGTAAGTCTATTCATGATGAAATGTCAAAGCATACTGAGCATCTTTCTCTTTGGCACCATGTCTGAAATCTCACGTGATCTGTCAAATACTAATGCATGAAAATCCTAACCTCAAAAAAATCACCCATTATAAAGTATTTTTATGAATAATGTACGTAAAGAGAACATGGTTGAGGTAACCATAAACTAAAGGCAAAATAGTTTTATGAATAATGCACGTAAAGAGAACATGGTTGAGGTAAACATAACCTAAAGGCAACATATTATGATTTAATTATATGGCTGTAGTAGACTTTGTTTAAACCTACCAAAATTTGCTAAATATAAAACATATTATAATACAATATGACCATAATATAATGTAAATCTATTAGATTCTGATCAAATATAAACATTATATGGTTAAATAAAGCAATTATAGTATGATTACAGATAACGAAATGACATATGGGATACGCCCATTTGTTTTAACATTTTTGAAAATACATATTTAAAAAATCTTATTTGGAATTTTATACTTTAACATTATTTATCTTTATTTGTTTACTACATTATAAAAAAATATTTGCATTCTTAAGGCCGAAGAAAATATAATTTATTTTTATTTGTGCATAATTCCTACTATTGAAATTTATTTTATCAATATTTCATTAAAGAATCATGAAATAGCTTTCTGTATATGCTTTCCCCATAGTAATATTTCGATTATTATATTTTTCGTAATAAATATTTCATGATTCTTCCATAAAATATTTATATAATTCTTGCAAAAAAAAACCGACTTCAAAACAGATATAAGGGCACAAATTCTAAACTGAAAAAGTAAGAAGTAATCTGTAAGATTTAGATTTAAATCAAATAAAATATGCTCCAAAATTAGAGGGAACAGAAGTAAAGACTATGTGAATGGCAAGCCTCTCCCTATTACTGTTCAAAAGTTAAGATATTTTCACCAGCATCTGTCTTTTATGGGGACACCATTCAAGCCTCTGTGTATAACGGTTTCAAAGATAGGGTCACATAGATCAAATAATATCTCATATTGGGACACCCTTTAATTTACAATTTTAAATTAAAGACATGTTGTTATAAAGGACGTAGTCACAAAGATTCTTTGTAAATTTCAACTGTCTGTCTATTACGGTTCAAAAGTTTGGCCATATATATCAAATTACATGAACTATTGGGACACCCTTTACATTATACTTCCAAATATTTATACTTGTTATTATATCAGAGAAAGTTGTGGACATTCTGCCTAATTTTCAAGTGTTTGTGTTTTGCGGTTCAAGAGATAGGGCCATATAGATCAAATTACATAATTTATGGGGACACCCTTTAATTTCTGAATTCAAATTGTATATTTGCTATAGTGGACTTTGGAATACAGGTTCCTTGAAAATTTCAGCTGTCTGTCTATAACAGTTAAAAAGTTTAGCCACATACATAGAATAACATTAACTATTGGGACACCCTTTTATTTCCAAATTCAAATTTTGTACTTTTTGTTATAGCTGACTTAGCAATACAGGCTCTTTGTAAATTTCAGCGGTCTGTGTGCAACTGTACAAAAGTATGGCCATATACATCGAATTAAATGAACTATTGGAGCACCCTTTAATTTAAAATTTTTAATATTTATATATTTTATTATAACGGTCATCGACATTCTGTAAAATTTTCAAGGTTTTGTCTATAACGGTTCAAAAGATAGGCATATATAGGTCAAATAACGGCACCTATGGGGACACCCTTTAAATTTTAAACTTATTTTTTTATTAATTTCTGCCGTTGGGAGCTATATAGACACGCAATTTTTTTAAATTTTATTTTGGTGCCCTTTACGGTTCTTAATACACGTAAAAAACATATATGTTGTATGGGGACACCCTTTAATTTTTAATATAATGAACTGTTTTTAAAATTGGACCAACCTGAAAGCATAAAATTTCAAATAAAGAAAAAAATTTTAAAATCGGTTCAGAAATGGCTGAGTTCTGCGGTTACATACATAAAAAAAAGCAACATTCAGACGAATTGATAACCTCCTTCTTTTTTGAAGTCGGTTAAAAATAATTTTTAAATGCACAAATAAAGATAAATAATTTTTGATAATATATTTTTTTATTTATTATTTTATTTACTAAATATAATAATAAATAAAAGTACATGTCGATTTCATTAACACATAAATTAGCAAAACATTTTGTTTACTTTATATTATAAATATTAACCTCTATTCTATTTGGCGTCGTCGACATTGTCGTCACTTTTGGGGCGACATAACTTTGTATCGACGTCTTCATCAATTCGATTATAATTTGGTATTCCCTAACAGTATTATGACGACGTGGACGGGATATGAACATTTTCAGTCAACTAAAATACACATATCGTCGCGTTTCTTCTTAAACCACGTAAGCGCCAAGAAGTCGTTTTTCAGAAAACGAAAAAAACTTATTAACTTCTTTAATATTGGTTTTAAAATGGCTGTGCGACTCTCTGAAGGGTATAGAAACTTTTTTTTTTTTTTTAATTTGTTACTTAATTAATTGTAGCCAAATCTGTCGCTTACGTGGTTTTGGCGCAAACAGCAAATTCCAAATTTCTATGTGTAAATTAACATTTATTTTTGTATTTATCAAAAAAAAAAAAAAAAAACTTTTAATATTACTAAAAATGCTCCAATTGGCCTGCAACTTTCATGATTTTTTTAATCTTAAATACAAAAAACATAGTGGTTGAGACTTTAACATTTCCAAATTGAAATATAACAAGTAAAAGTGCTATATTCGGCCGTGCCGAATCTTCTATACCCTTCACCACGGTGATTCTATATATACAGACATGTACAGCACTATCCATATTGTTGACTCTTTACTTAAATAAAGTCGTATGAGAAATTAAATAACTTTTTCAAAAACTTATAAATATTTCCTCCAAAACTTTTTGTTTCTATATGAATTTGTAATTTACAATTTTGTGACATTTTCTTTTGTTGAATAAAATAGAAATTAGCCTAAGTTGACGACAGCCACATCGGTGGTCGTGTAGCCATGTAGCTTTGCTGGCTTCAAAATAATCGTTTACCTATAAACGTGTGTATTTTATTTTTGACAGTTTGTAGTCGGTATCCTGATGATGTCTGTGTGTTTAATGCACCTAGGTTTTAAAATAGAGATATCATCTATTTAAAAATCAAACGCATTTAAAATAAAAAAATATGTTACTATATATACACACATACATACATATGTATATTCTTAATATTAATTATATGTTATGTTACAGTCATGATTTTCATTTTCAAAGAAATATTGAAATTTTTATTTAATTTTTCGAAAATTGTGTGTAAAAATAATTTTTTAAAAATTTTTTGTAAAATTTTATTCGAAAGTTTTTTGGAAAATTTTTTAAAAAAATTTTCTTTCGAATAATTTTCTGTAAAATATCTTTTTGAAAATGTTTTGTAAATTTGTTTGAAAAAAATTTTTTTTGTAAATTGTTTTGTAAAAATATTTTATTTTAAGTTTTTTTTAATAATTTTTTTTTTTAATTTTATTGAAATTTTTTCTGCAGTCTATATTGAGTTAGAATGGTCAGACTAAAGCAAAAAAAAATCCTTAAAAAAAAATTTCTTCATATTGAAACATGTGGGGTCCTTCTAAGTGCTCCTATTTATCAGTGGGTACCCTGTGGGTCCATTGGCTACATCTATGCGTATTGCTTTCAATTAAGGTCTCTAATACAAATCAAAGCAGAAAAACCCTACCAATCTAAAAACAAACAATAATCGCCCCTCGCAGGGGGTTATTGATCCCCGTAAATCTGTATGCACTCCTTGCGATCTACCTGTCGCAGTCTAATATTTATTTGACAAAAATAGGCAAAACAGAATCATTAAAGCCGAAAAAAATTCAAAAAAACGTAAAAAAATATAGGTGGGCGTGGTTTTTGGCCCGTAATCTCCAAAGGAATGATCCGATGTTGCTGAATTGCAATACCAAAATTTTCGAAACTATGCCTGACAGATTGGTGTGCTTAAAATTTTTGTATCTCTTCTGGTGCCTTGGCAAATGACATTACCACACTAACACGGACAGACGGATATCGCTTAATCAACTTCTCTATGTATAAGGATCCAGAATATATATACTTTATCGGAAATGAATATTGTAGAAATTACACACGGAATGACAAACTTATATATACCGTTTCCACCTGTGGTGAGGGGTATAAAAACCATTATATTTTGCATGCAAATGTCATTTGTATGGCGCTTACGAGGTTTTGAAAATGGATTTATTTATTTTTCATACAAACTTGTTAAGATGAGAATGTAGTCTGGTGGCAAATGTTATTTTCTACCATAAAAACCAAAAAAGTAAATTTCGAAAAAATGTTGCTTACGTGGTTTAAGAAGAAACGCAACGATATGTATCTATTATTTTATTTTGTTTACAATTTTTATTGAAATTTTAAAAACAAAATATTTAAATAAATTTAAAAAAAAAATGTTTTTCATATCCGCTTCGTATTCAACTTAGGAAGTTTGCAAAAAAAATCTGGTCATTCAGAGAAGATTATTCAGACAGAAGTCTGATATATTTTCATTATAGGATGAGAAGTAAGTAAAAAACGCACCTTCTATTTACAATAATATTTGTAATGTTGTAATAGGTTCCTTTTTTTAGGTTGAATAAATCATCATTCAGGCATGTGCTAAAAGCAGTGTCACCAAATTTTAGCAGATTTGCTACAGACTTCACCACCACAGTAGCCTTAAACTCAGCTGTTTTAAAAACCATTTGCTTTTTTACCATAAATTTTTTTTAATATATTCATACAAGTATATTCTTCACATCCAGCCATGCTGCGATCTTATTGGAGGGCCAAGGGCATTTAATATAACAGCAAAATCATTCTACAGCTCTTTCAAATTAATGGGGTACATCCTCTTTGGAAGCCTCTTGCAAGCGGAGGATTTCTTTCATTTCGTTCACTAATTTTCCGAACTAGTTTCTAATATTCCCAATTAATATACAATGCCAAGTCAGCTAACACGGTTGCAAAACAAGTCTAAAAATACCCGGCAACTACATTGTAAGGCAATTATCTGATAATAACTTTATTTATAATAACTTTATCTGACCACAAACTTCAAGTATCATCTAGCCAAGATGCAAATTGACGAAGATGATACTTGCAGACTGTGCCTTTAATAGGCTAAGACGGTAGCGCCCATTGTGTGTGAATATCTAGCAATGGCTAGCTTAAAGCTTAGCACGACGGGCAGAAACTTTGTAAATGTGACTGCCATGGAAGCGGTCTGTTTCGATATCCCCCTACACTACCAATAAAATTATATGGCAACGTTGTCAGACAAAAAATTATCAATTCACTTGGTAGTCAATCGGAAAAGCTATGTATCAAAAATTGTCAGCCTTGTTTAGACGGTTGTCAGACCTAACAATGTACTGACAATGATCAAGGAATGAAAAATTGCCACTATGATATAGATTCTTAGCTCACAAAATTGCTCACAAAAGCTGGCGATGTTCAAAAAATGACTGCCAAATTGTTAATAAAATTTTCAGATAACTGATAATATTACTGTAAGATATCTGAAAGTTCTAAAAATATCTGAGATTTCTGTCAGTTCACACGATTGTTCATTTTCTGTAATCTTTTCCGACAATAATGTAAGACACTATAAAAGTAAGCGTTAAATTCAAAAATTTTGATTGCTTAAAATAACTGCACTATAATAAGTTTTCCTTTCAACTTGTTGTTAAACTCACGAATTTTGTCTTTGACCTTCAGTATTATTTTCACCAATTTTTTTTTTCTGCCAATTTCCAATCAAACATGTGTTTATTTTTTATTTTAACAATTTTCATAACAGTGTCACTAGGTTGCTGGTTAATAACAGGCAAAACCACAAAATTCATTAAAAATCTAAAAGGATGACTCAAAAGGTCGCGACTTGCTGAAGTTATCACAAAAACAAAAATATAAAAAAGTGTAGCTCGAACAGTAAATTGAAATCAACGATTCTAAACCAATAACAACACCGTACAGAAGCCCTTTTTGTAGCCACAGAAAACAAGCATGTTCGCACGCATTTATGGAAATCTGTAAAAAAAAATTTTGAAAAACATATTTTGTATAAAATTGTAATGCAAATCAAAGAATGAGATTTGATAACAAAAAAAAAAAAAAACTACTGAATACCACAATACAAACCACAAACGATTGCAGCAGTAGTCGAAAGATTTTTATTGCATTTCCTTTAGGTTGCTCTTAAACTGAATACTGAATACTTAACATAAGTTTATCATTTTTGTTTTGCCATCATGTTTAAGCTTATCTGTATTGTATTGATGTATGAAAATAATGTGAGTCCAAGATGATGGAAGTGGCAGCACACTAAAAGAACAGAATAGGGGAAAGAATTAATAATTTTCTTGAAGAAATGATTTGAAAGTTGTTGAGAACCTAACACGTTTAGTGTGTAGGTCGTTCATTTTCATCGATGCCCTACAGTTCTGATGATTGTTATATAAAAAAAAGAAAAAAATCATTATATACCCTTCAAATTTATCCATAATTGTATTATGGATTTTTTGCACTCTGAGAAAAAGTTGTATGGAATATATAAATTGGTTACTGTCTACACGATAGATTACTAGTGGACAGTAGAGAGACAGTTGAATTAAAAAAGAAGCCAAAACGTTGCAGTAAAATGAAGTTCGGAGAAAAACTAAGCGCCAACTGGCCCTTAATAACTAATTCCTGGCTTGTAAGCTGTTTGTGCAAGGAAGAGAAAGTATATGTATTCAAAAAAGTTACGTAAGAACTTAAATTAACTGTAAATTTTTCTCTTTAATTTTTTTTTTTTAAATGATTTCTATAGGGTTCTTTGGCTGATACAGCTATTTTCTAAAGAAAGAAATTTGTGAGAGGATTGACGGGCTATTTCCGTTTCTGAAAAAGGAGTTTAAAATGGAATATAGGGTTTACAGGCTTAGTTTTATTTGGTGTAGAAGTACGGTCCTTGTGAAAAGCGTAAGCACAGCCCTACAAACAAAAATATAAATAATTAGGCTTGTTTTAATTTGGAAGGGACTAATGGACGAAGGTAACCAACCCATTACGAAAGGAACATATTAAATAAGGAAACCAATCAGTTAACTCGATGCTGTTCCACAGGGTATATGGTTCGTTCAAGACTAACTTTCTACTTAGTCAATTCTATTCTAAATTTATTTAAAAAATTTATAACTTGCAGAAAGAAAAGAAAAATCTATTTAGTTGTTAATTGAATTAAATAATAATAATAATAATAATAATAATAATAATAATAATAATAATAATAATAATAATAATAATAATAATAATAACAACCTATTCAAATAAAATTTTATTAAAATAAATCTTTTATTCGAATAAAAAATATTCGAATAAATATTTAATCGAATAAAAATTTTCCTTAATTCGTTTCTAAAATTGTATATTATTTACATTCAAATAGCATTTTAAAATATATTTCAAAAGAAACTACTCGAAAAATAAATTAAGCATAAAAAATGCAATTAATTTACTGACTACCCTAAATTAGAGCGTAAGCCGACACGTCGTCTAGCGCCTAGTTTTGAACAAATCTAAATAAGAGATCAACGTTTTGTAATAAACAGTAATGTTAATGTATGTATCTTGTTTAGTAACATCTAATAAAGCAAGGCGCAAAATAGAGATAAAATAGCTAGATAAAGCAGAAAGTAGCTAAAATGGTACCACTCTTACACAAAAAAAAGAATAACATTTTGTTTCCACCCAACTTCACTATCTAACGCACTTTCAAAATTGGACTTTCCAATTGCCAATTGCGTTGACGCCGCTATTTAGATTTGCTTCATACATTTTGTATTTTGTATGTACATGAGAATTTTTGACAGTTATTTTACGCCTTACGCTCTTCTTTAGGTTAAGCAGTTAAGCTACCCATACACGACATGTTTTTTTACATATGACTTTTAAACTGTGTGAGTGAGATGTAATAATGTATGTCTGTCAAAATTGTTGTTTTACTGAATACTTTTTTATTTGGTCACAAACGCTCATGTACAATTGCTTCTGATTTTTCACTATACAGACATCCAAGCCGTTCGGTTGCAAACTAACTTGTTGCCACCCTGAATTATGTTTGTATGCGCTACTGACGACTTATCCATTTTTAAGTTTCTTTTAATCTAAATGTAAATAAGTTAAGTTTGCGTTAAATGATGATGTACACGATTTAAATAATTGTTGTCAAATATACAAAATTAGTTAAAAGCTTATTCAGATAATGCTGTTGTAAAATATTACATTTAGCCGGCCAATGCTTCCGCCAATGGTTTAGCCCCGTTGATTGTTTTCACACGACAAAGGTTTTTGTCAACACTGAAACACTGTTGATGACAGATGGTTTGTCAGATCAAAATAGAACATGCTCTAAATTAAATTTTATCAGATGACTTTGCATATGTATTTTACAAACCCAAGGTTTTAACAGCGCCACACGACATGTATGTGGTGGTTTGGCAATTCAGATGTAAAAAACATGTCGTGTATAGGTAGCATTATGGTTAAATAAATTTATCGATCAAACCCTCTTTATATATTTATCAAATTAAAAAAGACGTTTAAATAAAATAATAATAAAATAAAACATTTATTCGAATAAAAAATCGAATAAATATTTAATCGAATAATTATTTGATCAAACAGTAATATTTTCGACTAAATTCGTCTCAAAAAATATATTATCCTTATACAAATAATATTAAAAAGTGATTTTCAAAACCCGCAAAAGAAATTGTGTGAATTATAAATCAAGCGTAAAAAGTTTTTGATAAAAAACAATTGCGATTAATTTATATATAAATAAATAAATTATTCTGCTAATAATATTTGAACAAAAAAAAATAGATGAGAACACATTTGAATAAATTTTTTTTCGAATAAAAAATTGTTCGAATAAAAATTTATTCGAATAAAAATAAATTTGAAGCAAAATGTTAAACAAAAATATAAATTAATAAGTTATAAATTTAGCTTGTCTATATGGTCCTGGTATAGACTTGTATTTGTTGCCTTGCAATAAAGATCTAATTTAAAAAGAATTGTTTAAAATTGCGTAAAAAGGCCCCTTACTAAAGCCACTTCTTCAATACCGAGCAGGAAAAACCATTGGGGACTACCTGAAAGTAGCTGTGTATTCTAAAAAAAGGAAATCTATTGGGATCTCCCTGGAAAAAAATAGGATTACTTGTCGCAGTTCTGAGATGATTTAATTGTGCAGAGAACTTTTAAGAATTAGGGAAAAAGAAGACTATAAAAATCTATCTTCAACTTCTACCTTCAATTAACTGTTTTTTGGTAAGCGGTCTGATCTACACAGGCGCTTTCTAAATTACTGTTTTTTGCGAACTGCAGGGTATAGATATTTTCTTAGGCTTGAATGAAATGTACTTATACATTTTTGTATGTTTATAAGTATTGGGTCTTTGTTTTATAGCATGATCACGTAGCATTTTGATCACTAAAATCACGGTTTGGCGCTTGATTGAGGCTAATGGTGAATAATCAACAATTAAATATGCATAGTCGTGTTTTCCCACTTCATAAACGTGCATATCGATGAGATAGAGACGACAAGAGCTAAGGCAGCAGCAACAACAACAACAGCCACTTTAGCAAAAGCAATAATAAACTTTAGAAAAATATTTTATTTGCTTTAAAATTTCTCTATTGTTTCTGTTTTTATAAAACGTTTATTCAATATTTTATGACCTCCATAGTGATGTGTATTTTTTTTTTTTTCACTTACAATCGATTTCTTATTTTTATATGAAAAGGTCTAAAGTTGCTACAACAAATCATCATCATTTTCCTTTAGTCATCCTCATTTTACTGTGTTGCACGTATTAAAATAAAAGAATCATGTTTGCTTCTTTCTCCCAGCCTTTTCTTGCAGCAACCTTCTCAATTTCAGCAATATAATGCTGATTGTGTCAAGTTCGTTGGCGAAGTCTAAAGGTGATCGTAATACACCTGGCTGGTGCAGCAGCAGCAGATACATTTTTTTTAGTTTTGAAATGATCTTCCACACTATTTCCATTATATTATTTTGTCTTGCAAAAAGAAAATCATTTGAACCTGTAAAAATAAAAAGAAATATGAAGAAAGTATGACATTTTTTCATGGATGTGACTGCAAACTAGCGCCTGCCTACATGGAATTATTAAGCAGAAAATTTAATTTGCAAATAATGCATTTTTTTACAAACGTGTCGATTATTATGCACATGCCGTACGCGTGCATTTATTTGCAAGTTTTGAAGTTGCAAGATGCATTTTATTGTATGTGCATATGTATGTAAAACCCATTTTTTTAAAGCGGGTAAAAGTAGAATTGATTATTGGGTCAAACTTTTCTTGAAATTTATTTACAAAAACAATTTTGACATCCTCTTTTCATATTTTGCATCTTATTATTATTTACTATCACAACAATATTTTACAACTAAAAACTATAATAAAAAATTATTAGAATAAAACTTTTATTCGAATAAAAAATAATTGAATAAACATTTAATCGAATAATTATTTAACATTTAATCGAATAATTATTTTGCAAATTTCCCTTGATTTATTTCAAAAGATATATATTACTCTTATTCAAATACAAATAGAATTGAAAAAAAATATTTATAAACCCGCATAAGAAATTATTTGAAAAATAAATTAAGCTTAAAAAATTCGACTAACAAATCAAATAAGCAATTCAAATAAAAAATTATTAGAATAAACCATTTATTCGAATAAATTTATTCGAATAAATATTTAATCGAATAATTATTTGATCTAACATTCTAATTAGAAATAAATATATATTATTCCTATACAAATAGTATTTAAGAAAATTATTTCAAAACCCGCAAAAGAAATTGTTCGAATAATAATTCAAGCGTAAAAAGTTTCTAATAAAAAATACACGATTAATTAATTCATGTTCAAAAAATTTATTATTTTACAGACTAGAATTATTATTTGACAAAAACTATCCAATGAAGCTCAAAAAGTGTCATACATCACAAAACAATTAAATATCACCTAAGTAACAATTCGACCACCTTTTAAAAAATCAATTAAAAAGAAGACAAAAAAATTTATATATCAAAAACATACAATAATAATTCTTGCAAAAAAAAAACCGACTTCAAAATAGATAGAAGGGCACCAATTCTAAACTAAAAATGTAAGAAGTACCAAATAAAAGATGCGCCAAAATTAGGTGGAAAAAAAGTAGACTAAGTGAATGTCAAGCCTCTTCCTATTACTGTTCAAAAGTTAAGCTATTTTCCATAGCATCCGTCTTCTATGGGGACACCATTCAAACCTCTGTCTATAACGCTTTCAAAGATAGGGTCACATACATCAAATAACATCACCTATTGGGACACCCTTTAATTTAATATTTTAAATTAAAGACCTGTTGTTACAGAGGACTTAGCCCCAAAAATTCTTTGTAAAATCCAACTATCTGTCTATAACGGTTTAAAAGTTTGGCCATATATATTAAATTACATGAACTATTGGGACACCCTTTACATTATAATTCCAAATATTTATACTAGTTATTATACAAGAGAAAGTAGTGGACATTGTGCCTAATTTTCAAGTGTTTGTGTTTAACGCTTCAAAAGATAGGGCTATATAGATCAAATTACATAATTTATGGGGACACCCTTTAATTTCTAAATTCAAATTACATACATACTTGCTATAGTGGACTTTGCAATACAGGTTCCTTGTAAATTTCAGCGGTCTGTGTAAAACTGTTCAAAAGTATGGCCATATACATCAAATTAAATGAACTATTGGAGCACCCTTTAAATTAAAATTTTGAATATTTATACATTTTATTATAACGATCATAGTAATCGATATTCTGTCAAATTTTCAGATTTATGTCTATAACGGTTCTAAAGATAGGCCCATATAGGTCAAATTACATCACCTATGGGGCCACCCTTTAAATTTTTAAATGTATTTTTTATTAATTTCTGCTGTTGGGAGCTATAGCAACACACAATTTTTTAAAATTTTACTTTGGTACCCTTAACGGTTCTTAATACACGTAAAAACACGTATGTTGTATGGTAACACCCTTTAATATAATGAACTGTTGTTAAAACGGTACCAAACTGAGAGCATAACCTTTCAAATAAAGAAAGCAATTTTAAAATCGGTTCAGAAATGGCTCAGTTCTGTGGTTACATACAAAAAAATCAACATTCAGACGAATTTATAACCTCGTTTTTTTGAAGTCAGTTAAAAACAGATTAATTCAATATTTTTTTAATATTATTTTTTATTTTATTCGAATAAATTTTTTATTTGAATAAAAAAATGTTAAAAAATTTTTCGAAGAAAAAAAAAGTTTAAATTAAACTAAACAACGCGAATGAAAAATATATCCAAATAAAGAATTATTCGAATAAAAAATAACATAAAAATTATTTCAATATAAATGTTTTATACACAATATAGATTTTTTGAACAAATAAAAGTCAAAAGAAGTTGATCAAAAAGTGATCCGAATAAGAAATTGTGTTAAAAAAATTAGCCGAATAAAAAATTATTCGAATAAAAAAAAAAACAAAAACTATTGACTAAAAAAACGATTTAAATAAAATTTAATTTTATATGCAATATTCAACAGAGAAATATTTGCTGAAATATATATTAGAAGAAACTGTTATTTAAAAGAAATTTTTTTCAAAACAAAAAATTCCATATTCTAATAAAAATTATTAAAAACGAAAATTTTAGAAAAAATTACCATTTTACATCCGTTTAAATAAATTATTTTAATTCTTGTTTAATTCTTTAAACAAAAGAAGTTAAATTTAACCAATTTCTTATATTTTTTTTTTTTTTGAAAGATAAGGCATCACTAATTTAATCTATTAAAGACTTCTGGAAAGAGAATTTTTCAGTTTATTTAAGACATTATAATTCAATAAAAACCGCGTATTTGAAATTATTTTAAAGACAGGAGCTAAAACCATTTCTTGTAATCTTTAAATTGGCTTTTTGCGATGGTAGTAAAATTTAAGCTGTCGTTAAAAAGTATAAGGAGTTGTGGCCTATTAATAGCAGATATTTTTATTTTAGTGGTTCTAATCGTCTTATAGAGAGTGTATAATTTGAAAAGTACGTTGAAAAAAATTATTCGAAAAAAATTTTTAAACGATTAATAAATTCCTAAATTAATTTAATCAAAAATTTTCTAAGGTTTTGCTTTTAATACATCAAAAAATTGATTGAATCAAAATGTTTTGGAAACTTAATAAAATAAATTTCATTTAAATTATTAAAAAAAATTCTTGTGCCAAAAGTTATATAAAAATTAATTTTGTTGATTAATCAATTGATATGAAACATGTTATTCGAATAAAATATATTATTCGAATAAAAAATATTCGAATAAAATATATTATTTCAATAAAGTATATAAAATAAAATATATTATTCGAATAAAAAATATTATTTGTATATATTATAATTATTCGAATAAGCAATATTATTCGAATTTAAAAATTATGTTTTTACACAAACAAATATTTTGAAATTAACCCATTAAAAAAAAATTTATTTTTAATTTTTTGTTTTTAATTTTTAATTTTTAAGATTGTCATATATTCACCCAGCACTAAAATACCACTAAAATTAATACATACAAGACAAAGAGATGGAAACTTTATTAATATTATGCCTGTGTTTATAATTTATAATTTATAACTATAATTTAATTTATTTATTTAGAAATTTTTAGAAAACAAATGATATAAATTTCATTTAAATTATTGTACAAAAATACTTGTACCACAAATTTAAAAAACTAATAAATTGTTAAAAAAAAACTTATTTAAATAAAATATATTATTCGAATAAAAAAGGATTCGAATCAAAAAAATTATTCGAATTTCGCATACAAAAATATTTTGAAACGCACTTCATATAAATATATTTTAAATCGTTTTTAAGATTGTCATAATGTCACCCAACACTGAAATACCACCGAAATTAATAAAATAAATCAGTCAAGTGCGAGTTAGACACGTATATTACAACTTTAAAAATTCAAGTTGTTAATTTTTCATGTCTTATGAGTCAGCCTTTAATTTTAAAATTATAGTCGTAATTGCGAAAATTGCATCACTGTTGGAAAACTCATTAAATTTTAGTAATTGTTGTTATAGCGGCCATAGTAATACACTTTCAATAAAAATATACATGCGCCTACCTATTGCGGTTAAAAAAATAAGGTAATATACGTGATGGGTGATGGATCACCCTTTAGATATTAGTAATAGTTACAGCGGCCGAAGTACAACATCTGCTGAAAACATATCAAGAGTCTACCTATTACGGTTCAAAAAAGAAGGTTATTTACGTACAAATCAGGTCTTTGTCGGAACACCCTATAATTTTGCTATTTGTTATAGCGGCCATGGCAATTCTCTTTCTATGAATATATCAAGAGTCTACCTATTACTATTAAACAAATAAGTAGCTATACGTGAAAACATGTCACTGTCAGAACACCCTTTAATTTTTAGTAATTGCCGTAACGGCCACGGTAACCCATCTTCTATACAAATTGGAAGAGTCTACCTATTACGGTTCAAAAAATATATCGTTATACAATCAAAACACGTAACTGTCGAAAAACCCTTTAAATTTTTATTGTTTTTATAGTGGCCATAGTAATACACATCCTGTAAAAACTTCAAGAGTCTACCTATTATCGTTCAAACCTATGCCATATACACACAAATCACATCACTAACGGAACACCCGTTAATTTTTAGGCTTAATATTGTATACTTGCTTATAATGCAAACATAGTTTAAATCACTGCAAACTTTAAGTGGTTGCCTCCTATAGCACAAGAAATAAATGCATAAAGGCAAATAATACGCCACTTTCGGAAAACCCTATAAGTTTTAGTATTTGTTGCTATAGTGGCCA
The DNA here is from genome assembly GCA_949628195.1 of Phasia obesa. Taxonomy (NCBI): domain Eukaryota; kingdom Metazoa; phylum Arthropoda; class Insecta; order Diptera; family Tachinidae; genus Phasia; species Phasia obesa. The sequence goes on from OX451217.1 coordinate 125,517,848, forward strand.
CAGATATACACCTTCTGTGAAAATTTCAAGAGTCTACCTATTATGGTTTAAAACTTAGGCCTTATACATGCAAATAACTCCACTATCAGAACACCCTTTAATTTGTAGGTTTATTTTTTTTATAATTGTTTACATAGTGAACTAAATTTTAATTGCTGTTTGTAAGTTTCAAGTGTATCCCTCCAACAGTTCAAGAAATAAACACATTTTCGTGAATTACACCTCTCTATTGGAACACCCTATAAGTTTTAGTATTATTTGCTATAGCGGCAACAACTATACATCATCTGTGAAAAGTTCAAAAGTCTACCTATTACGGTTCCAGAGTTAAAAGGCGCTGACAGACGGACAGACATTGTAGCGAAAACAATAGGGTTTCGTTTTTACCCTTTGGGTACGGAACCCTAAAAACCAAGAAGAATTTTTAATTATTTGATATTATGCTAATTACACATAACGTTATATAATTAAAATGCAATTAATTTGTTGGGGAAAAAGAGCTAGTTACGATACGTAATTCACTAGATGATCAGGCCAGATCATCAGGAAACCTTTTTTCCTATTTTTATTGTATTTCATATTGTATCTTCATATTGGAGTATCTTCAATATGTCTAAACTAACAATAATTACTTATATCCTAAGTCGAAAATAAAATAAGAATATACTTAATAAGTTCAACCAGTGCCAGACAGAAATAATGTTACACGGTTGTTGAAATCATTTGCGGGTCATCCCTCTAATCAAAGGCCCCCAACCTAAAAAAGTGGTTACAATGAAAATGCATTGGTTTGCTAAATATTTAGCAAAGTGACACAAACCTGCATTGTTGAAAGCTGGTATATTACTGATTTAAAATTTTTACATGTTTTGTTCCCTTTGTGATATTCTGGTTGAGATTGTGTATGTGCTCACTGACCCTTAGCGGTTTGCGTGGGGGCTCTTGCTCTAATGTATGGCCAAGAATAGCAATATTTCTTAATCGAATGTAACCAGGTTCATTAAGAATGTTGCCTGCCCAACGATTTGGATGAGTTTTAAGCTTCATTAAATACGTTACTGCATGCTTCGCTATTTCTGATTTAACTGTTTAGATCTTTGTAGATATTCGAGCTTTTTATATACCAGCGAGCAACTGTGATCATTCGTAGAATCTTATTTTTGCGCACTTGAATGAAAAGAAAATGAAGTTTCAATCCTTAGTAATATTGTGGCTAATGTTTTTATGTTGAAGCGTAAAATAATAAAAACCATAAATAAAACATTTCGAGAGAAAATTGTTTACCTAAAAAACAATGGAAAAATTATACCAAGGCATATTTAACCAGATGACTGCAAAAGGCGGAGCTAATATTAAAGAGAAATTTTTCCAATTTTTTTATATGAAGTTTTACATTAATCATGTATTTTAAGAAAAAATAAAATAGATATTACTGTCAAAATCCATATAAAAAAATTCGAAAAATTTTTTGCTGATATTTCCTCTCCCTTACGCTATCACCTTCTTAAATATGCCTTGAATTATACCTTCAGATATTTGTTTACAAATTTTCGTACTGTCCTTTATATGAACATTAAGTTCATAATATATTTCATTGCAATCGATTTATTTGTCAATTGTTTGTCTTAAACGTTTTGTGGTTCAATTTCTTTATTTAATTGTTTTTGTGCTATTGATATTCAAATAATTATGACTATTTAATAACATCTTTTGTGGTGGTCACATCTTGTTTCTTATCTCTACAAAGCAAAAGATCGATGTTTGATTTTAATCTTTATGTCGATATCCAAAACAACCCATGTATTTTTTATATGGGAAGATTTACAGCCACTTAAATTAAACCTCCATTAAAAAGACAAGATATTTTACAAACGAAAAAGAAAATAGAATAATATACAGTCACTTACACTCGTGTCATGTTGCAAGCTCTTGCTTAAAATCTATTCCTTCCACCAAACATTCATTATGATGTTTATTATTTGATTTGAAAAGATTCATAAAATAGACACCATCGGAGTAGGTGTGATTTAAAAAACAACAACAGCCCAACTACAAAAAATTCCAACAAAAAAATCGAATAAAATAGAATAAAAACACCAACATGACAACAAAAAAGTGTCAATTGATTTTATGTTTGTTGTCTCCGTGTTGCTGCAACACATTTTCCTTTTTTTTTTGTATTATTATTAGATTTATATTAAATTTAATCATAGAATGAACAAGCGTTACAAGAACCCAGAACCACCAAAGAAGTTGTTATGACAAACTTACAACACTATTAAAAGCAACAGAAAAATATTTTTCTGCATTATTTTATGCAACCAGCGTAATACTGTTCCTCCTTCACCCGATCAGTTGCGTACTGTAAAAGTATCGAAGAAAAAATGTGAAAAGGTGTAGACAGTTTTATATCGATGCCACCAACGAACGAATGAAAGATAAAGCACACACACACACATATACACATACACACAAATGGAAATTGTTGGAGTTTCCCAGCAAACCAAATGTACCGATTTCGTAAAGAATTCGTAACGACTGTTCGAAAAAATCTTCCGATTTCGGAACCGAAATCGTAACGATTTTTATATGAAATTGTTGACACGACTTCGTAAAGATATGTAGTTACGAAATCGTAAAGATATGTAGTTACGATATCGTAACGACATGTAGGTACAAAATCGCAATATATTTTCTGTCGGTACCTCCGTGTAGCTTCGTTCTCGTAAATTTAAGTGAATATAATGATTACTTAACGAGTTGGTATATATAACGACAATACTTTACCGTAATCAATTCAATTTTAATTGTCCATCTTGCTTGTGTTTATAAAATTTTTTTATTTTAATTCTTTTTATTTAATACAACTTTGGCTTTTATTTACTTACGTATGAATCAAAGTTTTATATTTTTTTTTTACAGACAAACAAACGAAATCTCTTAACGAATTCGTTACGACAAGTCTAATTTTAGACATACTACCGAAATGTCTTAACGAAGTACTTACGCCACGTCTGACTTCAGAAAAAATCGAAACATTTGGTTTGGTGGGTTGTTGAATATATTGGAGTGAGGAGAAGTTAAGAAAAAAGGAAAAAAAGAATTTTAAAATAAAGTGTCTCTTCGAATATGGAAAAGTTAGCGCATAAATTTGTTTGATTTTTTGTTGTTTGCCTTTTACAAAGTAAAACAGTAAGGGTATTCAATGAAAGCAACCGAACATTAATTATGAACTTACCAACAGGCTGTCTTAGAAATACCTAAAGTATGGAAGTGATTCTTAACAGTGTATGAAAACAAACAAAACTTTTCGCAAAAGTTTCATGGAAGTTGTTACAATTACTAAAAATTTAAGGGTGTTCTGACAGTGACATATTTTTCACGCATAGTGACTTATTTTTTTAATCGTAATATGTAGACTCTTAATATATTTATAGAAAGGGAATTGCCATTTTGTCGCTATAACAAATAATAAAATTAAAGGGTGTTGATAGTGATATGATATGATACGTAAATAGCTTTATTTTATAAAAAAATAGGTATACTTTTGAAATGTTTACAGTAGATGTGTTACTTTGGCCGCTATAACAATTACTAAAAATTTAAGGGTATCCATTAGTGACATGTTTTTCACGAATATTACCTTACTTTTTGAATCACAATGGGTAGGCTCCTGATATTTTTATAGCCTGATATACCATAGCCGCTATAACAATAATTACTAAAATTTAAAGGGTGTTCCAATAATGATGCAGTTTTCGCGAATATGACTTTAATTTTAAACTTAAAGGGTGCCCCATAAGACATAAAAAATTAACAACTTCAATTTTTAAAGTCCTACTAAACATAATACGGAACCCTAAGTGTGTAAGATTAATTCGCACTTGACTGATTTATTTATGATTTATTTTCTTGAATTGCATTTTACATATTTTGTTTTTCATCTTACACTTATGTGGTATAAATAAGCAACATAATATATTAAATATAATATATTAAAATAAATTATAAACTGTCTTTCAATATCTCTCAAAAATAAAAGTTTTATATAGCTTTGTTACATTCTGGACCATAATGACGAAATCATTAAGCAAACGTTTGCGAAAGGTTTATTCTCAAAATGTTTTTGTTTTATTTTCATTGTTTACTCTTCTATCTAAGAACGTTTTAATGAATATAGAGTTTGTATTTACGCTAAATGTATGTTATATTTTACTCACAAACAAAAACGATAACAAAAGTTTCAGTTTGTTTATTTCCGTACCCTGGGCTTTACTCTGTTGCTCTATTTGTATTTATTTGAAAATTAGAAGCTACAACTATTGTTCCTTGTACAATTTTTGCGGCTTTAAGTGAATACCCTAAATACGTTTGTATCATAAACATTTTTGTTTTAACGGCAGTAAATAAGATTAAATATTAAACTTTTTTATTTCAGCTATATATTTTGTTCAATTTTGTTTTTTTTTTAAGGAGACAGTAGTTATAAATTTATGCAAATCTCGCACAACAATAACAAGCAATAGTGTGTAGAAAAATTTTAATGAATTTATAAAAGTTTTTATCATATTTTTATCAAGACGTTCTTTTTTCTTTTTGGTACTTTTACCTTTGTTCTTTTGCTGTATTTTTTTTTTGTTGCTGCCAAGTAGTCTAAACAAAGATTTTATTTAAAGACAATGACATTAATTTTTAAAAGCTTATTGTCCTTAAGATAAGCTAAATAGCATTATATCTTGTTCTCCTCACACCCTTAAGCCGCCACTATCTTTACCTTTAAAAGATTAATATGGTTTTTAATGCAAAAAAAAAGAATAAGGAAAGAGATTAGAAGGAATATTAATAAACTGTAACAACTTTAACTATTCGAGAGTGGAGGCGGTCAAAAGCCAGAGAAGTGTGCAAAGAAATTTAAGCTTTGTAAGTCTTTTTTAGTGTTAAATGTCAGTAGGTATGATAGTCAGTTTACATGTTTATACATATTTGTAGTGCAATAAACCATTATTCTTTACTGTCTTTCATGTCATGTTGACATGTATTTTAAAATTTATTTTGTTTATTTTAACTAAAAGTAAGTTTTCTCCAATAGAAAGTTCATAAGTAATTTGATCTATATAATGTCATAGATTTAAATATTTAAATCAGTAACACTAACACAGAAATTATATGTGACACAATTAAGTAAAAGAAGAATTTATAAATGAAAAATAATTATGGAAAAAATTTTAAAGTTTTTATTTAGTAAATTATACTAAGAATTTTTGCTTTGATTATTTCTGCAATCAAAAAAAAATTTATAAAAATTATTATTTAAATATTGATCTAACTTTTCATTCCAATAATTTTGAATCGAATATTTTTATTCGAATAATTTTTTATTCGAATAATATTTTATTCGAATAATTTTTTAATCGAATTATATTTTTAAGCAAATACGTAACACACTTTCAACTGTTTTTAATTTATATTTTTACTTTACTTTTTTTTTAGATATCAGTATTTTTTTAAACGACAAAAATGTTATGCGATTAACCGAATATTAAAATAATTCTTGCAAAAAAAAAACCGACTTCAAAACAGATAGATGGGCACCAATTCTAAACTAAATATGTAAGAAGTAATATATAAGAATTATATTTAAACTAAATAAAAGATGCGCCAAAATTAACGACAAAAAAAGTAAAGACTATGTGAATGCCAAGCCTCTCCCTAATACTGTTCAAAAGTTAAGCTATTTTCTGTCTTCTAGGGGGACACCATTCAAGCATCTGTCTATAACGGGTTCCAAGATAGAGCCACATAGATCAAATATCATCACCTATTGGGACACCCTTTAATTTAAAGTTTTAAATTAAAGACCTGTAGTTATAGAGGACTTGGCCACAAAGATTCTTTGAAAATTTCAACTGTCTGTCTAAAACGGTTCAAAAGTGTGGTATGAAATTACATGAACTATTGGGACACCCTTTAATTTATAATTTCAAATATTTATACTTTTTATTATACCAGAGAAAGTAGTGGACATTCTGACTAATTTTCAAGTGTTTTTCTTTAACGGTTCAAAAGATACGGTTAAATAACATCATTTGTGGGAACACCCTTTAATTTATAAATTCAAATTGTATACTTTTTATAGTGGCCTTTGCAATACAGGTTCCTTGTAAATTTCAGCTGTCTGTCTCTAACAGTTCAAAAGTTTGGCCACACACATAGAATTACATTAACTATTGGGACACCCTTTTAAGTTCCAAATTCAAATTTTACACTTTTTGTTATAGCGGACTTAGCAATACAGGTTCCTGGTAAATTTCAACGGTCTGTGTACAACTGTTCCAAAGTATGGCTAAATACATAAAACTAATAGAACTATTGCAGCACCCTTTAATTTATAATTTTGAATATTTATACTTTTTATTATAACGGTCATAGTAATCAACATTCTGTAAAATTTTCAAGGTTTTGTGTATAACGGTTCAAAAGATAGGCCCATATATTTCAAATTACGTCACCTATGGGAACACCCTTTAAATTTTAAATTTATTTTTCAATTACTTTCTGTTGTTGGGTGCTATAGTGGTACGCAATTTTTTAAAATTTTAAATTGTTGCCCTTTACGGTTCTTAATACACGTAAAAAACATGTATGTTGTATGGGGTCACCCTTTAATTTTTAAAGTAATGAACTGCTTTTAAAACCGGAAAAACTGTAAATAAAACCCGTCAAATAAAGAAAAGAAATTTAAAATCGGTTATTGAACTATTTTTACAGCGGATATTAAAAAAAAATAGATTTTTTAAACTCCTAGTTTTTAATCGAATATTGTTTTCAAAAAAAATATTCGAATATACCTTTTTCTTTACTAATATTTTAAATATTAAAGCCTTAAATGGAATAAAGCTTTTATTTAAACTCGAATGTTGTTTTCAAAAAAAATATTCCAATATTTATTTTTATTTACTAAAATGTTATTCGTTTGTGCCTGTTCAAAAAAAAAATAATTTTGAGTGTTGAAATTTTTTATGCTGATAATTTTTTTATTCGAATAATTTTCAATGGAATATTTTTTATTCGAATAATTTTTAATAAAAATTTTTTTATTTACAATTGATTAAAAAAAATAAATACTACAAAACTATTTTGATGTTTTTATATTAGACAACCTTTTCCATTTCGCAGTTATTAATCCGACATAAGAGCAGTTGGCCTAAAATCTTACCCCTTGAAATAAAGTTGTATAATAATCATTGATTAAAAACTATAATTTTTTTAAATAATTCCCCTAAATTTTTTTTATAAGATAAAATATAAAAAAACATTTAAAGATTTTAATCAATCATTGTTAAGCTTAAGCTTAAAAAAACAAAGACTGCATTTTTAATTAAACGGAAAATACTCAAAATAATATTGGCTGTCAATACATTTGTCCGCAATGACTTAATGGAAAAAATTCAGGAATTTTAAGAAACCAAAATAAAGACAAACAATCTCTCACCACTTGAAAAACAATGAAATTGTAAGAAATAAATGTAGTGGGTTTGTTTAAGCGCTTAGATGAGTTTTGGATTCTTTTTTTTGTTGTCGACAATTTTATTTTAAATTAACATTTTTCTAACAATGTCACTCACTACTCGTGAGGGGGAAGTAGAATAAAACATTCTTTTTATCATTGGAATTCCATCAAAAGAAAACGAATTGAAATGGTACATACTCGTAGATTGAAGTTTAAAATATGTGTCATATCTTATGGTGTGTTATCTGTTCGAAAATAAAATTTAGCTGCTTGTGTTTGTGGTTGGCGTTGTCTTTTTCAAATTTGTAAAGAAGTTTTATTTTTCTCCATTTTTTTTTTTTTAATTACACAGATCATTAGTTCTAGATTAATTTTGAATGAAGATTATTGGGAAGATATTGAGTCTTTTTTTTTCCTTTTAATAAAAAAGAGGGATTTGGGTTTTTCACATTAGTAAACAAAATAATTTTTTTTATAGAAAATACTTGAAAATTGTTTGAGACAAACTTAAGTCGGAAATGGCCTACATTTCAAAAGACACAAAAGTCTGATACATAAAAACTTTTCTATAGAAAAATCATTTGTTAAATAATTGTAAACAATTTTTTGTAAAGAAGTTGCTCAGCAATATTTTCTATAGAAATGTTGATCAGATACTGAGCAACATTTTCTATAGAACATTTTATCAGATACAGAGCAACATTATCTATAGAAAATTTTATCAGATACTAAGCAAAAGTTTTAATAGAAATGTTGACCAGATACTGAGCAACATATTCTGCAGAAATGTTGATCAGATACTGACCTCAGTATCTAAATGTTGCTCAGTATTGTATTGAGCAACATTTTCTAAAGAAAAATTGTCTAATAACTGAGCAACATTTTCTATAGAAAAATTGATCAGTAGATGAGCAACATTTTCTATAGAAGAATTGATCAGTGAAAGAACAACATTTTCTATAGAAAAAATTATTAGTAAATCAGCAACACATTCTATCGAAAATTTATGATCAGATTCTGAACAACATTTTCTATGAAAATTTATGATACTGAGATACAGAGCAACATTTTCTAAAGAAAACTTATGGTCAGTTACTGAGCAACATTTTCTATAGAAAACTTATGGTCAGTTACTGAGCAACATTTTCTAAAGAAAACTTATGGTCAGTTACTGAGCAACATTTTCTATAGAAAACTTATGGTCAGTTACTGAGCAACATTTTCTATAGAAAACTTATGGTCAGTTACTGAGCAACATTTTCTATAGAAAAATTATGGTCAGTTACTAGCAACATTTTCTATAGAAAATTTATGGTCAGTTACTGAGCAACATTTTCTATAGTAAATTTTTGGACAGTTACTGAGCAACATTTTCTATAGAAAATTTATGGTGCGATACTGAGCAATATTTTCTATAGAAAATTTATTGTCAGATACTGAGCAACATTTTCTATAGAAAATTTCTGATCAAATACTGAGCAACATTTTCTATAGTAAATTTATGGTCAGTTACTGAGCAACATTTTCTATAGAAAATGTATGGTGAGATACTGAGCAATATTTTCTATAGAAAATTGATTGTCAGATACTGAGCAATATTTTCTATAGAAAATTCATGACTAGCTACTGAGCAACATTTTCTATAGAAAATTTCTGATCAGATACTGATCAACATTGTCTATAGAAAATTTATACTGAGATACTCAGCAGCATTGTCTATAGAAAATTTATGGTCAGATACTGAGCAACATTGTCTATAGAAAATTTATGGTCAGATACTGAGCAACGTTTTCTATAGAAATGTTGATCAGATACTGAGTAGTATTTTCCTCAAAAAATTTAATCAGATACCGAATTATATTTTTTTATATAAAAGTTAATTGGCAGCATTTCCTATAGAAAAGTTGATCAGATACTGAGCAACATTTTCTATAGAAAAGTTATACACTGGAATTACTAATTAAGAATTACTTTGGTGCTCCGATTTTTTTATTGGAAAAATGTTTTTACTCTGAGAATTTTTTTGTGCTGTGCCGTTAGCTTATTTTGTGCACCTCGTTGTAAAGATTTTTTTTTGAGTTCTTTTTAATCTATTTTCATTCTTTTCAATAATAGTTTTACTTTTTCCATTTATTTCATAATTTTGACTTTATTTTCCAAACATTTCATTAATTATTATTGCATCTTTAATGGATTTTTGATGTACTTAAAACATCTTCTTTTTACTTAAAGTACATTAAGGAGACTTATGAAAGCTATGAATTACTGTTGGGGGAGAATACATAATTTTAGTTATTAATTTATGCTCAACATATTGACGCCACTACTTATGGAAGCCAGAAGAAAACGTAGACGATTCTGTATGTGTTTTTTTAAGTTTTTTTTTTTTTTTTTGAAGACAAGTCCATCAAAATATTTGCTTTCATAAAGTTTTGTATTGAATATTGATGTGAAAAGCAGACAAGGTAAAATGAATAAGTGCACAGTGTTTTAAATGAGAGAAATTATGTAGTAAAAGTATGTAATAAGTACAGGATTTCGACTCCACTGAAACTTTATAATAAAACAAACAATTTTCTTAGTTTAATTATTAGAACAATGTTTATTACATTTCAAATTCTTATTATTTCAACGCATTTGTTAACTAGCATACACAGAAAATAAAGTTGAAGTAAATGATCATAAAGAATTCATGCATGTACATGTTGTAGCATGTATTGACATGTTTAAGGTATTTACTTTGAATGTTGTATGAATATATAATTGACACAAGATTGACAAGCGACAAGGAGCATAACATAAAATATTTTTGGACGTTAATAGAAAGAAAAAAGCCACTTTTACGCTCTGAGATAAAAACGTAAAATAAATGTAAGACTAAAAAAAAAAAATTTTAGGAAATGTTTTTAAATAAAATACAATACCAAATAAATTTAAAAGTAAAAATGATCACAGACGTAGCTTATTAATGCCGAGAAATTCATAAAAATCTACTATAAAAAATGAGAAAGTTTACCTTCAACCTACGACTTCTGTTAGAGTGTGCAGGAAACTAACTCGGAGCAAGAAGATCTAAATAGTTGCCGATAACTGTTAACAACAATTGGTTTTATTAGGCCAACCCTCAAAGATGCAAATATTTTTATGTTAAAATAATAATAATAATCTTGCACTGCGAAAGACATCGTAATAAAATATCAAATAGACTGAGATAAGCTATTTATGAATTTAGCACGGATTTCAAATTACAACGGAGAATCGTAGGGAGTCTCACAAACTTTTTTCTCAGCGGCTATAGGAATACATTCAAAATATATTTGCTTCATATTCTTTAGCAAGACTTAAAAATTGGTTTAGTTTTTTTCTATGTACATATTTGGACCCAAAGACTAAAAAGCTAACCCTATGACTTCGCTACAATGTCCGTCTGTCTACAATGTCCGTCTATAACAATGAAATAAAAAATTAAAGTGTGTTCCAAAATTTTACAAAAATCACAAACTAAAGGGTGTCCCGATAGTGACGTCAGTTTTACCTATATGACGTTAATATTGAACCCTAAAAGGTAGTCTCTAAACAGTAAATAGAAGAAGGAAGAAGTATTTATTACCTAGGCCGCTGTAAGAACCGTCTCTAAAAATTAAAGGGTGTTCCGATAGTGATTTGATTTTCACGCGTCTTATCTTTTAAACTATAAATGCTATAATAAAATAAAAAATATACAAATTAAAGAGTGTTGCAAAAGTGACACCAATCTACGTATAAGACGTTATTTTTAAACCGGACACTGGAAATTTAGATAAGGCTTGTAGTACTATGCTTGCTATAATAAAAGGTATACAAAATGGGGTATGCGAAAAAAAATTTACATCTTGTCCACCGGAGGAGGAAAAGGGTATACATATATAAGTTTGTCATTCCGTATGTAATTTCTACAATATTCCTTTATGACCTCATAAAGTATATATGTACATATATTCTGAATCCTTATACATAGAGCGATGCCCGTCTGTCTGTCCAGCTGTGTTCGGCTTGAAATCAACTTTGCCAAGGCACCAGCAGAGATAGTGAACATTTAAGCCCACCAATCTACCAGACATATTTTCGAAAATTTCCCTAATAGAATTCAACAACATCAGACCACCTATAATTTTTTCGTTGTTTTTATTTTTGCGGTTGTGATGATTCTCTTTTACTTTTTTTGTTAAGTAAATATTAGACCGCGACCAGTAGGTCGCATGGAGTGCATACAGATCTCGGGGGATCAATAACCCCTTTGCGAAGGGCGATTTTTGTTTGTTTTTAGGTTGGTAGTGGTTTTCTGGTTTAAATTGTAATAAAGGCCTTTATAGAAAGTAATACACATAGAGGTAACGGATATACCCACAGGGTAGCCACTGAGAACCAGGAGTATTCAATAGACTTATTGGAGGAGTCAATATGACCCCATAATGTGCTTTAGTCTGACCATTTTAACGCAATATAAATTGCAGGTATCTGTAAAATTCAACAAAAAATTGTGTTTAAAGTTTTTACAAAAAATTTTACAAAATATTTAAAAATAAATTTTACAAAAAATTTTCGTAAAATTTTTAGAAAGCAATACACATAAGATTTTTAGAACAAATTTTCTACAAAAAATTTTCAATAAAATTTTTACAAAAAATTTTGGTAATGAATTTTTACAAAAAATTTTGGTAATGAATTTTTAATAAAAATTTTTAGAAAAAAATTTGCAATAACATTTGTAGAAAAAATTTTCTATAAAATTTGTAGAAAATTTTTCTATAAAATTTGTAGAAAAATTTTCTATAAAATTTGTAGAAAAATTTTCTATAAAATTTGCAGAAAAAATTTTCTATAAAATTTGTAGAACAAATTTTCTATAAAATTTGTAGAAAAAATTTAAAAAAAAAAATTTCTATAAAATTTCTAGAATTTCGAAACCTTTTATATAAAATTTGTAAAAAAATTTTCTATAAAATTTGTAGAAAAAATTTTCTATAAAATTTGAAGAAAAAATTTTCTATAAAATTTGCACAAAAAAATTTCTGTTAAATTTGTAGAAAAAATTTTCTATAAAATTTGTAGAAAAAATTTTCTATAAAATTTGTAGAAAATAGTTTCTATAAAATTTGTAGAAAAAATTTTCTATAAAATTTGTAGAAAAAATTTTCTGTAAAATTTGTAGAAAAAATTTTCTGTAAAATTTGTAGAAAAATTTTCTATAAAATTTGTAGAAAAAATTTTCTATAAAATTTGTAGAAAAAATTTTCTATAAAATTTGTAGAAAAAATTTTCTATAAAATTTGTAGAAAAAATTTTCTATAAAATTTGTAGAAAAAATTTTCTATAAAATTTGTAGAAAAAATTTTCTATAAAATTTGTAGAAAAAATTTTCTATAAAATTTGTAGAAAAAATTTTCTATAAAATTTGTAGAAAATATTTTCTATAAAATTTGTAGAAAAAATTTTCTATAAAATTTGTGGAACCAATTTTCTATAAAATTTTAAGAACCAATTTTCTATAAAAATTTAAAAAAAAAAATTTCTATAAAATTTGTAGAAAAAATTTTCTATAAAATTTGTAGAAAAAATTTTCTATAAAATTTGTAGAAAAAATTTTCTATAAAATTTGTAGAAAAAATTTTCTATGAAATTTGTAGAAAAATTTTCTATAAAATTTGTAGAAAAAATTTTCTATAAAATTTGTAGAAAAAATTTTCTATAAAATTTGTAGAAAAAATTTTCTATAAAATTTGTAGAAAAATTTTCTATAAAATTTGTAGAAAAATTTTCTATAAAATTTGTAGAAAAATTTTCTATAAAATTTGTAGAAAAAATTTTCTATAAAATTTGTAGAAAAATTTTCTATAAAATTTGTAGAAAAATTTTCTATAAAATTTGTAGAAAAATTTTCTATAAAATTTGTAGAAAAATTTTCTATAAAATTTGTAGAAAAATTTTCTATAAAATTTGTAGAAAAATTTTCTATAAAATTAGTAGAAAAATTTTCTATAAAATTTGTAGAAAAAATTTTCTATAAAATTTGTAGAAAAAATTTTCTATAAAATTTGTAGAAAAATTTTCTATAAAATTTGTAGAAAAATTTTCTATAAAATTTGTAGAAAAAATTTTCTATAAAATTTGTAGAAAAAATTTTCTATAAAATTTGTAGAAAAATTTTCTATAAAATTTGTAGAAAAAATTTTCTATAAAATTTGTAGAAAAAATTTTCTATAAAATTTGTAGAAAAAATTTTCTATAAAATTTGTAGAAAAAATTTTCTATAAAATTTGTAGAAAAAATTTTCTATAAAATTTGTAGAAAAAATTTTCTATAAAATTTGTAGAAAAAATTTTCTATAAAATTTGTAGAAAAAATTTTCTATAAAATTTGTAGAAAAAATTTTCTATAAAATTTGTAGAAAAAATTTTCTATAAAATTTGTAGAAAATATTTTCTATAAAATTTGTAGAAAAAATTTTCTATAAAATTTGTGGAACCAATTTTCTATAAAATTTTAAGAACCAATTTTCTATAAAAATTTAAAAAAAAAAATTTCTATAAAATTTGTAGAAAAAATTTTCTATAAAATTTGTAGAAAAAATTTTCTATAAAATTTGTAGAAAAAATTTTCTATAAAATTTGTAGAAAAAATTTTCTATGAAATTTGTAGAAAAATTTTCTATAAAATTTGTAGAAAAAATTTTCTATAAAATTTGTAGAAAAAATTTTCTATAAAATTTGTAGAAAAAATTTTCTATAAAATTTGTAGAAAAAATTTTCTATAAAATTTGTAGAAAAATTTTCTATAAAATTTGTAGAAAAATTTTCTATAAAATTTGTAGAAAAATTTTCTATAAAATTTGTAGAAAAATTTTCTATAAAATTTGTAGAAAAATTTTCTATAAAATTTGTAGAAAAATTTTCTATAAAATTAGTAGAAAAATTTTCTTTAAAATTTGAAGAAAAATTTTCTATAATATTTGCAAAAAAATTTTCTATAAAATTTGCAGAAAAATTTTCTATGAAATTTGTAGAAAAATTTTCTATAAAATTTGTAGAAAAATTTTCTATAAAATTTGTAGAAAAATTTTCTATAAAATTTGTAGAAAAATTTTCTATAAAATTTGTATAAAAATTTTCTATAAAATTTGTAGAAAAATTTTCTATAAAATTTGTAGAAAAATTTTCTATAAAATTTGTAGAAAAATTTTCTATAAAATTTGTAGAAAAATGTTCTATAAAATTTGTAGAAAAATGTTCTATAAAATTTGTAGAAAAATTTTCTATAAAATTTGTAGAAAAATTTTCTATAAAATTTGTAAAAAAATTTTCTATAAAATTTGTAGAAAAATTTTCTATAAAATTTGTAGAAAAATTTTCTATAAAATTTGTAGAAAAATGTTCTATAAAATTTGTAGAAAAATGTTCTGTAAAATTTGTAGAAAAATGTTCTGTAAAATTTGTAGAAAAATGTTCTATAAAATTTGTAGAAAAATGATCTATAAAATTTGTAGAAAAATGTTCTATAAAATTTGTAGAAAAATGTTCTATAAAATTTGTAGAAAAATGTTCTATAAAATTTGTAGAAAAATGTTCTATAAAATTTGTAGAAAAATGTTCTATAAAATTTGTAGAAAAATTTTCTATAAAATTTGTAGAAAAATTTTCTATAAAATTTGTAGAAAAATTTTCTATAAAATTTGTAGAAAAATTTTCTATAAAATTTGTAGAAAAATTTTCTATAAAATTTGTAGAAAAATTTTCTATAAAATTTGTAGAAAAATTTTCTATAAAATTTGTAGAAAAATTTTCTATAAAATTTGTAGAAAAATTTTCTATAAAATTTGTAGAAAAATTTTCTATAAAATTTGTAGAAAAATTTTCTATAAAATTTGTAGAAAAATTTTCTATAAAATTTGTAGAAAAATTTTCTATAAAATTTGTAGAAAAATTTTCTATAAAATTTGTAGAAAAATTTTCTATAAAATTTGTAGAAAAATTTTCTATAAAATTTGTAGAAAAATTTTCTATAAAATTTGTAGAAAAATTTTCTATAAAATTTGTAGAAAAATTTTCTATAAAATTTGTAGAAAAATTTTCTATAAAATTTGTAGAAAAATTTTCTATAAAATTTGTAGAAAAATTTTCTATAAAATTTGTAGAAAAATTTTCTATAAAATTTGTAGAAAAATTTTCTATAAAATTTGTAGAAAAATTTTCTATAAAATTTGTAGAAAAATTTTCTATAAAATTTGTAGAACAATTTTCTATAAAATTTGTAGAACAATTTTCTATAAAATTTGTAAAATAATATTCTATAAAATTTTTTAAAAAAATTTTCTAAAAATTTTTTTTCAAAAAATTTTCGATAAAATCGAATTAATTTTTACAAAAAATTTTCTATAAAATTTTTACAAACAATTTATTATTTAATTTTAACAATTTTTTTTCAAAAAAATATAAAACTATTACAAAACAAAAATTCTATATATTTATATTATATTTGTAATAATGTAGTTGAAACCACAATAAACAGAATGTACATTATTGTGAAATTAGGTGCAGGGTATATATGTATATATATAAGATTCGGCATGGCCGAATATAGCCCTCGTACTTGTTTTTTTTTTTTTTTTAACTTACATATTGAATGACTTGCATTTGACTGATTTATTAAAATTTTGACTTTTCCACATTAGAGGCAAGACTTTTTCCCATCTATCAGATTTTTTTATCTGACATAAATATTTTATTTTTAATTTTCATGATTACTTTTTTTTAATTCTTCTCAAAATAAAAGATGTTTTATTTTAAGTTTTTAATAGGCTCAAGTATGATTAACGACATCTTTTCTTATTATTGTCATGCTTATGCCTTGAGCCAAAATCTACTCGTAGAAAATCACCAAAAAAATATATATATTTTTGTTTTCACTGCATTATCCGAAAACTGCAAGCAGGAGCCATTTAGGAAAAACATTAAAATAGGGGATTATTATTTGAGAGTTTATTTATATTCCAAACAGTTGATTGATCTCTTAGGATGACACATCACCAAAGTCAAAATATGAACGAAGAAAGAATATTAAAACCCAAGTGGCATGAGTAAAACGAAAAACTATTATAACTGTAAGGGATCATTTATTCATTGTTTGAATGGCTAAACAGTTAGAGAGAATAACAGTATAAATGATTGGCTGTCTGAAAATGACTGCTTAAGAGTTTGATTACACTACCAAATGTACAAGAAACCATTAAAAAAATAGGAAATTTTTATTTTTTTTTCATGGAGCGATAAACCACACAAACAAATGTTGTGTCTATTATCAGGCAACATATGCAGTCGTATCTATGTTTGTAAGTACGAGTGAGTATGTGTCTGTCTGCATTTGTTTCCATTAGCGTTCTATCAATTTGTTCTTAAAATTTTGTGGGTTTTTATTATAATTTTTTCACATTTATTTTTTTTTTGTTTTTGGTTTTCAACATCGTCGTTCTTTTTTTTATTTTGTCTGGCGTTTGTCTGGAAAATGTATTAAATTTCATTGTTTGTTATATATCATTCATTCATCTATTCATTCATTTTATTCTATTTCACTCATATGCTAACATGTTTGTGTTCGATGTCAAACAGATTATGATAAAAGACAAATTGAACTTGAAATATAAAAGGCAAAACTTGCAACATATAAACTCTTATTTGTTAAAAAAAACCAAAAATTCTTTGTAAAATTGTATAAAAAATATTTCTTTAAAAACTCTTGAAATACAGGGTATTTTTCTATGTAAAGTTCATGCAACATGTACACAAATTTTCCAGTGAAATGTTCTCTACTAAACATCTTTAGTGTAGAAAATTTAGTTCTAAACTCAGCAGCTATTCTGTACAAAGGTTAGTCAGATGTAGAAAAATGTTTATGGCAACAAAAAAAAAAATTTCGGCAGTTTTGTGACAACTTTTCTATATAAAAAATTAGCTTGATATAGAATAAATATAAAGGGTGTTTTTTATAGAGGTATAGAACTTTAAGTTGCCATTACTTTTCAAGATGGCGACCGATTTAACAGCTGTCAAGTGATTTATTCTCAGTTTGGTTTGCAATTCATCATGAATAAACTCACGTCTGAACAACGCTTGCAAATAGTGCAATTTTATTTCTAAAATAATGGTTCTGTGCGGAAAACGTATCGCGCATATCATAAGCGACTTGTGTTTAGCGATGAAGCGCACTTCTGGTTGAATGGCTACGTCAACAAACAAAACTACCGCATTTGGAGTGAAGGTAAACCTTAAGTGTATGTCGAAACACCGTTACATCCAAAAATACTGACTGTTTGGTGCGCTTTATGGGCTGGTGGAATCATTGGGTCCGTACTTTTTCAAAAACGATGGTGGCCACAACGTTACAGTCAATGGTGATCAGTGTAGAGCCATGATTACTAACTTTTTCATTCCTGAATTGAATAACCATGATGTCCAGGAGATGTGGTTTCAACAAGACGGCGCAACATGTCACACAGCTCGTGCCACAATAGACTTATTGAAAGACACGTTTGCTGACCGCCTAATTTCACGTTTTGGACCTGTGAATTGGCCTCCAAGATCTTGTGATTTAACACCGCTAGACTACTTTCTGTGGGGCTACGTAAAGTCATTGGTCTATGCGGATAAGCCACAAACGCTTGACCATTTGGACGACAACATTCACCGTGTTGTTGCCGATATACGGCCACAAATGTTGGAAAAAGTCATCGAAAATTGAACGTCCAGATTGGACTACATCAGCGCCAGCTGTGGCGGTCATATGCCAGAAATCATATGTGATGCCACAAGATTATCTTTCGTTTTTTTATTGCAACTTAAAGTTCTATACGTTTATAAAAAAACACCCTTTATAAGCTTGATACCCAGCAACATTATTATAAATAATCTAGCAATATACTGACAAATTATTCTATAGAAAATTAGTAAGAGAATTTAAAAATTTGTAATAAAAAATTTTGTTAGAAAGTAATCTTCTTACATATATCTTCTGGCTCCCTGTGAAGCATGATGACAAGAATTCAAAACCGATCGGCTAACACAGGGTGTCTACCGGAAGGTATACTACTCGTAGTAATTCCACTATAATCCTAGCTTTATACGATGTGGCACCGTCTTGTTGATACGACATGTTAATCAAGCCCAAAGCATGTAGTTGTAGCGTTAAAAAGTTTTTAATCATATCACGATATCGCTCCCCATTCACAGTTACCGTTTCTTCGTTTTCATTTTCAAAGAATTAAGGTCCAATGATACCTCCTGATTAAATTGCACACCAGACTGTTACTTTTAATGGATGCAAAGGTGACTGATGACTAATTTAAAGGTTTTCCATTGCCCAGAACCGACTATTCTGTTTATTTACATTTCAATTCACTGCTCTAGCAGTACGTTGTGGTCCATGCTAGAGCCTCTTTCTTTGAAATCATTCACTACACGATAAATAGTGCGTTTTGTTGGCATGTTGTTTCTCCCAAAAATTTCACGTAACTTTCTCATCGTCACAGTAATCGATGATTGGTTTTTATAAAATGTTTTAACGATTAAAAGACGTTGGTTTATCGAATATTTTTCCATAATAAATTTGCCACGTGTCTACTTCACGACTGCTAAATATGAACTGTCAAGACTAATGTTTTTCGAAATGGCGACAAAACAAAATAGTATACCTACCCGGCGGACAATCTTTAGTTGGCTAACAGCCGACGCACTTAGGGGTAATTTGGCAATTTAGCCGGACATTACTTTTTTTAAGCTTATATTAGCTCTGAAAATTTGTTGATTACCCCTAGATTAGTGAAACTAGATAGACTAGAAAATAAGAAATCTGGAAAATTAGAAAATTCGAAGAATCAATCCTAACTCTGAAAAATTATTTTTACTTTACCATACGTAGTATAAGGTAAAGTATAGTAATCATGAAAAAAAAAATCGAAGTCGAGATTTTGACGGATTTATACGTTTTGAGGTCTACTGAATTCATTATGGCTATTTTCACGATGATGTCTGTGGGTGGGTGGGTTCGTGTGTATGCCACTATTTTTGTGGAGTTTTTACAGGTCATACCGTTTGCCAAATCAAAATGAAATTTAGTATGTGCCATTGGTATATGAAGGTGAAGAGCTGTATAGTTTTTGGGTATAATCAGGAGAGGCCAAGGGGCAGTTTCCTTACCCCCAAATTTTGTAAACGGTCTACAGGTCATACCGTATGACATATTAAAACTACATTGAGTATGTGCCTTTTTTTATGGAGACGAAGACGTGTATAAATTTTGGTTATAATCGGGAAGGGTAAGGGGTAGTTTACTTACTCCCAAATTTTATAAACGCTTTACAGGTCATACCATATGACATATCAAAATGAAATTCAGCATGTGCCTTTTTTTTATGGAGTTGAAGAGCTGTATAAATTTTATTTTGGGCATAATCGGTAAGGGGCAAGGGGTAGTTTACCTAACACCCCAAACCGAAAATCATTAATTTTTCGATTCGAATATTCTTTGAACTTTTATACTTTATGTAATATATCCATAAAAATGTTTGTTTCATTGGGTATGGTAAAGTCGAGTGTAGGCCACTCCAATTTTATATTTTTAATTTTCCCATACCTTTGTTTAGAAAATACAACTTTTATGGTCATCGAATCCACCTAAACGTGGATCCACACGCAAAGAAAAAACATGGTTGAGGTAACCATAATCTAAGAGCAACATGTTATGGTTGAATTATATGGTTATATATAAAAATAATATTGTTGTCATTGGAACATATTATTGTCTTACATAAAAATAACATTGTAAAATACAACCATAGTTATGTTTATAATATAAACATACTATAATATAATTTGAAACATGTAAATGGTTATATGTGACAACGTATGAATATGAATTTATAAATAACAAAAAACAAATACACGAATATTTCCATTTAGATTTACATACATATTTTGATATTTTCTGCTTACCTTTTTATATGTTTGATATTATTAATTTAAAACTATCATTTATAATAAAAAACAAATTTATTTGTTGACAAAAAATATGTATTTTATGTTTTTGCGGTTTTAGATGAACCGATAGCTTACAGAAATATTTCTGAACTGAAAAAATGTCAAAACCAAAATATGTATTTTTAAAACCAAACATTATTTGTTTATTTTTTGTCAAACTTAACATACTATGTTTAATAATAATATATTATGGTTATCATTTTTAAATATTAAAAATTATTTGTTGTGGTTTGTATTTTAATATGTTTCAAATCCACCACGTTGCTTTTTTGGTGCGTCTAAGCATCGAATGATTAACTGTTAACAAAAACTTGTTTATCGTGACCAAAGTATTGTTTTAAACAACTATAATTTGTTCACAGCAAACATCTATTGTTACAGAGAACATAGTGTGGTTGCCGTGACCATACAATAACCATGTTTTTTCTTTGCGTGCAGGAGATTCCAAAATTCCATTTTTTGTCTCACCCCTTTTTAAAGGCGGTGACATAAAATACTATTTGCAAAAATAATGAAATTATTAAAAGAAATGGATTACGCCTTAATATCATAAAAATAAAATTTTTTAAGTTTTTACGGGCTGGGGGAGTTATCCCTCTAATCTAACCCCCCGAAACGTTAATGAGAGTTTTTTTCTAATTTCCACAAAAATATTAATTTTTAAGCATTCATATCGAAGAGAAGTATATTAATTAAAGTCATTTTTGTAATTTATTACTTTATAGTATGTAATTTATCTGAAAGTAATTAATTTATTCATAACTAGCTGTGCCCGCCACTTCGTCAGCGTCCTTATTTTGATTTGCAAGTAATCCACTTTAATACTTTTATAGTGCTTCAGATATAGTTTATGTAATTACTTTATATAAAGGTACCCATCCCTGGGAAATTACTCAGGAATTATATAAAATTCTAAAATTATTGTAGAGTACTGTAAGTAGTGTTTAAAATCTCACGCTGACAAAAATAAAAGGTGCTGCCAAGTTTGCAGTACTATTGTATCGGTAAAATTGCTTACTTTCTTCTTATATTTTCTCTTGGCAATGAGATATTTTTACGGGGAATAAAATATCCTATATTTAAACTACGATACTGAGGTATCGTACCTATGCAAAATGAGCAAAAACAGAACAAAGATGAACAAATCGCAAAAAAATGCCGCAAAAACGAGCAACGTTTTTTCTACAGTCTAAAAGTGGAGTTCTGAAATTTTATAGTGATATATAACATTTTTAGGGTCCCGATGGCTCTCACTCTCAAGAATCTTTTAACTTTTTTTTTTTACAAAAAAGTGATAAAATATATAATTTTTAGAATTTTCAACGGAATTTTTTATTATAAAACTTTAAAATAAAATTTTTCTAAGAATTAAGTAGCCTTTTATAAAGACTTTCACAGAAAAAAATCGTAAAAAGGTAATAAAATGCAATCTACTTAACTTTTTTAATTTTAATTTTAACAGTGTCCGAAAACGACAAATCTCAAGCAAACGTCTTGAAAATTCTCTATACAATGTAGAATTTCGTAGTCTGTCTAGCTGCGTAATTTAATTTTACATTTCTTAAAGTTAATTTTTATTTGGTCTAATATCCGGATAGATTTGCAAAATACCCCTCTGTAAGCCGCTATCAAAAACTTTCAGGTTTAGTCGGCTTTTAGCCGCTGCCGATCGTTATTTTGCATCGGCTTTGCATCTAACTCTAACATATTCTTTCTAATGGTCAAATAGACGCAAGAATCACGAGCCATGGAGTAGTGCTGGTAAATTCTACTACTTTCAATTACTCGATACAACTCAATACTTTTCAATTGGGAACTCAATAGTACTCAATACTTCCGTTTGTATACTAGCAGAGGAAATTTACCGTCGTAGTTGGCAAACATCTTTATAAATTTATTTCTAAAAATACTACCGTAAAAGTATCGATTAACTACTTTTGTGTATTGAGTACCCAAAAAAATTATAGAGTATCGAGTACTCGGTACCCACTACTCAATACTTTGCCAGCACTACCACGGAGGCAATCTTTATGGTGTGGTAGCGAAAGAGTTCTAGATAAAAAGCAAAAGTCCCAGCGATAAAGAGCTATGAGGATGCAGCATTTGTACTCGCAGCGATCAGCTAAAACAGTCGTCTGACTCCATATAGGCCACATAATTAATAGTGATTCTAATCACATTCCAACTGCTATTTGTTAGATCCAAACTTGTAACATATATGTGGAATACAATTTCCTTACATTCAATTTTCTAAAAAAAAACAGACGTTTAATATTGATTCTCCAAGTGGCCCACACAGTGTCGTTAGAAAAGAATAATTGCAATAATAAATTTTAGTTGCGTTTTACAGGTAGCGTGAGTGACTAAAAAAATGTTACGGACCTTAAAAGAATCTTAATAACCGAATCTAGGAAACTATATGAATCGATCCAGCCATTTGGCCGTAATTAATTTTTGTCAGGAAATTCGTAGAGTGGTCAGAATAAATAAAGTTCAACCAGGTACAACATAACTCTTGCAAAAAAAAACCGACTTCAAAACAGATAGAAGGGCACCAATTCTAAACTAAAAATGTAAAAAGTAATCTGTAAGAAATAGATTTAAACCAAATAAAATATACGCCAAAATTAGAGGGAAAAAAAGTAAAGACTATATGAATGTCAAGCCTCTCCCTATTACTGTTCAAAAGTTAAGCTATTTTTACCAGCGTCCGTCTTTTATGGGGACACCATTCAAGCCTCTGTGTATAACGGTTTCAAAGATAGGGTAACATAGATCAAATACCATCTCCTATTGGGACACCCTTTAATTTACAATTTTAAATTAAAGACCTGTTGTTATAAAGGGTTTGGTCACAAAGATTCTTTCTAAATTTCAACTGTCTGTCTATTACTGTTCAAGAGTTTGGCCATATATATTCAATTACATGAACTATTGGGACACCCTTTACATTATAATTCCAATTATTTATACTTGTTATTATACCAGAGGAAGTAGTGGACATTCTGCCTAATTTTCAAGTGTTTGTGTTTAACGGTTCAAAAGATAGGGCCATATAGATCAAATTACATAATTTATGGGGACACCCTTTAACTTCTAAATTAAAATTGTATATTTGCTATAGTGGACTTTGGAATACAGGTTCCTTCAAAATTTCAGCTGTCTGTCTATAACAGTTCAAAAGTTTAGCCTCATACATAGAATTACATTAACTATTGGGACACCCTTTTATTTCCAAATTTAAATTTTATACTTTTTGTTATAGCTGACTTAGCAGCTAAATTTCTTTGTAAATTTCAGCGGTCTGTGTACAACTGTTCAAAAGTATGGCCATATACATCAAATTAAATGAACTATTGGAGCACCCTTTAATTTAAAATTTTGAAAATTTATACATTTTATTATAACGGTCATAGTAATCGATATTTTGTAAAATTTTCAAGGTTTTGTCTATAACACCCAATTTTTTTAAATTTTAATTTGGTGCCCTTTACGACTTTTAATACACGTAAAAAACATGTATGTTGTATGGGGACACCCTTTTATTTTTGATATAATGAACTGTTTTTAAAACGGGACCAACCTGAAAGCATAACCTTTCAAATAAAGAAAAAGATTTTAAAATCGGTTCAGAAATGGCTGAGTTCTGCGGGCACAAACATAAAAAAAGCAACATTCAGACGAATTATTAACCTCCTTCTTTTTTGAAGTCTGTTAAAAATGTGCCACGCTATATAAGTTTAATTACACACTCTTGTAATAAAGTTCGTCCTTCAAATTTTAAGGACCATAACTAATTATATTTTCTTAAAACTGTCTTGTTCATGACAGTTAGTAGAGCCTCGCACAAGTTTTTGGGAGATCGAAGCTGCCATAGAATGCCAACAAACTCATATTAATATTATTTAAATGATAACTTTATTTTCATGTGATAAAACCAAGACAATCCTATCTATTGTTTTAATCTTCTTCTTTCGTTTAATTTATATAAATTCTGCCTTTAGAGACGCGTAAGAGTGTTATTTGAATAAAAAGTTGAACCGAAAAATAACTGCAGTTTTTGGCAATAAATCACTTTCCCCTGAAGATAAAACAATAAAAGTTTTTTGTCGTTGTGTCTGCAAGAATACATATCGTATTATTTTAAACAAAGAATAAAATTCGAAATTATTCATTTGGCTGATAAAATAAAATAAATTTAAAAAAAGTTAGAATTAATATAAGATAATATATATATCTAAGCAGCAGAATCAAGTATCTTAAATATAATAATTATATCTATTATTTAAATTTTAATTTTAGGTTTAAAAAAAAAATCATTAAATTAATATTATTCAGCATCTTTTGCAAATATGTATTAATAATTCAGTACGGAAAATCGGAAATTTAAGTTAAATTGTCCTTAATTGCAATTCTGAATTAGGTTTAGGTCTAACTTAGCTTGCTTAGGAAAACTGAAATTGGTTATAGATATATTCAGCTAGGAAAGCTTAGCATTAAAGAAAAGATAAGAAAAGAATAATAGCATTAAGTCGTAAGTTGCGTAAGAAGTGGGTCGTGGAGTCCTTTTTTAACTCGCCAGTGAATACTGTTTGGGAAAGCTAACATTGCTGCTAAATCAATTAGACTAATTTGAGATGTGTTAGCAACAGTGGCATGAAAGATATATGAACGTCTTCTAGTTAACGTTATAGGTGGCTGTCGATTGGCAGGCATAAGGTTATGGCTCTCCGTAATTGTTTTCACTGACAATAGTTCGACTTATACCTTCTCTTGGTAGTGGTGGCCGTTAGTATGCTCTTAGTTAGGACTTGTCTCTATCTTGTCTCTACTAGGAGACTGGCTAAGGAAATACAAGCGAATTCTAGATACGGGTCGACCTATATTTTTTTCATTTGTTCTATCAACTAATCTGCTCACATAAAGCTCTGTGTGGATGGAAATAATTTCCCCATTACAGAGAATTTTTTAATAGCAATACTTGCTAAACATCTTACAGCATTGTGAGTATTTTACAGCGTTCGACAAGAAAGTCCCGAAAGAAGCGAACTGGTTAGTCTCTGAAGAAAATTGACAGCAAGATAGGCACACGAATACCTCTTAGGAGGTAGCTGGTTTAATTTCTAATGGCATTTCTGAGATAATAATGTCTTGAAATGAAATGCAGAAACTGGATTAGTTTCAGGTCATGTTAACTCCAAGTATCGCGTGACCGATATGTGATCAAGATTAACGTCGGCACCTAGCCGTTAGCTCCTATCCGACGGTAATCTTAACGCTGAGTGAAATAAAAGCTTAGACTAGCGCCCCCTATTGTGTAGTGCAGCACACCCTACTATAACGCGCCGTGTGTAAAAGAAGGCATCGATACCGCACTAGATATACCGCACAGTCACAATGAGTAGCAATTTATAGAACATGGCAAACCTTGGACCCATGTCCTAACCTCATGCTCAACCTTTTATTGAGAGTGCAACAGCACACTTTAAACCACAATGCACCATCTCTGCATACATCCATCTTAGACCACAATCACCACGTGTACCAATAACCGGTCAGAGATCAGAGGGTATCTGTGGGGCTACAGGTTCCCGTGGTACCAGTCTTTTGGGCACTGGTCGAGCCACGAAGAGGACCCGTAATAGTACAGACCTTTTCTTCCAGATTCAGGTTCCAGGAACCCTAGCGTCTGGTGCCCCTATTTTTCCCAAGAGCACTTTATCAAAGCCTTTGAAATATTCAGCAGTGACATTATTGTATCCCCAAGGGTGTCTGACCGATATGAAAGTCATAGGCATATACTCTGCCTATTGTGCTCATATATTAAGGGTAGAGCACATATATTAAATGCGGATGCTTAGGGCCCCCGCTGATAGTTAGGTGGGTTTCTTGACTAGTATGGAGAGGAATACATACTCGTATGCGCACATACAGCCATTCAGTATCGGCCGACAAAAAAGTTTGATGACCTTCCTGATTCCATTCAAAGCCTAAGCTGCCTCGTCTATCGGCCGATAAAATGTCTGCAGTCTGCGGGGGCGCTTAAGCTGATCTAAGCCTTACAGAAATGCTAGCTAAGCCCTAGAAATGCTACAAGAAACTTTGTAATGAGGTAAGAGGATGAATGTTACGAGCCGATAGTCGAGAGTAAGGGCTAGTGTTAGCAAGAGACTCAATGAAATTATGGTAGTCGTAAATTGCCAATCGGCATATGAAATCATAGAGGTTCGAAAAATGACCCATTAAGTTAGTAGTCTGCTTTGAAATATGGCCTGCTTTAATAATAACGTAACAGCTACTACAGTATTCATAGCCAGATTTTTCTAGTGGTATTGATTATAAAAGAAAATTTTAGATGACTGTGGCCACTTAAACAAGTAGTCACGTTCTTAGTATTCTTAGTGGTTTTGGTGCTCTATTTTGTTTCAGCCGACTCCAGATTGTTTTTAGGTCTTCATACTCTCATTGCATCGTAAAGACCATCACTTAAAGAGTTCACTGATTAAGAGCATCATAAAAATTATCTTAAAATTTTCTTTTTTATGCCACTATCTGCATGTCAAAGCCTATAACTTTGGTACCGCTCTCGTATCTAAATCTTTAAATGTTTATATATCATGTGAAACTGCAAGTGCAATTTATATTTGAAATAGAAAAAAGAAAAATGAAACCGAAATTCTTTAACATTAACTACACTTGCAGTATGCTGCTACTTAAAATACACATGACTTCAAGTACAATAGCACACATTCTTGTATAAACACACACACTCACACACACACACCCTTACACATATGGAATGAATTTAATATATGTTTGGGTATTAAAAAATATATGCTGCAAGTCTCAAGTGTTCTTTTGCATATGTATATGTTTTAACTTATTTCCTGTTTTCCTTTTAATTTTACTGATTCTTTTTATTTTTGGTTTATTGTTCTCGTTCTCTGCTTATTGTCTTGCAGTCACTAGTGAGAGTTGGTACTTGAAGATGTTACAAAAACTTCTTTTTTTTGTACATTATTGTTGTAAGTCTAGTAACTTCTTTTCTTTCTGTTTTTTTTTTTTTTTTTGAAAATTTATCGACTTTTGTGCACTTGAACCTTATTTTTTGATCCCTACTCCCTTCAGGATTACTCGTAATATGGTTTTAATATTGGTATGAATTTTAGACTGTTCAAGTCTTCTTTCTGTTTTTTTTGTCTCTTTTAGGAGAAAAAATTGTTACTTTAACAATGTATTTATTGTAATTTTTTATTTATTTAATATTTCAACATATGATTGCGAAAACAGTTTAGGTCTTTAGAAATAAGTACTCGCCTTTTTACTTTAAATTTATAAACTAATTAATTGATATTTTTTCTGCTCTACTTTTAGGTAAGTGCTTCGATAGCAAATCGGAAATATCTCTTGTAAGTATAGAGAATTCTTAAATTAATTACTTAATTATTTATTTATTAATTGTTATAAAACAGAAAAAAATTATTTCACTAATTAAAGGTTTTAAATATAAATTCAATTAATTTTTTACTTGATTCAATTAAATGCTTTTTCAGGAAAAAAACAAAATAGTATTCTAATTAATTTAGTATAAAATCAACTAAAAACATAATTGTGCATCTAAAAATAATTAAAACCATTAATTAGTGGAACATGTTCTTTCTGTAAAAAAAATTGCAAAATATATTCTAAGTTAAATTACACAGTGCAACACGAAAAAAATAACCATATACGGACACCACTACGTGATAAAAGACCAAAAAAAAGACCCCTGTCTCCCAGTTTTGCCCAAAGTCCTCCAGGTTTTCTTTTATGGGCCCTCAAAGATGTGGGGCCTCGATGTCATTTTTGCAAAAAAATGATCATTTCCTCAAGCTCATATTTTGCAAACCGTTTGAAATTTTGATATACTCTCTGAGGCAAAGTTGTAGCTCTTGTCATAAAGAACATATAAAATCAAAAAAACTTCATCTTCAAGGTCAAAATCGCAAAAAACTTAAAAAAATTCAATTTTTTTTTACCTTTTTTCCTCTGTTCAGGTCCATAGGTAGCAAACCGTTCAAAATTCAAGGAAACAATCAACTACAGAAATGAACCTAAGATCTCAATAAACAACTTTCTAGTACATGTGAACTTCCTAGGAATGATTCTTAACACCGTTTAGGTAGCGCTTAAGTAGCCGGGAAATTTTTCACTTTTGCGGATACCAAAGCGCTACCTAAACGGTGTTCAGTTTCAAAACTCTACCTGTTGTAGTTCACTAGGTACACGATAATTATTTTTCATCCAGTCTGTATTTTGCTCAGTTTCAAGAGCAAAGTTTCAAGACTCTACCTATTGAAGCTCTCTAGGTAGACGTTAATAACTGTTTACTTTGTATAGGAGGACCACGCCCACTATTCCAATCCAGACTGTGTTTCGGTAAACTATGTATACCGAATATACATAGTTTACCGAAGTAAGGGAAATAGTTTACCGAGTAAGGGAGATAGATACTGGTACTAAATTTCAAGTTATCTAGCTACTTAAAAAGTGCGCGTAAAAGTGGGCGTGTTTTTTTTTCCATAAAACCATTAGTTGGGTTGCGATGAAGATTTTAAAAAAAGTTGGCCAAATCGGTTCAGCTGTTCTTAAGTGATGCGATTACCAACGAACGACATTTAATTATTAATAACAAATCTAAACATATAACAAAATAGTAACTCATTTCGTGGTGTTCGCATCACGTAAAAAATACTGGATGGATTTTAACAAAACTTTGTGAGGAAATACCTTAATATCCAGATCCCGATATGTATAGGATGCTTTTTTCCCCAAAAAATATTTTATTTCCAAGAGAAAATGGGGAAAAAAGAGTAAAAAACGCAAATTCCGGTTTAAAGGTATCGAAATTTTCGGTTTAAAACGGATATTTTTAACACGTTTATATTCAACACGGTTACTTTTTCAACTCACCTTTTTATTTTTGAAAGTGGGATATTTTAAAAACTACTGCGCAACAGATGGCGCCAGTTAAATAAAATTTGTATTTAATTTGTATTTTTACTTTTTAGAATTACAATGTTATTAAAATATTTTAAACACCTCTAACAGAGCTTTACAATAATTTGTATAAAATTTAGAATTGTATCCAGGGATCACTATAAAACTACTGGATGGATTTTAGCATAACAAAAAGGAGATACTTTAGTATTCTTATTATATCTTATTTCTAAGATGAAGTGGAGAAAAAGCAGTAAAAGTAATTTAAAAATACTGCATTCTTTAAGGCATCTTTTATTTTTGAAAGCATGCTATTTTTAACACGGTTGCGCAACAGAAGGCGCTGTTTTAAAATAATCACAAAATATGAATTGAAATTGGAAAAAGTATCCTATATTGGCACCAGGATACTAAGGTACCTCCTCACAAAAATTTTGTTAAAATCCATCCAGTAGTTTTTACGTGATGCCGACACAAACGAAAAGCAGACAGACAGACGGAAATTTATATATATATATATATATATATATATATATAGATTATATGAATAGATTATATGTATAGATTATATGTATAGATATCTTACAATATTTATTTTATTCATTTTTATGTTAGACAATAATAATATGGTTCTAACATAACCATATCATTATTATTTTAATATCTTAGATTATGGTTACACCAACCATGTTTTTTCTTCGAGCACAGGAAACAATCTTCTCAATACCACCAATCGATATTAAAGCCAAAGAACCAGCCGATACTAATGAATACTTGTCGGACTTCACTATTCTTTTAAAAGTTAGACCGTTATTTTCTAATCTGGCCCTCATGACCAGCATAATCCTAATTTGTTGCGGTCACCAAACTCCCTCAGAAATGTCGTAAGTTCCTTCCTAACCTAACTACTCTGTGCAAATAAGGGGCATATACTAATAACTCTGTTTCCCCACTTTTCTGATTAGAGCCAACAATGAATGACACTAACTCAGCATCCTTCTTGCAGCCTAGTTTAACTATTTCTGCCCCTATTAATAAGAATAAGGAAATTGTTGGTCTACACTACAATGTGTTTTTATATGGAAATTTTCTCTAGTGTAGACAAAATCGTTGTTGAGAAATCATCTAGTGAAAAAAAACACTTTCTGTATTCTAGTTTAGAGAACATTTTATTCGCAGAAGAACATAAATGTGAAAATAAGGTCACGAACCAATGTAAAACCTTCGGTCGTAAAAAGTAATGATATCAAAATGAATTATTGTTAGTTCAAATTTATTGGTGCAATTATAAGTGACAGGTATTGGAAAAAGTTCGAATTTGGTTCCCATTTAACAGCCGAAATTTGCCGAGTGGAACTAAGTTTCACATTAATGTTGTCGTGCGGATTTAAGTCCTTTTTTCACATTTTTTAAGGCAATATTTACGGTCAGGGTTTCGTAGTCAGTGCTAAAACTATAGCCTGATAGTTACTAACCGAGGCCTACTTGAGTCAGTGCTTTAATGTAAAACTACACCTTTAGATATTCCCGTATGTAGTATCTTTCCGTTTTAAGTTTAATCATTTTGTATTAAACGGAAATAAAGTTATGAGTGCAGTCAAAACCGAGCGAAAGGGGTTTGGGTAGTACAGTGGTATCCAAATCTTCATTTTAATGCACAATTGTGCTACAAAAACAATATAAAAAAAACTCACACCGACGCTTGTTCTCTTCTATTTCAGTTTGATTTCAGTCGTTAATTGAGTGTTAACGAGTAAACATATGCGGATGCTTACTGCATTTTTTCAGCTTTATTGCTTTTCAGCTTTGATTAAATTTCAAAATAAACCAGAGAACAAAACTATATAATGGAAGACAAAAATTTTTGTTTTCTCATTAAAAATGCTTTTGGTAACATGCTGACCGATATCCAAGCTTATTTGGCTTGAAATCTCCATTTTTAATTTTTTATTTTGCAAAATTTCCTCATTTTGCTCTTCTTGCAGAAGAAAAAACATATTCCTTTTTTCCTCTTTTAATTTATTTCTTTGTGAAAAATATCAAAATACCTTTTAATTGAAAAGGTTTTCTTTGTTTTAAATGTTTGGTAACATAAAATGTTTTGAATGTTACCAAAAGCATTTTTAATGACAAAATTATTTATTGTTTTTGTAATGCTTAGTTTTGTGTTTGCTGGGTAATATTGTCTTATATATACAGACGCATTTCATTTATTGAGAGTTTTGGTTACCCATGGTGTAATATCAAACACTGTCTGCTTAGTCCAGATCTTGACTTAAATTTGAATATCTACAGAGAAATTTTTTTTTTCACCAATTAAGGGTTTTAGTCAGTTTTAAATTAAAGTTCAATTAATTTTTTGATTGATTCAAATATATATTTGTTAAAAACAAAACAAAAAAAAATCCTAAAAGAACAATTAATTGAATCAATTAATTATTTGATTAAATTTTAATCGGAAACCAATTAAAACCTTTAATTGGTGACAATAATTTTTTCTGTGTAGTCATAACTTCAGTGTCCCCATTATTCCCACCAACACTGTTAGAAATCATTGTCAATATTGTCATCACCATTATTTCGACAATTTCATGTCATAATATTATTTTTCATTTTATTGTACTAAAACCAAAAAAAAAAAAAAGAAAAGAAAAGAAGAGAAGAGAAAACGGCTAAAAACAAATAAAATATAAAAAAACATTGATAAAAATTCCATCATCAGTGCCATCAACATCGTTATCTTTATTTGCTGTCATGTAGCGGCATGTGCGTTTGCACAAATTTGTAGACACAAAAGTCTAGCATTTGAAATTAATAAAATAAAAGGAATTTTATTTAAACATTCATAATCCTTCCCATAAGACAATTGATTTTTTTTTACTTTTTTATATGATTTTAACTGCATTCTACTCTGGAGTTTTTTGCTCCTTTTTTTGCATAAATTTTAACGATGTAAATTTAAACCAATATGCGGGATTCCTTAGTAGCACCTCACTCCTGGTTGGTTTAGACTATTACAAAAAGCTTTAAAGCCTTTACGGGTTTCTTTTTCTTTTATAAAAGAGACAAAAGACGATGAGTAATTTTAAAGGATTTTGAAGTATTGAATATCAAGAAATTAATATGTCAGAGGGTTTAGCTAACTGTTATGTTTTATATTAAACGAGCAGAATTAATGAAGAACTTTTATTACACTTGTGGCAAAATGTTTATTAAATTCATAATGTGTGTGACAATTTTTTTATTAAGAAGGGGTAATTTAATTTCTCAATATAAGACCTTGCTCAAGATACATATCCAGTGTTCTGAGGAACTATTCGACCATTAGTCTTTATAGTGTGAAGGATGTTTCTCTATAAAAATTAAACGCAAATGCTCAAAGAATATATATTTTACTAGGTAGTGGCATCCCTACACCAAATACAACAATACAAGAACAACATGGCATTTTGTTGTTGCTTTGTAGTTCGAAATGTCAAAAAACATATAAGAAAATTGAGAAGGCTTGTATGTGTTTTATTGCTTTCTCACTTCAACACTATAAAATTTCTGAACACATACAACTTTTGACATGTCGAACTACTAAATCAGCTGGGCGGATGACACTACCTAGTAAGATAAATATACCTTGCAAATGCTTTTATTTTTTGTAGAGAGTATAAGCATTTGCTGTTAAACATTTACTTTCATTTTCAAAGACTTGAAAAATTAGTCCTCAAAAAAATCCAAATCTCTTACCATTTATTAGCCATTTGTTCCAATTTGGTAAAAGAAAAATGTCGACAAGGACTAGGGAATAGCTTTTCCATATTCAATTATTCATGTAAAATACGATGTAAGCACTCGCTTGAGCGTTTACTCTTGTTTTCAAAGGTACAGAATAATAAGATTTTTTAAGGTCCTTAAAATATGCGTTTGTCCCAATCTCTTACCACCCAGTCATTAGTTTCATTTTGGAAACAAAAAATAGTTGTAGGGGTCTAGCGGATAGCTTTTCATATTCAATTATTCAGAAAAAAAGTGACGTACGCACTCGGTTAAGAGGTCTACATTCTTAGCCACCTAACGCACTTTAATTCCTCGATCGCCCAAAACCATCAATTATTTTTGGCGTGACGAAATTTTTGACCGACCTATGTTTGGCGTCAGTTGTGATGCTCCGACCACAGCGGAACTCAGTTAGCTACTTAAAAAAAGCTGGAGTGACCTACATTTCATTTTGATATGTCAAAAGGTATGACCTGCAGAGCCTTTATAAAAATAGTGCCATATATAAAACCTGCCCACCAACAGAAATCATCGCGAAAATAGTCAAAATGGATTCAGGAGACCTCAAAACATACAAATCCGTTGAAATACCGACATCGATTTTGTCTATATTACTATACCGATTTACCTCTACTACGTACATATGGTAAAGCAAAAATGTTGCAGGACCTTTTCGGATGACATAAAACTAGCCTGGTTTGGGGCTAGCTCACTCGAATAAGTGTATTGGTTTGTGTCGCGATGGAATCATGCGATGTCTAAGATTACAAAATCCCAAATATCACAAATTATTCTATGGATTTTACGACATGTTCTTGCACGACGACCTCTTTTTGTGGTTTACTTTAGATAAACCAAGATTAAGACATTAAGCTAGTGGTTATATTAAACTTGATCTTATGCTTAACCAAGTCATAAACTCTCGAAAAGAATGTTGTCAAGGTTTAATAAAT
Source organism: Phasia obesa (assembly GCA_949628195.1). Classification (NCBI taxonomy): domain Eukaryota; kingdom Metazoa; phylum Arthropoda; class Insecta; order Diptera; family Tachinidae; genus Phasia; species Phasia obesa. The sequence goes on from OX451217.1 coordinate 125,552,122, forward strand.
AATCTGGGGGTGGCGTTGTGTAGTGGTTAAGAGCAAACCGAAGAACCCTGGTTTGAATCCCGACAGAGTCAAAACCTTACTTAGAGGCTTTTCAACCCGCTGCAGAAAAATCCACCCAAAAATAAAAGCAGATGCACACTGACAATCCAGTTCACTTCTGACATCAATAAAAGATCAGCATTACATGGACGTTAAGGAAGAATCACGTCCTTAGCAAAAATAAATGGCAAATAGCAAATGGTCAACATGACTCCATACCTCTTAGCAAAGTTTTGCACCACAGTCACATAGAGGCGTTGTTACTACACAGAAAAAAATATTTTGATCAATAAAGGTTTTAATTGATTTCAGATTAAAATTGATTCAATTATTTCTTTAATTAGGGAATTTTTTCGTTTTGTTTTAAACAAATATATATTTGAATCCATTAAAAAATTAATCAAACTTAAATTTAAAAAAAGGCAACGACAGATGACGCCCCATCATCCTAGGACAGGCTACAGTGGACTAAGCATTTATTGCAAAAAATATAAAGATAAACGAGACGGAAGCAATGCACAAACAGTGGAAAGGTTGAAGATGCTGAGTGGAAGCTAAAGAGGAGTAAAAGGAAAATAATAGAATAGAATTTAATAGAAAATAAATAGAATAGATTTAATCTTAAATCTAATTATAGCCTTACTTAACGTTACTTTTAACAAACTGTCACTAAATATGAACATAATGACGGTTACAACAACAACACCACATTAATTCTGGGTCTGTTGGGTGTACGCAAACGGTCAAACACAGGTATGATATACAAATACAACTAGAACTAGTCTACCAAATCTTTCCAGAAAAAAAGTTCTAGACGTTTTTACTCGCCTATAAATAGAATTCGATCTTGCGACAGCTCACAGTGGTTTGAAAACGATTTATTTTGGACATAATGCGGTATTTTATGAACCGCTGATAATGTCTTAATGAAATTTCACAGAAGCAAAGTAAAGCAAGGTGTTCCTAAGTAGAGCTGCTAAAGGTCGGTCCCCGATTTATGTCCAAAATAAATCCTTTTCCAACCACTGTGCAGCATTTAATTGAACGTCTACGTAAGCGAACAGTGTGGTCAATGAAATACAGTGACAAAGTAAAATTATTATTGGCGTCTTTTATGTTGCAATTAAGCGACCCCAACGCAGGACTAATACGTAACAATACGAATATGTAAGACTTACCTTACCCACTTACTCTCACCCCATTTGTCAGCGTAATTTAAGTTTTCCCAGTCATAATTTTACAGCCATTCACCACAAATTTATGACACAAAACGAATTTAAATATTATTGTTATTTCTTGTTTTACAGATTTGTCGCGCAGGAGTTTAAATTAAAATGTTTTCAGTTTCCAGTTGTTTATTCTTTACACCACACTAATTTACGCTTTCATTTAAATTATAAGTTTTTTTTTTTTTTTGGTTTTGTACTTTTTGTACATTTAAGCGTCCATGATGATTTTTTGTTCAGTAACTAAGTTGGTATTTTGTTGTTTTTGGTATGTGAAATTTTCATACTTATTGTACAGTGGTTGAGTATTTTGGAAATGTAGCAGATTTTAAAGAGTAGAAATAATAATTCTTGCAAAAAAAAACCGACTACAAAACAAATATATGTGCATCAATTCTAAACTAAAAATTTAAAAGGAAGTAATCTGTAAGAAATAGTACTCAAATCAAATACTTCTTTCTATACTTGTTGCTCTAACGTACAAGTAATATCCGTTCTGTACATTCAAATGTCTATCCATAATAATAAAATAATAAAAAGTAACGGTTCCAAAGATATGGCCATATATCTTAAACAATATCACCTAGGGGACACCCGTTAATGTATAATTTTAAATTAAACACTTATTTTAAAGGAAAGATTCTTTGTTAATTTCAAATGTCTGTCTAAAACGGTTCAAAAAATTGGCCATATGCATCAAATTACATCAACTATTGAGACACCCTTTATAATTTTAAATATTTATAAATGTTATTATACGGGACATAGTAGTGGAGATTCTGTCTAATTTTCAAGTATTTGTCTATAACGGTTCAAAAGATAGGGCAAGATAGGTAAAATTATATCAATTACGGGGACACCCTTTAGTTTCCAAATTTAAATTATATACTTGATGTTATAAAGGACTTAGATATACAGGTTCTTTGTAAATTTCAACCGTCTCTCTGTTACGGTTCAAGAGTTTGGCAATATACATCAAATTACATCAACTATTGGGTCACCCTTTAATTTCTAATTATAAATATTTAATTTCTGATTATAAATATTGGACATTCTGTCCAATTTTCAAGTGATTGTCTACAATGGTTCATATATTTAAATTGACGTCACATATGGGGACACCCTTTAATTTTAAAGTTTATTTTTTTATTAAGTTCTCTTATTGGCAGCTATAGTGATATGCAGTTTTTTTAAATTTTAAAATGGTGCCCTTTACGGTTCATAATACACGTAAAAAACACGTATGTTGTTTGGGGACACCCTTTAATTTTCAAAATTCTGAACATCTTTTAAAATTGGACTAATCTGTAAGCATTTCCTTTCTAATAAAGAAAAAAAATTTAAAATCGGTTCAGAAATGACTGAGTTCTGCGGGCACAAACATAAAAAAAGCAACATTCAGACGAATTGATAACCTTCTTCTTTTTTTGAAGTCGGTTAAAAACAAGTCAATGTGCTATATTCAACCGTGCCGAATCTTCTATACCCTTCACCACGCTGATTTAATTTATACAGACATGTACATTCATATTATTAACTCTTTACATAAATTAAAATAAGTCGTATAAGAAAAATTTCATTATTAATTTTTTAAAGAAATAGAAGACTGCGGCTACGCAGCTAAATGAAAACAAATGCCGTTGGCTACAATTGTCGCCGTTCAGTCAGCTATTTAATGATTTTAAAGACGACAGCTACATCGTTAACTTTGACATTGTTGTAGAAATAACTATTTTGCTTTTATAAAATTAATAACTTTTTCAAAAAATTCTAAATATTTCCTCCAAAACTTTTTGTTTCTATATCAATTTGTAATTTACAATTTTGTGACATTTTGTTTTGCTGAATAAAATAGAAATTAGCCCTAGTCATGTAGATATACTGGCTTAAAAATAATCATTTACCTATAAACGTGTGTATTTTTGACAGTTTGTAGTCGGTATCCTGATGTTGACTATGTGTTCAATGCCTCTAGGTTTTAAAACAGAGATCTCATCTATTTAAAAATCAAACGCACTAAAAAAAATATGTTCCTCTATATACATACATACATATGTACATACATGCATATATTCTTAATAATAAAAATATGTTATGTTACAGTCATAATTTTCATTTTCACAGAAATATTGAATTTTTTTTTTAATTTTTCGAAAATTGTTCGAGAATTTTTTTGTTAAAATATTTTTTGGAAAATTTTTTTCGAAAATTTTTCTGTAAAAATATCGTTTTGAAAATGTTTGTAAAGGTTTAATTAAAAAAAAATTTTTTATTATTTAATTTTTTTATTTTGTTTTTTAAATTTAAAAATTTTTTTAAAAAATTTATTGAAATTCTTTTTTATTTTTTAGGACCTTCCTGCAATCTATAATGAGTTAGAGTGGTCAGACTAAAGCCAATTAAAATCCTAAAAAAAAGTTACCTCATATTGACCCCCATGTGCCTTTTAACTGCTCCTATATACCAGTGGGTACCCTGTGGGTCCTTTGGCAACCTCTATGTTTATTGCTTTCTATAAAGGTCTTTAACACAAATCAAACCAAAAAAACCCTACCAACCTAAATAGAAACAAAAATCACCTCTTGCAGGGGGTTATTGATCCCCCGAGATCTGTATGCACTACTTGCGATCTATCTGTCGCTGTCTAATATTTATTTGACAGAAATAGCAAAGGAGAATAATTAAAGCCGAAAAAAAAACGTGAAAAATTATAGGTTGGCGTGGTTTTTGGCCCATAGCCTCCAAAGGAATGATTCGTTGTTGCTGAATTGCAATCCCAAATTTTTCGAAACTATACCTGACAGACTGGTGTGCTTAAGGTTTTTGTATCTCTTCTGGTGCCTTGGCAAATGACATTACTACCCGAATACGCACAGACGGACATCGCTTAATCAATATCTCTATGTATAAGGATCCGGAATATATATACTTTATGTGGTCGGAAATGCATAAAAGGTGTTGTGGCAGTTTCATAGCAGTAGTAAGCAGGTGGTAATCATTACTATTTCCATAAAAGGTAATGGGAAAATAATTGGAAAAGTATTATTCAAAGGTGAAGAAAGGTGTTAATCCTTTCATTGGAATAAGAGAAGTGTTGTCGTGATTTGTTTCAACTTTGTATGTATTCCCTGTTATCAAGAGTGCTTATATATTTGTCCATTTAGTCTGTCCTTACCTTATCTTAGAGTAGTACTACACCAGATATATTGCCCGTAATTTGTGCAAGGTATGCGACAAACTCAAGTAATAGAGACATCTGACAGCATTACCTTTCATATTTTTAAAGGCAATGAAATGGCAGGCAGTCTAGCCGGATGGAGGGCACAACATTTTGTGCCCTTGGATCACATAGAATCAGAGAGGAAGGAGATCAAGAACACTAGGAATCACACCTGGGTTATCTTCTCACATTTAAAGATATGGGAAGCTGCAATTCGGATATATCAACAAAATCGCTTCAAATCTATTGTGTGTAAGTAAAAACCCAGTGAGCTTCCCTACAGACCATTGCAGGTTGAAGAAACACTTAAACAGGCTACGCACTGTGAGCAACAGCCGGTACAACTTACGGGATTCTAACGAGGAAAATCCGTAGCATATTCTGAAGGATTATGACATCAAGACCAACTGCAATCCTCAGATTCCTGAGGATAGAAGATCTAGAAAAGGTGCTTTTGCACCTGGGGCTACAATCAATATTCTTCGTCCTGGCTGTATCCTGTTTATCCTCCTTATTACTTCTATTCTTTTTTTAGCTAATCCGTAATGCAGTTGATTTAAAAAATTCAGTGTTGCTAATGCATCAAAGTGATTATGGTGCTAATATGTTAAGGAGTTAGAACAAGGCAATATGCCCCTCTGGGTGGGGCGGGCACATTATCAACTCGATATACGTCATTCTATTTTTAGTTATTCCATGGATTGTGTGATCAGTCTGGAGATCGAGTGTTCGAATCCAGGCAAAGACTGCTTTTTTTTGGAGAAAAGCCGGGAGCTTTTCAGCTAGTCTTGTCTTGTCTTGTCTTGTCTTGAAATAAAATTATTCTGCGTCGAAAGAACTCGAACGATCCTTTAAATAGTTTTTTTTCAGAAGTGGCCTGTTTTGTAATCACTTTTTTCTAACAATATTTTTCTTTAAATTTAAAAATATCAAAACAAGTGCTAGAAGCCAAGTCGGAAGAAAATTAAACCGGCCCTATCTCCACCTTTTGTAGATGCTCTTAATATGATATTGTTAAGACCTAGTGACTTGTGCTCATATTTTGCATTTGAAATAATTTTGGGAATATAGATTACACGTACCTCGTTCTCTGTCCTATATAGTATAAATATTTGACATGTTATTAAACAATTACACTGTGCAACACGGCTTAGGTAGCCGCAAAAGTCCAGGGCCATCAACATTACCTAAGCGCTACCTAAACGGTGTTAAAAATCATTCCTAGGAAGTTCATATGTTCTAGAAAGTTGTTTATTGAGATCTTAGGTTCATTTTTGTAGTTGATTGTTTCCTTGAATTTTCAACGGTTTGCTACCTATGGACCTGAACAGGGGAAAAAAGGTAAAAAAATTGAATTTTTTTAAAGTTTTTTGCGATTTTGACCTTGAAGGTGAAGTTTTTTTTATTTTATATGTTAACAATTTTTGTTCATTATGACAAGAGCTACAACTTTGCCTCAGAGAGTATATCAAAATTTCAAACGGTTTGCAAAATATGAGCTTGAGGAAATGATGATTTGAGGGCCCATAAAAAAAACCTGGAGGACTTTGGGCAAAACTGGGAGACAGGGGTCTTTTTTTTTGGTCTTTTATGACGTAGTGGTGTCCGCATATGGTTATTTTGCCATCACTTAAAAAATTACACAGTGTGTTATTTTACTTTTCGTCCCACTGTACATCATTACCTCACATGTTTTTGATTTTATAACCTTAACACGCTTGTTAGTTCAGTGATGAAGGACCAACTTTTTCTTTGACTATAAAGCAAAAAGTCACTGTTTTTCCTGGATGTGTCTGTGTGTGTTTAAGTGTGTGGGAGTATGTAAAAGAGTCATGTAACTGTGCTCATGTATTAGTTCGTTTTTTTTTTTTTTGTTTCGTTTCTAAAACATTTATAATGCGTGAAATTATGCATGTGGGAAACATGATGATGCTGATGACGATTTACTTTATTCATGTTTTGGCTGTTTTATCAGGAGACATTTTACAACAAAGAAACAAATGAAAAACTTGAGTTAAATATTGTTGTAACAATCAGGGAACAATTATTTTGTAATTTCATGAATCTTATGTTTTTAAAACAAAATATTAAAATGTTTTAAACTTTTTTGTTTTTTTGTTATTTTTTTTTTCTTTTTGATGGAATGTAGTTTTGTTTTAAATTTTGTAGTGGGAATGGAGCTGTATTATGACAAAGATTTGTCAGTTGATTTGTAATATTGTAAATCAAATCTGAAAATTCAAAGACAAGGCTAAAAGTAGCTTAAAAAAGTTCATAATTTTTTAATAAAAGAATTTAATCCTGACTAAGCCTAAGAGGATTTTGTAGATTGAACCTGCAATTATGTCGTTAGGCATTAAACCATTAATGCCATTATACCAGATTAGAATGCCTCGATAGTCTATCGTTGTGGGAGTTGCGGTTTCGATTCCCGCCAAATATACTGGCTGTTTTCTGACAGGTAGTGTTGTTTTAAAAAATTAAAAAATACGTACATACATATTTATGGGGCAGTAATAGTACTTGCCTTTATGCTACCTGTGTGTAAATTATTATGAGAAGAGAAATGAAAGCATAGAATAAATGGGTTACCTTTGGAAATAACAAAAGAAATTGAAGGGTGATGAAGAATTGATAATATCAATTAAATGTTAAAGTGAGGTTTAGACAGTAGGACGTTATGTGAGTAAATTCCAAGAGAGCAGGAACCATCCATGAGTCTTTGGCAACCCCCATACTGAGAGACTAGTACACCATCAATCAATCCATCGAGACAATCCGGCTTAACCTCCTGACACGCATAGAAAAAACATGTTGTGGTATGGTATGGTCACAACAACCATCCTATGTTCTCCGTATCAGTATATGGTTCTGTCGAACACCTTATAGTTGTTTTATTCATTACTATGGTCATGACAAACAAGTTTTATTTACTATTTAATCATTAAATGGTTACCACACCCAAAAAATGCAATATGGTTGGTTTGAATTATTACTAATTTTCCAACCACAACCAAAGTTTTGTTAGTATTCCAAAATAATGTGGTGTTTATAACCATAATATATTATTAGTAAACAAATTATGATAAGTTTGCTAGTGTTTAACTACAGTATGATTAAAAACTAAAAAATAATGTTTGGTTTTTTGAAGTTTTGTGTTTAGATTTATAAATTATTAGAATCTAATATCTCGGATTTCTTTCAAAACATAACAATTAAGATGTGATTCGTTTCCCATATTGAATGCTTAAAAAAATAAACTAATAAATAACTTTGTGTTTTATTATAAGGTATGTTTATAAAAAAATAAGGTATAATTTTATTTATTAATTTATTTTATAATAATATTTTATATTTTAGAATGTGATTTTTAGACAATAATATCGTTCTTACATAACAATATTATGATTATGTTAATAATAATATGGTTTGACTACAACCATATAAATCAATCATAATATGTCGCTCTTAGATTATGGATACCTCAACCAAGTTTTTTCTTTACGTGTAAGCATTAAATCTCGCTGTTATTGGGTAATTTCGATTCCATTTCGCTTTGAATAGTTGTCAACTCTTAGAAAAATGCTTCCTTGATCTAATGAGGTGTGACGGTTTTTAAATAATATTAGAAGATAAAAAGAGACTGTCATATTTGCATCTGCATTTGCTCCCATTATTACAAAGTTTCATAGATCTTATATGACCATTTCGATTGCTCTCAACAAGAAATTGTCCTTAAAGACGTGTACTTCAAAATGCGAGAGAATTAGTAATTCTTTCTGGTCGTTCATATTACAGACAAACTATTAAAGAATCGGGACATTATAAATTCCCTATATTCATCTTGAATCATTTTGCAATACACTAGTGAGTTTTGTGGTTAATGAACGATCTAGTTCAATTGGATTAATCACTCATCTAACCATCCTGAACTCATTTCAGTTCTTTACTTTAGATCAGCTTATTAGTTCACTTGAACTGAAAAAGTTCGTAAAACAAGTTAAAGTTAAATAAACAAACAGTTAAATAAACAAACAAAAACCCTTTAGTGAACTAGGTCGGTCTTTCAACTCAACAAGCTCAGACAGCTGTTTCACAAAAATGATCCACTGAGCAAATGAACTAAAAGACCGACCTAGTTTACTAAAGTGATCTGAAGTCAAAACATCGCTCACTTTAATGACCTAACAACTCCAGAATATATCCAGCTGTTATAGTATAAAATTTACACTGTTTATAAATGAATCAGTATTCATTCAGCTTTGGTACAGTCTATGGTTTAACAGTAGTGAAATGGCTTTTCTTATTTAACCTAACGAATATACCATTTTCTTTATGTTGTCCGAAGTCCTAAAGGAACCTATAGGTACCCAAATTTGAGACCATATAGCGTCATCCCTGGCAAGTGAATGGTGCCCACCATCAAAACTTAAGCTAAGATACTCCTCTGCTGGCCTTAGGCCAAATTTTGGATCAATCGGCGTAGCCCCTTAACAAATGGCTGAGTTGTTTTGAAAATAATTTGATTCTGCCCCCACTGTGCATTGCCATAAGGACTGGTACCACGGGAATCGGTAGCCCCACAGAGAGCATATTCTCTTTGTGACCGGTTGTTGGTGAGGTCCCCTTCGGGGTACACGTGGTGGTTGTGGTTTAAGATCGATTAATGTAGGTATGGTGTAAAGTCGATCAAGTGTGCTGTTGCACTCTCAACTGACGGTGTTTGGATAGTCTATAAACCCCTAAGCAAGAAGCTATAATATGGAATCTAGGCTTGCCTTAAGGCTAGCCATATTATATAAATTGCTACTTATTGTGGCTGTATCACACATAAATTGCGATACTGGCGGCAACGTCATATCGTGGAGTGTTGCTATACAGAGCAATGGGGGCGCTAGTCTACGCTTACATTTCACTCGGTGGAAAGACCAATGTGGGATTAGGCCTAACCGATAGGTGCCCACGTTAATCTTGTTCCACGTCTGTGCATTTCGATGGTCGATGTACCAAACACATTTTTCAAGGCTCTAAAGAAGAAGCTGTCAAATGCCTCGGTTTTTTAAACCCCTTCCATCCATCCGATCTTTTTACTATTTATACCACCTCTCCTCCCGCCAAAAATTGAATATAATTATCATGTATGCCGACGCCCCAAATTCTATTTGTAGGGCTCAGAAGCTCATTAATGACAGTAGGGAGTTCAACTCTATTGACTCACTTGACTCACATCGACGAAATCTGGGTTGTATTTCATTGTTTTTTTTTAGTACAATTGTATGAGCTCTATGGAAATTAAGGAACTTGTTGATAACACAGTGCAACACGGAAAAAAATAACCATATACGGACACCACTACGTGATAAAGTTTCTAGAACATATGAAATTCCTAGGAATGATTCTTAACACCGTTTAGGTAGCGCTTAGGTAGCCGCAAAAGTGAAAAATTTCCCGAAATTTTTTTAATTTCATTTGTTTTTTCTTTACTTCAACATTGAGATACTATAAAGCCTTCTCCCGAAAGTGAGTTGTTTATTGAGATCTTAGGTTCATTTTTGTAGTTGATTGTTTCCTTGAATTTTGAACGGTTTGCTACCTATGGACCTGAACAGGGGAAAAAAGGTAAAATATTGATTTTTTTTAGTTTTTTGCGATTTTGACCTTGAAGATGAAGTTTTTTTGATTTTATATGTTCACAATTTCTGTTCTTTATGACAAGAGCTACAACTTTGCCTCAGAGAGTATATCAAAATTCCAAGCGGTTTGCAGAATATGGGCTTGAGTAAATGATCATTTTTTTGCAAAAATGACATCGAGACCCCACATCTTTGAGGGCCCATAAAAAAAACCTGGAGGACTTTGGGCAAAACTGGGAGGCAGGGGTCTTTTTTTTTGGTCTTTTATCACGTATATGGTTATTTTGCCATGACTTAAAAAATTACACAGTGTGTAACCGAATGTTTTAGTTTTTAACACGATTTTCATTAAGAGCCCATCCATTTGTAGTCGATTGCCCGGTGAATTGCACTACGGATTATAGGGAATATCAAAGCTATTTTAGCAGAACAATTTGTATGCGGAAAATACTAACTTTCAGTGCAAGAAAATTCTAATCGAATGTCCACAAACACTGCCCCTGATTTCCTCCTTCCCATAAACTAATCTTCTAGTTCTGGCACAATGTATTGCATGAGTAAGAGTCTTCCCCTGAGTGCTGGTCCGAATAAAAAAAACATTAATGGAAGGGTTTAAGTCTCTACTCATTTATATATCTTTGGTTTAATTAGTTGTCTTAAAATATAATCTCATTCTGTCGTTTTTAAATCTAAGGTTTAACTAGATTTATTTTTTAAAACAAGTTTATAGCTGAGATAAAAAACTGTTTTATTGGGTTTAAAAATATTCAATTAATTAATTACAATTAATAGTTAGTTAAGTGGGAATACAATTCATTAATACATTCATTTGCTTAAGAAAAGCACTTTTCTATAAAAAGATTCGGTGACCTTAAGTATTTATTTCACTGTCTTAAAGAAACAACTGTTTGCCCTTAAAAAAATCAGTTTAATTGAGACAAAAAAAAAATTTTAGCAAAACAAACCCAAAAATATTTTTCATTCATATTTAAAAGAAACGAAATCAAATAAAGAAATAAATTTCATTAAAAATTCCTAATTTTCAATATTTGATTAACACCCTTTGTCGGGTTCTTTTTTTTTCTCAAATTTAAATTCTAATAAAAAAGGGGAAAATTATAATGAAATATAAATTAAGAAACAGGAAAAAAAAAAGAATTTTTTAAAGTCTTTTCGGTTTGAAAAACATAAAAATCATAGAAGCATAAATTGTGTATAAAAAGAAAACACAAATAAATACAATTCAATTTAAATAAATTTAAAAAAAGAGAGAAAAAAAATAAAATGTATAATTTTTTCACTTCCTTGGAGTTCATGGGGTGCGGTGTAACTCAATACCTTTCCCAGCAACCAATAATAGATTGGAAAATTATTTCATGCAACAAATAAACGAATTGAATTTTAAATGGGGTCAATCAACGAAAAAAATTTTAAAAAAGGAACTAAGAAAATTTTCAAAAAAAAAAACTCCAAACAAAAAGGATTTTAAATGAGGTTTGAAACAATGATAACAATTTGTTGTTGATTGTAAGGGTGGGGTAAAGGAAAAAAAAAGTGTTAAAACTTTTGGGTATTAAAGGAATTTGGAGTCTTAAGGATTTATTTTGTTATAAAAATCAAATATTCAAAACAAATGAAACACGTAATATTATTAAGTTTAAGCCAAGTAGAATAACAAATGCCTTCATTTTGAATAAAATCCTAAGCGGATAATAAAACGAGAGTGGTTTAGAAATTTAATAGAAGAAAATAACACTTGATAATGTGTTTAGTTTAGTCTAAAAGGCAAAGATTTATTTTTAAAAATCATTTTAAAATCCAAACTTCTAGCATTAAAACAACTGCCGGGTTTACTTAACCAAGTTTAAAAGTTAAACTATTAGTTTTATTAAACCAAGTTAAATGCCCACGTTACTTATGAATTTTTATTAGATTAAGGGAATAATTGAAAAAAATTCATTTAATTTAACTAAAAATTTTATTAAAGCTGCTCAAGACATTCTTGTTTCCTTTTTTAGGCTTCCATATCCAAAAGGGTAAACACGCAATTTAACCTGTTGTTTTCGCTACAATGTCTTTTCGCCTGATGTCAATAAACTACGTTTAATCTAATTGGCGAAGATTTGTTATACCCTTTACCACAGGTGGAAAGGGTATATATAAGTTTCATTCCGTGTGTAGTTTCTACAGTATTCACTTCCGACCCCATAAAGTATATATATATATTCTAAATCCTTATACATAGAGAAGTTGATTAAGCAATGTCCGTCTGTCCCTGTTAGTGTTGTAATGTCATTTGCCAAGGCACCAAAAGAGATACAAAAAGTTTTAGCTCACCAATCTGTCAGGCATAGTTTCGAAAATTTTGAGATGTCAATTTAGCAACATCGGATCATTCCTTTGGAGGCTGCGGGCAAAATACTACGCCCACCCATTTTTTTTCACTTTTTTGTATTTTTTTCGGCTTTAATAATTCTCTTTTGCTTTAAATATTAGACTGCGACAGATATCGGAGGATAACTAACCCCCTGCGAGGCGCGATTTTTGTTTGTTTTTAGGTTGGTAGGGTTTATTGATTCGCTTTTTTTTTTGTCAAATAAATATTAGACCGCGACAGATAGTTCACAAGGGGTGCATACAGATCTCGGGGGTCAATAACCCCCTGCAAGGGGAGAGTATTGTTTGTTTTTAGGTCGGTAGGATTTTTCTGCTTTGATTTGTATTAAATAACTTTATAGAAAGCAATACACATAGAGGTAGCCAATTGAGCCACAGGGTACGCACTGGTAAATAGGAGCAGTTAAAGGGAACTTAGGGGGTCAATATGAGGAAAATATTTTAAGGATTTTTTTTTGCTTTATTCAAACCATTCTAACATAATATATATTGCAGGAAGGTCCTAAATTAAAAAAAAAAATCAATAAAATTTAAAAAAAAAATTTTCAATTTAACTATTTTATTTAAGCTTTAGGTCTTTAAATAATTTTATTTTTATTCTTTCAATATTTCGCTACTCCTTTGTGTAGCATCATCAGGAAAAATTAACAAATTAACGTTATGAAAAATTACAATTAAAAAAGTATTGAAAAAATGTTCTTCAACATAACATATTTCAAAAAAAATTTTTTGTCATAAACTTATTAAAAAGTTTTTAAACAAGTACAAACAATAATTAAATTATTTCTTATTTACTAAATGTCTGTAAATTTGAGCTACATTATCTGTGTCTGCCTTAAAATTAATTCTCTGTGTGTTTGGTGTATTAATAATTTGTAACATTTCTAATATGTAACGACGTTTATAATTGTTTTCTGAATTTAGTACTGACACATTGTCAAAATTTTGATAGTGATTTAATTCAGCACAATGAGAAGATAATGCTGTTTTTTGCGAATTAATATTCCTATATTTTTGGTCTGATTTATGTCCTGCTATTCTAGTGTTAAGTTTATTTTTCGTTGTGCCTACATATACTTTATTACAATTCTCATTTTCATTTCCGTTACAAGGTATTTTATATACTATATTTGACAATTCTAATTTTTGGATTCTATCTTTAGTTTTAATTGTCAAATATAGTATATAAAATACCTTGTAACGGAAATGAAAATGAGAATTGTAATAAAGTATATGTAGGCACAACGAAAAATAAATTGTAATTTTTCATAACGTTAATTTGTTAATTTTTCCTGATGATGCTACACAAAGGAGTAGCGAAATATCGAAAAAATAAAAATAAAATTATTTAAAGACCTAAAGCTTAAATAAAATAGTTAAATTAATATTAACAAAAAGGTCAAATAAACTATATAAAATAAAAAAAAATTTCAATAAAAAAAAATAATTTTTTTTAAATATTTACAACATTTTTTACAAACCCTTTTCAAAACGATATTTTTAAAGAAATTTTTTCAAAATTTTTTTTTTTTAATTTTCCAAACAAATTTTCGAATAAAATTTTACAAAAAAAAAAAAATCAAACAAATATTTTTACAAAAAATTTTTACAAAATATTTACGAAAAATAAAAAAAAATCAATATTTCTGTGACCGTAACACAACATGACCGTAACACAACATATTTTTAATATTAAGAATATATGTAGTCGTATGTATGTACATATATAGAGTAACATATTTTTTTTTTTAAATGTGTTTGATTTTTAAATAGATGAGATCTCTGTTTTTAAACCTCGAGGCATTAAACACATAGACAGCATCAGGATACCGACTACAAACTGTCAAAAATAAAATACACACGTTTATAGTAAACGATTTTTTTGAAGTTCGCAAATCTACATGGCTACACCACCACCGTTGTGGCTGTAGTTATCTTAAGCTAATTTCTATTTTATTCAACAAAAGAAAATGTCACAAAAATGTAAATTACAAATTCATATACAAACAAAAAGTTTTGGAGAAAATATGTATTTATAATTTTTTTTGAAAAGGTTATTTAATTTTATAAAAGCAAAATAAGTATTTCTACAAAAATGTCAGATTTTATGATGTAGCTGTCGTCTTCAATATCATTAAGTAGCTGACTGCACGGCGGCGACAATTGTAGCAAACGTAATTTTTTTTTTCATGTAGCTACGTAGACGCTGTCTTCTATTTCTTTAAAGCATAAATAATGATTTTTTTCTCATACGATTTATTTTAATTTATAAAAAGAGTCCACGATATAGATAATGATTTACATGTCTGTGTAAATAAAATCACCGTGGTGAAGGGTATAGACGATTCGGCACGGCCGTATATAGTACTCTTGCTTGTTTTTTCAATCATGTTAAAAATGTTAACTTTTAGTATTAAAACATCAAACTTTCTACTTAAGTATGAGGTTTAAACAAAATTAAGATTAAAAGTTAAACTCGTAGTTTTCTAAAACTAAGTTAAATAATTAACGTTAGGAATTTAGGCGATTAAATGAATCACTAAAAAATCAGTAAAGTGCGAGTAAAACTTAAACACGCAGGGTTTCCTACTATGTTCAGAACAACTTTAAAAACACAAGTTGGTAATTTTTTCACGTCTTAGAACCCTAAAAAATTAAAGTCATATTCGCAAAAATCACATCACTATCGCAACACCCTTTAAGTTTTAGTATTTGTTGTTATAGTATATTTTTTAGTGATTTTAAAGTTTTTAGTGACATTTTTAGTTTTTTCTTTTAAAGATTTGCCCATCCTCGTCTTCTTAAAAAAATATTCAAACAAATATTCGCAAACAACCAACTGAAAAAAGGTTTATGGCGCATAATGAAGCAGTATTTTTTTTTTGTTTAATAAATAATGAAATAGAATAAAATAAAATAAAATGAAATAAAATTAAGAAGAAAATCCTTAAAAATAAAACAAAAAGCTGGCAAAAAGGATATCAAATACTAACCAAATTCAACTGCTATTTTTTGTTTAAAAAATTCGCATACAAAAACAAACTTTTCTAACCAACTTTGAACTTTCCCTTACTTTTGGTCGATACCCGGTTTAAACAAAAGCGTTTGTTTTTTTACTCACACAAAAGAGCACAAAAAATTTAAATCTAGAGAAAGACGAAAACTTCGTAAGACTTTTAAATAAAAAAAAAAAATTATATACTCAGCTTTAACAACAAATGCCTTAAGTTTCAAAAGGGTCAAATAGTGTTGAATAAATTTAAAAAAAAAAATACCCTTTGATTGCCTAACAAGCAGTCTTTAAACATTTCTATATTTAAAATGAATACACATCAAGTAAAGGTGACCATACTAAGAGAATTTAAACAAAATTTGTGCCTAAAACATGTAATAAAAGATGCCTTAAAGTATGCAGTAACTTTATATTGGTAAATAAAATCGACCTATTTTCTCTGCCTTTTCTCCACATCCTCTTGGCAATAAAGAAATAAGTAGGCTTTATTTGAATCAGGATACTTAGGTACCTCCTCACCAAATTTTATTAAAATTTCTCCAATAGGTTTTAAGTGATGCGAACATAGGCAGAAAATAAGTTACTGTTTTATTATATATTTAGATTAATGAATCGAAGCTGCTGATGTTCTTGGAATGAAAATCTAGTGCAATATTCGACAGATTAAATACATTTTTCAACTCTCCAAAAGAAGATTTGAAATGCCTCGGTTTTTAACCGGTCTAAAATGGCATACGACTCCGACGAATGGGCCTAAGCTCCAAAGTCTAATTTGAAGCTACTCCGAAAAAGGGCCTATTAAAGAGGCGGACTGCTTCGATATTCCCTTGACATTAATTTAATACGACGTGCAGCAGAGGGCGCAGCAACACATAGATTACAGATGCGTATACAATTCTACAATTATATTAACTTCGTGAAGGCCCGAGGGCATATTGTATTACTGACTTCTAACAGCTTGACGGCAATGCTTCCGAAGTGTAGGGAAGCCTTCCACAGGGCCTCTATATGGAAGTTAAACACCTTAGAGTCTTATCAGTATAGGTTGTGTTGTCTTTAAAAAAAAAGACTGGCACCATGGGAACGTACCAGTAGGGGAGTACCTGTAGCCTAGCTTTCCACAGGGTCTATATATGGAAGTTTAACACCTTAGAGGTCTTATCAGTATCCAAACGACTGGTACCACGGGATCTGGTAGCCTCACAGGGATTTCCCTAGGTTATTAGTGAGGCTTTTCGGGAAGTAAGATCGTGGTTAGTGTTTGGACCTAAATTCGCAGAGAGGGCAGAAGCACGAATTGCATGAAGTTTAAAAAGTCTCAATCGGTATAGTTAGTTGCTGTATAGATATATAGATATGGGCAACAAGGGCGTTGGTGGGCACATGGTTTTCACTCCGAGGTAAGACCACCGTCAAATTAAGGCAATGATCTAAATCTGTATCACACACACATACATATCGTACATTGGTAGGAATTTTAATGAAATGATGAAACTTGATCCCGATACCCGCTCTACTCATTCCAGGAAGACCAGTTCATAGTTTGCTGTTGACAACTGAAAAGGTTAGTCACGTTTGGGTGTGTTCTTCGATTTTCGACCAAAAAATATTTATTAAATTTTGCGTTAAAAATGGAATAATGGAGGCACTTGAAATGTCGACTGTTGCATTCGGCGTCTGCACTTTGTCTCAAAAAAGAGTTTCTAGTGGTACAAGCTTTACACAAGGCCGAGAAGATACGGCTGACGATGTGTGTCCAGGAGTTACAACCACGTCAACAAGTAAAGAAAACATTGAAACAGTGAAACAAATTGTTTTGAAAAATCGTCGAATCACTATTAGGAAAGTTGCAGAGGATGTTGGTATATCAATCGGCTCATGCTTATGCCATTTTCTCGAATGTTTTGGTATTCAAACGTGTGGCAGCGAGGTTTGTTCCAAAATTGCTAAATTTTTAGCAAAAGCAACGTCGCATTAGTATCGCTCAGGAGTTGTTGAACGATGTCAACGATGTTCCAGATTGGCTCAAAAGGGTCGTAATTGGTGACGAAACGTGGGTATATGGTTATGAAGTCGAAACCAAGGCCCAATCATCCCTATGGAAGCGGCAGATGAGCCAAGACCGAAAAAAGCACGCCAAGTTCGATCAAATGTAAAGGTTTTGCTCACTGTTTTATTCAATTACAATGGCGTGGTGCGTCATTAGTAGTTTCCAACACGTCGTACGGTTAATAAGAAATATTACAAAGAAGTTATGCAACGTTTGCGTGAAGAAATACGGCTCAAACGATCGGAATTGTGGAAAGAAAAATCATTGATTCTGCATCACCATAATGCACCAACTCACACATGAATGTTTGTTCATAATTTTTTGGCCAAAAACAATACGGTAATCATACCTCAACCACCTTAGTCACCAGATTTGGCTCCCTGCGACTTTTTTCTATTCCCAAAACTGAAGAGACCAATGAAAGGCAAGTGTTTAGCCACAATTGATGAGATAAAGTCAGAAGCGAAGAACGAGTTGATATGGCCATACTGAGAAACGCATTTTAGAAGTGCTTCGAGGAGAGAAACAAGCGCTGGCATAAGTGAATTATATCTGAGGAGTATAACTTTGAAGGCGACAATATGCAAATTGATGAATAAATAAATAAATACTCTTCAAAAAAATTCAAAATTCATCTTTTTTGCACAGAAGATAATAATATAAACTCCCTGCAGTGCTCTTTCCTCTCACTTTCAATGTACCAAAACTACTCCCTCTATGCTTCTTTCCACAACCAATAAGAGAAGGGGTCATCTCCTGCGCGCAGTTCCAATTGAAATAAAAATATCATCAAATCCTGATTTTTGAATCCTTTGAATGTTGTCATCCTGCTTTCCTTATCTTTGTTAGGCAAGCGCTTAGTAACCTAAATATTAACTTTTTTACGCAACTTCTCTGCCTTAAACACTACCACCCACCCACTAGTGGCTTTTCAATTTTAAAACTACAAAAATCCTGTGTGACTTTATTTTCTAATTTACCTTTTTAAAACTTATTTTGAAAGCTGTAAGGAACCTCTTGGTCCAGTTATTTGTTGTTTACCCTTTACTGGCCACTTTTAATTGCCAACTTTTGTATTACAATTGTTGTTACCGTTGTTTTGCTCGCTTTTATTTTTCGTTTCATTATTAATCCCTGCCCTTGTCGTGTTGTTCTTTTTTTAACTCTAAAGTTAATCAAATTTTGTTGCCTTCTTTTTCGCTCTCTGTTAAGTTTATTGTAAAATATTAAACTTTAAAAACAGCAACAATCATGTTAAAATACAATAGTATTTTTTTGAAGTAGAGAAAGTTGAAAAATCCTTAACTAAACAAAGGATGTTTGTTTGTGTACAACCCACTTCAACCCTTCTTGTCAAATTGGCTTCAAAGGGGAACATAGTAATCACAACTAAAGCAAAAACAACAACATCGTAATCATCGTCATAGTAGTCCTCTTCAGTAAGCAGCAGCTTTTCATTTCTTTGTTCAGTCATTCATTTGTATACAGTTAGTGACAAAAGTGAAATTCTTTTGAGCAAAGAGGATTTTTACGTATGCACCCGTTATATCATTATTTTAAAATATTAATTGACTCTTATATTCCTTCTCAGTTAGTTGAAAGATTAAACAGATGTTGCTTACGCTTGACAGCAAAAAGATTGTAAATCTTCGAACTCTACTTTTTTGAGTGTGAACTTCCAGTACTCATACTTGGTAGTACTCATACATATAACTTTCTTTTTATTGAGTTAAACAAATTGGCCACGCCCTCTTTAACGCCCCCTTTTATAAATTATCTGAAATCGAAGAACGGCTTAACCGATTTGTCTAATTGTTTAATATTCGTAGTAATCCAATATGTTTTTAGGTAAAGAAAAATTGACTACGCCCGTTTTTACGCCCACTTCTTTAATATATTTAAAATTGATAAACAATTATTATTGTATACCTCGAGAATTACAATAGTTGGAGTCTTGAAATTTTTTGCACAGATTAGCAGAAAACAAGAGGGATTGCTGTTGTTAAAGGCAGAGTCCTGAAATTTTATATGCGGAACTCCATGATCAATGTGCCTTGCCGTACAAAAACTATACTGGATTGGAAGTCTAGGGCCAATAGCTATAGTTAGGATTTTATCGGAGCGATAAATTGTTGTTCGTTATTATAAGTAAACTACAAATAACCATGAACTGTCACGTACTTTAAAGGCAATTTATAGTAACGGGCCTTATCCTCGTCATTATAACGAAAAACTACTTATCGCTCTGATAAAATCCTAACTTTAGCTATCGGCAAGTTATAATAACGGGCCTAGGTGTTGTAACTCCTATACTATAAGAGGTAAGGTATTGAAATTATATACGTCTGATCTCCATCGAACGAAAAACTAACTGGGTTGGAATAGTAGGCGTCGTACCTCTAATGTTAAGTCATAAATTATTGTCGTGAACCTATCTAACTATAATAGCTACGAGTGTTGAAATTTTGTATTCTAAAAATTACGTTGATTTTCAAGTTAAAGCTTGGTGATTAAGACGGGAGGGCCGTTTATTCTCCACACAAAGTAATTATCCTATATTTGTTGGGTGGTTAAATTTTAAGGTCCGATGTTGAATGTGAACCACACCTAAACACTAAGTTTTTTTTCTGCATTTAATTTGTTTAATTTCTCAATTTCATACTTATTCAATTTGAACTATCGGAGCTAATCGAGCAACGCGTTACAAATTTTCAGACTTATTATGAAAATGGGCGTTCAAATCAAAATGCATATCGTGCACTTCGTGATTTTTTCGGTCCGTGTAATCGTCCAAATGTGCATACAATTGGAAAAATCGTGCAAAAATTTAAGCAAACCGGGTCTGCAGGAGATGTAAAAATACTAGTTTATACTCGTACAGCTTGTACTGCAGAAAATATTGCTGCTGTTCGCGATAGTGTGGCTGAAGAACCGTCCACCTCAACTCATCGTTGTGCCCAACAGTTGCACCTCTCACGCTCGTCGTTGATGAACATTACAAGCTTATGAGGTGCAATTGACTTAAGAACTAAAGCCTCTTGATCATTCCAAACGCCGTCAATGTTCAGAATGGTGGCAAGAAATTTTCTCCTCAGTGGATTCGTCAGTAAGCAGAATTTCCGCATTTGGGCGAATGATAATCCAAGTGATGGTCGAGAAACCAATGCGCCCACAAAAAGTGACTGTTTGGTGCGGTTTAGGGCTGGCGACATCACCGGGCCTGTATTTTCCAAAATGAGGCCGGTCAGGCAGTTACTGTTAATGGTGTTCGCTATCGTGAGATGATAACGAACTTTTTAAAGCCCGAATTAGATAATATGGATGTGGACGATATGTGGTTTCAAGAGGACGGCTCCACTCCACAAATTCAATGGCCGTGTTATCTCACATGGTGGCGACGTTAATTGGCCGCCAAGATTATGTGATTTGACACCGTTTGACTTCTTTTTTTGGGGTTATTTGAAAGAAGAGGTGTACGTCGATAAGCCAACAACAATTCAAGAGCTAAAGGATGAAATAATTCGGCACATTAACGGCATAGAATCTCAATTATGCCTCAGCGTCATCGAAAATTTGGAGCATCGGATGGAGGTGTACCGCCGAGGTCGCGGCGGCCATTTGGCCAATATTTTTTTCCATGCATAATTGAACCAGAATTGAATAGCGTTATATGATTGTCTTTTTTATTGCGTTGGTGCAGTTTCACGTATTAGAGTCCAGCAATAGTCTCCCAGTATACTTTTATCCCAAAATCCTTAATATTTTCTTTCAATTTTCATTAAATCTTGATGGGCGCGCTCCCCTTGTTCATCGCTAACAGCACCTAGGTTTTGTAGGAAAAAATCTAAATGCGAATGAAGAAAATGTATTTTGAGTGACATTCGTGCATCCAGTTCATGATAATTTTTCAATAATTCAGCAATAATTTGTCTGTAGTTTTCACTCTTATTGTATCCAAGAAAACTTTTCACGATGCACTTAAAAGACTCCCAGGCTGCATATTTTTTCTCCGATAAACATTGCGAAAAATTATGATCATTCATAAGCTTCCTGATGTGAGGGCCAACAAATATCCCTTCTTTGATTTTAGCATATGAAATTTTAGGAAAAACTTTTAAATGCTGCACCATCTTTGTCCAGAGCCTTGACAAAGTTCTTAAAAAGGCCCAATTTTATGTGCAGCGGTGGAAGAAGAACGTCATTTGGATCAATTAACGGTCCAATTTGAAATATTTTGTTTTCCTGGTGAATATTCAGTCCTTTTTGGCCACTCTGTTCTGACGTAATGATGAAATGTAACTGTGAAATTGTAGTGTCAGTATTAACTATTTTACAGTATTGCCAGCATGCGCTAAAAAACGAACTGGACGTGAAGGCCCAACTTTGTTGCAAGATTCGAATTCAGCCTACCCAGATTAGCTAAAAAACATGCTTCGTTTCCACAGTCAAAATTTGAATCGTTGAATTTCAAGTTAAAGCTTGTCGTTTAAGACGGGAGGGCTGGGTATCCTCCACACAAAATAATTATCCTATATCTAGATAACTGCAATAATGACACTCTCTAAATTTGACATTGGCTTCTCTGAGAAAACCGTGCGTTTTCAAGGTTAAGCTTGGCAATACCTTTATTTGAGTCTGTGCATTTTATTTTTAAGAATGGGGATAGCGAAGCGCCTTTGAGATAGCTGTTGGGTAATGAACAAATTACTAAGATTTGGTTAAAGTCTTCAAGGCAGATATCTGTTGCTTAAAGGTAATCCTCACAAAAGGTGTGTGTGAGAGTGTTGGTAAATTTAAAGGTCATGAATTCGGAAGTGGAAGACTAAGAAGATACGGCTTCATCTTACAAATTTCACTCGATATATTAACAATAGTCTAACAATCATTCATAGCGTAGAGAGTTAATCGAACAGATTACTGAATATTAACAAATAACCACTGTTTTTTCAAACAAAGTCCTCCTAAACATTGAAACTAATTTTCATTTTAATGGCTTTCTTATTCGTCCATATTGGTCCCAATCAATTGTGGTTCACACAATCTACATGAGATTATCAAGAAAGATATACAACTAGAAAATGCTTCACAGTTTAGTTGGGATTTTTGTGCTGGAGGCGTTATTAATCACATTTCTTTGCCAGTGAGTAGTCAGGTACAGGTCAAACAATAATTCTTATTTAAACCAAAAAATTATAATTTTACACAAAAAAAAAAAGAAAAGTTTTAACTTTTCGACAAAAGTCCCCTATAATTTCTTTGCCGACATTCAAGCCTTTTCTTTGTTTTCAACCCAATTCTCTTGTAAAGTAAGAGCCTTTAAAAAAGGATCCCCCATAAGCTTTTGGTCAACTCTGCTCTAGTACTTTTAATTTCATTTCGCTTTCAATTCTTTTCTTCTATTATCCTCAAAACATTTACTTTTTGCAAACGAATGCCAGCTACAGCATCTTTTAGTTGCTGAGCTGGACAAAAGCTAGCAAAAAAGGGTACAGGATTTTTTAAGGCAAATAACAAATTAAACAAAACTCTATCAAGTACCAGCAAACAATATTTTCGTGTAACAAGCGAGTGGTTTAAACTAGTTTTATTTTTCCTATAAAATAGAAAAAGCAACAAAATAATTAAATGGCTTTTTTTGTTGTTGAGGACGTTTATGTTGTTGTGGAAATTATTTTAAGTTTTGCTTTCACTATATTCTACCAATTTTACGAATTGTTATTGAAGTAAAAAGATGGACACTACTGCAAGTCAGCGTAAGCTTTAGTGTTTTAAAAGGACATTTGACATCCGAATCTTCTTCAAGCTGAAATGTTTTATTACTAGAAGGACCTATCAGAAGCTTCAAAAACATAGGTACTGATAATGTATTTCACCTGCAGTCAGCAGCAACGTAGTTTTAAGCAGCTATCTTGAGTGTGACGAAGATTATACATTCATGTAAAGTAGAGAGAGAGAGAGAGAGAGAGAAAGAAAGAGAGAGAGAAAGAAAGAAAGAGAGATAAAAGTAAATTGGATATAGAAGTAAATTTAAGACTCCAACAAGAATATTTAATCTCATTGTTGGTACATCGGTTAGGTTTCTAGGGTAACAGTGGCATAACAAATTTTCATGGTTGGTACACTCAATGTAAGAATGTAAAAATAAGATTTCTTACTGACTTTTCTTTCTGCTGTTGGTATGGGCTCCAAATTTCCAATTAGCTTTGCTCGAAGCCACGTAGTCATTTTAGTTTCATTTTTGGTATCTTCAATTCCAGTACTTACGATCGCGCATACATATCCAGTACTATCTTAATAATAAAGTTTCCAGAAAACGATTCTTATTTGACTAACCCTAGGCTAAAGGTTTGCAATATTCTAAAATATATTTCCACAATTATTGCCTTCTTTTAAAACCTGGCAAGTATCAAGATGAGTTTTAAATTCGATTCACCCCAAAGGCTCTGGAAGTTTTCTGCAGACAAGTAAGACGACTCGCAGGTAGCGTTGTCTTACCAAACAAAAATTGACAATAGAGAGAGTCTCGACTCTAGTGATTTCAGACTGTCTACTGGCTGTCTCTTTGTGGAGTCTCTTATAGTTGCTAGCACTTGTCTAAGGCTTAGGTGACCCATGGCAATAATATTTAACATATGTATGTTTTTTCAGGGTTCTCAGTCTTGTATAGGGTTCTTCAACAGGGACGCTACAAAAGTAGAGCGACAGGGACAGCAGACGACGACATAATTCTTGCCGTTCTTTGGACATTTCTCTTCAGTAAGGTTTGCAATTTCATGATGGAAAGATATACGAGCCAACAACGAGTCGAAATTCAACCAATGCCAATAAACTTCGTACGAATATCGAACGTGAAATTGCAGCAGTATCAGCCGATTTATTCTTGAAACCGTCGAAAATTGGGTTCAGCGTCTGGACTTCTGCAAGCGTGCCCGTGGTGGTCATGCAAAAGAAATCGAGTTCCATACATAATGGCATCGAACGTGCTTATTAAAAAATCCTATACTATCTACCGCTATCGTCTTTGCCTCTGAAGGGACACAATTTGCAATTACCATTCGATTCGAATTTCGATTTTCATCAATGCCACATGATACATGAAGGTTAGCAAGATGCTTATATCCAAATTGTATCGAGGTATTATTGCCTTAGGAGTGCCTTCAGAGTTTAACCCGTCTACCTGTGACGATCTCTCTTAGCCAATATAAACAGGAGTTGCTACGATTGCGGATTCGATTACTACTAAACATTTCGAAAACAGTATTGAAAAAGAGAACCTTTTCACCCTTTGCTAGGCTTCCATGTCAATTGCTGTCTTGGTCCTATTTGATTCTATCAAAAATTTTTTGAATTATAAGATATCCTGTAAGGGAGAAAAGATTTCCACCCTCACAGATGTAACTATACGTAGATAAGTCGATATAAATAATAAAGAAAACTAAACTGAAGGTCGACAGGTATCAAGTGCTCGGTTTACTTAACTTAGCTAGCATCCTAGCAGAGACAAGATATATCTAGAGCCTGAATACCGGACGCCACTGAGAGTACTGTCAGTTACCACAATCCAGGAGAGCAGGGCATAAGCAGGTGTATACTCAGCTGAGCTGAACCTGTCCTCTAGTCTGCGTTTGGGGGAGTACTTCTCTGTTTACCAGGCGGAATTGCTTAGGTTGTTGCATGCGTTGGATCACTTGCTGGAAAGTCGGGTGCAGTGCTGGAATGTGTTTTAAAACTTGACAGATGTGCCTCGGTTAATAAGGTAACATTGATGTGGTTTAAGGGAAACACAGCTGGGAATGAAGCAGCAGACCAACTAATAAAAAGGGGGTCTGTTGTAAAGTTCAGTGTTACAGAGTAACACTGGGAAATGCCTAATGAAAGCGAAGGACCTACAATGAGTGATATCATTAAACCAGGAAAGGTTGAGGGAGGCTCAAAGAGCCCTTCGGAGGAATTCCGGTAATGTGCTCAGATATAATTAAGTTCTTTCATGGACACTTCAAGTATTATCAAGCTAAAACAAAAATCGAAGAAGATGCTAGCTGCAGACTATGCCTAGAAGACGCTAAGGCGGTAGTGCACATTTTTTTTTTTTTGAATATCCAGCACTGATTAGCATAAGACTTAGGACTACGGGCAGAAGCTTGTTAAATATGGATGCCATGGCGAAACTAAGCCTTAAACAAATGCTAGCAATCACTAGAGACTCCATGATGAAAAAGAAGACCGACAGTTACCAGTCGAAAATCTGAAATCACTAAAGTCTAGATTAAAGACTGGTTGTAGCACGTCACTAAATGAAAGTCGGCTGCCTATAATAATTTGGTATAGTAGGGGGTCGAAAAGGGACCGATATAGGAAGTGGTTTGCTGCGATATTCCCCCTACATTAATATATATACCACAAGCTATAATAGCTTGGCAGCCGTCGGTCGCTTCAGAACTTTACTTTGGTATTACAATATATGTTATATTATATGTACATATGCAGGCAAACCCTTTAGTTATTTAACCTAAATGTGAGTATTTAGTAGCAGGTCTTACTTTTCAATTGGCATAGGTTCTGCCTTTTTTCTTTTTTTGGCGCTTCTGTTGCCATTCTATTCTTCGAAAATCCTTAAGAGTTCTATTTCCCAAAACAATATTCAAGTAATGATTCGAAATTTCTTCCCAAGCTTCTATTCTTTTCCCCAATGGTTGGTTGGAATTTTCATGATTTCAAAGTCGCTTAAGACCAAAAAACTTTGAATTTAACCCTCTAGAAACCCTTTCCCTATATTTTTTCTATTAACAGCGATTCACTGTTACGTTGGTTATTTTTGCAATATTCTGTCGTCTTGGTTTTTTTTTTTGGTAAAACAAAAATACTAAAGAAATAAAAATTGGGTTAAAATTGTTGCTATGCTTGGCTTAATTCATTCAATTATTTTGTGTTGTTGTGTTTGAAATTAAAAGGAAAATGAATGAAAGAGAGAGGGAGGAAGAAAAAAAACACAACGAAATTAAATTTGTTAATTGTAAACCAAAGGCACACTTGAGGCAATAAAATCACAATAAGAAAGCAAAAATAGAAAAACACAATCCAAGAGAGAACCACTTGTTCTACAATTTAAAATGTTATAAATATTTAGTGTTCACTCTTTTAGCCGTAACAACATTTAACTTTTATTTGTTTGTTTATTTGAAAATTAAATGAATGACATTTTCTATTGTTGTTTTGTTTTGTTTTGTTTTAATTTTATTGCCATTGTTGTGTGGACCTCTTTGTTTCTTTCTTACTCTCTGCTTGTGCAACAAATTTCATTTAAATGTCATTGAAATCCTAAATGGAATATTGAAACAAAGAGTCAGTTTAAAAGATCTGACTTAAAGCTTAAACTTGAGGTCAACTCAAGCAAAAATTTTATACATATGTATATGTAAATGCATTAACCCAACCTAAGATTTACCGAGAATTTTACTAAAACTGTACAATAGTTAACTTAAGACTGAACTAATCCAAACGAAACTAGAATTAAACTACAGCTAAATCAGACATGCTCCAGAATTTAATCCAAGATTTGAATTGTACAGAAAGCACCTTTTCACAGAGATTAATTAATCTACAGGGCTTCAGATGGAAAAGCGCAGCTATTGAACGATCTCCATAACCTTGCAGTTATATATCGCATACTATATCATAAACTGTCACAACTCAAAATTCAATAATGTTCAGGCAGAGCTGTTTCCAAAAAAGTGGTTGTAATTTTACAATAAAATTGAGATCCGCAGTAACGATATTTTTCCAGTTAAAGACGGCAAAGATGCAAACGAAATTTTCGTGCTCGTCGGAGATGTCGTCGGTGGACAGCTTTATGAAAAAAAAAGAAACCGTTTTGATAAATTTTGATTTGTGACTGTGCATGATTTAGTGTGCGATTTGCTCTTTTGAATTTTTCCTGGTCGGCAAAAAAAAAAAGGGAAATAGTGCTGAATCCAAATCTGTTCACAGATTTTTTCTATCACGTCTAGTTTTCAAGATATTCTTATTTTAATAAAATACTGATATTGGAACATTATATACGCATTTGTTATGATAATGTTCGTCAAAAAAGAGCAAAGTCGGGAGCAAGAACTTTGTTCTCAATCCAAATCTGTTTACAGATTTTTTCTATCTCCTTTAGTTTTCAAGATATTCTTTTTATTATTAAATTTAAAATATTAAATATGTAGTTATTGTGGTACCAATAGTCGGCAAAAAGACAAAGTCGGTAGCAAGAACTTTGTTATGCGCTTTTGATTGACTTTTGTGTGCTGATTTCAAATCTACTCACAGATTGTTTCTATCACGTCTAGTTTTCGAGATATTCTTTTCTAAATAAAATAAAAATATTAAAATATTAGATATGTAGTTATTGTGATAACAATGGTCGGCAAAAAAAAGTCGTTCACATAAATATTTTCAAAATTGAGAGAAAGGTAATATAGATTTAAGTCAGTGCCTGACGTGTTACCCTTGAATGAAATTAGTCTCAATATTCTTCCGGGGGTACAAACTGTCACTGCAGCATTTCAAAAGCTTTGACGAAGTGCTTCCAGGAAAAAAGGAGGCACCAGACGTCAGGGTTTCTGGAACCTTAATCCTGAAGAACAGGTCTGTTTTATTATAGGTTCTTTTCGAGGCCCCACCAGTGTCCAAAAGACTGGTACCACGGGATCCGGTAGCCCCGCACAGTGCCGCTCCTCTCTGTGACCAATTGTTGGTTGGGTCCCCTTAGGGGGTTCACGTGTGGCTATGGTTTGGATCAATATATGTATATGCAGAGTTGGTGCAAGGTTAATCAAGTGTGCTGTTGCACTCTCAACAGAAGAAGTTGGATGGTCTCCAACCCCTAAACAAGAGGTTAAGACATGGAACCCTTTTGTCCATGTTTTATAAACTGCTACTGATTGAGAATGTGCGGTACATTTTAATGCGTTATGGGTGATATTACACAAGGCACCATATCGTATTGTGTGCTGTACTACACCATGGGGGTTCTAGTCTACGCTTTCTTTTCACTAGGTGGCAACACCTCCGTCGGATAAGAACCAACACGGCTAGGTGCCGATGTTAATCTTGATCACAGCTGTAGTCAAAACAGTGGGTGAATACAATCTATCTTCCAAGGCCCTTTTGGAATATGGCTGGTAGTACCTTGCTTATACCCCTTGTTTAGGAGTTTGAGAACATTTCAAGTACGCAATTATTTTAGTAAGGATGAGACTCTTTATAAAGTTAATAAATACATAAGCATAGTTTAAGCATATCGGTTAGTGCTTCAGCTATGGTTTATCTATTTACTTATTTTAGTAAAGATGAAAACCATAGTAAAGTAAATTCATAAACCATAACTAAAGCACTAAACAGGTAAGGTCTTTGGTGTGGATTGCTTCTAAAGTAAAATCGAACAAAATATTGCAAGGACGCTGGCGAAGTGGGCGCGGCTAGTATATAATAAATCAGAAACTTTTTTCCTGTATGTCTGTCTGTGTTCGATTCACGTAAAAACTACCGGGTGAATTTTAATACAATTTTGTGAGGAGGTACCTTTGTATTCTGAATCAAATATAGCATACTTTTTTTACGCAAAACTATTTTATTTTCAAGATTTTTTACATTTAAAGGTATTGCATACTTTAAGGCATCTTTTATTTTTCAAAACAGTATATTTTAAGCAATGTTGCGCAACAGATGGCGCTGTTTTAAAATAATGACTACATCATTTCCTCGCTGTCTTTGAGAGCTTTGCAATATTTTTTAGAATTTTATATAAATTTTAGAATTTTATCCAGGGATGTGTACCGTTATATAAACAAAATGCATAAGTGTGAAGCTCTATTGAAGTAAGAGTCTTAAAATTTAGTGTGGATTACTTTCAAAGCAAAATCAAACAAAATGTTGACAGGACGAACATAACCTGTGTAGGCATAGCTAGTCTTATGTTAAATTAAACGGAGCAAGTTGCATCTTTAAGTCTATTTCTTAAGCTAAGAACTTTTTCAGTTTAAGCGAAAGAGATAAACCTAAAATTATTTAAGTTTTATTAGTTTTTTACATTGTTGTTTAATATTTTACACAGATTTACAAAAATCGTTGAACAGCTTGTAGCTTTAATGGTTTGAAGAGCATTTTCATTTATTATGTTCTTGAATAAAATTTTTTGTTAAGCGCGCTTTTGTAGAATTAATGAAATTATGTTTTTTATTTACATTTCATGCAAAAATGTAATAATAAACAAATATATTTTTATTTTTTTTTCTATTTAAGTGAAAAAATTTATTTCAAAAAATTCTTTGGCTAAAGAGTAAAAAAACAAAATTTACGAAGAAAAAAAAACCAAAAATTAAATTGAAAAGTGGTTACACATAAAACCCAGTTTCCGTTTGAAGGAAGGAGATATATCGTAAATAGGGACAACAAAACAGTTAAACAAAAACAACAATGGTCGTAAAGACTATAAAAAAATTTACAACAATCTTTGTATAAAAACTATAATAAATACAAAAAATATACCATTTACAGCTTTGTATAAGATGGGATACCAACCCGTTGCTACACGCTTATCCTTTAAGAGTTACATTATCGTAGTGTTAATGTAATTTGCTTTGTGGCGTCAGCATCTAGTTAAAGGGGGAACAGATATGTACCCAAGAATATTAATGGCTTTTGCGCTTAAGCCAAAATCACTAAAGACTCATGCCACTTTATTTTACTTCTTATGTTTTAAAAAATATATATACAAACTGCATGGATTTTTCTTTTATATACATATGGGTAATTCCATGTCAAATCAGCCAAAAAAAATTAAATTTACTACTTCCGATTTTAATGAATCTTTTTTTTTTCCTATTTTGCTGCCTGAATCCAAATATAATATGAAAAAATTTCTATCTCAGATTTTTAGCTATAAGGATTTCAAAATATGGATAATATCGCTTTTTGGCATATGCACTCGAAGATGAAACACGTATATTATAATTCCAGTTCTACAAGCCCTAAGTAAAACCTCATTTTAAATTTCATACGCTTTAATTTGCTGTCAATCATTAAAAAACAAATTTTTGTCTCATATTTAAATAAAAGTTTTCTTAAAATTTTTGAGATTGAATATATTTCATCCTCGAGCGCATATGCAAAAAAAAGTATTTTCCTATTTTGATAACTGTAGAGGTAAAAAACTGTAAGAGATAATATTTTTTTTTATACCCTTCACCACAGGTGGAAAGGGTATATATAAGTTTGTCATTCCGTGTGTAATTTCTACAATATTCATTTCCGACCCCATAAAGTATATATATTCTGGATCCTTATACATAGAGAAGTTGATTAAGCGATGTCCGTCTATCCGTCTGTCCGTCTGTCCGTGTTAGTGTGGTAATGTCATTTGCCAAGGCACCAGAAGAGATACAAAAAATTTAAGCACACCAATCTGTCAGGCATAGTTTCGAAAATTTTGGTATTGCAATTCAGCAACATCGGATCATTCCTTTGGAGGCTGCGGGCCAAAAACCACGCCCACCTATATTATTTTCACGTTTTTTCAGGTTTTTTTTAATTTTTTCAAGCTGTAATGATTCTGTTTTGCCTTTTTTTCTCAAATAAATATTAGACTGCGACAGGTAGATCGCAAGGAGTACATACAGATCTCGGGGAATCAATAACCCCCTGCAAGGGACGATTTTTTTTTGTTTTTAGATTGGTAGGGTTTTTCTGCTTTGATTTGTATTAGTGACCTTAATAGAAAGCAATACACATAGAGGTAGCCAATGGACCCACAGGGTACCCACTGATAAATAGGAGCAGTTAAAAGGACCCCCCATGTGTCAATATGAGGAAATTTTTTTTTGTACGGATTTTTTTTTTGCTTTAGTCTGACCATTCTAACTCAATATAGATTGGAGAAAGGTCCAAAATTTAACCAAAAAATTTCAATCAAATTTTTAAAAAAAAATTTTTTAAAAATTTTTTAAAAAAAATTTTAAATTTTTTTTTCAAAAATATTTACAAAAAAATTTACAAAGCATTTTCAAAAAGATATTTTACAGAAAAATTTTCAAAAAAAAATTTTTTAAAAAATTTTCCAAAAAGTTTTTACACACAATTTTCGAAATATTAAAACAAAAATTTCAATATTTCTTTGAAAATGAAAATCATGACTGTAACATAACATATAATTAATATTAAGATTATACATATGTATATATGTGTGTATATAGAGTAACATATTTTTTTAAATGCGTTTGATTTTTATTTTAAATGCGTTTGATTTTTAAATAGATGATATCTTTGTTTTAAGACCTAGGTGCATTAAACACATAGACATCATCAGAATACCGACTACAAACTGTCAAAAATGAAACATTGTGGCTGTCGTCAACTTATGCTAGTTTCTCTTTTATTCAACAAAAGAAAATGTCACAAAATTGTAAATTGCAAATTCATATATAAACAAAAAGTTTTGGAGGAAATATTTATAATTTTTTGAAAAAGTTATTTAATTTTATGAAATCAAAATAAGTATTTCTACAACAATGTCAGAGTTTACGATGTAGCTGTCGTCTTCAATATCATTAAGTAGCTGACAACACGGAGACAATTTTAGCAAACGGAATTTGTTTTCATTTGTCTTCTATTTTTTTAACTTATGAATAATGATTTTCTCTCATACGAATTTATTTAAGTAAAGAGTCAACAATATGGATAGTGCTGTACATGTCTGTATAAATAAAATCACCGTGGTGAAGGGTATAGAAGATTCGGCACGGCCGAATATAGCACTTTAACTTGTTTTTTAATTATATTTGGATGCACGGGGATGCAAGGAATATAAATAAAAAAGTTTCAATAAAAAATTAAGTAGTCATTTTGAGTACCTTGTTGATTTGACATGGAATTACCCATATTATTTTATTATACCAAATTCAATAAGACCCAGTAGAAAAATTTAGACACTTTTAGACCAAAAATTTAATAGCAAATAATATGTTTGAAATAATATGATATGATTTAAAAAAAAAAATCAAAATCAGGTCTTGTACGTCATACCTTTAGTTTCAGTATTATATTTGAATTACTTGTTATGGTAACGGGCATTCTGTCTAGTAAAAACACAGAGTCTATTAATTTAAAGAGTCTACATATTATGGTCCATAAATATGCCATATGTACCTATATAGGGACACCCTTTATTTTTAATACCTAAATCATACAGCGGAAATAGCAATATATATACTAAGCAAATTTAAAGAAATGGTTCAAAAGATAAGACCATCTAGGGGGACACCCTTTAACTTTTAATTTTTGTGATTGCGTACATAGTAATACGCACCCTATGTTAATTTCAAGTATTCATCTATAATGCTTCTTAAGATAACGACTTCATCTATAAGTTCAGTCTTAATTTTTTCATACATAGTAACATACCCTTTGTTAGGATTTCAAATGTCCGTCTATAACGTTCACAAGCTATGGCCTTATACCATAAACTAAGTCACCCAAGGGGGTGACCCTATTACTTCTATTTAATTTTTTTTTTTTTTTGTTTTTATTGGGCATATAGTAATATTCACTCTGTTTAAAATTCAAGTGTGTGTCTATAGTGTAACAAAAGATAAGACCCTCTACATCAAATCATGTTACATATGAGGACACTCTTTAATTTTTTTATACTTGGTATTGCGGATATAGTAATAAACACTCTGTGTAAATTTTATGTCTTATACTGTATAAATTTGTTTTGTCTATATTGGTACAAAAGAGAAGATTATGTACATTAAATTAAATCACCTATGGGGACACCCTTTAAACTATACTTTTCATTCTTCTTGTTTGTTTTTAGATATACACAGTCTGTGTATAATTCTAAGTGTCTGTTCAAAAAATAAAGCAATATACGTGAAATTACTCATTAACTGGGGCACCCTTTATTACATTAATTTAGTTTTTTATTATTTTTATTATTTTGTGCTTAAGTCAGACTCACTTTGTGAAAAGATACGGTTCAAAAGATACCTTAACATCACATTTGTTATATAGGGTGACTCTTTAATTTTTATAATCATAGCTTTTTTGGAAATGGAAACGTCAAAGTAAGACACATTTGTAGGTGCCTCGGTGCGGTGGGCTAGTACGTAGTATGCTAATCTATCAGTCCGGGATTGTGGGTATTATACCCACCAACAAATCTGGAATTTTTTTCACTTCAAGTTGGCAGGAAGACCAAGAAGGAGTTCGATATAATCTGGGTGCCTACAAATGGTTAACTGCGTTAGTGACACATCACTTACTGTCAAGTATTAACTGCCGAAGTTAAAAATCTGGGTAAGACTATACTTGCCTGTGCTTCATAATAGGCTAACATAAAAAAAGGCTTTGGCCAATGGGCAGACACATTAAATGAAGATGCTGTGGAGACCTTAGCCTTAAGCAAATGTTAGCAATTACCACAGATTATGTGATGAGGAAGAATGTCGATATGTGGCAGTCGGTAGTCTGAAATCACTACAGTCGAGAGTAAACGGCTAGTGACAGCAAGAGACTCAATAAATGTAAGGTATTTCCAGTCGGATATCAGATAACATTGAGGAATTAAGGCGGTCGAAAAGGGATCCAAAAAGTTAGCGGTCTGCTTCGGTATCCCCCTACAATAAAAAAATACACCTTTGTGGATATAGTGATACACAGTCTGTGTAAACTTTCATTGTGTGTCTACAACGGTTCTAAAGATAACACTATATACATCACGAATGGGGACACCCTGTATTTTTAAGTTTATTTTTTATTAATTTTTTTTTTGCCCTTCAGTTTTACTGAATGCGGTTCAAAGGCTTCTTTTGAATCAATTTTGTTGCCTTTAATTTTTCAATTATAATTTAGATATTTATCTATTTTGAAGAAAAAAAGAAAAAAAGAAAAAATTTTAATTAGTTCAGATCGGTTTTGAAGGCAAAACTATAAAAAATACAGAAAAATTTATAACTTTCTAGCTTTTTTTGAACACAGAAAAAAATATTTTCACCAATTTAAGGTTTTAATTGGTTTTAGGTTAAGGTTAATTAAATAATTAATTGATTCAATTATTTGTTTAATTTGGATTTTTTGTTTGTATATATGTAAATATATATTTGAATCAATTAAAAAATTAATTAAACTTAAATTAAAACTAATTAAAACCTTTAATTGGAGCAAACATTTTTTTTCGGTGAAGTCAGAAAAACGATTTTTTAGCTCAGCTGGAGTTCATTTTAAGATCTTTCATTGTTCAGCTCAAAGAGATTTCTCTCTGGGTATTTGATATTTTTGTGATTATTTTTATTGTTTTTTTTTTTAATTTGTAGTTATTATTATATTTTATCTTTCTATTATTGTTCCGTATTATTGTTGTTTTGCTGGAATTTTTAAAATAAAATTTTCATATTTTGTTTTGCCACTTTAAACACCACAGAAGTGTTAGAAACGTTTTTACACATTTCACACGATTTGCTTAATAAGACATCTGCTTCTTCTTCTTTTCCTCTGCTTAATGCCTTTAATGAACAATACCCCATTTAACAAACTCCTTTCGTTACTTTTCTTAACGTCATTTTAGAATTTTATTTGTTGGTAAAAAATAAGGCGGGGAAGAATTGGAGAAAGTATGAAAAGAATAATTTTAATATTTTTTATGGTTTATTTTTTTTTTCTTTTAAAATTTTTATATTTTTCAATTTGCATTTTATTTTAGTCTTTATATCCTTTTTTTATAAATTTTTTTCTCTTGGAAACATTTTGTCAAGTGGATCTTCTTAAAGCTGGTTACAAGTTACAAAAACTATTAATTATGGAGGGAGTAGTTTTAATAAATTAGTCAAGTGCGAGTTAGATTCACACACGTAGGGTTCCGTACTATGTTCAGTACAACTGAAAAATTGAAGTTTGTAATTTTTTTTATGTCGTATGGCGCACCCTTTAATTCTAAAATTAAAGTCATATTCGCGAAAGTTGCAGTACTATTGGAACAACTTTAATTTTATTAATTGCTGCTATAGCGGCTATGGTAATATACTTTCTATAAAAATATCAGCAGCCTACCTATTGCGGATCCAAAAAATAAGGTAATATTCGTGAAGAACATGTCACTGATGGATATCCTTCAATTTTTACTAATTTTTATAGCGGCCGAAATAACAAACGGAAATGTCAAAAGAGCGGCAAGAAATATGGCATCGTCTGCTGTCCCTGTCGCTCTACTTTTGTAGCTTCCCTGTTGAAGAACCCTATAATTACAAAATAAAACACTATACGTGAAAAACAGGTCACTGTCACCCTTTAATTTTTAGTAATTTTCATAAGGGCCATGGCAACTTATCTTCTGTACAAAATTTCAAGAGTGCACCTATTACGGTTCAAGAAATTATACATGAAAATCACGTCACTGCCG
Organism: Phasia obesa; assembly: GCA_949628195.1. Lineage (NCBI taxonomy): Eukaryota > Metazoa > Arthropoda > Insecta > Diptera > Tachinidae > Phasia > Phasia obesa. Next base: position 125,588,136 of record OX451217.1, read on the forward strand.
GATAACCCTTTAATTTTTATTGTTTTTTGTAGGGGTCATAGTAATACCCCATTTGTGAAAAGTTCAAGAGGCTACTTATTATGGTTAAAAAATGAGGCCTTATTATTGCAAATCGCGTCACTGTCGGAACACCCTTTAATTTTTATTATTTGTTATAGTGGCCATAGTAATCACCTGCTGTAAAAATTTCAAGATTCTACCTATTATCGTTCAAAACTTAGACCATTTACATGCAAATCACGTCACTATCGGAACACCCTTTCATATTTAGGTTCCATTTTGTATACTTGTTTATAAAGCGTATCTTCGTTTTAATTACTGCGTTGGTATTTTAAGTGGTTGCCTTCTACAGTTCAAGAAATAAAGACATAATCGTAAATAACACGTCACTTTTGGAACACCCTATAAGTTTTAGTATTAGTTGCAATAGCGGCCACAAGTATACATTATATAGCTTCTCTGAAAATTTCAAGAGCCTACTTGTTATGGTTCAAAACTTAGGCCATATACATGCAAATCACGTCTCTATCGGAACACTCTTTAATTTTATAGTTGTTTATATAGTGACCTAAGTTTTAATTACTTTTAAGTGTATGCCTCCTACAGTTCAAGAAATAAACACATGTACGTGACTAACACGTCTCTATCGGAACACCCTATAAGTTTTAGTATTTTTTTGCTATAGCGGCATCAGTTATATATCTTCCGTGAAAGAGTCCACATGTTATGATTTCAGAGATAAAAGGCGCAGGCGGATGGACAGACGGACAGACATTGTGGCGAAAACAATAGGGTTACGTTTTTACCCTTTGGGTACGGAACCCTAAAAATGAAGTATTGCAAGACGTTAGATTTTTTTCCTTTTTTTAAGATTATATTTCAAATTTTGATAACAATAAGTAATCAGTCAACTACGACTATGTGAGAGTGCCTATGTATTACGAAGAATTGTCGTTCCCTAACGTACACGGATCTCTGATGATAGCGTTAGGAGGGGCTGACAGGGCTTTTGTATTGTCCATTTCGAAAAACCTACTTATGTAACGCACAGTTGTAATGGTCAAAAGGTGTATAACATCCATCAGAATTTTGCTACTCTTTTGGGCAATAAAAGTGATTGGGAGCATATTTTAGCTGAGTAACAGCTAACGTTGGAATAGTAGCTTTTCTTTTTATCTTATAAATTGTCTTTCAATATCTCTCAAAAATAAAACTTATATATGGTTTTGATACATTTTCTACCAAAATCACCAAATCATTTAGCAAACGTTTACTGAAGGTTTTTTCCCAACACGTTTTTGTTTTGTTTTCGCTGGTTTTTTTTCTACCTAAGTGCGAGGAAAAACAATACGAAAAAAAATTGAACGAACAATAGTTTTTATTTTCTCTATTCTGTTTTTGTTTTACTCACTGCAGAGAGCAAAAGGAAATCAAACGTTTCGTTTTGTTTATTTTCGTACTCTGATTATTTTCTAACTGATTTTTTCGGTATTTTTTTAATAAACAATTTTTTTAAACAAAACTTTTTCTTAATTTTCTTTTAAAACTAAACAAAAAAAATACAAACGAAAGCGAAATTTCATTGAAGAGAAACGAAACAAAACACACACACAAATAAACAAATAAAATACAACTTAAACTTCACATTTGCTGAAACCTACACTTTCACAAGGACATGTTCTTCATGTTCCCTCATACAACCTTTTCTGGAAGAGAACAATCATAAAACCAGACAATTGGGAATAGTTGAAATTGCAATGGAGTGGAAAAAAAGTTGACGTTGCCTGTGAGCCAAAGAACAAACATCCACTAGGCATCCTAAAACACACACATACACACAGTCACACAAAGGAAAAACAAACAACTAGCAGAAAGGCAAGTATTACGGCAAAACACATATTTCTAACATGGCAGCCGATATTGTACGCCAAAACAGACCGGCAAAAATTGTCGATGAAGAAAGTTGTCAGTTGCATCATTTAAATAAACAAGAATATCCAGCATCGACACTAAAGCGAAAACTAGAAAAAGAAAAATGTGTTTTGCGTTTGAATAATTCCAGAGGGTTCTACCGTAGGCTCTCTCCACCCTGGTTGCACAAAAAAGTGGTTATGGTATCAGTCAGTTATTTGTATGCCAGCTTAATAAATGGTATTATGTACCATTTTGTCCCCCAGATCATAGAAAAGCTAAACGGAAACAACAGCTGTTGGGGCTGTTGCCGCAACAAACACTTCATAAAACGAACTAGACTTTTATTCAGCTGGACAACAGAAAGTTGAATGCCCTACAGGTTGAGTGTAAGATAAAAAATTAAACTTTAACTAAAAAAAATTCTCGTCCTTTATAAAATCGATAGATTTATTGGTGGTTGCGGATTCGATTCCTGTGAAAGACTTTCGTTGTTTTCTGAAGAAAAGCAAAAGCGTCGCACGTAGTGTTGTCTTAAGAAAATAAGAATGCAATAGTAACTAGGCCATAAGTAGAAGTAATGCCAGATCTTCTGAAATAATCGTCGAGGTTCCTGAGAGTGAGCACAAGAATACGAAGTGGCTATTTCCGTCTTGATGTTATGGATTAATAATATATTTGATTTCAATAGAATGGCACTGAGCCTTATACTTGATGACATAATCGAATTTGCGCATCAGGTATTTGAGGGCGTGGTCATCGCTCCTAGATTATTATAGATATATCCTATTCGATTCAGTTACACATTTTCTAGTTACACATTCTCTAGGCTACGCGAATAAGCAAAAAAGGACCGTTGCTTTCTTACTCAACACGAACGGAGACTGAATAAAATTTTTGCCTGATCAAAGGCCCAGGAATATTGAAACATACTATTGGACATAGCGCACCCAATGAAATTGCAAGGACTGTTTTTCAAAAATGTTTTAGATTAATCTCTCGTACAACATCACAGGTTCAAATTAATTAAACTGTGGAACAAATTCAAGTTATCAGAATTTAGGTCGATTCTGAGAGTGAGGGGTGAAAATAGAGGTTAAATTAGAAGACCCGTATCACGGCGTTAGTTTATGTTAGTTCGAATTTTTTTTTTTTAATCGACTTTCGAAAAAAAAAATCGAACTAACATAAAAAACGCCGCGATACGGGTCTTATAATTTAGCCTCTATTTTCACCTCTCACTTTTAGAATTGACCTGTCTTTTGCTAACTTGAATTTGTTACACAGTGTTATTGTACCATACCGGTAACTTGGTACTATTTAAATACTAGTAACAAATGTCCCAATAATAAGTAACAAATAGCTGATTATACAGGAGCCACAATGCACGAGCTGTATAAAGCCAGTATAACATCACCGAGAGGTGACTCAAGGCCCTAACAACATGATACCCCATGAGCAGGTTGATGTCTTTTTTGGAAAAGCTAAAGTCATAAAAGTATTACAGGTGGACCAATTTTGTTTTAAGTCAGTTTTTTTAGACTCTTCAAACCTAAGACATTTTTGCTTTTTGAATCATAGTTGTTGAACTCACTCCTTACTTATCACTAAGTCCCAACATTTACTCTTGATTTTAATTATTTACGATTCAGGTACTCATAAAGTGTCTCCAAGCAATCGCATCTCTTTACCTCTTGCACCTAGTTCCAAGCCAATGCTGGCTATTAACACAAAACATGTGCTGCCCTCTATGCTTCTTAAAATATTTTCTGAGACGTTTTTCGTATATTGAATTTGAAGTTGCTACATCCTGCAGCAACAATTCGGTGGTTTAGTTAAGAATATTAGGATCATATCTAAGTACAATTGTCGCTTCTTTTAACTCGAAATGAAACACAAGTAGCTTTTTTCTGTTACCTTTTAAGGTTACTACAGCGCAGCCACTGAAATATCTTAAATGCGACCATACGATTACCTAGAGTAACTCTGAGTTCAGGTTGCCGATTATGCTTCTGGTGCTAAAGTCACCCTATGCCCTCTTTTTCCAGATTTTTCTATTCTTTCAGTTTCTTTCTAGGTTATCTTGGGGTTAATGAAGATTTCCGTTATAAGAACAGAAAGTAGAAAACCCCATTGCAAATTTGACCACGCAGATAAAAGTTCCTTCTTTTCCCCTAGGGTTACTTCAGGGGTATTAAATTGATTGGATTTGTTCCGCCAGTAAATAAAGTACCATTTTAAACGCGGCTTGAAAATGATGTCGTCACATCGAAAGCGCTCGCCAAACGTACCAAAACAACAGCCAGTGACGACGGTCTTCACCGAAAGGTATGACAACAGTTACTTCAGGGGTTATTATCTGTGGCTTTGTAGAGCTTTCATGGTCTAATCAAATTGACCTACTTGAAGTGAGAGTTCGAGGACAGTTTAATTATTAATAGATGTTTTTCGGCAAAAGAGCGAATTTTGCTCAATATAGTCTCCTTTTAGCTTAATATTTTATTCTAAATAAGGCGTGCCCTCACACGTTGTGTGCGTCCTGACAATATTTTGCTCGATTTTGTTTTGAAAGTATTCCACACCAATTGTAAGACTCTTACTTTTATAGTTCATTAATTATGGCTTATGTATTAACTGTATATAAAGATACCCATCCCTGGACAAAATTCTGAAATTTATAAAAAATAAAAAATATAAAAAAAGTTATTGTAAATCTCTGTAATTTTTCCTGAAATTGTTTTATTAAAATCCATCTAGAAGTTTTTACGTGATTAGAACTCAAACAGAAAGACAGATAGAAAATGAGTTACTGTTTTATTATATGTATAGATAAAAAGATTTCGCACGCCCCTCATAGTAACCTTTGGTTTTAATGAGGACGTCTTCGTTTGCAAAAATCCCTTACCACCTATCCATTTCTTTAAATTTGGAAACTGGAAATAGTCGCAAGAAACAAAATAATATGAAGAGTATGCTGGATGGGGTAGCAAACCGGATGTTTTGCTTAGTGACTTCACATTTGGTCACCAGTGCATTGTCTTCATCAAACAGCGATTTTCTCTTCGCTAGCTGTGGTAGTTTTTACCTCAAGTCAACATTGTATATGTCCAAAAGCTGGGAAGGTTTCTGGTCGGCAATCGTTTTACCCCTTTTAAGATAATCAGTGTGAAGAACACCTCATAAATTCTAAAAAACTGGAGCCATTACCTTGTTGGCCTACAGATGCACCTTATCTTTTTTTGGTATACGTTTATCTCTATTATGTTGTTATGGATTCATATTTTGTCGACAGTTACAAAACAGTACAAATACTCATTTGGATTATAAATGAAAATCGCCAATTACTCTTTTGAAGTGGTCACAAAATTGAGCTTATCATCGAATACAAGCACTCACTCAATGCTCGGATAGCTTTTTTATATCCAAATATCGCTCGGTTAAAATGCCTACAGTCTCGCACTTACCTTCTCCCATCTTCCAATACCATGGATTTTTTCGACTATTTCTGGCTTGAGGCCTGAATTTCTGTCATCATTTGTAGGACCTAAACAGAACTCATTAAACCATTTCCTAACCATTGACACTGTTGGTACAGAGTCCCCATACTTTTTGGCAAATCTATGTTTGGTTTCGGTGATGCTCTTTATGTATGTAAAATAAAAAAATCAGTACCTGGCGCTGCCTTAACCAATGCAAACACCAATGCCCATGTTGCGAATCGCGACAATTTCAGAACAGGGTCAACAGGGTCAACGCTCATACCACTTATTTGAAAGTTGGAGGCTACCTTAACTCCTGCCACATAGTTGGTGCCTCTGTTACTGTGCAACAACGAACTTAATTGCCCTTCCAAACCATAGACACCTCTTTACTCCCCGAATGGTCTTATTAATAATCGGAAATTACTGTGGTGCTACCGATTTCCCTGGTACCAGTTATGTTGCACACTGGTCAGATCTTGAAGGTTATTATCTTCCAGTTTTAGGCTCCTGCTAGAATCGGGTACAGGTTCCCTTAACTACCCTGCGATCATTGGCGTCAATGTGTTCAACAAGACAGTATAATGCCCCTCAAAGGTCTCAAAATACAGATGTGATCAAGATTAACGTCGGCACCAAGCCGTGTTGGCTCTTATACGATGGTGGTCTTAACACCGAGTAAAAAGAAAGTGTAGACCAGCAACCTCATTATGTAGTAACAGCACACCATACAATACTTGTGTAAAAACAATTAATATCGGATTCGAGTGTACCGCACAGTTATAATGAGTAGGAATTTATAGAACCCATGTTCTAACCTCTTGTTTAGGTTTTTTTTTTTTGGAGACTATGCAAACTCCTTTCTGTTGAGAGTGCAACAGCACACTTTGATAAACAATGCACCATCTCTGCATACATCGATTTTAACCACAACCACTACGTGAAACCCCGAAGGACACAGAGATGAGATGTTCTCTGTGGGGCCTCCGGTTCCCGTGGATGGTACCACTCCTTTGGATACTGGTCGGGCCTCGACGAAGACCCATAATAATACAGACCTGTTGCTCCATATTCAGTTTCTAGGAACGCTGACGTCTGCTGCCCTCATTTTCCCCAAGAGCACTTTGTCAAAGCTTTTGCAAATCCTGCAATGAGAGTTAGTACCCTCGTCTTAAAATAGAGTAGTACAGTAATATATAGCTGTTAATGGGACGCATTGTATGTTATTGCGCTGAAAACACAAAAGGATAAAATCCTCTGCCTCTTAAGAGCCTTTGCTTTCTAATCAAATCGGTTTTAATTAGTCCCATCTGCGCTGAGCTCCACATTACGCCGATAAGTTTGAATTAAACCTAAAGTTCGCAACTGTTTAGTATCCACGAATCCAGCCATTTATGTTACGGTCCACGGCTAGTCGCGTGATGAGCTTATCGTCCTGCTCAATTATAACTCAGGAGGCCCCTACCTGTCTCGTCAAGCAACACAAAACAAAAGGTCAGACACAACAAAAACTAACTTACTAACGAAACAGAACACACAAACGAATATAGAGACAGATGTCGCTCTCATATTTAGCCCTCCCAACTTTGTCCATGACCCAAAAGCCATTAGTAGTATAGATTGGAGTGAAATTTAAATTTAATTTCGTGTTGCCAACATTAGTAGATATAAGACACTTTGCTAAAATCATACCGCACTGCTAAGTAAAATCTCACGAAATTATAGAAAAAAGAATAACTTCCGATTAAGTAAATAATTGAATCAATTAAAAATTTAATTAAATCTGTATCTGGAAGTAATTAAAACCTTTAATTAAAGCAAAACTTTTGTTTTGTGCATATGATTAGTACCTGTAAGTGGTGTGTTATAAAATCTTAATAAAAAGCTTCAACACACATCCCTCGCATTGAACAGCATACACATACACCAAAAATGGAATAAGTTGACAAACTATTGCACGTATGTACGTAAAGTATGAATGATGTTGCTGAGGTTTTGTTGCTCCAGACACTGATTGTTTGTGGCCCATTGTTGCAAGACGAACATAGAAATTACCCTGAATAGTCGACATTGAACGGAAGCAAAGCAACAAACAATGACAAGTTAAACATACAATATGTTTGCCTATGAAATAAAGGCGCCTACAGCATCCTTTGACTGGTAGTTAAACAAACGCCTGATGTCTTTACCTACAGCCTGCAAACGCATACGCCTTCTATTATTCTTTCACATTTTCAGCAGGCTCGCTCTCACGACTTGTTTGATTTTCTGCATATTCACTGTGATTTTTTCCTTCTTTTAATTTAATTTCGTCCTTTTTTTGGTTTTGCAACATTATGAGTTTGAGACTGTTTTTATTAAAGAAAAAAATTTAAAAAAATAAAATAAAATAATAATGAAAGTAAAAAAGAAAGTTTTTCAAAATGTCTATAACATCTAACTTCTGAGCCTGGTGTGTTATAGGCTGATGTTCATGGCAAGGTTGAAGGAGACGTCTCCTTTTGAATAGACTATACGAAACACAATAAAATCTGCAAAAAGTATTTTACAAAAAAAAAAAAAAATTTAAAAAATTGTAGTTGATTGTAAATGCGCTAACGTCGCATAATTCAATCGAAAAAATGCCGCATTGCCAGAAATTGCACATTCATGAATGTTGATTGTGCCAAAACTTTTCGAGACAATAAAGTCATGTGTTTGTTTGGGTGTGTGTGTGTATTTGTATGGTCTTGATTTCAGGAGTTTTCTAGGGGTCTCTTTGTTTTATTTACGTTTCTTAATTTTTAGTTTTTGTTCTCATTTTATCTTCTTTAGAATTACTTGTCGTAATTTAATAAAAAAAAGATATAATGCAATCGTGCGGAAATAATATTGTTTAACGAGTATAAATAGAAATTATTTTAAAAATGATTTAAATCAACTAAAAAGAAATGATAAAATTTGTAAAATAAACAGCCAAATAAATTTGCAATGCGACAAAAGTGCACAAAGAAGAATTTACATGAAATTATTTAATATTAAAAGAAAAAATCTTGTGGTTTGTTTCTTGGATAAATAAAGTATTGACAAAGACCTAAGTGGTGTCAATTTATTTTAAACCAGCTATCCCTGGTGCGCTTCGCTACACCCATCCAGCAAACAAATACAATAAATACTTAGAAGTAAACGTGTGATCAAGCTTTAACACGATGATAATTGTTCTTTTTGTATGGAAGCTACCACGACCACTATTCCAATCCAGCCTGTGTTACGCTTGATTATGCACATTAGTATAAGGGTTACTTATGTAATGTTACATAGTCTTTAAACATTACACCTATTGTAGTTCTTTAGGTACACAATTATAATTCTCCACTTTTTCTTGGAGGTACCACAACCAATATTCCAACCCAGCCTGTGTTTTGCTAAATTTGTTGAAACCCTATATGTTTCCATATAATTTTTCCCCATGGGAAATATAATCTAATTCATATTGTTATTATTCTAATAAATTTATTTTAAATACTAGCTGTAGCTGACAATATATTGTTCGATTTTGCACTAAAATTTTTGACTCCTATGTATTTACTTTATATAAAGGTACCTATCCCTGGATAAAATTCTAAAATTTATATAAAATTCTAATAAATCAGTCAAGTGCGAGACAGACTCAAACACGTAGGGTTCCGTAATAGGTTCAGTACAACCTTAAAAATACAAGTTGTTAATTTTTCACGTCTTATGGGGTACCCTTTAATTTTTATTAAATTTATCTTCGTTACTTGTTGTTACAGTAGATATTGTGAAATATAATCTGTGGAAATTTTAGGGGTCAGCCTATTACTGTTTAAATATAAAGACTTTCTATGAAAATATTAGGAGCCTACGTATTGCGGTTCAAAAAATAAGGCAATATAAGTGCAAAAATGTTAATAATTGTTATAGCGGCGATGGTAACACTTACAGCGTAAAAATTTCAAGATTATACTCTTACCTCCAAAACATATCACTGTTGGAATACATTTTATTACTATTCAGAAAAAAGGCAATGTACGTTAAAAACATATCACTGTCGGAACACCCTTCTATTTTTAGTAATTATCATATCGACCGCGGCAACACAAATAAAGCTATTTACGTAGAAATCATGTCACTGTCAGATAACACTTTAATTTTATTATTTGTTATAGTATAGACATTTTTGCGAAAACAATAGGGTTACGTTTTTACCCTTTGGGTACGGAGCCCTAAATATTAATGTTAAGCTCTGTAAAAGGTGTTTAAAATATTTTGATAACAATGTTATTCCATAAAGTAAAGATACAAATAAAATACAAATTTTATTCAATTGGATATTTGGCATTATTTTAAAACAGCGTCATCGGTTGCGCAACCATATTTAAAATATCCCGTTTACAATTTATATTTTGTCATTTACCTATTACGATTAAAAAAAATAAGTCACTATACGTGAAAAATATATCACTAGCGGAACAACCTTTAACTTTAAGTAATTGTCATAGCGGCCGCGGTAACACATCTTCTGTACAAATTTAAAGAGTCCAAAGAATAAGGCGTTATAAATGCAAATCACGTCACTATCGGAACACCTTTTAATTTTCAAGGTTCAATTTTGTACACTTGTTTATAAAGCGGATATAGTTGTAATCAGGGTTTGAATTGCTGGCTTAAAAATAGCAACAGCAGTAAAATCTTTGCTTTGCTTTGCTTACATATTTTTTTAGCAAATAAAAAAACTGAATTCCTCAGCATTTATATAAGATTTTGTTATAAGCGAAGCAAAAGCAAAAAAAAACAAGAGCAACACATTTACTTAAGCTTGCTATGTGTCTCATTGTGCAGCAAAGCAATCGGCAAAGCAAATTTTTTGAAAACGTTTGCTTAAGCAATAAGTTAATGTGTGTTTCTTCTTTTGCTGTTGCTGTAAAACAATATTGGAATTCTTTATTTTGCAGATCTTTAAAATTAAGTCTTTTTCGATTTACACGTGGCGCCATAATTTTAATCTCTCACTGTCAAAGAATTTTCTAAAACTTAAAACTGAAGCAGCGAGTAACAGCAAAAAACAACAATCGTAGTCAGCCACTACTTCACAGTAAAGAAATAAGCAAAAATAAAAATGAAGAACAACTTACTGCTTAAACAACAGCAAATGTTTTTAAAGTAATTGCTATGCTGATTGCTTTGCTGCAGAAAGCTTAAGCAAATGTGTTGCTCTTCTTTTATTTGCTTTTGCTGCCCACTTTTTCTAAGCAATTACATATGCATTGAAAATAGTCAAGCATTTTTAATCACTGGTTGTAATTACTGCCTGCAAATTTTATGTGATTGTGGTATTTGTTGCTATAACGGTAACATTTATACAACTTCTGCGAAAATTTCAAGAATCTACCTGTTACGGTTCCAGAGACAAAAGGCGCTGACAGAAAGGCGGACAGATATTGTAGCGAAAACAAAAGGGTTACATTTATACCCTTGGGGTACGGAGCCCTAAAAATTAATGAATAACAATGTAATTCCACAAAGTAAAGATACAAATCAAATACAAATTTTATTCAATTGGCAATGAGGCAGTAGGTAATTCATTTGCTGTCATTATTTCAAAACAGCGCCATCTGTTGCGCAATCGTGTTTAAAATATCCCGCTTTCAATTCATAATTTGTTATTATTTTTAAACAGCGCCATCTGCTGTGCGACCGTGTTTAAAACAGCCCGCTTTTAAACATAAAAGATGCCTTAAAGTATGCAGTACTTTAAATCGGTTAAGAAAAACCGCTTTTTCTCCACTTTCTCATTGAAATAAGAAATTTTTGTGGAAAAAAGGTTGTCTAACTAAGCCTTTACTGTTTTATTATACATATGTACATATGTATAGATGATGTTGTGAAGATTTTGTATTATTTTAATACGTTTACAAGTGTCCTGTAATTTTTTCTAACTTACTTTAAACTATGATTTTTTTAAAGGTTATGAGTAGCTTAGTTGGACTAAATTTTATGTGATGGTAAAACAGTAAAATTTTGCTTCAAAGCCCATTCATTATAGCAAACATTTGTGATTTTTAACCGACTTCAAAAAAAGAAGAAGGTTATCAATTCGTCTGAATGTTGCTTATTTTTATGTTTGTGCCCGCATAACTCAGTCATTTCTTAACCGATTTTTTTCTTTATTAGATTGGAAATGCTTACAGATTGGTCCCATTTTAAAAGAAGTTCAGAATTTTGAAAATTAAAGGGTGTCCCCATACAACATACGTGTTTTTTACGTGTATTATGAACCGAAAGGGCACCCTTTTAAAATTTTAAAAAACTGCTTATTACTATAGCTGCCAATAACAGAAATTAATAAAAAACTAAACTTAAAAATTAAAGGGTGTCCCCATATGTGACGTCAATTTAAATATATGAACCATTTGAACCATTGTAGACAATCACTTGAAAATTGCACAGAATGTCCAATATTTATAATCAGAAAATAAATATTTATAATTAGAAGTTAAAGGGTGTCCCAATTGTTGGTGTAATTTGATGTATATTTCCAAACTTTTGAACCATAACAGAGAGACGGTTGAAATTTACAAAGAACCTGTATATCTAAGTCCTTTATAACATCAAGTATATAATTTAAATTTGGAAACTAAAGGGTGTCCCCATAATTCATATAATTTTACCTATCTAGCCCTATCTTTTGAACCGTTATAGACAAACACTTGAAAATTAGACAGAATCTCGACTACTATGCCCCGTATAATAACATTTATCAATATTTAAAATTTTAAAGTATGTCTCAATAGTTGATGTAAATTGATGCATATGGCCAAACTTTTGAACCGTTTTAGACAGACAGAAATTTAAAATAATTTACAAAGAATCTGTCCTTTAAAATAAGTGTTTAATTTAAAATTGCACATTAAAGGTTGTCCCCTAGGTGATATTGTTTAAGCTATATGGCCATATCTTTGGAACCGTTACTTTTTATTACTGTGTCAGTAATAATAAGTGTAAAAAAATAAAGGGTGTCCTCATATCTGACGTAATTTGTCGTATATGGCTTTATCTGCTTAACCGTTACGGATAGACATTTGAATGTACATAACGTAAATTACTATGTCCGTTAGAGCAACAAGTATAAAAGTATTTGATTTGAGAACTATTTCTTACAGATTACTTTCTTTTAAATTTTTAGTTTAGAATTGATACACATATATTTGTTTTGTAGTCGGTTTTTTTTGCAAGAATTATTACCTTAAACTTTTTAAACTTTAAAGCCCCGTCCATACATTTAACGGATTCTCAAGTCGTTTTTTTTTTTGTCGGTAAAGTGCAATTTTCTCCAAAAATTCTCTAATATACTTCTATTACTTTATCCTGTTAGTACACTTTTCTGTACACATCTATAAAGAATTCATATGTGTGTAAATGGTATTCAATCAGTTTCATTTTCACTCAATATTACTTATTCTAGTTTTTTTTTATCTATATTTTTTTTTTTGCTTGATTATTGCTACATCTTTTGGTTTTCTAGAATTTTTTTTAGTTTTAGTTTTTCCAGATTTAGTTTTTTTTTTGTGTTTTTCTTCTAGTCAGAGAAGTATTTTTTCCCCGTCTTATGGACACACACCAAAGTGCAAAGTGTTGTAAGTTAAATGGATGCTATAATGGCGTTTTATACTGACACTTCACATCAATTTAGTTGGATATTTATCATTCAAGTTCATTTGTTTGAAAATAAAATGTTTGAGAATGAATATATTGAGTGGATGGATATGTTTGTATTTGCAAGTAATGTATTGGTAAATTTGATACTAGGATGGTATGAGAAGTTTGCTAAAAGTGGTGTTAGAGTGTGGCGGGGTAGTTGTATTGTAAAAGTTTTATATTTTAATGACTTCCATTAAAAAAATTATTGAGCTTTTTTTTAATGGCTGGAAGTTAGGAGGTGGTACCCTCAAAGAAAAATCATAGTTGAAGTGATCATAACTTTAAGGCAACACAGTTAGAAGTAAGGAAGAAAGTCCGTATAAAAATTCATAATAAAGAAAACAACGTGCTTTAACTAAACGACATGGTTGGAGAAAAATTATATTTTCAATGTCAAACACAGGAATACCTTTAAAAAATTCATGAAATTGATCTGCTCAAATAAGTATCAGTTGAACACAGTCGGAGCAGACAGTTTTGCGCAAGTATTTAATCTTGTTTCAATAAAGGCTCTACATTAAACTTCGTAGACTTTCATAACCGCTAGCAATTTTACCATAGATTGCTGCCAATAGTGAAGAAACCGTATTTTTATGCCAGAGGAAGCCGTATTCAACCGTAGTTTTATGTCAGATGAAGCCAACGTCGATCTAAATGGCAACATGAACAAATAAAATTGCCAACTATGGATTACTTGTAAAATCGTCTAAGAAAAAAATTGCACTCAATTTGAGTGGTGTTCCATTTCACCAAGTAGCATTATACGGACATAGTTTTTTAAAAAACGTAGTCGCACTGTAAAATTCACTGGAGACCCTCGGAATTAAGCCGAAAGGGAGTTCCTTTCAGCTCTGTATGGTCTTAACACACTGGGACAAAAGCCAGGGCATTTTTCCGTTGAGTCTTTACAAAAGTATCGAAATAAAATAATTTGAAGAAACCTAACATAACCGTGACATTTTCAGACTGTTCTCCTAAGAGCAGGTACATTTAATAAAACAGTAACTCATTTCATGTCTGCCTGTCATTCTTTATTTGTGTTCGAATCACCTAAAAACTAGTCCATCGATTTTAACAAAAAATTTTTTTGAGGAGGAACCTTAGCATCCTGATTTAAATATAGGATACTCTTTATCCGCAAAAGTATCTCATTTACAAGAGCAAATGACTGATTTAAAGGTACTGCATACTTTATGGAATCTGTTATTTTTTAACGAGGGATATTTTAAACTCGGTTGCTCAACAGATGGCGCTCTTTTAAATAATGACAAAATATGAGTTACTTACTGCCGAATAGCCAATTGAATAAAATTTGTATTTGATTTATATTTTTACTTTGTGGAATTACATTGTTATTAAAATATTTTAAACACCTTTTACAGAGCTTTACAATAATTTTTAGAATTCTATATAAATTTTATTCAGGGATGGATACCTTTATATAAAATAAAGGTAAGAAAGAGTCTTAGAATTTGCTTTGGATTACTTTCAAAGCAAAATCGAACATAATATTCTCATGACGCACACAACGTGTGTAACCACACACTAGTTAGTTACAAATAAGTCGTTAATAAACTGTAACAATCAAATTTTAATGTCTAAAGAAATCAATTAAATCGATAATTATGCGATTCCTAACTCAACATGCTTTGCGGTTATAAACAATGCCGTTCACGTATCTCTCAGTGTGGAGTGTGAGCTTAGAGTAGTCCAAAGGCTCCTTGATTGCAACCAAGCTTGTCTGTATGTAACAGTCTCTCCAAGCTTTAATTAAGTAAGAAGATCTTCTGCTAACTCGCCTCTCTGTATGAGTATTATCCCAACCAGTGGTACGACTGTGCTAGGGGTTTTAGAGTTGTCACTTCTAAACTATTTTTACGATCCTCGCACTTCCAGACTCATCTCCAAGCTCATCTGACTCTGGACATTGTTTCTGTTGTATAATATTATGTCTCTGCAATTTTATGTGAATTCGTGATAGAGATTAACGTCAGTACCAGACCATAAAGGCGCCAAACTGACGGTGGTCATACCACTGGAAAAATACAATGCATCGATCAATGTCCTTATGCGCGCATAGCAACATAATAGGAAAAAAATTTAGAATATTGTGTTTCAAGACCATGCTTATACCCCTTGTACAGAAGATGGAGACCCTCAAAACTCGACAGCTTTATGGGTGATATTTATTGTAATATAATATCACATCGGACTACAAATCGCACTGGCTGCCATTTAGATCTAATTCGCAGCAACCATCTTACTCCCTCATGGTTCTCATTAATAACCAGACACGGAGTCCCTAGGTCTCCATGAGGCTACAGGTAATTGAACACTGGTCAGTCCTCAAAGATTGTTATTTTCCATTTTTTGGAATCTCAAGTCGGATTATTCAGAAGTTGGAGATCATAACAACTTCAGAGCACTAGACAATGCGTGACTCCTAGAAGGACCAGTTATTGGTGAGGCCCTTTTGGTTATCGGTAAGATACATGGGTCCCTTTGTATCCATGGGGTTACAGGTAACTGAATACTGGTTACACCAGTTTTCGGAGTGTGTAGCCTCTTAGTTTCAGCTACTAGGGAACTGCAAATTATGCGGTTAGTCTGTATTAAAATTGCAGGGCGACTGATATTCACAATCCAGCAATCTTGCTTTCCCTACAAGGCGGCTACTTAATAATAGTAAACAATAACAACAAGAAGACCTTAAATGCTTCTAAATACTAAAACAAGAAGACTAAGAAAGTTTTCACATTATGCACTTCACCTCTGAATTAAATCCCGCAACTCTCGTGTGTTGGCATGGGGCATAGAGAGGATAGCTGGGAAAGCAAAGTATCACGAAACAAAAATTGAAGCGATAAAATTCACATTTTTGCTTACGTGTTTTAAATCGCGATTATGACTGCCTCCATTGATTGTTAAAGCGCTTATCTATCAGTCTGGGGGTTGCGTGTTCGATTCCCACCAAAGTCTCTGGGTGTTTTTTGCAGACAAGCGAAAGCTTCTCGTTGTCTTAAAAAAAAGTGCAGGGCAGTCGTTGGGACTGCAAATAGAAGTGAAAACTAAGTTACTGGTGATTACTTTTTCCCAGGATTTTTTTATGAAATATTTATGTATATTATATGCCGGTGGAGACGATAAAAACTATCGATGATGCGAGTTCAATAATTTTTCTTCAATCAAAACGTGCAGACCAATGTATAGAAACAATGTTAGGTAACGTTCGTGACGATGATGCGAGTTTAATAATTTTTGTTCAACCAAAACGAGCAGACCTATGAATAGAAACCAATGTTAGGTTACGCTGTTACGGTTGTGATAATGGTGACGACGGTTACGGTTTTTATGCCTGAGAGACATAAATGTACGCGGTATTGCCAAAGACTCCAACAGAGAGGGCAAAAATGTTATCAGGGGATATCGGCATAATTTAAACGGCCTCTAGAAAATTAACGTGAAGTAGGTTTGGAACAAAGGCAGACAAATGTTTCAGCTTTTTTTTTAGCCGAGTGGTTGAGACAACTTTTGCTATTTTTGATAACACTAATAATAAAATAAATTTTGTTACTTCGACACAACTAATTTTCTCTGAGTGTAAATGTTTTCGAAACTTCTTAAAATCAATTGCACGAGCACACGTTACAACATAACGTAATTCACTTTAAGAGATTATTTTTCGTTGAACGATTTCTCACACCACTCTCGCATAAACTATTTAATGTCTGTGTTATATTTTTTTCTCTTCACTCTTTTATTAATTTTTGCTCCATTTTTTTTGCATCTTCTACTATTATATTCACCAATCGAAATGGCATGTTCTATTATTGCTGGCAATAGTTGTATAATAATAGTAGCAAATGAAGAAGTTATGTGAATATTGATGTATTTAGTTTTGGAGCAGTGGCAATGGATGGTTGTTTCTAAAATGAGCATATCAATAGAACAATTTAACTGCTATTGTTACCACTTTTTTTCTACTTGATTGAATGTATACGATTAATACTAATGTTAACATTTCATCTTTATTTTTATTTTTACATTTCACTTTATATTCTTTTTATTTTTTATCTTTTTCTTTTAGGTATGTACTTTGTAAAGAATGAAATCATTTATAGAATAGATTGAATAACGCTGCCACTTAAAGTTGAAGGAGAGTGAAAAAGTGAGTAGAAAATGAAAATTTTAAAATCTCCTAGACTTGGTAAATTTTTTTAGGTATTTTATTATTATGCAAAAAAAATGTGCTGCTAAGAAAACAAAACTTGACACTATTTTATTCTTAATTTTATAAAGAGTGCAGCAATACATATTTTAATAATTATCCGATCATAAATGAGTTAACAACATCAAAAATACTAAGTTAATATCGGCCAAAAATAGAAAAAAAATTTTATAAGCCAACAGACATGTAACACACTGTGTAATTTTTTAAGTCATGGCAAAATAACCATATACGGACACCACTATGTGATAAAAGACCACAAAAAAAAAGACCCCTGTCTCCCAGTTTGCCCCAAGTCCTCCAGGTTTTTTTTATGGGCCCTCAAAGATGTGGGGCCTCGATGTCATTTTTGCAAAAAAATGACCATTTACTCAAGCTCATATTTTGCAAACCGTTTGGAATTTTGATATACTCTCTGAAGCAAAGTTGTAGCTCTTGTCATAAAGAACAAAAATTGTGAACATATAAAATCAAAAAAACTTCATCTTCAAGGTCAAAATTAAAAAATTCAATTTTTTTTTACCTTTTTTCCCCTGTTCAGGTCCATAGGTAGCAAACCGTTCAAAATTCGAGGAAACAATCAACTACAAAAATGAACCTAAGATCTCAATAAGGGAGAAGGCTTTATAGTATCTCAATGTTGAAGTAAAGAAAAAACAAATGAAATTAAAAAATTTTCGGGAAATTTTTCACTTTTGCGGCTATCAAAGCGCTACCTAAACGGTGTTAAGAATCATTCCTAGGAAGTTCATATGTTCTAGAAAGTTGTTTATTGAGATCTTAGGTTCATTTTTGTTGTTAATTGTTTCCTTGAATTTTGAACGGTTTGCTACCTATGTTCCTGAACATGGGAAAAAAGGTAAAAAAAATTGAATTTTTTAAAGTTTTTTGCGATTTTGACCTTGAAGATGAAGTTTTTTTTGATTTTATATATTAACAATTTTTGTTCTTTATGACAAGAGCTACAACTTTGCCTCAGAGAGTATATCAAAATTTCAAACGGTTTGCAAAATATGAGCTTAAGTAAATGATCATTTTTTTGCAAAAATGACATCGAGGCCCCACATCTTTGAGGGCCCATAAAAAAACCTGGAGGAATTTGGGCAAAACTGGGAGACAGGGGTCTTTTTTTTTTTGGTCTTTTATCACGTAGTGGTGTCCGTATATGGTTATTTTTTCCGTGTTGCACTGTGTAATCGAATTTTTTAGATATTTTTGTAAGGAGTATCTAAAATTAAAAAATCCTAACATTTCGGTTACAAATAAACTTTTTATAACATTTCAAAATAATTGTATACCCGAGGGACCCAAATTGAAAAGGCTTAGCCACAGGTCCCATTCACGCTGAGGGGCCAAACGTCCAAAACTATGCTTAGAATCGCCTGTGCTTTTCCGCGCTAAGATATCATTACCATTTTCCGCAGATTTTTCGATCAGACGGAGGAGAATCTAAATACTCATTCTTATTATTTATATTCTCGCAGATTTTGTCGATTTTTTTAACAGATTAGATGGAGGAGTATTTAAATACTCAGATGGAGGTGTATTTAATACTCCTTCATATATTTTATATTTTTTTGCAAATTTTGTGAATGTGTTTTACCAAATCATATGGAGGATCTAAATACTCGTTCATTTTATCGTAGGAGTAGTTAAATTCTCATCCATTTTCTCGAAGATTTTATCCTTCTTATTATTTATATTCTCACAGATTTTGTCGATGTTTTTTACCAATTCAGATGGAGGAGTATCTAAATACTCGTTCATCTGCAACTATGCTCAGTATCACCTCTGCTTTTCCTCATTAAGATATCATGAGTGGTTCAAGACCTACTGAATTATTTAAAAAATAAAACGTTTTTAAACCACTGTGCGACATAGATTTATGGCAAAACTTTTTATTATAATAAAAACCAGTGTGAAATACTCGTTCATTTGATCGCAGGAGTATTTTAATACTCATCCATTTTATCGATCAGACGGAAAAGTATCTAAATATTCCTTCTTATTATTTATATTCTCACAGATTTTGTCGATGTTTTTTACCAAATCAGATGGAGGAGTATCTAAATACTCGTTCATCTGCAAATGTGCTCAGTATCACCTCTGCTTTTCCTCATTAAGACATCATGAGTGGTTGAAGAGCTACTGAATTATTTAAAAAATAAAACGTTTTTAAACCACTGTGCGACATAGATTTATGGCAAAATTTTTTATTATAATAAAAACCAGTGTGAAACCAAATGCAACGTTTTGAAAACATGTCAATTTTTTTACAATCGTTTTATACATAAGCTAAACCAAAACGAATACTTTTTGAATGACAAAGAGCTTAAGCAAACAAAATTGGCTTAAAGACAGCTTTGATACATTTCTTCCATAATGAGGAGATCATTTCGCAAACGTTTGCGAAACGTTTAAATTAATCTATAGATCGTGTTTCAGAGCAAAGCACATACAAAACTAAATGTCGCAATTGTTTCTGTTTTACTCACGAAAGCAAACGTTTCGTTTTGTTTTGTTTAGTACTCTGACAAACGCTGTGTCGGATGGTGTGCGATCAATACAGAACAGGGTCTATTCGAAATTTTGTGAGATAAGTGTTACAGAAATGATGTTTTAATAGTCCCACACTACATGTGCGAGTATATATTTTTCAATGGAAAATTTGACATGCCAGATGCGTCAGCAATTCTAATAGGGGCTTTGCCCTCTTTAAATTTATGTCCCAAGCAGAGTTTACCTATAGTTTGTAGGCCTAAATGATCTACAAATATTTTCCGCTATTTGAAAGGGCAATGCCTGCAGTAAAAAGAAATAAATACTGTACCAAACATAATATTTTAAACAATTTATTTTCTCTTGAACCGTTCAATTTCTTAAACTATTTAAATATCTATAAAAACAACAAGCCACCAATTCAGCACTACAACTTTAAGATTTCCTGGCTTCCTTTCTTTCTTGCGTTTATTATTGTTTTCCATAGTCATGCTAATATTTTACCTTTTAACCAACATGTTAATCCTCCTGATAACCATATAAGTTTTACTTTTCTTGTCATCCTTTTTCTTTCTATTGCTTTTCCAACTATTTTTTTTTTTTTTATAATAATGACGCCCCAAGTAATAATGAAAATGTCAACTGTAAAGTTTGTCACACATTCTCATCAAATGCTAAATCGCATACAATTTTCCATGTGTGTAACCTACTTATGACAAGTACAACAGTTGTATAGTAACACTTGTATTTGTAATTTTGTATATACTCGTACTCGTAGTAGAATGTATACAATTTCTTGCAATAAACTAAACCTAAAGAAAAACTTAAGACTTAGTCGCATAAACAAATGTAACTCGTAAGAATAAGAAGATATTATTCTATATAGATAATTTCAAATATGAACGGTGGGACAACAGATTTATGAAAGTTGTAATTAAGGGTGTTCACAGTTTATTCATTGGGCTAAGGAAATTCATTTTTATTTTTCGAATAGTAAAGAAAATTTGTATGGAAATTACTGAAATAATTTAATACTTTTCATGAAAAATCATTTCCTTTAGAAATGGCTAGGTGTAAAGGGTATCCCCTTTGTCATCAAGTGTATGTAACGGAGCTGCATTCAATTGGAATCTTTTGTTGTTTATATCACTATCAAATAACCTGCGAAAAGACAAGTTCTTATACTTTGGGTACTCCTCCACACTCTTTTTTTGCAACATCCGGCGATTCGTTGATGCCCACATCTGCTATGGGACTTAACGAGCCATCTGGTTGGAGCCTCATGTCTACAACTTTAGGCTCTGCAAAAATATAAGTCTATATGCGAAGTGCTAATACTATGGATGAGTATCTAATACTCCTCCAGAATTAAGAAAATTGTTTTATTTTAGAGAGATACCATGTTAACGAAACATCTGTTCTGGTGAAAAACATCGCCAAAATCTGCGAGATTATAGAGGCGTTTCTAAATACTCACAGAAGTATCACTCATCCATTTTCTCGCCGACTTTATCGCTGTCTTTTACACATCCAAATTAGATGGTGGAGTATCTAAATACCCAGATGTTCTTTACCAGATCATATACAGGAGTATCTAAATATTCGTTAACATTCTCACAGGAATATCTAAATGCTCATCCTTTTTCTCGCAGCTTTTGCCGATCAGTTGGAGAAGTACCTAAATACTCGAGAAGTATCAATTACTCCTTGATATATTTTATATGCCCGCAGATTTGGTCATTTGTACTACCAGATCAGATGGAGGAGTATCCAAATACACGTTCATGTTCTCGCAGGAGTATCTAAATACTCCTCCATATTCTCGCAAATTTTGGCGATCAGACGGAAGATTATAAATTACTTCTTCATATTATCGCAGATTTGGTCAATGTTTTCTACCAAATCAAATGGAGGTGTATGTAAATACACCTTAATATTCTCACAGGAGTATCAAGATACTTCTCCATATTCGCTCAGATTTTGTCGATCAGATGGAGAAGTATGAATTGCTCCTTCATATTTTTTATATGCTAGCAGATTTTGTCGATGTTTTTACCAGATCAGATGGAGGAGTATTTAAATACTTGTTTAACATCTCGAAGGAGTATCTAAATACTCATCTATTTTCTCGCAGATTTTGTCGATCATCTGAATACTCCCTAATATCTGAATACTCCTGCATATATTTTATATTCGCGCTGATTCTTTCGATGTTTTTACCAGATGAGATGGAGGAGTATCTAAGTACTCGTTCATATTCTCGCAGGAGTATTTAAATGTTCATTCATTTTCTCGCAGTTTTTGTCGATCAGATATATTCGATGTTTTATCAGTTGAAGGAGTATCTAAATACTCGTTAATATTCGTGCAGGAATATTTGAATACTCAGATGGAGATGTATGTAAATACTCCTTATTATGTATATTCTCGCAAATTTTGTCGATGTTTTTTACCAGATCGGGTAGAATATCTAAATATTCATTAATTCATTCAGAGGGTGCTGTAGCTTAAGTAGTTAGCACGTTGACTACTAAAGGTGTGTTTACATTGAATGTACAAGTCATATGTACTGTCAAAATTGCTATCCATATGGAATTTCATGTGTATGTCAAAATCAGTGTTTTACATATGGTTTATAATTTCTGTGTTCAAACGTACACATGTTACGTACATATGACATAACCTCCTGTTGTTAAAAACAAAAATCAAATCTTTAAAACAGCTGGTCTTCAAAGTGTGGTATAGACGGATTATTTTTTTAAATTATTAGGCTATATAATAAAACTAATAATAGCTTTATTGGGAATTGCTGTAATAAGTTATTAGGCAATTTTGGATATTTTTGCCGCCATTTTATTTTATAAGAAACCCGCTAGTGATGTCAACTATGCAAAGAACTACCGTTTTGTGTTATCATATGGGAGCTTCTACAACAGTACAGAAATCTATTTATAAGAAAGAAATTATATCAAAACAAAAAATAATTATAATAAATAATACAATAAGTATTAATTAATATCATTTGAACTATATCAGCAACAACTAATGAATAATTTTGATGATGTTAATGTCAATTTATTTTCACTCTTTTTTTACTTGGGAAATATGTTTATCCTAATTCTTATGACAATAGGAAATAATTAAATTTCTTTAAAATAATTGACCCGTTGCTTTTGAAAATGAGAGAAATCCATTTTATTATATTTAATGATTTGCATTTGAATGGCGTTACAAAAATTCACAAGCCGTAATAGACTTATTTTATATTTTTTGTGGTCTTATTGCACGTAAGTTTAATATGCAATAATAGTTATCCATTTTATCTGAAAAAAAGGTTTTGGTATGCGCCAATGTAGTTGTCGCATTTTCAAAGGCAATTTTTTGATGAAAACGTTGATTTTCTTTTACTGGAATGTAATTGTAATACCAAAAATATTGAATAGTTTATTTACTTATATATTTTATTTCAATATCATTTCATTCTTCTTTAGTGCATTAAAACAAAAAACAAAAAAAAAAAAAACTAAAATTGTATTTAATTTTAAAGTAAAAAGTGAAAAAAGAAGAAAGAAATTACAATACTTATATTTCTTAGATTACATAGCGAAGATTTTTCACCGTAGTTGCAGTATGATTGCTAAATTCCAATAATGCTTCTTAATATATTGCAATATAAAAAATAGTACTATTCAACATGGATTAAAAACATAAAATTATGTTAATTTGTAATAAGATTTAGGTTTTATTCATTTTATTTTCACAAAACAGAGTTCTCTCATTTTCAAAAGCAACGGCTCAATTAAGTAATTTGTAGCAGTTTCGATACCCACAATACCTCAATAGCATTTTTTTTTTTTTTTGTCCTACGGTCCAAAGTTGTTAATTAGGTAATATTACAGTTTACACAGTTTGCCTTTCGTCTTAAAAAAGATTTAAAAAAAATGCACTATAGTAAAGTAAATTTTTAATTTAATTCAGTGTTAGTACCGGTACCTTGCCTTTTATCACTATACATATATGTAATTATGTTCTCAGCTTCTATTAAAATTGCGTCATTCGTATAAAAATGACCTGGCCCTAGTTTTAAAAACAGAAATATTCCATTAGACTCATAAAAAATAAAGTTCTATCTATGTTTTAAATATCATTAAAATTGATTTAGCCGTAATTGAAGTACAGATAATCAAACTTGCAAATAGATATACATATAATATATGTATGTATGTATGTATGTATGTATGTATGTATATTAGATTACATAACTTTATTATTAATATCATCTATGATGTATCGATATAAATCTGCGAACATTAAATTACTAACAAAAGTTAGAATAAAGATATTGGATAATTTTTAACTCTTTAAATTCATGATAAAAATGTATGAGCGGAATTTTTGAAAATAAAAGTGAACATCACTGAAAACAGTTGTTGTCATATAGTTTTACACATCGAATAGAGCGTGCTTTAAATAAAAAACTAACACATGTTATTCCACATAGGTAAATAACATATGTTATGTTTCAAGAGGTTTACACTATATGTATAGTTTTACATATGGAAAATTTGACATTCCATATGACTTGTACACTCAATCTAAACACACCTTAAGCAATGGTCACGAGTTCAAATCTCAGCCGTGGCAACATCAATTTTTCTGATATGTATTAATTTTTCTTCATAATAATGCATATCACAGCGCCCTCCTTCGCCGGTATTACCACATAGCACTAAATCGCCGGCGAAGTAAAATAATTATAAATTGGCTATGCTAGCTTCGAACTAATTCGCCTAAATAACACCAGAGGCGCTGCAATACTGTTCTAAAAATAATCATAACGTGCAATTACAGTGTTGCCAGAATCGAAGCTTTACTATCACTAACCATCTGTCTTATCTACTACTATCCCTTTACAAAGGAAGTACCACAGTTTATGTAGGCATTAACTGCCTGAGTGGTACTTCTCTTTTTAAAAAAAACAAAAAAAAATATTCGCGCAGGAGTGTCAAGATACTTATATACATATATTCGCGCAGATTTTGGGGATCAGATGGAGGAGTATCAATTATTCCTTAATATATTTTATATGCTCGCGGATTTATTCCGTTTAACATCTTGTAGAATTATCTAAATACTCATTAATTTTAACGCAGATTTTGTCGATCATATGGAGGAGTATTTTTTATATGCTTGCAAATTTTGTCGATGTTTTTTACCAGATCAGATGGAGGAGTATCTAAATACTCATTTAATATCTCGCAGAGGTATCTAAATGATCATTCCTTTTCTCGCAGTTTTTGTCGATCGGATGTAGATTCTTTATATTCTGGCAGATTTTCTCGATGCTTTTACCAGATCACATGGAGGAGTATCTAAATGATCCACCACATTCTCGCGGGGGTATCTAAATACCTCTCTATTTTCTCGCAATTTATGGCGTCGTTTCTTTCCATGTGAAAATTGATGAAAGAAACAATGTTCTTATGCAACTTTAAATAAACGACTAGAGAAACTATAAAATATAAACTTTGCCCACCGTTTTCACAACAATGTACCACCATTTTAATAACAAAGTTTGATTCTTAACCCTTTAATTCTCCATAGCATTTCGCCAATCAAATTCCAAACTCACTCCTAGTTGAAAAGACCCTAGAAAATTGTTAAAATAATAATTTATTTTTATTTCATATTTTTTTCTTATATTTATTTTTTATTCATGCAAATTTCCATTTAAACTGAGATTATCCTCATCGTAATTATATTTTCTTTTCGCTTTCGAAAGTTGCATAGAAACTTCTAACCTGGAAAATCCTTAAAAACTATATTTTTTTATTTTTATAAAATTTCGTATGTAAATGCCATATACGAGTATAGTCGTACTTGAGTTTTACACAGACTTACATCTTATTTTATAATATGTAATGTTAAGGACACCAACAAGACAATATAAAAATAAAATAAAATGAAATATCCTTACTTACTTCCTTCCTTTCTTGCATTAAGGTGCCATACCAATTTTAAGGCTTAACTATTTTCAACCAAGTGTATACATGTGTATATTTCAGTCTTCTTATACCCTTCATATAGTACATGTAGGTAAGCCGGTAGTATAAGTTGATCGTGCCGTTTGTAATTAGGAATTCTAGTTAAGGCCGTTGTTCACCGGTATGTCTGGCAAGAGCCGATTATCTCCATATGCTATATCTAGAAAACAGTAACAGTGACAAACTCTAAATTTCAAATTGGCTACTTTAAGAATAACTTGCTTTTGCGAGTTAAAGCTTGGCCATACTTTCGCTTATAATAGTTTATTTTAATTTTTGAAGATG
This sequence comes from Phasia obesa, assembly GCA_949628195.1. Lineage (NCBI taxonomy): Eukaryota > Metazoa > Arthropoda > Insecta > Diptera > Tachinidae > Phasia > Phasia obesa. The sequence continues at coordinate 125,614,283 of OX451217.1, forward strand.
AGGGTAGCGAAATACATTGGGGATCGCTAATACTCTTTATTAGTAAATGTCATTGGGCAGCTTCGGTTCGACTTAGAGAAGACACAATCACAAACTTCAAAAAGTGTCTATCTGGGAGTTGCGGGTTCGATTGAGTCCAAAGACTTTAGATATGGTGTTACCACCCTACACATTATCCTACACAATTATTTAAATTGTGTAGGATATATGGCTGCCGAAAACAACGCTAAAATCAACAACTTTTTGTTATATGTCAATCTAAAGTTTTCTTCAGGATTTGGGGTTTTCTTTAAGTGAAGGGTGGTCTACACAGCCGCATACTACAGCCTTTTCACTTGTTATTATAATAAAAAAAAAACCTGTGAAAATTGCATAAATATCTAAAAGAATATGTGTGTAATATTTACACATACTTGTAATTGAAGTAGGCCTTAACACACACACAAACACACACATAATTTTTATTTATAATGCTTAAGTCATGAAGGACCAACAAAAACTTTTCTTGGATGTTGTAAAAGAAACAAAATCCCAACATAACTTGTGATTTTTATTATAGTTTTATACTTGTATTCCGGCTTTAAGGAAGAGCACATGAGAAGTATGACTAGAAAGAAAGAGAAAGAGAAAAGAAAAAAGGTCAAAAAGTTAAAGTGGAAAATGTTGGCGATAATGATGTTAACGTGTAATAACAATTCTGATCTTTGGCAAGCACAGAGTCAAACGAAAAGGAAAAACCTTTAAATGAATATTTCTTGTCATAATTTTAACTAAAGTTCAGAGAGAAAAAAATTAAATTTAAAATATTTCTGCGAATATTTTAGCACTTTTTTCTTGAGAAATAATTAAAAATTCCAAATGATGTCAATGCTGTTATGATTAATAAACAACTGATTTTAGTAGAAGTCTTTTGTAAAGAAATTTCTCTCTAATATAATTTTATGTCAATACTAATATTCATGGTTGGCATTATTTTAGTGCTAGTGGGTTATACAGGGTGTCCGCCGGAAAGGTATACTACTAGCAGTAATTCCATTGTAATCCTGGCTGTATGCGATGTGGCACCGTCTTGTTGATACCACAAAAGCATTCAGTTGTGGCGTTAAAAAATTTTCAATCATATCACGATATCGCTCCCCATTCACAGTTACCGTTACATGGCGTCGAAATAAGGTCCATGCCTGGGCCTTACACCTATATACCCTCTTTCTTCGAAATCATTCACTACACCATAAATAGACCGTTATGTTGGACGTTGTTTCTCCCAAAAATTTCACAGTAATCGATGATTGATTTTGATAAAATACTTTAACGATTAAAACACGTTGGTTTATCGAATATTTTTCCATTAAAAAATTTGCCACGCCCAGCAAAAAATACTGCTTCGTCGTATGCAGGTTTGTAAAGGAAAGACGAGTTGTTGTCGCTTACGAACCTGCTTACGTATGACATGATATTTATTCGCGATGTCCCACTTAGTAGCATTTCCTTTTAAGCGCTCAATGCAGCGCCGGACAGAGGGGTATTTGGCCAATCTAGGTGGCCAAAATTATTTTGATTGAATTTTGTATGCAAAATATTTAGAAAAGACATGTTGTGGCATTTAAAATTGTAAATTTATATAAACAAGCAAAAAGACGTAGGTTATTAAGACGGTATTTCCCCAAACCAATTAAAAGAGGATACTTTTTAAAGAAACTCTATGTCGTGCAGTATGAAAAATTAACAAACAATTCTGTTTTTATTGAAACGATAAAAATATGATATAAAATAAAATCAATCGGCCATTTCTTCATTGCCTGAGCTGAAAATATCTTCTTTATTTAATTCATAAATGTTGTCTTCGTTGTCTTCCTCCCATTCAAAATAAAAAATTATTATCATGTTCCTGGCGAACTACAATAGAGAGAGCCTTGAAACTTTGCACGAGTAACTCCTTTGCTAACTCGCATAGTCTGCCAAAATTTTGAATAAATTGGGACAGAGGGCCTTCTACCTCCTATACAAAGTGAAAAATTATTATCGTGTACATAGAGAACTATAATAGGTATGGTCTTGAAAGGTAAAAGTAACCCCCATATCCCTGCGTATACTCTAGAAAACATAGGCTGAATTGGGACAGTGAGTGTGGGGGTACCCCCCATACAAAGTAAAAAATTATTATCCTCTATCTGGAGAACAACAATACTGGATTGGAATGGTGGGCGTGCTACTTGCTATACAAAGTGAAAATTTATTATCGTGTGCCTAGAAAAGTGCAATAGATAGAGCCTTGAAACGTTGCACTAGTAACCCCTATACTAATGTGCATAGTTTAGCAAAATACAAACTGCATTGGGTCGGTGATCGTGGCAGCTTGCGTAACAAATTATTATCGTGTTTATACGCATAGGCAAGATTGGATGGGAACAGTGGCCATCGTACCTCGCATGCAGAAACTTTTGTAGTAAAACTAGAGAACTGCAATAGTGATCCATTCTACACTTGACATAACGTGCGTTAAAGATTTGCCAAATGCTTACTGTATTTTTGTAGCAAAGCCCACCGTGAATAGGTGGTATTTTATATTTGGTGATTATTTTAAAGAAAAATTGTTTTATGAAATTTAAGTTTTTTACTTTACCATACGTAGTATAAGGTAAAGTATAGTAATCATGAAAAAAATCGAGGTCGGGATTTTGAGGGATTTATACGTTTTGAGGTCTCCTGAATCACGATGATGTCTGTGGGTGGGTGGGTGCGTGTGTAGAAACTCCACTATTTTTGTTGAGTTTGGTTTATGTAGACGAAGAGCTGTGTAAATTTTGGGCATAATCGGGAAGGGGCAAGGGGTAGTTTACTTAACACCCCAAACCGAAAATAATTAATTTTTGGATTCGAATATACTTTTAATTTATATTGTTTTGGAACAAGGGATTTTTCAACAAGGACGCTATAAAAGTAGAGCGACAGAAACAGCAGACGACGCCGTATTTCTTGCCGCTCTTTTAACATTTCTCTTCAGTAGGTTTGCCATTTCATGATGGAAACATATACGAGCCAATAACGAGTCGAAATTATTAAGATTTACTACCGAAATTCGGAGTCAGTGCCTTCAACGTCCAATTTATGTTCGTCATAATCGTCCTAGCAGATCAACAATTGAGCGTCTAGTGGAAAAATTTGAATCCACAGGCACAGTACAAAATATTCCCGTACCAGTGAGACAAAGAAGTGCCCGTAGTGTCGAGAATAATGCTGCCACTGAGGCTTCAGGTGAAGAAAGCCCAAATGTGTCTCTCAAACGTCGTTCTCGAGCATTGGGTATCTCTGTGACGTCGTTGTGGCGAATTTTCCGAAAAGATCTCTGCCTACATCCTTACAAGATCAAATTGACGCAAGAACTGAAGCCGCTTGACCACCACCAAGCGTCGTATGCTCGTGAATTGGACTGAGCAACAATTTGAAGATGGTTCGGATTTTCATCGAAAAATCATATTCATATGAGGCTCATTTCTGGCTGAATGGCTTCGTCAAAAAACAAAATATACGTTATTGGTCAGGCAGCAATCCGCACATACTCCATGAGTCATCATTGCATCCCAAAAAAATTACGGTTTGGTGCGATTTATGGGCCGGCGGCGTCAATGGGCCGTACTTCTTCTGTGATGATCAAGACAGGCACGTTACTTTGAATAGGAAACGCTACCGTTCAATGATAACCGAATATTTTTGGCCCCAATTGGATGATATGGACTTAGAGGACATGTGCTTCCAACAGGATGGCACCGCAAGCCACAGCGAATGTCACAATCAATTTATTGAAAACCAAGTGTGGCGAACGTGTTATCACACGAAATGGGCAAGTCGATTGGCCGCCTCGGTAGTGCGATTTGACGCCGTTAGACTATTTCCTGTGGGCTACATCAGGTCTATGGTCTATGCCAACAAGCCAGTGACGATTGATGAACTTCGTACGACTATCGAAAGTGAAATTGCAGCAGTATCGGCCGATTTATGCTTGAAAACCGTCGAAATTTGGGTTCAGCGTATGGAATTCTGCAAGCGTGCCCGTGCTGGTCATGCAAAAGAAATCGAGTTCCGTACATAATGGCATCGAACGTGCCGTTTTTGTTTTATTTGTAGCGCTCTTATTGAAAAACCCCTTATATTCATAAAAATATCTGTTTCCATTGGGTATGGTAAAGTTGAGTGTAGGCCACTCCAGATTTTTTTTTTTTTAATTTAGATTTTTTCGTGAAAAGTTATTCATTTATTACTCTGGTCAACAAAAAAAAAAACCAAAAATTGTTTTCTTCGATTTTTTGTTGTTTCTATCTCAAATTGACGCGTATTTTTTTTAATAATTTTTCTCTAACAACTTTTGTTTTTAAGATATAGCGCTACCGCCTGAGCCTCTTCCAGGCAAAATCTGCAAGTATCATCCTTTTCGATTTTTAGATTTTTATATCTGACTAAGGTAGTGTAACGTGATGTTGTGCACTGAATGGTTCCATAATAAACTTCCAAGACTTCAATAATAACATACAAAAAGAAAAAAAATATTTACAGAGACATGTGAAGTTTTACAAATAAGGCTTCCTGAGATAAAAATGTGACTTGTTTACTGACTGACATATTCCTCAATATTTTTTGGCAATTCCACTATACGTATAGAGCTGAAATTTGGTACGCAAGCAACCCTCAGTGTGTAAGTAATCGGAAAAATCTAAAAGCCTAAAGTTTTTATCTAGAGTAGTGCACTTCAGATTGCAAACTTTAACCTAACCTAACATCTTGATGTTAGAAAACAGGAGTCAGATTCTGAAATAAGCTCAGGCCTTAACCTGCTTCTATAAACTTCTTATTTGTTGACTGAATTTGGAAATATTATAATTTTATATGGACAGTAATGAGTTATTGCTCAAAACTTTGTGCAATTATTACTATCTTTAAATTTAAATTTTGAGATTATTTAATAAACTTGACTTTTTAAGAAGCTTTACCATTGCAGCTTCCCAATGTAAGACTTAGCCATGGCATGTTTTAGTAGAAAAAAAAAAACAATTCACATGCTCTTCTGCCACAAATGTCCATAAGCATGATCCCAAATAATTTCTATATTTTTTTTGTCAGCCAAACAAGCCAACAAAGAAGAAGAAAATGACATATAGTATATTCCCAAAAGAAATTCTATTATTTTCAAAACTTCAAATTCAACAAAAGTATTATTAAAATGAAATGAGAAGAAATAAAAAATAAAAATAAATAAAAGTATCATTGCCATTGTTGCGAACAGACCAAATATACAACCAGACAAGATGAAGCAGCAGCTGGTAAAAAATTACTAAGAAATTGCTCAAGAAGAAAGAAACAAACAAAAAAAAAACGTAACAAGTTAAAATACTACTGAGACTAAAAAGAAGATTTAAGATCCAAAAATAGGAGTGAGTTAAAGGAATATCAAACAAAGTCTTAGCAAACGACACAAATTTTAAGTTGGAAATTTGCTTTTTTACTGCTGTATTTTCAAGTTGGTTTTGAAGCCTTTTTTTTAAGTTACTCGTATTGTCTGTCCTCTGACATTGCGCTAGTATGTGTAACTGACTCACTCTTTGTTTTGTACGATTGTTGTGTGAAAGGGTTCAAAACTGTCAAAAGAAAGCGCAAAAGGTTAAATATACACTAGGGCTACCTGTCACATGACTTACTTGATAACCCCGATGACAATGTTGCCAACAATGTGTTAGTTTTAATAACAATGAAACATTGTTATTGAGGGAAACTTAGAGGAAGCTGCTTAGAGGTTGAGGAAATACAAGCTGTCCACTATGAAGTATGAAAGCAATGGAGACAGGTTTAAGGGATTTCATAACGAATAATTGATTTTATATTTCAAAAAATTATTGGAAAAAAAAGAAAAAGCTTAAAGCAACTCAAGCATTTTTTAAACTTAATTTTTAATCCAAATTCTTCTTTAGCTCTGACCACAAAAATGAAAAGTTTAGGAACTAAAGTTTTATTGGCTTCAGTGTTTTTTTTTATAGATTTCTCTTGAAATGTTTTAAACTGTCAGTTTGGGAAAATACGTACGTACATAACTTCAAAAACAAGTTAAGTTTACGGCTAAATTTAACTGACTGTTGTATGTATAAGTTTATAACAATCTTTTATAGCAATCAATTCTTTATTTAAAAATATAAAAGCAACGTATTGAATTTTAATGATCAACGAGTCATTAAATTTTAAAGTAATAAAACAAAGCTTCTTTGTAATTGTTTTTTTTTTTGTTTTTTGTGCCAGCCGCGTAATAACCAAGAGGTCGTTTAGAGTTTAAGCTGAAAAGATGTTTATCGCAAAAAAAAAATTAAATGTTTACACTAGCAATGGAAACCATATAAAGGGTGATCTATTTCGAGGTACTTTTTTCAATACCCTTTTTTTGACAGATCACGTGTTATTCGTGCCTATCATGTTATTTTTGTTTAGTATTATTTGACATTTCATAATGGAAAGATTTACGTCCGAATCGCTTCGCTCTATGGGCTCTTGAAAAGTTCCAAGAAGATCCGACGTTTTCGAGCAAATTTTGTTAAGCGATTAGTCCCATTTCTGGCTCAATGGGTATATAAACAACCAAAATTGCCGCATTTGGGACGAAGAGTAACCTGAAGAGATTCAAGAGCTGCCACTTCACCCAGAAAAAACAACGGTTCGGTGTGGTTTGCGGGCCGGTGGTATCATCGGTCCATATTTCTTTAAAAATTATGCCGGTGCGAACGTAACCGTCAATGGCGACTGTTATCCTGCCATGATAACCGACTATTTGATGCCTGAAATTAAAGCTCGTGATCTCGGCAACATTTGGTTTCAGCAAGACGGCGCCACCTTCCACACATCGCATCAATCAAGTGATTTATTGAGACAACATTTCGGTGAGCACATAATTTCACGTTTTCGGCCGGTTGATTGGCCACCAAGATCGTGTGATATCCCACCGTTAGACTTTTCCCTGTGGGGATATGTAAAGTCTAAAGTTTATGCGCTTCGATTCAGGCCCTGGAGGATAACATCACGCGTGACATTCGCCAATTATCTGTCGAAATGCTCGAAAGAGTCATCCAAAATTGAACTCAATGTAGCAACGGCCAACATTTGATAGACATAATCTTCAAAAAATTAATGCCAAGAACATTATGTTCTTTCAAATGATAATAAATATTCTCCATTGAATTTGAATTTTCTTTGTTTTTTCTTTAAAAAGTAGGGAACCTCGAAATGAATAACCCCTTAGTTGCATTAAAAAGGCCAATCATATTTGAGTAAAATATTTTAATTTATAAAATAAAACACCTATCTTTGCGTTGGTCTGCACAACATATCTTCGTTCTTTAACCACTGCGGTGGAGTACATTTTTACTCATCGCTAAATCCCGCTAAATGATCAAACATGTACTGAGAGCTTTATTTATTTGTGTCTATTGGTAGGTGTTTTCTTTTCTAATTACTGAGTGTAGGTTGAAACATCTACATTAGTAATTCATAAATATCTACTTCTGGTTCTCCACATAGTGCTATCATTTAAGCCTCTTTTAAAAAAAACTTTCATACATCTTACTTACTTCAGTTAGTTCTAGAACCTGTTGCTGGTCTTGGATTGTTGAAGACTGAATGATTATCAAACACTTTTATATTGTCCGCATTTTCTCCTTGCAGAATTTGCTTGTCTTCTTCCACTTGTTTAATCCACCGGAGTCTTGGTCTTCCCATGGGCATATTTCATAATAGTTGTCATCCAATGGCTTTTTCCGTGGACCGTTTGTATTCATTCGACCGATATGATCCATCCAGCGCAATCGCATGTTATTTCGTGAGCTTTACATTGTTCATGTCAGTATATAGCAGAAACAGCGCTAACGTCTATGCTCCTTATTAACACAGTTTGGGCCATATATTTCGCTAAGGATTTTTCACTAAAAACCACCCAGTACCGTTCCATATGTTTTCCTAAGTACCCCGTAATTTACAACTTTAGTTAGTCGAGAGAGAGCCCGAAGTAGCATATATTTGCCATCACTTGCTTTATTTCTTTGCTTTATTTCGATGCTAACGTCGTTATTTATATTTAAGGAGGAACTAAATTATGTAATTCTTCTTCTACCTCGACACAATCACAAACACACAATCTCAAACACAAATCTTCACAGTACAACAAACCAAATCCCAGTGAATCTGGACATCATAAGAAAAAATATGGTTGGATAGATCACACATTAAGGTCGACAAAGACTATAACTAGGAAAGCAACGACATTCAAACTGCAAGGTAACCGTCGCAGAGGTCGGCCGAAGAATACATGGCTGTTAGCTCCCTAGATGGAGAATAGCAGAATATCATCACATCCACGCTACAATTGCCGGCCTTCATAATCTCGCCTTTCCGACGTCGGTACGTTTTCCCAGCAGATGCATTCCTAAGATTGGTCTTATCCTCATTTATCATAGCCTTATCGATTCTGGAAAAAATACACCTTCTCGTACAATTTAACGAGAAGCTGTCATTATTGTTTCTTATATTTTACCTTTCATATTTTATCATTCACCTTTCATCTTTCATTTTTTATATCTCATTTCGATCTTTCAATCATTTTAATCTTTTATGAGATTCTTTCTTTCATATGCTTTACTATCAGTCTGGCGGTTGGGGCTTCGCTTCTCACCAAAGTCATGCGGTATTTTCTGCAGACAAACCCAGAATTCGCAGAGATGCTGTCTGCTCATTATTATTTCTTAAATTTTATCTAGCGATCCTTGCCTTTACATGCTTTACTATCAGTCTGGAAGCGAAACCCAGCTTCCCATCAAAGTCATAGGGTGTTTTCTGCAGACAAGCCAAAAACTAGTGTTGTTAAGAAAATATACCTATTTATGAGAATATGTATGTGCTAGCAGTATATGTGCCTTGTACGATAATATTCATACAAACACTTTTCTTTAAAACTGATTTGTAGAATGAAAGATGAAATAAAAACATACGCAACAATTTTTTATACCTGTTTAACACCTTCTAATGATGCCTATTCTTTATTTTTTTAATGAACAATCTATTTAATTTCGACTTTAATCTTTCTAGACGATGTTAGTTTTGGTTGTTCTCGCCTATTTACTGTTTGTTTCGGAAATATGAAAGATGTGAATGAAATACTTCACTAAAACTTTAAGGAATGGAATAAATGATTCTCAAAAATGAATGATTCTCAATTCTAAATTAATGATTCTCAACTCTTTCACTAATTTTCAGCAGGAGATACCACCGAAACCTCTTACAAGTTTTTATATCCATATATTTCGGCTCTCTTTGCGAACATCAGAATGATTCATTTTGAAAAAATGGCAGAATGTGAATGAAATACTCTACGAAAACTTTAAGGACGGAAATAAATGATTCACAAAAATAAACTATTATTCTCCACTCTTTCACTAATTTTTCAATGAATATACTACAGAAACCTAGTACGAGGTTTTAATATCCATATCGTGCTGCTACCCCTGCGAAGATCTATAATAAGTTTGTCTTAACTCTTGAATTGTAATGGTTTCCAGATACCGTATCGTAGGGACAGGTGTAAGCTGTTCTTCTGTGGAATGAGCATTTTGTACAGAGTTTACATCCCTCCGAATCTTCTGGCCGTAACAACAACAAGAAGGAATAAAGAGTACGTCCGTATTAAAACTGAATTCAAAATTAACCGAACCGAACTAGAGCTGAATTAAAACTGGAATAAAGATAAAGTAGAATTGTGCTAGAACTGAATTATATTTTACCCAGAACTTAACTAGAATTTTAACCAAGTTAAAAGGAAACTAGAGCTGGCTTAGGAATGTTACAGAACTTTCCTAAAATTTAAATAAAGCTGAACTAGGAAAAAAAGAGCTTTAAAAGAATTAAGAGTCATCAACGGAACCCGAGTTGAAGTTAAATTTAAATAGAACCAGACTTGAAGTGAACTATTAATAATCTGAAATTAATCTAAAACTTAAGCAGGACTGAAGTAAAATTGAAGTGGCACTGAAGTTAAACTATAGTAGGAGTGACTTGAAAATTAACTAAACTTGTCTTAACTAAACCAAACTAAAATTTAACTGGAACTAGAACTATAGCGTACCAAGGCGAAAATGGATTCATAATGACTTAAAGCTGAACTCGAACTAAGCAAGAATTGAATAATCCAACAGGGAAGGACAAGCATGTTCCGTAAAATGTGCAGAGTTAAATCTATGCTGAAACTCCGGTCTTTATTAGTTAATGGAGGAACATAGAAGAGATGAGTAAGAATTCCTCGCACAAGGTGGGTAGGTTAATCTTTAAAGGCTCTTGAGGCAAAACACCTTGGCAGGAAGATCAAAAAGTTACGCGGATAGATTCAGGGAACCTTAAGCTAAATAATGGTGTTAATCACAGATCATGATATCATCTGGCTAAAATGAAAACCGAAGAAATTAATACTTGCAGACTATAGCTGAAAAAAGTTATGACGAAACGGAATACTGTGTGTGGATGTCCAACACTGAATAGTATGATTGTTAGGGCAAAGGCAGATTAATATTAAAAATAGATGCAGTGGACCTTTTCTTTAGAAAAATGTTAGCAGTTAAAAGAAACTCTGCGATGTGGGAGACAGCCGCAAACGATGTTCTGAAATTACTATAGTAGAGAGTTAAGGTGAGTCCTAGAGGGCCTCGGTGGACTAGTAGGTAGTGTGCTAGTCTATCAGTCCGGGGTTGTGGGTTCAATTCCCACCAAAGACTCTGGAATTTTTCACTACAAGTTGGCAGCAAGACCAAGAAAGAGCTTAGATATAATCTGGGTATAAGATATAATCTGGATATTAGATATAATGTGGAGCCTACAAGTGATTAACTTCGTTAGTTCAGGTCACGGACTCTCGAGTGTTATATGGCCAAACCAAGACGATACTTGCAAGACTGTGCCGGGAAATAGGCCAACATAAAAAGGCTTTGGACCAAGGGCAGACACATATTATATGGAGATGCTGTGGAGTCCTTAGGTCTTAAGGAAATATTAGCAATTAACATAGACTCTGTGTTGAGGAAGAATGTCGACGTGTATCAATCGCCAGCCTGAAATCACTACAGACGAGAGTAAAAGGCTAGTGACAGCACAAGAAATCATCAATGAAAGTAGAGTATTCGTAAGTCGGATACCAGTCGGATACCAGAAATCATAGAGGAACGAAGGGGATCGAAAAGGGACCCATAAAGTTAGTGGTCTGCTTTCGTAACTCCTCTACAAAATAACAAATATAATGATGAGGTTAGTCCTAGCACAAGACTCAATGAATGTAAAAAAGTCATGAATTTCCAGGAATGAAGGAGAACATAATGAGACTCATTAATTTTGTGGCTGGCTTCCATATGATCCCTTCATATACAAAAGAACTGAACTATATGCTGAATAGTAGTGCTCTAGTAAATCAGTCTGGAAGTTATGGGTTTGATTCCAATCAAACCCTTTAGTTGCTTTCTTTTATAGAAGCTAGGAAATTCACAGCTAATGTTGTCTCTAAATACACCAACTTTTTGACCGAAATGTTCGCTCATTCCTTTCACGCACAGCGTAAACCGTGCCTTAAGCTGTTATAAAGGTTTTTCATTGTTTCAATATCGTTAATGTTGGTTTCTTGTATATTTGCAATTGTCTTCAAAAGGTTATCACTATGTCACCTCAATGACGACGATCTTGTTTTTTTTTAGGCAACAAAACGCGTTATTTTGCTGCATCAATGTAGGCAAAACAAAAAGAAATATTGTTTTGAAAAAGAAACAGTCAAGCAGTTGAGGTGTAAAAAATAGCACAAAATAGTTAAGTAGTTGGAATAAGAAAATGTAGAATTTGTATTTGAAATCCTCTGCCAAAAATTAAGTTCAGTTAAAACCTTAACTGAATTCCTTATAATTAGACACGAAAAAAATATTTCAACCAATTAAAGATTTTAATTGGTTTCAGATTAAAATTTAATTAAATGGTTGATTGATTATATTATTTGTTTAATTAAAAATTTTGTTGTTTTGCTTTAAACATTTTAATCAATTAAAAATTTAATTAAACTTTAATTTAAAACTAATTAAAACCTTTAATTGGTGGAAACAATTTTTTCTGTGGAGGTAAGAAGACAATATAGTCCTCTTATCTCTAATTGATTCTCTTACAAGAAATGTCTAGTTTTTTTTGCACAACTGTATGTTTTTTTTCTTAATTTATGTTTTTGCTTACAATAAGAAATTCAGCACACAATTGTGAGTTGCTTGCCTTTCATTCATATTTCTGATGCTTCTGCCACACAATCCTGTAAGATACCGTTTGCCAGTACGAGTATAGTTTAAGTCTTATCGCGTTTAGCAAGCAGCATGCTTTGGTGTCTCTTCTTTTCCAAAAGGTTATCAGTTTTATAGCATTTGGAGGTCAAGTCAACATTTCCAGCTGGAAAAAAGAGACACGAAATATTGAAAAAAGTCTTTGTTTAATAAGAATTGCTTGCTTGCAACATTGCAATACGTTGCAGCATGTGTGTGTATGTGTGTGTATTTATGTCTCCAATTTTTTTTCTTACGTAAAGTACAAAGTTTAATAAAATTGTGGCTATTGCTGCTGGTCTCAGTGTTGCATGGTGGTGGTAGGTAGGCCTTTTGTTTTCTGTTGAGTGACTAATCTGAAGTCAATACCAAAAGGTGGTCTCAACGACGGTTTGTACATTTGGCCACAAGACATTGGTGCTTGTTATAATTGTTTGTGGGTTGTTGTCAGTTGTTGTGTATGATGCATATTTTTTTAAACACAATGACAGCTAAAAGTGTGGCTTTTTTGTTTTCTTTTTAAAAAATAATTTTATAAAAAATGCAGTCAAAAATTGTCAACGTAGCCACAAGACTGTTGTCACATATTGTATATAATAAATATATGATTACGAGGGCTGTTTGAATAGTGGTTTTTGTTTCATGAAAATTGGACTTGTTGAAACAGGTATGATTAGCACTATTTTCTTCAAAGTTTGATTCAAAGAGCAAAGTTTAAATAAAAATTGTGTTGTCGCCTATAACCTAAATTTGACAAGGAGACCATTTTTGTGAAAACATCGGAAAACTTTTTTTTTAACAAAACTCGACTACGACCTTCGTAACTTCAATTTCATATTTGTAATAATTTTTTTTTTCTATCCCACCTTCTACTCCTTTCAAACCACTGGCATTTGTTTAGCACTAAATTGTTTATATTTGAAGTGTAATAAATACAACAATACAATTAAATTGTGGTCAGAATTTCTTGTGAACAATTTGCATAAAACGAATGACTCATTTAGTAGAACAACAACTACAATTGCAATAATAAAACCACAAAATTCAAACAAAATTTTAATTGTTTATAATTTGTATGTACGTCAGCTCAATTATCACTTTAAAATCATTAAATGTTTCCTCTGTCCGGCTGCTGTCTCATATTTGCTTGGAGAAAATCATTGTTTAAACATCTGTTCTTTCGTTCGTTGATGGGGTGGGCGCTCTATCATTACTTTAGTGTGGAGCCGTTGATTTGTTAGATTTTATTTCAATACAAATCTTTTTTGATCTTAAATTTTTATGCTGGTGATTTGTTAGCGATTTTTTTTGGTTTTCAAAATTTTTGCTAAAATGTTTCCTATCAATTTGCGGCTTGTTTTCTTAATCAAGTAAATAATTATTAATCATTGTTTTTGGTTGTATTTTATTTCGCTTGGTTGAACTAATATTTATTAATTTTATTCAGAATGATTGATTGAGGTTTTTACTCGTATTTGTGTTAGAAAAGTGTGGTGCTCTTTGCTAAATAGCAAAGAGCACCACACTTGTTAATATTTTGATTTCTAAGAAATTCGATACATTTTATTTGTTAAATAAGTTTGCCACAACAATCGAAATGACCTTTAATTGACAGAGTTTTGAAGTAATTTGAAGGGGTTGTTAAAGTTAAATTGAAGTATATGAGAAGAACTAAAAACTGTTGGTTTAATTTTTTGAAATTTTAGATTTTTATATGTTAAGTTAAAGAGATGTTTAAACAGCTGATACAGGCAGTTTCAACCAGTGTAAGAAAAGGACAAATATACATGCGAAAATATAAAAAAATAAATACATAAAGCATGAGTCGATGATTTCTAAGGGCGATCAGTTCTGTGTCAGTTTCTCTACCCTCTAAATTTTTTGAGGTCTTATAGACCTGTTAGCCAAATGTTACTTGAACGAAACGTAATATATGAAAATTTTTGTATCATTAGACTTTACCCTGTTATTGCTTTAATTTTCAAATTTTTTAAAAGTGACTTTAAAATATTTAAAACAGGGTGGCTTTAATTTTTATTTTGAAAAAAAAAAAACACAAAAAGGAAGCAAAAGAGCATCTAGCAACAACAACTTTCATGTCTTTCTTGCATTACAGTAACGTGCGAATAACTCTCTTCCTTTACTTTTGTAATCTCGATGATTTGCTTTAATCACCCGTACCGTGCTACGGTTTTCGTGGTGTATTCCAATAACAACATGCATTCATTTTATGTTTTTACAGATTCCTGTTTACTAATTCCTCAATGTTTATCGCATAAAACTCAAATGAATATTTTAAAGTTTTCCAATAAATGCTGTTTGCAAATCTGGTGGAGAGCCCAAAAAACTCACAAATAAAGCAAATCAATGTTTCAAAATTTTCAAATTAATGCTGTTTGAATAATCTGGTGGAGAGTCCCAGAAACTCACAAGTAAAGGAATATAACCTAACTCATTTGGCGCAGTAAGGTATCAATTGAAAGAAACTTAAGTTGTTTACATGAGGAGACAAATATTATTCTGGTAAAAATTTCGGTAGTGCCCATTTTTTGTGCAAACGTACAGGTCGGTTCGATATTTCTGAAAGATACTGCTGTATATTTGTACAACCTGGTAATAACAACTCATTTGGGTCTCTTATTTATCAAAATCCGTCTAGTTTAACCTCCCTGTTTTCTTTGCTTTTGGTGGTAGCGATTATAACTTCTGTCGAAATGTATCGAGCTACTTTAGTTATCGCATTAAGGATGTCATTATTGACGGAATCTCATCAAACAGTTTTAGTGCATGGTTATAATAAATGCTTGAAATAACAAAAAGCAGTTTGAGCAAACTCCGGTACAGTATACATTTAGAAATGGAACTATTAAATGGTACAAGGATGGATCCAAAAAACTCCACACAATCTTTGAAACAAAGATTCATGCCATTGAAAGTTGTGCATAATTTAACATAAACAGAAGCTAAAAATACTATTTGGAAATCTAGTGGAGAGCCCAAGAAACCCACAAGTAAAACAAATGAATGTTTTAAAGTTTTCCAACAAAGCAGTTTGAATAATCTCGTGGAGAGCCCAAAAATAACTTTCATTTGGCGAAGTAAGGTATCAATTTAAGAAGCTTAAGTTGTTTACATGAGGAGACAAATATTATTTTGGGAAACATTTCGTTAGTACCCATTTTTTGTGCAAACATACAGGTAGGCTTAAAATTTCTGAAAGAGGCTGCTATATATTGGCACAACCTGGTCATATCAACTCATTTTGCCCTTTTATTTATAAAAATCCGTCTCGTTTAACTTCATGTTTCCTCCTTTAGTTCTTTACTTTTGGTGCCCGTGATGATTTCTGTCGACCTGTTTCGAGATTTTTGAGTGATCCACAATTTATATACGACATGTCAAACAGATTTTATTCTTGGTTATTCTAACGTATTTCCTATTACCTTGTTACCTTTAGAAACTCTACTAGCATTAAATGGTACAATGATAGATCCAATAAGCTGGAAGGATCCGGCGTGGGGCTAGTACGATCGCCAGTTTTTTACTATTTGTCTATGGGAAAAATTCCCACCATCTTTCAAAGGAGTTTCATGTCATTAAAAGTTGTGCTCAGTTTAATAATAACACAAGTCAAGCAGCCATCAAGCTACTAAGCTCATATGAGTTTACCACCACGCTATCTACGGAATGCCGTATAAGAGTGAAGCAGTTAGCCAGCAGAAACCCAACAGAGAGTACCCCTGTTGGGTTTCTGCTCACGTTGTGGAAGCTGGAATTTGAAACAAGGATTGGGGCGGACTTTCAGAGGTTGATAACGATCAAACCCTGACTTAGCACCCTCTGTCACATCAACTGGTAATCTTAAGGATGCATATCCACTTATTGCTCTTTACAAGGCAATTAAACTCAAATGGTATAGAGAGGGCTTCATGGGCCCGATAAAATGTTTGGCTGAAACGATTGCAGTAAAGGTAGTATCCCACCTCTCACAAAAAGCTACTCTTTTGTTCTGTAGCGTAAAAAATATAATTTATAAAGTTTAATCTATACATATAATAAAATTGTAACTCATTTCCGTCTGTCTGTCTGTCCGCTTTTCTTTTGCCTTCGCATCACGTAAAAACTACTGGATAGATTTTAACAAAATTTTTTTGAGTATCATGATCCCAATATAGGATACTTTTTTCCGCAAAAATATCGAGACAGTGGAGAAAAAGCTGTGAAAAACGCAATTTCCGGTATATAGGTACTTAAATTTTCGGTTAAAAACTGGGATATTTTCAACACGGTTATATATTCACCACACCTTTTTATTTTTGAAAGTGGGATATTTTAAAAACTATTGCGCAACAGATGGCGCCAGTTGAATAAAATTTGTATTTGATTTGTATTTTGTGGAATTACATTGTTATTAAAATATTTTAAATTTTATTCTTTTATCCAGAGATGAGTACCTTTACATAAAGTAAATACATAAACCATAACTGAAGCACTATAAAAGTAAGAGTCTTTCAATTGGTGTGGAATACTTTCAAAGCAAAATCGAGCAAAATATTGTCAGGACGCCCACGAGGTGGCGGGCACAGCTAGTAAATTATAAGATTACAAATCAAGTCCATAATGGTACTGGAAATAAAACAGTAACTCATTTCCTGTCTGTCTTTCTTTCTGTGATCGCATCACGTAAAAACTACTGGATCTATTTTAACAAAATATTGTGAGGCGGTACCTAACTATCCTGATTCCAATATAGCATTCAAAAAGATTTTCAAGAGAAAGTGGAGAAAAAGCAGCAAAAAAGTACGCCGATTTTTTTTATCGATTTAAAGGTACTGCATACTTTGAGGCATCTTTTATTTTTGAAAGTCGGATATTTTAAACACGGTTGCTCAACAGATGGCGCTGTTTTAAAATTATGACAAAATATGAATTACTTACTGCCAAATAGCCAATTGAATAAAATTTATATTTGATTTGTATTTTTACTTTGTGGAATTACATTGTTATGAAAATATTTTAAAAACCTTTTACAGAGCTTGATATGTAATTTACACTACAGCGAAATCTAGCCAACTATAAGCCGCTCTGAAGAACTCAACGTTTCTCATATCGATATTCAATATCAGAATAGAAACTTATGAATGTAAACGACATCTTATTGCCAACTTCTGTTTAAAAAAAAAATAATCTGATAGGCTGAGACTTTTTATAGACTTAAGAGAAGTTTACCACACCCCTTAGAACGCATACAATGTGTTGAATACAATATATTTATATCTAAACATACGTGTGTCTGTAATTTCCTTTTCAGTAATAATCTGATCTTTTTTTTTAAGTTTAAACAACCAAACCAAAAGCTTACAAACTCATCACATTTGGCCAATCGCACTTGGCTACAAAATTAATATTTATTTGTTTAGAATTTCCATTGAAAAAAACAAATACTTTTCATTTACGTTCAGAAAACAACCTCAACCTCACCTATAAAACTATAAAGTTTGGTAAAATGCCAAAAATAAATTAAGAGCCGTATAAACAGCATATCAGCAACAAAAACAACGGCAAAGGCAACATAAACGACAACGACAACAATAGACCAACAAATAAATTGCACTTTAAATGGCTCATTATGAGACGCAATCTAAACGATTGAATCTTTTGCGGTCACATTAAATATGAAACTTTATAAATGCTTAAATAACGCAACTTTAAAATGCCTTTTTCTAATGTAACGTGATAGAATGATTGCCACGCAAGTGTGAGTGTAAGAGAAGTGCTTTGCAGGCAACATTAGATAATTGTTTTAAACGATTAAAAAACATTGGGAACCAAGACAGACCACAAAGCGAGAAAATAATATTAGAAAGATGGTAAAACCTAATAGGACAGGGGTTAGAAATGAATTAAAAAGTTTTTCGTACAAAAACTCATTATTTAAAACATTATTTTGAAAAAAAAAAAATTTTTTTTGAAAATTTAACTTTTTGTACAAAACTTTAACTTTTTGTGAAAAAATAATTCTTGCAAAAAACGGTCTTTAAAACAAACAGATCGGCATTTATTCTAAACTAAAGTTTTAAAACGGATTTGTGAGTATGAATTTTTTAAAAATAAAATATAAACAATAAACTGAACATTCACATCTTGTATGGGTCACCCTTTAGCATTTAGTTATGTATAAACACCTTTTTTATTGTAGCGAGCATACGCGTATAGTCTAAGTCTGTATTTTAAGGTTCAAATCAAGAGCTATCTGCAGACAAATACCACTTTTATGGGGACGCCCTGTTATAGCGGACATGATATGTAAATTTCAAGTTTTTTTATAAAATGGTTCAAATGGATTACCCTTTAATTTTTTATTTAAAATTTAATACTTGTTGATATAGCACATATAGCAATATACAATGTATATACAATGTATATGTATGTGTCAATGTCAAGTGTATATTTCTCTTGGTTCATAAAATAAGGCCATATATTTTAAACTAAGTCACCAATGGGGACACCCTTTAATAATATAACATATAACAGAAGGCAATTTGTGAAAATTTCAAGTGACTGATCTCTATAATGGTTCAAAAGATTAGGCTATATTTGTAAATTATGTCATTTGTGAGGACACCCTTTAATTATTTTATGCTTATAATTGTGGAAAAAAATAAGGCCATGTAAAGGGTGTTTTTTAGCTGTAAAATAATATCGTAGGAATATTTTTTTTGCTATAATCTATACATATCATAAAATAGTAACTCATTTCCTGTCTGTCTGTCAGTCCGTCTTTTATTGTTTTGTGTTTGCATCACGTAAAACCTACTGGCTGGATTTTAACAAAATTTTGTGAGGACGTACCTTAGAATGCTGATTCCAATATACGATAGTTTTTGCCGCAAAAATATCTTATTTCCAAGAGAACGTGGAGAAAAAGCAGTGAAAGTACGCCTATTTTTTTTTACCGATTTAAAGGTACTGCATACTTTAAGGCATCTTTTATTTTTGAAAGCAGTATATTTTAAGCAATATTGCGAAACAGATGGCGCTGTTTTAAAATAATGAGTAACTTATTTCCTGTCTGTCTTTTACAGAGCCTTACAATAATTTTATATAAATTTTAGAATTTTATCAAGGGATGGGTACTTTTTTATAAAGTAAATTCGTAAGAGTCTTAAAATTTGGTGTGGTTTACTTTCAAAGAAAAATCTAACAAAATATTGTCAGGAGGCCCGCGTAGTATGTTTTTTGACATAGTCTGGTATATAATTTTATGGCATTTATTTTCTAAATATATGATTTGCGGCAAATATCTGCTACTGCTACGATCACAGCAATTTTCTTTGCTACTTTTCCATTAAGTCTGGCCGTATGGCGTCATTAGTTGCATGAATATTAATTTTCAATATTTCAAGAATTGCTGGTTTATCGGCATAAACCAAGGACTTAACATAGCCCCATAAAAAGTATACCAGAGGTGTTAAACCTTCTTGAAATAAATTTGATTTTGTAATAAAGCAATTGTTAAACGCGCCGTATTGCAAGTTGCGTTGTCTTGTTGGAACTAAATGTCATTGATGTTTGCTGATTAAAAAATGTAATCAGCATGACTCGATAGTGCTCGCCATTCCCTGTAACGGCAACTACTTGCTCATTTCAAAAGAAAAAAACGGCATCAGCCGCCAGCGTGTAAACTACACCAAAAGTCAATTTTAATGAATGTAATGATGATTCGTTAATGGCTGGAGGATTGTTTTCTCTCCAAATAAGGCAATGTTTTTGATGAGCGTCATCACCAAAATAGTCATCTTCGGCCACACCTTCTATAAAATTTCAAAGGCCAACAACAAGTTAAGAACGACGAAGAATCTAGATTTATAATTATATAAAATTTGGGTTATTGACGACAAAGCAATACATATACTGTGTAAATTTCAAAGGTCTATTCATAATGGTTCAAAACTTAAGGTCGAATACGCCAATTTGAGTGACCTATGGGCACACCCTTTAATTATTAGGTCTAGGTTTTAATTACTTTTTTTTATTTTATACTCTAGTGATACTTACTTTGTGAAAATTATAAATGCTTGCGGTTCAAAAGATAAATTCAAATTACGTATTTTGTACGGGGACACCCTTTAGTTTTTTAAATTATTAAAATTAGTGATACTTACTTTGTGAAAATTATAAATGCTTGCGGTTCAAAATATAAGTTAAAATTACGTATTTTGTACGGGGACACCCTTTAGTTTTTTAAATTATTTTTTAAATGGGAATTTATTTTTAATCGATTTCAAATATAAAAAACAAAAAAAAAAAATACGAACTCATTGATTATAAATATAAAAAAGAGAGTCATTTCTTGAAGTCGGTGCGTTCTTGTGCGAAAACGAAATTTTTGTAAAAAAAATTGACTTTCAGTTCAGTTTTCTGTGCAGAACTTTATTTTTTGAACAAACAAAGTGAATTTTTGTACTAAAACTATATTTTTTTTAGGAAAAAGTTAAGTTTTTGGGCAAAAAGTGTAACTTTGAAAAAGAATAAATTATGCCCACAGAACCACTGTTTATTTGCGCCCACCATATATCTTTTAGCTGGCAACAAAGACATAAAGCAATTGGTCAATGAATTTAAAAAAGAGTTTAAAATTTACTCACACATTTTTAAACATTAATAGTTATTGTCAATTGTTTACCACAATTATTTTTTTTTTGTTTTCAATTTTCTACGAAAATCGAAACCGCTGCAAAACTCAATTACAAATCTTGGCCAGGCTATTCATTTCAGTTGTGAATTTATATTTGTTTGGAGTATAAAGCAAATGAAAAGGAAAAACCAAATAAAAATGTTATCGAAATAAACAAAATGTTGGCAATTATAAATAAACGTTTTTTTTTCTCTTAATCTCAACAAAAATCATTTAGAATAGACGAGAAAAAAATAAATAAAAAAATATTTCAAATAACCAAAAATGGTTAAAAAGCCTTAAACAGCCACAACAAAATGTCTGTGCTTAGGTAGGAAAAAAAAAACACTTATGGCAAATAATTCTGCAAGAATTATGCAGTTTGACCCTAGAGCATTATTACATGAATACACTTAATATTATGGCAGAGGGAAAAAGTGAGGAGACTTGAATTCCAGCAGTTTTATTTAGAGATTTGACTTAGATTAACAAAAATTTTGTTGTGTAAAGTTTAAGCAGTAACCGTTCCACAGTAAAGTGATGATTTTATAATAGCAATAGTTTTCTAAACATTTTTTGCTGTAATTTATTTTATGGCTTTAAATATAATAGTTTTACACAAAAATCTCTTATTTGAATAAAATTAAAAAAGGAATTTTTAGCTTATTTCACATTAAAATATATTCAGAATTAAAAAAAACGCTTATATTATTAAGTACTTAAAAAATCAAATTTATTATTAATAAAAAACTGAAAAAAATATTAAAAAAGCACAAATGTTACAAATAAAAATCGCTAAAATAAAAAAACACTAATTTATAAAAATCTCTACGAAAATTCGTCAAACTTTTCTTATATAATAAAATGGCTAATGTTTCTTTAATACCGTTAAAGTAAAAAAAATCTAAAATAAAATAAATAAAAAACCCTCATTTAAAGAATTTCACAAAAGTTGCTTAGTTTAATTTAAAAAAATTATTTAAAATTAAAAAAAATAACAATTCTCTTAAAATAATAAGTACTAAAAACGCACTAATATTTCCACAAAAACGCTAAAATAAAAAAGCACTAATTTATAAAAATCTAGACGAAAATTCGCCAAACATTCTTTTCGTTTTGTTTATTTTCATACTCTGATTAAAACACAAAAATCGCTAACAATTAAAAAAAGTACACACACAAGTACATACCAAAAAAGCTTTTTATGTAAAAATCTTTTAAATTGAAAAATTATCTATTCAAAAAATGTAAAACAAAAAAAAAAAATCACAAATTTTGAAAAACCATGAAGAGTTTTAAATCTATACATTTCCTGCCATTTTCCCTTCTAGCTGCTGCAAAATATTCTCACTCTACAAGATCGCAGTTGTCTAAGCTTGCAGCAACTATTTCTTGGGTTGGGCTTTTGCGAATAAGAGTTGTTTTTTTTTTGCGAAATTGCTGATTAGCCAGCAGTAAATGCTTTGGTATTTGTGGTCTGAATCATGTTTGACTTTTTGAAAGAACCTTTAGTTAAGAAGTATTTGTTTTAAGACATTTGTCGATTTGTCTGCATGTAGCTCTGCCAGCAGTTTTAAGTATTTTATGCGTTTTGCGATATAATCTTATATTTTTTTTAATCGAAAAAAAAACGAAAATACACACGCTGAGTATGTTTTGTGCTCGTATTAGGTGACCAACAAGCCAAGACAAACTGTGCCCCAAACTCCTACTCAAACCAGTTGCACAGTTATAATTTTAGGTTTGAAATTTTGCCTGCTGATTGTTGATCTTTAACAGTTTAAATGTTTAAGCCGCTTTTGGTTTATTTTTATTGGCTTCAGATTGTTGTCTTTGAAACATGTGAGTTGGCGTTTGGAAAATCTAAGGAAAAAAAAAATCACAATAAGCCAAATCAGCCGTAGTGATACTTGCATTAAACCAAAAATTGATACTTATGGAAATCGCAAACAAATGGCTGTATTGTTTTTGAGGATTAAAAAATTAAGTTTGAAGCCAAATGGAAATATTTAAAAATCAAATACTAGAAATAAGAAACACTTTTGAGGTCTGAAATGAAAATATATTCCTACTCCAAATCACTTTTCACATTAAAACTGTGGAATTGGTCACCTCAGAATTGTCTGAATTAAATACTACTTAGTTTACTCATGTCTTAATCCACTTCCTTTTTTTAGGGTTCCGTACACAAAGTGTAAAAACGTAACCCTATTGTTTTCGCTACAATGTCTGTCCGTCTGTCAGCGCCGTTTATCGCTGGAACCGTAATAAGTAGAATCTTGAAATTTTCACAGACGATGTATAGCTGTTGCCGCTATAGCAACAAATACTAAAACTTATAGGGTGTTCCAATAGAGAGGTGTTATTCACGAAAATGTGTTTATTTCTTGAACTGTAGGAGGGATACACTTGAAATGTACAAACAGTAATTAAAACTTAGTTCGCTTTATAAACAAGTCTAAAAAAATAAACCTAAAACTTAAAGGGTGTTCCGATAGTGGTGTGCTTTGTATGTTTAGAAGTTTTGAACCATAATAGGTAGACTTTTGAAGATTTTACCAAAATTGTATAATTGCAGCCACTGTAGCAAAAAATAATAAAATGTAGGGTGTTACAAAAGTGACGTGTTATTTGCGTTTATGTCTGTTTGAGCTGTAAGAGGCAACCACTTACACTTTGCATACAGTAATTAAAACTATGTTTGTTTTATAAACAAGTATACAAAATTGAACTTAAATATTAAAGGGAGTTCCAATACTGACGTGATTTGCATGTATATAGCCTAAGTTTTGAATGAATAGGTGGAATTATGAAATTTTTACAGGAGGTGTATAACTATGGCCACTATAATAAATAGTAAAAATTAAAGGGTTTTCCGCCAGTGGCGTGATTTCCATGACAAAGCCTTATTTCTTGAACCGTAAAAGGTAGACTCTTGAAATTTTGTACAGAAGATGTGTTGCCACGGCCGATATGACAATTACTAAAAATTAAAGGGTGTTCCGACAGTGACATGTTTATCACTTATAGTGACTTATTTTTTAATCGTAATAAGTAGACTCTTAATATATTTATAAAAAGGAAGTTGCCATGGCCACTATAATGAATAATAAAATTAAAGGGTGTTCCGACAGTGACATGATTTTATAAACCGTAATAGATACCCTCTTGACATGTTTACAGTAGATGTGTTACTTCGGCCGCTATAACAAATACTTAAAATTGAAGTGTGTTCATTAGTGACGTGTTTTTCACGAATATTACCTTATTTTTTAACTTTTAATAGAAAGTGTATTACCATGGCCGCTATAAAATCAATTACATACTAAAATTTAAAGGGTGTTCCAATTATGATGCAATTTTCGCGAACATCCATTTAATTTTAAAATTTAAGGAATTTAAGGAACCCTACGTGTGTGAGTCTAACTCGCACTTGACTAATTTATTTTTTGACCAGCACTCAGGGGAGGACCCCTACTCATGCAATGCATTGTGCTAGAAGTAGGAAATTATGTTATGGGAAGGAGGAAAGTGGGTGTAGTGTTTGTGGACATTCGATTTGAATTTTCCTACATTGAAAGACCTCTGGAGGGAGTTTATTCCACATACGAACAGTTCTGCTAAAACACGAATTTTCCCTTTAATTCATTTGCCATTCAATGGCCATTTGACCACAAATGGATGCGCTCCAAACGAAAAGCGTGTTAAACGTAAAATTGTGCGAGTATCGGGAACAAGTTTCCTAATTTCATTAGAGCACATACCATTGTAGTGATATACACCCCCACATTGCGTCGATGCTCAAGTGAATCAGAGGCACTTGAAAGTTTCTTTAGAGACTTAAAAATATGTTTAGTCCATCGAACATCACACTGGATTTTCATACCAAGAACATCAACAGCTTTCGATTCCTTAATATCGATATCACCCATAATAACAGATTAAGCATCATCTCCGAACGTACGCCTATGCGTAAGCATGCAACATTGAGTCTTACGGGTATTAATATCAACTCTATTCACACGACCCCATTCGGATATTGTTATTAGATCGTGATTGAGCGTATCATTCATGTGTTGCCTTTTCGAGCGCACCTCCAACTGGTTCGGTCTATTACTAAATCCATACGAATGGCAAATGGTGCTGTCATCTGCGAAAGAGTAGGATAGGGTTGAAATTTTAACAAAGAAATTCATTTAGAAAAATAAAAAATAGGGTAGGAGAAAGAAGAGAGCCTTGTGGTACTCCTGAATTAATCTTGAACTGGTTTGATGAAATACCATCTATAATAACTCGTATAGTGCGATTCCTAAGAAAACTCGATATAAATCGGGAGAAGTTATAACCGACACCAAAATCAATGAGTTTTGAGAGGAGTGCATCATGCCACACTCTATCAAACGCCTTGGAAATATCTAGAACTACCACTTTACTTTCGCCGAAATGATGTATGGGGTGACACCATTTTTCCGAAAGGAAAGCTAGCAAGTCGCCCGTAGAGCGTCCCCTAGGGAAAACATTCTGCCGGTCGTTGAGTAAGGAGTGACACCATTTTTCCGAAAGGAAAGCTAGCAAGTCACCCGTAGAGCGTCCCCTAGGGAAAACATTCTGCCGGTCGTTGAGTAAGCTGTTGGACTCCAGATACCTCACAAGATGAAAGTTAATCATACTTCACTTGAGAAAGTGAAGAACAAATTGCTATTAGGGGGTATTATCTCCGAAATATTTCAACAAAATTTCCTACAGGGTTTCTCCTAAATATAATATTTGTTTTCGATTGTTTATCTATTTTATTTTTTCTTTATTTCATGCAGATCATAAGGGGCCTGGTATTTAAATAATTGTCTTATCAAATATTCATATTCATACTCATACTTCCAAAAATCGCCATCAGTGCTCTATTAGTTAAAACGCGCCAGACAACATTTGTTATTCTACGCTTTGCTTTGTTTTATTTTGCCTTTGCCTTGGATAAGATTGAACATTATATTCTACGATATGTAATGCTTTTTTTTTAATTTATGCGCTGGACAATTAAATAAAAAATTGTTTAATAAAAATTCAAGTTTTGTTGCATTTGGCGAATTTGTAAGTTTTTGTTGTCTACAGCAAACAACATAAAAAGTAATCGGCAAATTGTGCTGGCGTTCATTTGATTTTCCACTGAAGTTGCTTAACTTTTAATATTTGATATTTGCAGTTACTTACAATTGCGATACCAACAATTAAACTTAAATGTTTCTTTTAGCAATGTTTAAAATATATATTTTAAAATTGTCTATGTATAAATTTTAAAAATATATTTCAAGTTATATTTCAGTTCTTCTCCAAAAATTATTAATATTAGGATCAAATCGAAATAGACCTCTAAATATATGAGTACGTTTTTGGCACCTTCCGTCCTCAATTATTTCTGACAGCCAATTAGTAACTAACGACTACTTTACTTTCGTTAAATCTCGTGCTAACACTAGCTTTTAATCTCGGTTCAAGTGATTTCAGACTGTCGCCTGATAACTGTGGACCTCTGTGCCTCGGTGGGCTAGAACGTAGTGTGCTAGTCCACCAGTCTGGGGTTGTGGATTCGATTCCTAGCAATTACTCTGGAATTTTTTACTACAAGTTGGCAGGAAGTCCAATAAGGAGCTTGGATATAATTTGGATGCCTACAAGTGGTTAACTGCCTTAGTGACAGGTCACATACTGTCTACAATTTTCTGGCCAATTTAAAAATCGAGATAAGACAATACATGCTGACTGTGACTGGAAATAGCCTAACATAAAAAGGCTTTGGATCACGGAAAGAATGTCAACACGTATCAGTCGCCAGTCTAAAATCACTGCAGTCGACAGTAAAAGGCTAGTGACAGCACGAGATTCAATGATGGTGCGAAGGGGGTCGAAAAGGGATCCATGAAGTTAATGGTCTGCTTCGATATACCACCCCCCTCCCCCCACACAAAAAATAATAATAACTGTCGACCTGTTTTCTCATCATGGACTCCAATTTAGCTGCCATGTACATCTGTCTAACGCAAAGATTCCCTGCGGCATCTACATTTTACATTTGTCTGCTCTTGATTCTAAGCCCTATGCTAATCAGTGCTGGATATTCTCACACAATGTCCGCTATCGGTTTAGGCGTTTCCATGTACAGTCTGCAAATATAATTTTTTTTTTTATTTCCATTGTGGACAGATGATACTTGTCGCTAATGTAGATATCCAGTATATGCTTATATCCAAGTAACTTTCTCAACTTCGTACCAAAGGGATAAGAGGCTCAAGAGTGCCTTTGGAGAATAATTAATCTATTACTTGAATGGTATGTGATACAGATGTACATTAGTGAATATGATGCGTCTACTAACGCCCTTGTTGCGCATAGCGCCATAGCAAGTTGCGATTTTAAAACAACTTTGGCAGGACCAAGCTTATATCCCTTGTTTAGCAGTCGGAGACTATCTGAACTCATGACACGCTATTGATGAATCTATTGAAGTATAAAAGAAAAAAGAGGTACAACAGCATATCGACGTACAATAGTACACCGGACTAACTCGTACTTCCTGCAAATGACATAATTTGTAGGAAGTAACTGTGGTTTAAACTTTAAACCACAGTCTTCAAGATACTCCCCTAACGTCCTCACCAATAACAGTTCACAAAAATTTAGCGAATTCCCTGTGGGGCTGCCGTATCCCTTCGTACCAGTCATTTAGACACTGATAAGACCTGTAAGGTTCTTATCTCCGGTGAACCGTGCAAACCTTGGGGACTGGCGCCACATATACCACGGAAGCATAGCCGTTAAGGTGTTAGAAGTTAGCGTAGCTACCTTTTCCATCGCTGACGGAAACAATAAAAAGGAAAAAGCCGAATTATAGTTTTGAAAGAACTTAAATTCAATGGCTTTTAAATTCCAGTTCAACGCTAGATTAGTTCTGAGGTTTCATAATCTGGGAGTGTTGGGTTTAATTCTTCCTGAAGTCGCTCGGCATTTAAATAAGCCATAGTTTAATAGCACTCTCCAACGACTTTTAAGCAATATTTAAATGGGACATTTTCGATTCTTGAGTATTCGCCTTCGACTGTTGAACGAAAACGAGCTCCTAATGTTGAGTAAACATCAAGAATTTTATACTGCTTTAATTTTTAATGATTAAATTTAAATATATTTTCATTTCTAAAATATATGTATACATACATGAAATTTTCTAAAATTAAACATGCGTTCATATGCATGAGTGTACAAATAAATTGCACAAATAATGACCATTGAGTACTAAATAGTTATTAATATTTATCGGTTTTAGTTGCATACTTGCAGGCGTCAGGTTTCTACAGCAGTGTATGCGTTAGTAAATATAAAATTTAAGTAAAATTTTCTATTTGCAAACGAGGGTCGATCATATAAAGGGTGATTAAAGTGGAGTTTCCATACGACAGGTAAAAAATATTTTTCAAATATAGATGCATCACTTACGAGAAAAAATCATTTTCCAGGTACCTTTACAAAATTAGCCATAGATAGTGTAAAAAACAATGATAGAATGTGTTCGAATTTTCCAAGCTTATTATGAAAATTGGCATAGGGAAAGCGCAAAGAGCGAAGTTTATAGGAGCTCACTGTATCCCTTGGATACGAAAACGTAAAAAAGACGATTTTATTAAAGCTGAAGAAAAAGTCCCCACATCATGCTTTACATATACATATGTATATGTAATTTAATCTATAGTTTTTTATCCAGAATTTCGAACGAATTGAGTCAGTATTAAATATAAAAACATAAAGGATTCTGGGACCTGTCATTCGGAGAGGATAATTTTCTGAATTCGTGCAAATGTGGATGACGAAACAGGCACACCGATAAGTCATCGATCGCATCAACTAAGAGTTTTGTATTCCGCTATGCAGCAAATGTTGAACAAGGATTTTCATTTACATGCATAAAATGTACAAAACACTCAAGAATTGTTGTCCAGTGACCATTATCGGCATCGAGTTTTTGTCTCATGAATGCGTGTACAACAAGTCAGTTCTTTGTAGAAAGTTTTGTGAAGAATGATGTGGCACATTTTCACCTCAACAGACTTGTAAGCTAGTAAAATTACCAGTGATGGGGTTCGTTAAAAACAAAAACAAAGAATAACAGTTTGGTGGGATTTTGACAACACATTTTCATTTGTATGCATAAAAGATAAAAATTACTCAGTAATGAAAGTCCAAATACCATTATCGGACTGGATTGTTTGTCTACAAAGAAAATTTTATGATTTGTGGTGAGGCACTAAATTGAGCTACTAAAATCGTCGGAGTTGAATTAACCAAAGGAAATGAATCCTTAGAGAGATAAATATGATAAAGAGATAATATGTGTATTCCTTATCTGTCTAAAGGTCAATTTCTTTGCACTGCATTTAACTTATGAGGCATCGAACAAGATGTATGCTAAGGTATTTGACCTCCTAGCGCTAAAGTATCATTTGGTTATTTATTCGAATAGAATGACATGATTCTCTACACAGTGTGAATGTTGTGCAACTGCATTTTTGTTCATTTATTTTTATTCTCCATTTTACCAACCACACCTTACAATAGAATGGTCCTGTAAATATTTGGATGCTACTTGGGGGCTTTCAGGAATGCTTAGGATAGAACTGTAGTCAGGAAATTCTGATGTTTCGAATCGGTTGGTAATTGGCAGATTCCATACGTATAAAATTGGTTCCAAAATAACTCTCTAGTGTCTCCCGCTTTAATCGACTAAAGCGAGGTTAAAAAAGTTCTTTTTTTACATATAAACTTTTTTATTTTATTATTATTATGTTGTTGAGGGGATACCGAAGCAGACCACTAACTTCATGAATCCCTTTTCGACCCCTTCGTTCCACAACGATTTCTGGTATCCTATAATTAATTTACAGTTACCTTACATTGAGTCTCGAGCTGACAATAGCCTTTCACTGCAGTGATTACAGACTGGCGACTGATACATGTCGACATTCTTTCTTATCACAGAGTCTATGGTAATTGATAACTTTTTCTTTAGGCTGTCTCCACAATATCTCCATATATATAATATGTGTCTGCACGTGGTGTAAAGCCTTTTTACATTAGCTTTTGCACAGTCTGCAGTTGGCCTAAATATACTTGACAATCCGGGACCTATCACTAACGCAGTTAACCATTTGTAGGCACCCAAATTATATCCAAGTTTCTTCTTTGTATTCCCGCCAACGAAGTGAAAAATTCCAAAGTCTTTGGTCGGAGTCGAATCCACAATCCCGGTCTGATAGACTAGCACGCTACCTATTATCCCACCGAGGTACCCTACATACATACATATAAACTTACGATCGGTGCGTTTGTTCACTATTAATATCTTCTGAATCAGAATTAATGATTTTGAATACATTCTTCTTCGCTCACAGATGGTTTCAAGTTAGTAATTATAATTTCCTTAAATATTTTTGGCTTATTTGATTACAGACTTATTGTTTTATGTATTTCTATGTTTGTGTGATTTTGTCTTGGTTTGAGAACCTTGCTTAATTTTTTTTTCCTGCCGCTTAGAGATAATCCGTCAGAATTTGGCTGATTATTATCAAAACTATCGACTTTCGTAAGATTTAATTCAGCAATAGCCTTTTAATATTTTGAAAGTCTAATCTAAAGAATAATACTGCTACACCATCTCCGAGTGGAAACTCAACTATATCGGTAGATATATTTGAGCCAACACACTTTATTTATTTTGATTTTTGTATTTTGTCAAGATTATCTCTTCTCATCTCAGTAGATGGCTTAAAAAAAGGTACACAAAAAATTATTTTTTTATTAAAATTTTATATAAATCCAAAAAGTATGCTCTAAATTATACACAGAAACTATTTTTGTTTTTCACCAACTAATGGTCTTTAATTAATTTTAAATTGACTCAAATATATAATTGTTTAAAACAGATCAAAAAAAACGAAATGAAACCATTAATTAAAACAATTAAATGTTTAATTAAATACAAAAAATTATATTTGGAATCGTGTTATATACATTATTTATTTTTAATCACGCATGATTCCTTTGCAAGTTTATTAAATAAATATTTTATGAGTATAAAATATTTATTTCCAAAAAATATAATAATCGAAATTGATTACATTATGAATGGTATCCAATGGAAATTCTTAATATAGAAAATTAAAAGAAGAATAAAATAAACTTTTTGAAATCGAAATGGTTACTATGGTTTTTTGTTTTTTTTAGAAATTTAGATTTGGCTTTCTTTATAGACTGATTGAACTTCTCATTTAGTCTATTAAGTTTTAAGCATAAGAATCTGAGTTTTTATTCAGAAAAATTGGAAAAATCCACTGATGAGCTAGTTGAGCACTAGCGAAATAGCTATCTGGATAGGCTTTCCCCATAGTAATCAATTTCGATTATTATATTATTTGGAAATAAATATTTTATACTCATAATATAAATAAAATAAATAATGTTTAATTAAATTTTTATCTGAAACCAATTACAATCTTTAATTGATAAAAATAATATTTTCTGTGTATTAATTCATATTTACCATAATAAAGTGTCTCTTAAACGGTAGTAGGTCGAGATATAAACTATTTAAAAAAAGCTACAACACAATACTTTTTATTAAAATTTTACTTATATCCTAAAAATATGCTCCAAATAATACCCAGAAACAATTTTTTTCACCAATTAAAGGTTTTAATCAGTTTTAAATTAAAGTTCAATTAATTTTTTAATTGATTCAAATATATAATTGTTTAAAGCAGAACAAAAAAAATTCTAATTAAACTATTAATTAAAACAATTAAATGTTTCATTAAATTTTAATCTGAAACCAATTACAATCTTTAATTGATGAAAATAATTTTTTCTGTGTATTAATTCATATTTACTCTTGCCAGATGATGGCTTTATTTCTAAGACCGTAATTAAGTGTCGCTTAAACGGTAGAAGATCGACATAAACTATTAAAACAACTACAACACAATACTTTTCATTAAAATTTTATATAAATCCTGAAAGTATGCTCTAGATAACACACAGAAACAATTTGTTTTTACAAATTAAAGTTTTTAATCAGTTTTAAATTAAAGTTCAATTAATTTTTTAATTGATTCAAATATATAATTACTTAAAACAGAACAGTAAAAACCCAATTAATTAAAACAATAAAATATTTAATTTAATTTTAATCTGAAACCAATTAAAATCTTTAATTAGTGAAAATAATTTTATGTGTATAAATTCATATTTATTTTTTATTCTTGTACAAAATCGTTAAAATGTGCAAAAAAAAGTCATTAAAAATTTGTTTGAATCGTCAAGCTTTTTGTGTGTCCGTCCAACCAGCTCTTGTCGTTTAATTTTAAAATCCTTTTTAGGGTGCTGTGTTTCTGAACGAGCCTCGTTGTTGCTAAATCCATTCCCTGATTAATATACCTTTTATATAATGAGTATCTATATATACGTTTATGCATTAAAAATGTTGCAGATTTTATTTTTTACTTTCTGTCTAAAAACTGCCAAATGTACTGCTGCATTTCAAATGCTTTATGTATGTATTTCACATAAAATTTATTATCCTTAAAAATTTTAAAATAAACACACAAACACACACACACATGCACATGCACATACACATGCATAAACACAAACATACACTAGAGAGCGATTTTCAGTGGAAAAAAAGTAGACAAAAATAAACATTATTTTAGCACTAGAGGATTAAATGCATGAAAAAACAATGAAAATAAAAATAAAACTTTAGAAAAAAAACTCGTTTAGATAATTTAGAAATGAAAATACTCGTATAATTTAATTTTACTTTATTTATTTTCAATGAGAAATACTAACGCATTATGATAACGTAAATAATTAAGTTTATTTTAATTAAACAATTTATTTATTTCCGTTTTGTAGATAAAATGATACAAAAAAAAAGAGGTCAAGTTTAATGAAATTTAATTTAAAATGAGTTAAAAGCACAAATATTTTTTTTATTTAATTAAGCTGAAAAGATAGAAATGTTTGTGTAAAAGATCTTAATTTCGCTTTCGAATTGTTTAAAGAGAAACCCAGAGCCGGAGAACTTTAAATTTCTAGCAATGTTTTCTGTGACAGCTGATATGACAGTTATCGGTTGTTTTGAGGTTAGTTTGGCTTGGCACTTTACGTCAGAGTGATGGTTGCAAATTTTTCAAATTTATTTTAGAATAATAGAAGCGATTATTTAAAAAAACCATAGATCGTTTTCATAATATGTTTGCTATAAATAATCGTTGAAAGATCATTGTATCTACTATTGAAAAAAATCAGTGTTTGGTGAGTGTGTTCAGGTGGAAGCATTGGTTCATATTAATTATTTAATTTTACGCTAATTTCCCATAACGTTTTATAATAAAAATGCAATTTATTGGTTGGGGGAAATGGTTTCATTGGCTGATATGTTTTTTACTTTACTATACGTAGTATAAGGGTTAAAACATATGAAATCAACCGAAAATATTGACATTTCTGACCTCATCACCTCCAAATTTGATAAGATTTTGTACACATGATCTATGGATCAGCACAATAATATTTGTCAACTTCAGACATATAGCCTTCCAACTTTCAGAATTATGACCATTCCAAGTTGGCAAAAATCAATAAAAATGCTCTCATATGCATTTTGTAGTTTGTCACCTTTTTGTATTTTGGTACATTTCATGAAATACATAAACCTTCGCCTGCTTTTTTCTTAATAACTCATGTTTTAATGAAGACTACACATTGAAATTTAGCAGACTTGTACAAAACATAATAAGAATTAACAGGTATTTTTTTGAGATTTTTAAAAATATTGATTATCGAGATATATCCATTGGAAATTTTAGTCCTTTTTTTATTTACATTATCCTTGATCGAAAATTCAAAAAAATGGCGCATGTTTTTGAATGGCGCATGTTTTTGTCTGTAAAATGAGCCCTTCATTATTAACGTACAATGAATACTTTTCGAGATATTAAAAATTGTGTTAAGGCATCTGAGTGCATTTTTATTGATTTTTGCCAACTTGGAATGGCCATAATTCTGAAAGTACGAGAGCTAGGACACTGAAAGTTGGGAACGCTATTATTATGGTTAACTTTCCCTTCGTACCAAATTTCATCCAATTCGAAATCGGTGCGGTCAACTCATTGGTTGATTTCATATGTTTTTACCCATAAGGTAAACTGTAGTAATCATGAAAATAATCGATGTCGGGATTTCAACGGATTTATACGTTTCGAGGTGTCCTGAATCCATTTTGGCTATTTTCGCGATGATGTCTGTGGGCGGGTGGGTGTATGTGTATGCCATTATTTTTTTTGTGAAGTTTGCCATACCGTTTGATAAAACAAAATGAAATTTAGTATATGCCTTTGGTATATGGAGATGAAGAGGTGTGTAGTTTTTGGGCATAATCCGGAGGGGGCAAGGGGTAGTTTCCTTACCCCCAAGTTTTTTAAAAGCTCTACAGGTCATACCGTATGACATATGACGAAATTTAGTTTGTGCCTTTGGTATATGGAGATGAAGAGTTTTGTAAATTTTTGGCATAATCGGGAAGGCACAAGGGGTAGTTTACCTAACACCCCAAAAGGAGAATAATTAATTTTTCGATTCGAATATACTTTAAACTATTATTCTTTATGTAATATATCCATAAAAATATCTGTTTCCATTGGGTATTACGATAAAGTTGAGTATAGGCCACTCCAGTTTTACTGTTTTTAAGAGAAGTTACACTCAGGAAATTATGCGAAATAATTTATTGTAATACTTTTTTGGGAGTAGAGATAAAAAAGATGGTGAAATAAATTAATAGAGAAAAGCTTCAATTTAGGCCATCATTCACTATCCTACACAATCGTACGATTCACTCACAAAAAAATCTGACAGAATTCTGTCCTACTCAAAAAATCGTTTCAAAATGGCGATGTAGATGCCACACTATCATTTAAAAAAAAAGATTTTACAACTCTGATCGCATGGAAAAAATACTATTTTATGAATTTTTTCAAAAGATTATAAAATCGTAAAGATCTGTCAAAAAGTCTGTCAGACACATATGTACACTTTTAATCCACACTATCATACTTTTTAAGCACACATGCAATTTTTGACTAATCGTACGACTGAGTATGATAGTGAATCATGGCCCTTAGCAACACTGAAATTGCACGTCATATTTATGTTTAGAACAGTGTTACAGCGCCTCTGGTGTCAAGTAGGCATATTAATTTTTAAGCTCTATAGCCATTTTGGTAATATTTTACTTCGCCGACGATTTAGTGCTATAGAATATTACCGATGCAGGATAGCGCTGTGATATAAAGTATAAACTATAAGAATAGAAAACCGTAATACATATCCGAAATAATTGTTGTTATTGGCTTGTAGCGGGTGGGATACGAACCTGGCGACAAATCACACAGCGCGCTATACCGGCAATTAAATGAGAGAAATATTTTGCGAATTAATAAATTTAAAATAAATGCCCTGTTAACTGGCCATCTCTTCCATGTTATTAGAAGCCGTTAGAATATTTCCTCTGGAAATTTTATCAACAGACTTGGGACTGTGTAAATAAGCCAGAATCGATCGAGCATTTGGAAACGATTATTCGACGCGTTATTGCTGCAATACAGCCTGATTTATTACGAAGGTTGTGTGATATTTGGACCACAGGGTTCATGCTCTAAATCATAATAAAACATTAATGCCACAAATTTTTCAAATTAACTAAATAAATTCGATTGTTAAAAAAAACGTTTTTATCGCTGTTTTCTTTTAATTTAATATTTTCTGCCCCAAAAAAAATATTTTATTTTGCTTAAAAATATAATCGCCTTTCTTCTCTCTTTTCTTTACAGGTATGTGCGTTTTATATTCTATTTCATTAAATTTATTACATTTGATGGTAAGTTTTTAATAATGTCTTAATAATTTATGATTATTGATGTCATTTGCAGTGGAATTTAATTTAAATACAGTTCTCGATCGCTTTGTGTTCGGTTGTCCTAGAATTTATTTCAAATTTAATTCCTTTTTATCCATTTTCAGTTCAGTTGTAGATCAAATTGAAATTAGTTTTTTCCAGTTTTAACTTAAGCGTTACAGTTGCCCAGTCGCACCTAAATATTATTTCCTTTGTATGGGAAGCACTACGCCTACTGTTACAATCCAGTGTATTTTTTCTAGACTATGCGTATTGATATGGGGGCTATTTGTGTACGATTTTCAGATTCTACCTTTTATAGTCCTCTATGGAGCAGCCAGTGGAATAGAGGGCAGCAGCCATGGCTGCCATGCCCACTATTTCAATCCAGCCAGTTTTTTCCTAAGCTGTACACATTAGTAAGATAATTGCTTTTCCAAAATTTTAATATTATATTAATTACAGTTCCCAAGTAACACTATAATATTTACTTTGTATGAGAAGTGCCACGCCCACTAGAAGTGTCTGGTAATAAACTGTGCAAATTTGAAGAAGATCAGTTTTCTGGTGCAGGCAACTATAGCTCACTGACAAAGAAACAAAATCATTTTGTGCTTTATTTATGTACATATGTATATGTGACCACGCAAATAGAAAGGGAACTAAATGTAAAAAACGTAATTGCTGTTAACACACCTGTTTTAACTCGATTATCACTGAAACTGTTAACGTGAGTTCATGCGAGGTTCCCTGAGGATGCGTCGGTCCTAAGATCCCTTTCGCTCTGCAATATCACATGTAGATTTAAAACATTTCTGATTTAGATGTAATTATTTTCTAGTTCAACTGAGTTGCTGTTAATTCGGTTCAGTTTTTGTTTAATTCTCTTTAAATGCTACTAGGGAAGTTTAATTTATTTTATTATCAATTTAATTTATTATCAACTAGCTGTGCCCGCCACTTCGTCAGCGTCCTTACAATATTTTATTCGATTTTGCTTCGAATGCAATCCCCACAAAAGACCTTAACCTTTTTAGTGCTTTAGTTATGGTTTATGTATTTACTTTATATAAAGGGTCTCGTCCCTACTAAAATATGCTCCTTAAAGTATGCATATTGGTAAAATTGTGTTCTTTCACTGCTTTTTCTCCACTTTCGCTGGGAAATAAGATATTTATGTGGAAAAAGTATTCTATATTTCAATCAGGATACTAAGGTACCTCCTCACAAAATATTGTTAAAATCTATCCACTGGTTTTTACGTGATGCGAATACAGGCAGACAGGAAATATATTACTGTTTTATTATATGTATAGATGCAGTGAGAATATCGAGGCAGACAGCTTCCTTAATGATTCCCTTTTCTACCCACTTCCGCCACCAATGATTATAAGCAACGAATTTGTAATTATGGCAACTGTTGACAGTCTCTAGTTAAAAGAGGGTTTTTTTAAAGCAGAGGGGTCCATTTTAGACCTACTTCCGTCCCCTATGATTATAGACAATCGAAATGTAATTACGGCAACCCTACCCTCATAGAGTCACGTGCTACAAGCAGCCTTTAATGTTGGCTTTAGTGATTTCAGACTGTTGACTGGTAACTGTCTTTCTCATCACGCAGACTCTGGTAATTGCTAGCATATGTTCAAAGCTCAGATCGCCCATGTCATCCACATTTAACAAGCTTCTACCAGTGGTCCTAAATCTTATGCTAGTCTGTATCGGATATTCACACACAATCTGCGCTACCATTTCAACCTCTTCCAGCCGCAGTCTGCAGTTCTCATGACCTGTCACTAATGCAGTTATCCAGCTTAGGGTACTTCTATTGTATCCGAGTTTATTGCTGGCCTCCCTGCCCAAGGGCTCTTTGAGCACCATTCCGGCTTGCCTACACGAAGTGACCTCTCTCCACCCTTTAAGGTTTAATGATTCCACCCATTGCAAGACCTTAGCTCGCATTATGGCATTACCCAGCACTACTATGGGTTCTGGTCGGCAGAAATGTACTAGTTGGTCTGCTGCTTTGTTTTCAGCTGTGCCTATGTGTCCCTTAACCCATCAATGTTACTTCATTAACCGAGGCACATCTGTTAAGTTTTAGAACACATTCTAGCACTATGAGGTGCCGGCTTCCAAAAAGAATTTACCTTACCCAATAGGGTCAGGTGCGTCGAGCTCATTCACATTCACCTTCATAGCCACAGGAGTATCTTCACACATTGACCCGTCCCACCTCTTGCGAGGTTTCTTTACCATTCTCATCCAAAAACCCCCATTGGCCAGTGACAACCGGAACTCCGAAAGGATTAACCTCTCCACCTCTAATGAGGCTTCCTGGTCCATCCTTATCGGAAAAAAGGAGGGTTTACTGAGTTCACTGGTGGAGGATGTCTTATTTTCTAGGAGATGGAAGGGGGGAGTGGGCACTGCACCTCCAAAATAGTGTTTCTACACCAATAAATGAGTTAGAATGTGGTCATGCCGGCATAAATGCCGAAAGATCTGGTGCAGGTCCACAAAAAGAGATCGCCTAGAAATAGTCGATGAAATCTATGGAATGTTATTCAACGATTGGAAAATGAAAAGGGATCCATAAAATTAGTGGTCTGCTACTATATTTGCCTACATTATAATAAAATAAAAAATTTTCAATTCTGTACAACCTTTAGGTCGATAGACTGTCAGTATGGGGGTTGCGGGTTCGATTCCTGCCAAAGACTCTGGGTGTTTTCTGCAGACAAGCAAAAAGCTTCACAGGTTGTGTTGTCTTTTTTATTCATCTTTAAAAAAAAATCTTTTTTAGTTTTATTTTAATTTATTTTAGGTTGTTTTATATATTTTTCGGTACTGCTTCAATTCATCTTCAAATTTACTTCATTGGAAGTACTTCAGTGGCCTTTTCGGAGAAAGTTCGAAAGTATAAATTAAATTAGATATTTTGTCCATAATTTTTGTTTTATTTTATGTTTATGAAATACATTTCCATACAAATTTAAACTGTCACCTTTGTCTATTAAAAGTTCCAGAATCATTTTGTAATACAAAAAAAACTGCAACAATACCTTCGACACACACCCATTTCTTTCGAGCCAAAAATAAATAAATCTTAGTTGTGGTACGTATTTTGTTGCTTTATTGTTTATAGATTTGATTTGTTATTTAATTTTCCAAATTAAACACGCCATTTGTCTATTAAAAGCCAATCAAAGGAAAACCCCTTAAAAACTTTTATCATCAGTCCTATAAAAACTGACTTTTGTTTTTGGTTTGTTCGTTACTCATGTTGCGACACCAGGTTTTGGTCTATTGGTCTATTGTTTAAAAATCACCACAATATATGCGTTTGTGTTAGGAAAAAATTTAAAAATTTTATAAATATTTTTTGTCATCTAACGCAGCAGCAGCAGCACCACGGAACAACTGGAAAAAAGTTGACACTTTTAAACCAAAAGCAAACATAAAATTAGGTTGGGCTATAAATTTATGTATTACGAGGTATTTGGGTATGTGTGTGTTTGATAAATTGTTGGTGACCAGTGGGACAGTGAAACTACATTTTAGTGAAAGTGTGGTGTGTTAACAAGTATCTTTAAGATTTTCTAAAAACAACAATTGATTATTAATATTCAATTATTTAAATAAATTTCATAAATTTAATGTTAAATAATTAATCTTGTTACACAATGCACAGTGGTATAGCGGTAAACCAAAAAAATTAAAAAAAGGGATTGTTCGAATCGATTTCTCTTCAAAATTAATTTAGAATCTGAAAAGTGGAAGAAGACTTTTAGTACAAAAAAAAAATCCAAAACAAGGAAAAAAGAAAAATAATTTAAGTTGGACTTTTTCAATATACTCGTATGTATGTATGTACGAGTATATGCTTCTAAGAGCTACAATATTTTTTATTTTTAAAAATTTCTCCTAAGTTTTTGTTGTTACACCCAAATTTAAATAGTAAATGAAAAAACTTAAAAGAAAAGGATTGAATAATGTAAATCCCACAATTCACAAAAAAAAATTCTAAAAACTCCCAAAACTGGGATTGATTAATTCATGGTTTTTCTTGTATAAATCTCTTAAAAAATTTGGCGACATATAACTTTATGGTAATCAATAATATATCGGGTGGCTAAGTTTTAAGGGCCGATCTTGAATGTTAACCACACCTAAACGTCGAATTTTTTTCTGCATTTAATTTGACATTTCTCAATTGAGCAATGGTGGCAAGAAATGGCAACGCTGGAAGATCAATTTTCGAAGAAAATTATCTTCGCTGATGAGGCACATTTTCACCTCAGTGGATTCGTCAATAAGCTGAATTGCCGCATTTGGGCGAATGATAATCCAAGAGTGATTATCGAAACCACAAAGAGTGACTGTTTGGGGGCGGTTTGTGGGCTGGCGGCATCAAGTTCACTATTTTTTTTTTAAACATTTAACCTTTTTTTTAATAAATAAAAATTTTAACTTTAAAACTAAAGCAGACGAGTTTTCCAAATATTTAGAAAATATTTTCCAACCTTTTCCGATATCCAATACAGGAGATGAATGTAAAATACGCAAATTTTTAGAATCAGAACAAAATCGTTGTCCAAAAAAGAGCATGTTATTTCTTACTCTAATATATAATTCTATTTTAAGATTGTCATACTTTCCACAAAAATGGCGGTGTGCAGAAATAATAATGATCCAGAAACCTAATAAAGCTGAGACCTCTATTACATCATATCGACCTATAAGTTTGTTACCAACCTTTTCAAAGATATTTGAGAAGATATTTGCATCTAGATTGCTTCCTATATTGGAGCAACGAAAAATTTTACCTGATTATCAATTTGGCTTTCGCCAAAAACACGGGACTCCTGAGCAGTGTCATCGGCTAACTAAAGTTATAATGGATTCATTAGAAAGTAAAATGTATTGGTCAGCAGTGTTTTTAGATATAAAGCAAGCGTTTGATAGAGATTGGCATGAAGGTCTATTATATAAATTTAAATCAATGTTACCGGCTACTTTTTATTCTGTAATTAAATCCTATTTACGAGAACGAAAATTGTATGTAAAAGTGGATGATAAAAAGTCCCGAACGTATCAAATTTATACAGGCGTACCACAAGGTAGTGTTTTAGGTCCTATATTATATACCATTTATACATCTGACATCCCAAAAACTGATAATATCACATTAGCTACCTACGCAGATGACACTGCTATATTATCTACACATGAATCTCCAGTAGAAGCGTCAAATTTAATTCAAAGGGAATTAAATGTTCTTCAGCTATGGTTCAAGAAGTGGAAAATTGAAACTAATGCTGAAAAATCAATCAATGTTACATTTACTTTACGTAGAGATGAGTGCCCTCCATTATATATAAACGGCTTACAAATACCTAAAGCAAATTTTGTGAAATACTTAGGATTGCATCTTGACAAACGGCTCACTTGGAAAGATCACATAAAAGCTAAGAGAACACATCTTAACATAAAAACAAGCAAAATGTACTGGTTGCTAGGACCGAAGTTCAACTTAGTCTAGAAAACAAAATTAAATTATACAAAGCTATTCTGAAACCGATATGGACTTATGGTATTGAATTGTGGGGAGTGGCTAGCCACTCTAATTTTGAAATTTCACAACGTTATCAATCGAAAACTTTAAGACAGTTAGTTAACGCTCCATGATTCATGACGAATAAACAGATCCATAGGGATCTTAAAGTGCCTTTTGTTATTAGTGAAATAAACAGATTTAGCTCTCGATATACTAATCGACTTAGTAATCATATTAATATATTGGCAATTTCCTTGTTAGATGAAACAGGTGAAGTTAAAAGACTTAATAGGTTACATACATTAGATCTCCCATATAGAAAATATTTTTTTTATTATATATAAATACATTTATTCTTAAGTTTATTTTGTAAATAGTTTATTAGGCTTATTGGAGCTTAATAACATCTGTAATGTACTTTTCTTTAATTTCCAAATTTACTAAATATTATAAAATAGATTGTAAATAAAAAGCTTGAAACAAAAAAAAAAAAAAAATAATATCTGCATCCTGGGTCTAAATGAAATTCTCTCGTCGGTAGAAAGCTGTGACAGGGTTTTGGCAAGTAAAACGTTTTATTACCTTGTCATGGGGGTACAGCCTAAAGGCTGCTATCACTCAATAAGAGTGATTTATGGCTACTTAAGGGATGTCTTAAAGTACAGGATTCACTATCCTACACAATCGTACGATTAAATCACCAAAAAATCTGACAGAATTCTGTCCTACTTAAAAAATCGTTTTAAAATACACACTATTATACAACTCTGATCGAATTTTCGATCGGTTAAATAACTATGAAACAGCTTATATAAGTTTACAGGCAAATTCAGTTTTAAAGGCCAGGGCACATAGAATCCGTAATACGTTTTAAGTGGTCTTTTCATGGTTCAGGAATCATAGTTATTAAAAGTGGTTTTACACGACATGTGTTTGTCATATGACTTGTGAGTTTGATAACCCATGTGTAATTTCATGTGTTTGTCAAAATATGCATTTTACCTACGGTTTATAATTTTTGCTTTAAAACGTACTTGTGTAATCACATCTGACATAACCTATAACATATAATTTTTCCGCCACACAGTTTTGTATTGCCAACCACGTAGTGCTTTTGGTACCACAAAAACCCTAAAATTGCAAAATATCAAGTTGGCATTACAGGATGTCAGATGCTTTGTCACATCAAAATAGGACACGTTCTAAATGAAAAATGTCATGTGTATTGTACACGCGGAAAATACACATGTTATGTTTGAAAGGGTTCACATGACGTGTTTAGTATTTACACATGGAAAAGTGACAAGTCATATGACAAATACACGTCGTGTAAAAGCACTTTAAGGAAACCTTCCATATTTAGTCATTTAACTGCTCTAAGAACGTAAGCATTGAAAGGCTACACGTAAAATTTACGTCATGTTAGTGGTAACCGCATAATTTGCGTATGTCAAGTATACGTAACGTTAGTCATAAGAGTAAAAATTTTTAGAACTATTTTATGTAATGAATAATAAAGGCAAGTAAAAAATTTCAAGCGTCCAGCGACTTTAAAGACTTCAGCTACGTTAGCGTTAAAGAATAGGAGAAGTATTTTGAAAGCCACGACAGTTTCGCTGACAAGAATTGGTGCCCCACTGCAACAGATAAAAATTACATCTCAAAATAATTGGCAAAAGCTTAGAATATAGCACCTTCAGCTTGTAATAAAAATTAAAAAAAGTATAAACAAAATTATTCAAATTGACCTGGATTTCGAAGAACTTTCCCGAGAAAAGGGAAAGCAAATTGCTTCACCTTTCAAAGAAGCATATGACACCCACATATTGTCATCTATATAAAAGCGTGACAGTATGCAGGGAGCTTCCAATGAAAGAATGCAAAGACTGCATTAACCAGAACTGATGATATAGATATACATAAGTATGTACATATGAACACTTATTTCATTTCAGCTATGATTTGATCTCTAAAATGTAATTTTATTTTGCCATTAAAACTGTTTTTGTTTACCTTAATATGAATTATTAGTTAATTTTTATTATCTAATAAATAACCACTATTAAAATTGAAAAAAAATTGCTTAACCCATTAAGAACGGCTCATAGACGGCTCGTACGATTTTTACGAAACTTTCAGAATTTTACCTGGAGGTTCATAGAAGTTGGTTGGTGTAAAAAAAAATTTACCTCCCCCCATTCCTGAGATGGGGGGGAGGTACCCATCCGTCTTTAACTTTGAACTCTGTAGCTTAGTAGTTTGTTTTTAAAAATAAGATTCCCAGTTTGCTTCTTGTTGAATTTTTACATGTAGTTTATATTAGTAAAGCAAACAAAGTGAACAGTTGAAATCAAGTGAGTTTTTTATAATAACACAAGTGCATAAAAACATAATTTATACGAAAAAAAAAATTATAAATAACCGATATAAAAATGAACCTTCGTCAGAAAATTCGTACTACTGCCGAATTACAAGAAATTCTCTATAGCTGGTCCAATGAGGAAGACGATTTTGAAAGAGAATCAGATACAATTGATGTTGTTGTATTACCACCCGATAACATCGACAATATAGGTGATACGGAGGAGTTGGATCACAATTTACAAGTGTTGAACGACGAACAATATCTACCTCAGTAGATTGCTGGGACTTACGAAATAGAACGTTCCTCTAGTAGATCCAATGAAGATTTACTATCTGCTGAAAACGGGAAAGATGATTTGCCAGTGACCTCCTGTAA
Organism: Phasia obesa; assembly: GCA_949628195.1. Taxonomy (NCBI): domain Eukaryota; kingdom Metazoa; phylum Arthropoda; class Insecta; order Diptera; family Tachinidae; genus Phasia; species Phasia obesa. Next base: position 125,658,611 of record OX451217.1, read on the forward strand.
GATTGGTAAGAAGAGACGTAAAATTGTTAAGGGAATGAAACCAAAATGGTCCCGAAAGCATAATTAAAAGTTTGAACTATAAATACATGGGGTGTGGACCTTTTCGATAACGCCATATACAATTATCGCATTCGAGTTCGGTGCAAAAGGTGGTATTGGCCATTAGTTACAAACGCATTCGATGCGGCTATGGTGAATGCATGGAAACTGCATTGCCTTTGTCGCAAATATGAAAAAACTGCAAATGACTCAATTTGATTTTAGTGGAAGTATGCGAGATGATAATGAGAAGTTAGTATTAACTTAAAGGACATTATGGTCTTAGATTTAATCAATTTACTTTAGAAAATACTGAGATTAGAACATATAAGGTGAACACTGCTGTACAAAATAACATTAATGTCGCAATACTTACGGCTGATTACTTTATAACAATAACTTCCTTTGTCAAACATCTACCTTTTTTTGAGTTCCGTACCCAAAGAGTGAAAACTCTATCTCTGGAATCGTAAAAGGTAAACTCTTGAAATTTATACAGGCTATTTAGTACTATGCTCTGTTAAAAAAATGTAATTAATAATTAAAGCCTGCCCCATAAAAACGTACTTATATATTGAAAGTGTTACATAACCTTACGTGTATGAGTCTGACACGCGTGACTGTCGCAAACAGCACATTATTCTAAGAGCATCTTTGTGTAAAATGATTATTCTTGAAAAAATTTATTTTTGAAATATCATACTCTTAGGCCCATTATTATAACTTGCCTTTAGCTAGAGTTAGGATTTTGTTGGAGCGATAAGTAATTTTTCGTTATAATAACGAGGATAATGCTCATTGCTATAAGTTGTTCTTATAGTACGTGATAGTTAAAAGTGGTTTTTAGCTTACTTTTAATAGCGAAAAACTATTTATCGTTTCAAAATAATCCTAACTTTAGCTAAAGGCAAGTTATAATAATGGGCCTTAGAAGCCTAGTTGTTAAAAGTACCTTTTTAGTAACATACAAGAGTCCGATAAAAATGAGTCGTTGAAAAGGCTTAAGTACATTTATTCTTTCTATCTATTTAATAGGGTTAAAAGAATATTTTTTTTATAACTTAGGCGATTAATTTAATGGTAAATACGAGCATCCCAAAAAAAAGTACTTTATTAAAAAGTCTCTTGATAAAAGTTATAATTTTCCTATCGTAAAACACTACCTTTTTTAAAAAACGGATTCTTAAAGAAAACGACTACTTTTTAAACAGTTTATCCTATTTAAAATTTTTTTTTTTTATTTTCTAAGTTTTTAAAAGGTACCTTTTTAAAGAAAGGGTTAATTTGTTTTTTGTTTACATGTATTTAAAGATTTTTCTTGAAAATTTTCTTAAAAACTCTGCTGTTTTTTTTTATTAAAGCAACATTCCCTAGTTGTTTTCCTAATAAAAAAAAATGAAACTTTAAGACAATTAGACAAATAACTTGACGAAAAAAAATTCATGAATATAAACAAAAGAATTTGGGACATAAAAAACACTTTCTAAACAAGTTAAAGTAAATTACATCTTTGCACTACAATTGTGCGTTTTTTTTTTTGGCACTAATTAAACACGAACATGTTACAAAACACAATGAATTAAAAATAAAAAAAATTTGTTTTCTTTAGTATGGGTAAGCGTAACAGGGATGCCAGATTAAATTAAGATAATACAAGCCATTAATGTTTCAAATGAATTAATTCTAAAAAAATATTTATAAATCTTTATAAATTAAAAATCAATTTCTTTTAAAGAATACCCTTTTAATCATTCCTTTTTAGTTAGTACCTGGCAACCCTTGCACCTCCTGTCCCTATTCAACTTTCTTCTCTGTAAAACAAAATTTTTTTCTCAGTTGCAACAAATTTATAACAAAATTAAAATCGAATAAAACAAACAGCTAATAAAAATGTACGCAAAAAAAGTTTTTCTTTGTCTCTCTCTACTTCCATTATCGAGCGCCCATCCCTGTTCCCAACATATCGCATTTGCAGCAAAAAATGTTTAAAATGCAAATTTTTAATTTAATTTCATTTAATAGCTACAGCCATTTTTAACACGCTTTATTCTCCCCGAATAAAACAACAGAAAAGATAAAAGTAAAAATAAAAATAAAAACAATAACAATAACAATATTGCAACAAATAGAGCCTGGCATTCCTAAAGTAGAGTGTAAATGAAATGACGCGCCAAATGTAGACGACAGAACATTAAAACAATATCATGGAATAAATGAATTAAAAAGGAGGGAATACAGAATAAATGAGTGGCTTTTTTATACAAATGCGCATTTTTAAAACAAAGAAAGAAATTTTTATCCTTTTTTTTGTTTAATAGAAAACAAAAGAAATATTTTCTATAAAAAATTCAACAGTAGCGGCTAAATAAAAATATTTTACTCTCCAAACTGTTGCAATTGGAAATTTTTCTATAGAAAACGGTTACGATTGAACATTTTTCTATAGAAAACTATTGCGATTGGACTTTTTTCTATAGAAAACTGTTGCGATTGGACTTTTTTCTATAGAAATCGGTTGCGATTGGACTTTTTTCTATAGAAAACTGTTGCGATTGAACATTTTTCTACAGAAAACTGTTGCGCTTAAACATTTTTCTATAGAAAACTTTTGCGATTGGACATTTTTCTATAAAAAAACTGTCACTATTGGATATTTTTCTATAAAAAAAACTGTCACAATTGGACATTTTTCTATGGAAAACTGTCACTATTGGACATTTTTGTATAAAAAAACTGTCACTATTGGACATTTTTGTATAAAAAAACTGTCACTATTGGACATTTTTCTATGGAAAACTGTCACTATTGGACATTTTTGTATAGAAAACTGTCACTATTAGACATTTTTCTATAGAAAACTGTCACTATTGGACATTTTACTATAGAAAACTGTCCCTATTGGACATTTTTCGATAGAAAACTGTCACTATTGGACATTTTTCTATAGAAAACTGTCCCTCTTGGACATTTTTCTATAGAAAACTGTCCCTCTTGGACATATTTCTATAGAAAACTGTCACTATTAGACATTTTTCTATAGAAAACTGTCACTATTAGACATTTTTCTATAGAAAACTGTCACTATTAGACATTTTTCTATAGAAAACTGTCACTATTGAACATTTTTCTATAGAAAACTGTCACTATTGGACATTTTTCTATAGAAAACTGTCACTATTGGACATTTTTCTATAGAAAACTGTCACTATTGGACATTTTTCGATAGAAACCTGTCACTATTTGACATTTTTCTATAGAAAACTGTCACTATTTGACATTTTTCTATAGAAAACTGTCACTATTGGACATTATTCTATAGAAAACTGTCACTATTGGACATTTTTCTATAAAAAAACTGTCACTATTGGACATTTTTCTATAGAAAACTGTCACTATTGGACATTTTTCTATAGAAAATTGTCACGATCGTATACTTTTCTATAGAAAACTATTACGATTGGACTTTTTCTATACAAAACTGTTGCGCTTAAACATTTTCTATAGAAAACTATTACGATTGGACATTTTTATATAGAAAAAAATTACGATTGAACATTTTCTATAGAAAACTGTTACGACTGGCTACTTTTAGAAATAGAAATCTGTCACGATCTGACACTTTTCCATAGAAAACTGGATACTTTTCTACAGAAAAATGTTGCGATTGGACACTTTTCTATAGTAAAGGGTCTTCATAGGATACTTTTCTATGGTAAAGGGTCTATATAGGTCGCAATTGGACACTTTAATATAGAAAACTGTCATGATTGAACACTTTTCTACAGAAAACTGTCACGAGTGAACACTTTTTAAGGAAAACTGTCACGATTAAACACTTTTGTATGGAAAACAGTTACGATTGATAATTTTTCTATGGAAATCTGTCACGATTGGACACTTTTCCATAGAAAACGATTAGATACTTTTCTACAGAAAACTGTCTCGATTGAACACTTTTCTGTAGTAAAGGTTCCTGATTGGACACTTTTTTATTGTACATGTCCTCATAGGATACTTTTGTATAGTAAGGGATCATGATAGGTCACTTTTCTTTAGTAAACGGTCCTTATAGGTCACTTTTTTTATTGTCTCGATTGGATACTTTTCTATAGTAAAAGCTCTCGATTACCTTTCTAAAGTAAAGGTTCTCGATAGAACATTTTTTGATAATAAAGAACCTCGTTTGGATACTTTTCTATAGTAATGTACACTATTCTATAGTAAAGGGTCCTGATTGGATACTTTTCTATAGTAAAAGTTCCTCTTTGGACAATTTTCTATAATAAACGGTCATGATTGGGTACTTTTCTCTAGTAAAGGGTCCTCATTGGACACTTTTCTATAGTTTAGATTTCTGATTGGACACACTTCTAGCATAAAGAGTCTCAATTGGACACTCTTCGATAGTAAAGGATCCTTTTCTAAAGAAAAGCTTCTCCAAACTATTCTGTAGAAAAGTGTTTAAATTGAGCACTTCTATAAAAAGTGGCTAGAGTAGATAAACTTTAACAGAACACTGACAAGGGTTACAACTTTTTTCAACATAATTCTTGCAAAAAAAAAACCGACTTCAAAACAAACAAACTTAAAATCATGTTTCTTTAAGACGGTAACTATTGCGACACCCTGTAATTTCCGAACTCAAATTTTATACTAGTTATAGCGGTCGTAGCAATAACGGTTTAAAAGTTTGGTCATATACATCAAATTACATAAACTATTGCGACGCCCTGTAATTTATAATTTTAAATATTTATACTTATTGTAACAGATATAGTAATGGACATTCTGTCTCATTGTTAAGTATTTATCAATACTGTTTAAAAAATAGGGTCATATATATCAAATGACGTCACCTATTGGGACACCCTTTAAATTCAAATTTTAATACAAATACTTTTTAAAGAAGATTTTGTCATACAGATTCTTTTTAAATTTCAACTTTGTGCTCATATACATCAAATTACATCAACTATTGGGATACCCTTTCATTTCCAATTTTAAATATTTATATGTACTTGTTGTTATACCAGACATAGTAGTGAACATTCTGTCTATTTTTCAAGTGTTTGTCTATAACGGTTCAAAAGATAGGAGAATAAAGGTGAAATTAAGTCACTTATGGGGTCACCCTTTAATTTTTAATTTTATTTTTTAATTAGTTTTTAACTACAGTGATACTCACTTTTTTTTAATTTTAAATTGGTGACCTATAAGTTCATAATACACGTAAAAACATGTATGTTGTATGGGGACACCCTTTAATTTTAAAAATTTTGAAGTTCTTTTAAAATGGGACCAATCTGTAGCCATAACCTTCCTAAAAATTTTTAAAATCGGTTCAGAAATGACCGAGGCACAAACATACAAAAAAAAGCAACACACAGACGAATTGATAACCTCCTTCTTTTTTTGAAGTCGGTTAAAAAGGGTCACGGCTGGAGAGTTTTGTAGATAAGCCTCCGAATTTTATAGTTCTGCATAAGTGTAAGAAAGCACCTCTGTAATAAAAAGCTAGAATAAAATCAAGTATTAGATAAATCAATTTATAAAAAGACTTTTATAGTCATGAATTGCATGCATTAATGCAACAGTTATTTTGTTTTTTTTTCTTTTTTTTACTGGAAAATGCAAAAACTTACTTATTGTTTTGTTAAAAGCCACATCATGAAGTCTTTTCTTGCTGGCCAAGTCAGGAAAAAGGAACAAAACAATTTTAGCAATAAGACAAAAACTAATAAATATTCAATTATGGCTTTTTGTTCAATTTCTGCATCTTTTTCTTTTCTTGAGAGGGTTGAGGGTTGGCTTGACTTGTTTTCAATTGTTTTACTTCGTATTTCGTATTTTCGCCTCCCATTTTTTTCCAGAAATGTCTGCTTAAAAATATTTTGTTCTGCTGCCGTTTCTTGTAAACAACAGCTTTTTCTGTTGGCTTTCAACACAACCACTAACAACAACATGACACTTTGGTTGATCAATTAAATTTGTTTCCCTGTTAAAATTAAACTTTATTTGTGTGATAAAAGAAAAGTGATTCAATGAATGAATTGTTGGGTTAAAATAAAATTAATTAATCAAACAAATAGGGCAGATGATGGTAAGAAAAGTGAGAACAATTGCACTTGAAGTATTTTAAAAGATTTAAAAATTAACAATTTACTGTAAAAGAAGATTTCATGGGTTGGGACATCTATACATATAATAAAACTGTAACAGGACCAGTTCTGTATATGCAATATTTTTTTGAAAATTTTGTTGCTGGTGCAGATAGTAATCGATGTGAAATACAAAACAGGAATTTTTGGTACCTTAGTATCTCGCTTCTAATATAGGATACTTCTTTTCCGCAAAGATACTTCATTTCCAACAGAAAAGTGGTGAAAGTACGCAATTTTACCGATTTAACGGTATTGCAAACTTGACAGCACCTCTTGTTTTTGAAAGCGGGGTACTTTAAACCCTATTTACAGAACTCCAAAATAATTTTAGAATTTTATATAAAGCCTTTGTTCCTAAGTGGGTACCTCTATATAAAGTAAATACATAAATCGAAGATTTGAAAGTAATAAGGACCTTTTTAAATAAAAAAAGTTTAATAATTTCTGAAAGACACAAATACTTCATTTTTGGGGAACTAATACAGGGTGGCCCAAAAAAGACTGAAGGATTAAAAATAACTGTATTTTTTTGTTTTTATTTTTTATAAATTTTTTTATGTTTTTAAATATTTAATTCATGGAAAATTTTTACATCTAAGTGTTAAATATAAGATCTCTCAAATGGTGTCCATTTTCTTGCAAACAAAAATTGGCTCTTTTAACCGCATTTTCCATTACTGCCCGTAGAGTTTCTGGTTCCAAGTTCCTTATTTCTGCTTGAATGTTCTGCTTAAGCTCTTGAATTGTTTGGGGTTTATTGATATATACAACTCCTTTCAAATAGCCCCACAAAAAATAATCTGAAGCAGTCAAATTTGGTGAACGTGGAGGCCAAGCAAAATCACAATTTCTGGAAATTATTCGCTCACCAAAAATGTTATGAAGAAGTTCCATTGTCGCTCTTGCTGTGAAGCAGTTGCTGTACCATTTGAATTTTATACGGAAACATTTTAAGAGCAGAAAGACGACGAGTAGAGACAGATGGATCTTCGTTTAAACTCTGCCGTACAGCCTCCACAACTGCTTCATTGCGCACAGATCGACCTCTTCCTGGAAGATCAGACACTCTTCCATGTTCCTCAAAACGGAAGACTAAGTTCCTAATCATGTTGTCACTGGGTGCTGTTCGGACATTAAAATGACGACGATAATTTCGTTGAGTTGTAATAATTGACCTTCCAGAAGAATAAACAAATTCAATGATTTTGACGCGTTTCTGCACATCATATGTAGCCATGATTTATTTCCAAAAACCAGTAAATAACCTGCAAAAGACAAAAAAAAAATTATTAAACACAAAAAAGATATAACTATTTTTAATCTTTCAGTCTTTTTTGGTCCACCCTGTAGCTTATAAGTTATATAATTATAAAAAATATATTTAATAACAAAATCATTTAAAACAAAACAATTATAGGCATTTAAAAATTAAAATTGGCTAAAAATTTTTAGTTTTAACAAATAACAGAGAAAGTCCATTTTTGGATCACTCTCCTCTCTGATAGCGTTGAAATAGAGCAGTAATATTTTAACTCCCAAGCTACTCTGGCATTTATTTTCAAATAAGTAATATAACTTTGAACTTTTTTGTCCAATTCTCAAAATATTTACGACAGTGCGGGGTCCAAAGTTCGGCATTTTACAATAAACTTAATTTTAAAACTTATTACTAAGTATTAGTAAGCGTAACTGAATCTTTAAGAGATAAAAAACCTTATTTAGCACGTTTTATCGCTTCACTTTCTTAATAAAATTCAAATAAAATGATTTTTATCGATCGATTTTTACATTTTAAAGACCAAAGTCTCACCTACAAAACAGAAAAAAAAAACGCGAAGAAAAAATCCAATCAAACGCTATAGATTTTTGACCGCCTTCTCGTGAAATGGTCTACTGTGCCACGTAGAAGTTTAAGTGAATGATTAGAGTTGGATTTCCCCCTGTCACCCATGAACTTCTTTGCGCACATGGTTTTGAGAAGCTTCAAAAAAGTTTTTAAAAATTTTAAAAGTATTTTAGGCCGGTTATAGATGGTGTAACTAGTGAAAAGATAGTAAATTATCTCTTAATGAAACAGCCTACCAACTAACAATAAGGGGATCTGTTGTGAGTTTCTGTGGTTCAGAATCCAGAGTAGCACTAGGAAATGGCTTAATTCGAATCAAGGTCCTATAATGGGTGAACTCAATAAACCAGGAAAGGTGGAGAGAGACTTCTACATGTAGACAGGCTTAAATGGTGCTCAAAGAGTCCCTGGGCAGGAAGGCCTGAAGGAAGAGGCTGAAATGGTAGCGCATATTGTGTGTGAATGTCTAGCTCTAGGTATTATAAGGCATATAGGACCACGGGCAGAAACGTGTTAAATGTAAATGCCATGGGGGGATCAAAGCCTTGGACAAATAAAAGTAATTACTAGAGACTCCGTGATGAAAAAGAATGTCGTTAGTTAACAGTCGACAGTCTAAAATCACTAAATGTTGAAACTACTAGAGTAAAGGTGATAGCATGTGTCCCAATGAAAGGAAGGTTGCCGTAAATTACAAGTCTTTTCCCAATAATCTTTGAGGACGTAAAGAGCTCGAATAGGAAGCCATTAAGCAAGCGGTCTACTTAAAAAACCCTCCTAGATTAATAACACCACTTCAGTTTTCAACTAAATATATTTAATTTCTTCCAACATAAAAACCTTCATTATGATCTAATCTAAATTCCCCTTAGGAAAGTCAACTCTTGCAAAAACTTAATAACTTTACCTCAACATTTATTATTTGCTTCTCTTTCAAGATTTACTTTTGCCTAATAAATTGGTCATGCCATTAAATGTAACTGCTACTTTGCACAAAGTTGAGTCATAATATTGCCAACATTTTTAAATTATTAGAATGATAAAATGCTTCACAACTTTTTTTGTTTTCTTGCATTTTGCTTATTCACTCACTAAATGTACTTAAGAAAACCTAAAGTTTTTTTTTTTTTTTGCAGGTATTTAAAGCAGAAAAATATTATTTTTCTAGTCACTTCTTTATATTTCTTTTTAACGCTTATTTACATACATACATACATCTTGCCGTATTATGACAAATATATCAGATGCACCAGGAATAAAAGTAAACAAAGTTTCTGTTAGAAAAAAATAAACCAAACTTAAATTGAAGGAAAGCATTTGTAGATGCAACTTATAAGATCTCAAGCAGTCAACCAACCAACCAACCAACCATCCAACCAGTTCCTAAGAAATTTTTGTGTTCACAAACTAAAACAACAAACAGTTTCAGGAACATTTTACTTTGAGTTGGAAATGGAAATTAGTTTCGGTTTCGTTCATTGAAAACTAAGTGCAACAACGAGGGAGGTTCCAAAAATTATCGAAGATGCAAAAGGCAACTCAAAGAGTAGTACGAGTGTAGATGCTGTTAACATAACTGTTACGACTCCAAAATAACCGTAATTTAATGTGAGGTTCCGTTCCGACCCTTAGGTCCATTATCCGAGCGCTATACTATTAGGAAATATGTTAGTGATCTAGTAACTATCTATTGGCAAAAACAAGCAGAAAATTAATTCTTATATCATACTGGTCAGAAAAATAAAGCGCCGGATTAAAGGCAGAACCTTCCTGCTAGTAATCCCTCTAGAGTTAAGGTTTTTGAAATACCAAGTCTTTGCCAGTGTTCACATTGTGAAGAATAATATTGTATCAGGCCCTTTATAAAGAGAGATCTCTTTATAAACCCTTTTATTTCCTCATTGAAAGACCTTTACCATGTCACTTAGACTGCGCAATAATTAACACATTGACTTTCGACTTAAGTTATTTTTTTTGGACAATTATTTAACGACCTTCTTACCGCTGAAGCGGCTTTATATCTATTTTTGGTGTCAGTTAAGGTACGTAATAGCATCCACATTCGTCCAAACGCTAGTATTCACACACTTTTCGTACCTTCGCAGGCTTTATTATCTGCCATTTTCGAATTCCTTCAGTTAGTCCTTCAGATCTGCATTGAAAAGGTAATTCTATATAATATTGGGCATCATCTGGTATCTGGAGTCCACGCTCAAAGAGATCAGCGTTCCTTATAGCTTTTTTATATCCTCGAAAAGAGAAGTAACACTCAGGCAATTAATGCCTATATTAATCGTGTTACTTCCTTTGGAAAGGGATAGGAGTAGATAAGACAGATGGTTAGAGTGATAGTAAAGTTTCAAGTTCGTCAACACTGCAATTGCAGTGTTATGATTATTTTCAGAGCAGTTTTGCAGCGCCTCTGGTGTTATATAGACGAGTTAATATGAAACTAGCATAGTCAATTTATAATTATTTTACTTCGCCGGCGATTTAGTACTATATGATACTAACGGCGAAGGCGGGCGCTGTGATATGTATTATTATAAGAAGAATTAAGCAATATCAAAAAAAACCGATGTTGCCACACCTGAGTATTGAACCGTACTTTAGAAGTCGACGTGCTAACCACCTGAGCTACAGAACCCCACCAACTAGAAATACTTAGTTACTCGTGGCAATATTGCAATTGCTACCATTGGACTTTTTTGTAACTCCCAAAGGGGTTAGGGAGCCTCAAATGCTGCTGGAACGCATGAGTAGAAGCAAAATAGTCTAAAGCTAGCAATGGACGCTGAGTCTATGGAGAGTGACATCAGAATTTTTACTGATAACGCTCTTATAGATGGTAGAGTAGGACGAGGTAACTACTCAGTTGTACTGAACCTGCCCTGCGGTCTGCATACGGCAGTGGTTCATGTATATTTGCCTGAGAGAATTGCTTGGGATGCTGCATGCGTCCGATCACTTGTTGGAAAGTCAGGTGCAGGGAAGAATAGTTATCATTACGCTCGACAAACACTCAGTTATAAAACGCATAAGGCAAGTGAACTTGTACTTCACACGAGTGCATAAATTTGTTCTAAAAGTATACAGATCTAAGGAGGGTTAAATTGGAGCAGCTGGTAATCAAGCAGCAGAAGAAGTAGCATAAAGAGGATCTGCTGTGAATTTTATCAACGAGAAGCTAGATTTGCACTGCACTGCTTAGTGTGAAAAAAGGTCCTACAATGGAGAGACTCTTTATAACGAAAAAGATGGAGAGAGACTACCACATGTAGACAGGCTGGAATGGTACTCAAAGACCTTCTCGGTAGTGAGGCTAGAAAGGTGCTAGGATATAATTGTGGCTGCATAACTGAGTTTTTTTTTCAAATCACAAAAAATTCTAATATCATTTGGCCATGATAAAAATTAAAAAAAAAATTTACTTTCAAACTGTGGCTGGAAGAAGTTTAGATGGCAACGCACATTTTGTGCGTATTACCAGTACTGGATAGTATAGATGTGATCAAGATTAACGTCGGCACCTAGCCACTTTGGCCCTTGTCCGACTGTTGGTCTTACCACCGAGTAAAATAAAAGCGTACACTAGCGCCCCCATTGCGTAGTGAAACATACTCTACGGTAACGTGCCGTGTGTAAAACAAGGCATCCATACCGCACTAGATGTACCGCATAGACACAATGAGTAGCAATTTATAGAAGATAGCAAACCATGCACCCATGCTTAGACCATCCAACTCCTTCTGTTGAGAAAGCAACAGCACACTTTAATCCACAATGCAGCATATCTGCATACATCGATGTTAAACGACAACCACCACGTGTACCCCTCACCAACAAACGGTCACAGAGATGAGAGGGTCTCTGTGCGGCTACCGGTTCCCGTGGTATCAGTCATTTGGGCACTGGTCGGACCTCGTAAAGCCCGTAATAATACAGATATTTTCTTCCAGATTCAGGTTCCAGGAACTCTAACGTCTCGTGCCGCTATTTTCCCCAAGAGCACTTTCTCAAAGCATTTGCAAATCCTACAGTGACTGTTAGTTCCTCTGGGGGGGACAAGTTAGTATGAAGTATAAAGCTTATATTCGAGATGTGTAGAAATATTTAAGTGAATGCTATAGGAGTTCTAAGCTTTTGACATGGCAGCAATTACAAGAGACGCCGTGATGAAAAACAACATCGACAGTCATCAGTCGACAGTGTAATATCAGTAAATTCGAGGAGAGTTAACGCTAGTGTTTGCACGAAATTCAACAAAAGTCTGAAGGGGTTTGTAAAGCGACCAATAAGTAAGTGGTCGGCTTTGACATCCCCTTTAAGATTTTCCAAGTAGAATTGCCATACTTTCTAATTTGTACTGGGTCCAAGAAAGTATCGATATTTGTCAAGTGGCAGTTGAAGGATATTTCTGCTGCTCTACAGTTAAAGGCATTTTAGCGGAAGGTTATCTGGTCGGCTTACATCCCGGCGTCTTTATTTTTAGTTCCATTGCAGTAGTGATAGTGCTCTCAGTGAGTTTAACGAGCTGTGTGAATTGCTTCCCATCGTAGTTAGAGATGTCTGGCATTCGAGTACCAAGTTGATGTTGCTTTGAAACGCGACAGCGATTTAATCGTATCCTTTTTTTAAAAATCACCCAAATTTCGATAACCTCACTAAAAAAAAGCCAACAATTTTTAGTTCACTGATTATCGTATATTAAAAATTTATACAAATTATTCAGATGGGTACTAAGAGGAATCACTTCCTCTGTAAGACGTAGTGGAGGAGCCTACCCTTGTTTGTGTTTTGGGGTGGTCTTAATATGACCTCTACTTTGAAATGAAGTCTAGTTTTGATCCTATTTAAGGTTTTATCTGAAGCTTCGCTCTATCATAGCAATATCATTGTCTGTTTCCTCCTTGATAGTTTACTCTTTTTCTATTTGGTTAAATATTCCCTCTTATCTTATATTAAAATCTTAAGCGGATTTTAACAAAATTTTTTGAGGAGGTACCTTAGTATCCTGATTCCAATAAATTATACTTTCTTCCGCAAAAATATATAAAATCCAAGAGAAAGTGGAGAAAAGCCAGTGAAAGTACATCCATTGTTTTACTGATTTAAAGGTATTGCATACTTTAAGGCATCTTTTATTTTTGAAAGCGAGATATTTGAAACACGGTTGCGCAACAGATGGCGCTTTATTAAAATTTGACTAAATATGAATTGAAAGCGGGATATTTTAAAAGAGCGATAGATGGCGCTTTTTTAAAATAATTACAAAATATGAATTACTTACTGCCAAATAGCCGATAGAATAAAATTTTTATTTGATTTGTATTTTTACTTTAGAAATTACATTGTTATTTAAATATTTTAAACACATTTTACAGAGCTTTATAATAGTTTGTAGAATTTTATATACATTTTAGAACTTCATTATTATTATCAGGACGCACACAACGTGTATGGGCACAGCTAGTCTTACATTAAAATTTTCAGCGTTTTGAAATTTTTTGGACCAGAGCGAACCTGTGTAGTTTCCAACTGTAACTGGTGTTACACTTAAACTTCTTGTTGAAGCTAAAATAAATTATCTAATATATTTCAGGTACCCTTATCTATCGAAAGGGTTAGCCGCCCTCGTATCTAAATGACACATATTAAAGCCACGTAGAATAAATATTATTTAGCTTTTGCTGCTGACTATTTCTCCTTAAGCCAAAGTTAAACTTGTTCCTTCACAATTCAAACTAAAATAAAAAACAAACAAGTATTAAAACGATAAAAGAAAAACTAAATAAACTACCCCCGGCTTAAGGTAAAAGCAACAACCATTTCTATAACACTTCTTACGCCACAGGTACTACAACTTTACTGAGGCACAATCATAGTCATCGTTGTCATTGCAAATGTAATCATTATTGTCATCATAGACATTTAAAGCTTAAAGTAGATGCAACAGCTAAATAAACTTTTAGTTTTTTTTTTCAATTCGTGCAATATCAACAATGTAAAACCCCCCTTAAGGTTTCACCCTTCTTGGAATTTAAGCCACCAAAAACCATAATTTTATGCTTCATGTTGGAAACCTTTAAAACTACCAATACCATTTTGCATTTGTTCTTTGCTTTAAGTCGTCGCGTATCTTGGTATTGCTGCTGCTACTCATATTAAGCTTCTTGCTGAGTTGCTGATTTGTGAATGACTGAAACTAAAATATTCTTCTTTAGCGTAATATTTGATGTCAGGTGGTGTTTTATAGTTAAGTTGAAGGGATTAAAAGCCAGCCACAATCAACAACCAGCCCAGTCAATAGAAGAGGCAGGAAACCTAAACTAAGTGGTGAGTAAACTTTTGCTGGGACACAAAAAAGTAAATTGAGTACACAAGGAAACAAATAATAAATCCCACTGTTTCGCTAGACTAAGGATTAAAGGATGGCCGAACCCCATGTGGTTTGTGTTTGTAAGAAAAAATTTTTTCCGAAAATTACTTGTAAGAGCCCAAGTCACCCTTTGAGTTTAACTAACTTCAGATAATATTAAAAAAAGTTAAAGGGTGTCTCTAAACAACAAGTGTGATCTCAAAGTGAGTTCATTTATAGCACAAAATAAAAAAGGTAAAGATACATAAATTCAAATATTACAGGGTGCCCTCATAGGTGAAGTAATTTCATCTCTTGAACCATTATAGACATTCACTTTAAAATTACACAGAATTTATATTCATGAGTCCGGTGTAAGAACAGGTATAAATATTTAAAATTATCAATAAAAGGGTGTCCCCATAGGTGACGTAATTTGAAGTATATGGCTTTATCTTTTGATTGATTATAGATAGACAGTTGAAAGTTAAACGTAATGTATATAATTTAATCGGCTATAACAAAAAGTATAAATCTTTAAAATAAAAATTAAAGGGTGTTCCTATAGATGCTATAATTTGATGTGCATAGCTTTTTGTTATGGCCTTATCAATTGAAACATTATAGACATTTAAATTTACACGGAGTTTACTATATCCTAAAATACAAGAATTACAAAAATAAAAGTTAAAGGGTGTCCCCTTCGATGTCCTAATTTGAAGTATATGACCTAATCTATTGAACCATTATAGAAAGATACTTGAAAACTACAAGTTATGTTTATTATTTAGCCGGCTATAGCAACAAGTATAAATAGGATATTAAAGGGTGATGTAATTTCATGTACATGGTTTATTTATATGGCCTTATCCATTGAATTGTTATAGAAAGGCATTTTAAATTTACATGAATTATACCATATAATAAATTACCAAAACTAAAAAAAAGTAAGAAAGAGTGCTATATTCGGCCATGCCGAATCTTCTATACCCTTCACCACGGTGATTTTATTTTCACAAACATATGTGGGTGCAAAATTGATTCAATTTAAGAGACAAACGCATTAAAAAAAAGAACTGCGCTTTTCCCACTTATCAGAAATATTTCCTATACGGTATATATCGCCACTTCAGCTGCATAACTATTTAAAAAATTTTAAAAAATTATTTGTAAAAATTTTATAAAAAATATTTTTGTAAAAGTTTTATAGAAAGTTTGTTGGAAAACTTATTTTAAATATTTGGTTTAAAATATTTATTGTAAAATTATTTGAACTTTTTGTTTTGAAAAATAAATTTATAAAAATTTTTCAAAAATTGTTTCGAAAAATTTTTTGTATTTCTTTTTAAATTTCAATAAAAATATATGTTTGTAAAAATTTTGTGAAACTAGTTTTCAATATTTTTTTTACTTTTATTGAAACTATTTTGTAAAAATTTTATTAAATATCTTTTGTAAAATTTTATAGAAAATCGATGTAAAAATTTTATTAAAAAAGTTTTATTGAAATTTTTTGTAAAAAGTTTATAGAGAAATTTTGAAAATTTTATTTGAAAATTTTTTGAAAATTTTTATAGAAACTCGTTCTAAAAATTTTATTTAAAAAAGTTCTATTGAAAATTTGTTTTAAAAATATTATAGAAAATATTTTAGAAGTTGTTTGTTAATATTTTTTGAAAAGTTTTATAGAAAATAGTTTTAAAAATTTTAAAAAAGTAAAATTTTTTTGTAAACATTTTTTTTTAAATACTATGAATTTTCTTTTTTTTAATATTTTTGTAGATTTTTTTAAGCTTTTAAAAAAAATTTTTTTTTTAAATTTTTGAAAATATTTAGAATTTTTTTTTTAATTTTGTAGTAAATTTGTTTTTAAAATTTTTTTTTGTTAATTTTTTGTAAAAACTTTTTTATTTTCTTTTTGAAATTTTTTCAAAAATTCTGTTTTGAAAATTTTTTGTTAAAATTGTTTTGTAAAAATTTTATAGAAAAATTTTGAAAATTTTTTTTTAATATTTTTTGAAAATTTTTATAAAAATAAATTTTATTAAAAAAAGTTTTATTGAAAAATTTTATTTTTTATAGAAAATATTTTAGAAATTTTTTTAATATTTTTTGAAAAGTTTCATAGCAAATTGTTGTATAAATTCTATTAAAAATTTTTTGTAAAAATTTTATAGAAAATATTTCAGAATTTTTTTTTTATAAATTTTTTAACGATTTTTAATTTTGTTTTTGAAAAAAAATTTTGGAAAATAATTAGAATTTTTTAGTAAATTTGTTTTTAAAAATTTTTTTTTAATTTTTTGTAAAAACTTTTTTGATTTTTTTTTAATTTTTTAAAAACAATCGTTTTTGAAAATGTTTGGTTAAAATTGTTTGAAAATTTTATGTAAAAATGTTTGTTAAAAATTTTTTGGAAAATGACTTAAAATTTATTTGAAAATTTTTTGGAAATTTTTTTTTTAATCTTTTATAAAAATAAGGACCTTCCTGCAATCTAAATTTCCTTAGAATGTTCAGACAAAAACTAAAAAATCCTTAAAGAAAATTTCATCATATTGACCCCCCCCCCCCCCAGTGGGCCTGTTGGCTATCTCTCTATTGGCTATCTCTATGTGTATTGCTTTCTATAAGGGCCTTTAATACTATTCAAAGCAGAAAAACCCTACCAACTTAAAACAAACAAAAATCGCCCCTCGCAGTCGGTTATTAATCCCCCGAGTTCTATATGCACTCCATGCGATCTACAGGTCGTGGTCTTATATATATTTAACAAAAAAAAAACGCAAAAGGGAATCATTACAACAGAAAAAAATAAAAACAATATAAAAAATTATAAGTAGGCGTGGTTTTTGTCCACAGCCTCGATTGGAAAAGTCTGAGGTTACTGAATTCCATTTGTGACATTTTCTAAATTATGCCTGGCAGATCGTTGGGCTTAAATTTTTTGTATTTCTTCTGGTGCCTTGGCAAAATGGATTTTAACCCGAATGCTTCGGGTTGAAATCCACTTCGCTTAATCGATTTCTCTTTGTATAAGGATCCAGAATATATATACTTTAATGGGTCGGAAATGAATATTGTCGAAATTGCACATGAAATGACAAACTTTAGTATACCCTTTTCCACCTGTGGTGAAGGGTATAAAAAAGGTTAAGTGTCTCCCCTTAGATGACTTTATTTGAGATGGATGACTTAAAATTTTCAGCCATTATAGAAAGACACTTAAAAATTAAACGTTATTAGTTGACAGTAAGTTGACTATATCCTAAACTACAAGAATTATAAAATATAAAAGTTAAAGGGTGTGCCCTTAGGTGACTTAATTAGAAGTATATAACATCCATTGAACTATTATTGATAGACACTTGAAATTTTTACACTGTGTATATTTTTATATCTGCTATAACAACAAGTAAAAATTTAATATTGTAAATTAAAGGGTGTCCCATAGACGATGTAATTTTATATATGTTCTTTTGAACCATAATAGGCAGACACTTGAAATTTATACAAAGTCTGTACTTTTATCAACACTAGAATAAAAGAGTTGTAGAAACATAAAATCAATAACTACAGGGTGACCCGTAAAATATTTAATTTTAGCATATTCTGCTTAAATTATAATTTTTTTAATTAATGCTTATAAATTACGTTTTAGTTTAGGCTTGGTAAACGTCTGTAGCACTGTTTTAATGCCGTTTATGCCAGTTTTTTACAAATTTTTTTTCAAAAATCTTCTCTAACATAAAAGCTGGTATTTGTCAGCTGAAACCTATATCTTTTAAAGAAATTTCTCTTCTTGAACTTAACTAATTGTTTGCTTTTTGCTAAAATTTTGGGCTAAAACATTAAATATTTTCTCAATGTTTAAGAATTTTGAATCCATATTTTCACACTGCTGCAGTTCTTAAAAAAAGATTTATTAAAAAAAATGTATTTAAAATCTACATCTTAAGGAAGTCCTTGTTGCACTTTGCATACCAAGAGCCTGTTAGACTGCCAAAGAGTCATTCAGGTAGATGCGGCATTTACTGCAGCTTTCAATGTCTAGAGAAGTAATATTCTAAATTTTTTTGTTGTACTTTGCTTTTTTTCACCAATTTAAATGTGTAAGAGAGAAACTCAAGTAGTTTGCGACAATTGCAAATGTTGACGGTGTAAAGGACCTGCAACATCTTCAGTGGTTGAAAAAAAGCTAAGAGCTGGAAGAAGGCGTACGTACGTACAGTAGTAGATGAAGGAAAAATGTAAATACTCGTAAAGGAAATACAAAAAAAATATAAATTTAGAAAACTAAAGACAGGAAAAAGGAAATCATCTTAATATATGATGATGATGGCGATGATGATGACAATAATGAGAATGATAATGCATTGATGGCAGATGGATGGATGAATGGATAGATGTTAGATGGCTTGATGGTTGGCTCGATGCATTTCCACTGGCACATTAGATGCTTGCATGATAATCACAATACATAATGCATCATAGTGCAGACAGCATTGGGTAGGGTTTTTTGCAACATTTTTATTATTATTTTTATATTACTCCTATCCTATCAGCGTTAGCATACAACTAAAGATTATGATGAGTTTGATGAAAAATGTTGATTATCGTTGAGTACTTCGTGAGTGTAAGTGTGAGTGTGTCTAACTGAATATGTAAATGCAATAGGAAAATACTTACCGCATACGAGTATATTGAGATAAATAAGGATCATAATACAAGTGAAATAAATACACAAAATAAGGAAGTCGTCGAAGGAAAAAGAAATACTTTTATCAAATAAAAATTTTAAAATGAAAAATTCTTGTGAAGAAAAAATATTTTTCTTATGAATTTATTGAATAAATGTGGGAAAGATAATGTTTGTGATATTTGTAATTTATTACGGAAAGAAAAAGGAAGAAAAAGCTAAATTCTTTAATGTTAACCAACTCGCTTTTTAATACCTTGATTTGTTTGTTTTTTATAAGAAAAAAACAATTTTAAATCAATAAGAAAGTTTCCCGTAGAACATAATTTTTTTCCCATCGATATGGGACTAATATCCCACCAGAGGTTTTCCCTGGCGGTATATTGTCTTGCTAACTTCTAACACTTTATATAAGGGTAGTAGTCTCGAGGCTGGAACGGGCCTGAAAGTATAAGATAAGATCCTTCATGCTCAAACCAACATTAAAACGACTTGTAGCCCCAGAGGGATTTTCCCAGTACCTATGACCGGTTATTGGTGGGGTCCTTTTGGTGAGAAACGGGGTGGCTACAGTTCGGACCTAAATCGTAGGAAAGGCGATTTAGTACGGTGTGCTATTCCACTTCAACAGAGGTACCAATGTCGTGTCAGGAATTTAGTTAGTAACAAATTTTTATCCAAGCGGTATGATCATGGACTTCCCAGTTAAGAAACGTTTTGTTGTTTGCAGAGTAAAACGAAACAGAAACTTTCAGAACGATTTTGTATTGTTTTTGGTCGTAAATACAAATTATACATTCATATAAACGTATTTAGGTAGAAAAAGAGACCATGAAAACAAAACAAAAATGTTTTATGGAAAAACGTTTCGCAAACGTTTGCTAAATGATTTGCTTATCAAAACGATAAATTTTATTTTTTTGCAGATATTGAAAGACAGCTTGCAAAAGGCTATTTTAATAAAAAACACTTCAAGAATTTAAATTAAATTTAAAAATCAACACTTGAATTTCAAGTACTTCACTTCAACTAAACAAAATAAATCAATCTCTGAAAAAAATAACGTTTTGTTTTCTTCTTTGTAAGATTGTAATGGTTTATCAAGGAAAGCAAATGACTGAGAAGTCAATTGTTTTGTTTGCAAACTCTACGTCATTGAAAATATTCCAAGTTTTTATTTTTTCATGAAACTTTTGTGTAACGTTTTGTTCGTTTTCATACCCTGGTGGCGAATTTCCTCTAACCTTTCGGTCTTTCTCTGAAAACAAACTCAAGTCAACTAACCCATTCGAGAGATACTGAAGATGAGATTTTATTGCTTTTATTGATTTTGTTTTATTCACACTAATTTGTGGAGTAATAATTCTTTACAGAGGCCATGTGTTTACAAAGGAAAGTCTGCGCAAGCACTATTTGTAGCCATAGAGATTTTGAATAATTTTGATGATGAACTGTGGTTTAAAAACCTTTTATTTTAGAAATAATTCAGTATTTTTTAAACCACTAAAGATTTTTCAATGAAATTTCCCAGAGGCGAAAATAAATTATACCATAGAACAAGCGTTATATTCTCCACATGGAGCTCTGCAATGAATTTTATGTGGAATATGTCTCAAAGCTAAAACAGACAGCTTTATTTACTCCATGTAATCGTCTGCTGGGATGCTTTTAAAATTTGATGTTGAGCACTGCCTAAAACATTAAAATTTGGGCACTTTACAACTATTAACTAAAGAAAAAAAAAACAAAGTGGATGCCTTGGGGTGTAGGATAAATAGTATGTTTTATAAATAACTCACGGTTTTCAAACAAGAAAATTACTTTTTATATAAAAATAATTTTTTATATAAATTTTTTTCATAAAACTAAACTTTTTTTTACATAAAAATAATTATTTTTTCATAAAAGTAATTTTTTTTTTCAAACAAAATAATTATTTTTTTCATAAAAATAATTATTTTTTTCATAAAAATAATTATTTTTTTCATAAAAATAATTTTTTTTTTAAGAAATATTTATTTCTTCGTAAAAATAATTATTTTCAAGAAAAAATTATTTACACAAAATATTTATTTTCAAAACAAATAATTATTTTATTATTTATTTTCAAAAAAATACTTATTTTTTCATCCCACCAATTATTTGCATGCAAAAATACATACAAATAATTATTCTTTTTAAAAGTAATTATTTTTTCATAAAAATCATTATTTTTTCATAAAAATAGTTATTTTTTCAAAAATTATTTATTAAAATTATTATTTATTTTTATATATTTATAATTTTATATTTATTTTGAAAAAATAATTATTTTTTAAAATATTTACTTCAAAAAATAATTATTTTTCAAAATTTTTATTTTCAAAAAAATAATTATCTCTTACTATTTATTTTCAAAAAAATAATTATTTTTTCATACAAATTTTTTTTCATAAAAATAATTATTTTGCACAAATATTTCAAAAAATTTATTAAAGTTATTACTTATTTTTTAAGATATTTATTTTCAGAAACTAGTAATTTTTTCTAGTATTTTTAAAAATAAAAATTTTTCGGAAATAGATATTTTAAAAAAATTAATTATTTTATAAATAATTTTTTTGAAAAATAATTTTTTATCGTATGAAAATATAATTATTTTTTTTAAATAAATATTTCGAATAACTAAATATTTTTTTTAAAAAATAATTATTAAAATTATTAAATCAAACCAAATAATTATTTTTTTCGTAAAAAAAAGACATTTTTTCATAAAAATAATTATGATAAGAAAAAATATTTAGTTATTCGAAATATTTATTTAAAAAAAATAATTATATTTTCATACGATAAAAAATTATTTTTCAAAAAATTATTTATTTTTTCAAAATATCTATTTCCAAAAAATAAGTATTTTTTTAAAAATATTTATTTTCATACAAATAATTATTTTTTCATAAAAATCATTATTTTTTTTTTTTAATAATTTTTCCTATAAAACACTGTTTCATAAGTAGTGTAAATTTTTGTTAAAAACGTGACTTTATGATTAGTCAGGTTTAATTTTAAGCGCATTAAAAAGCTGTGAGGTCCCACTTAACACTATACGTAATCGATCCTTTTTAAAGTGTTTAAATTTAATTTAAATAAATTAATACTTAATTTAATCAAAGTCTGCTATATAATTCTAACATCTTTAATAAGTATTTGAAATAGGAGTATTATTCATTTTAAGAACCCCTTAAAAGCTCTAGGCAACCTTACTAACTTTTAATCGATTTATAATATTTTACGACTGTTTAACAGAGTCTTTTAAGAATGACTCATACTCTGCAGGCATTTTGTTAATAAATTTTCCATAATTTTTAACAACCATAAATTTTATTTTAGTTTTTACAGCCACAGACATGGCTGATAAACATAAAATGTCTTAAAGAAAAGATAATTTTTAAAATCTGAGTGACATAGAGAACGAAAGAAAACCTTTAACCCAAACAGCGCAGATATTGTTTAGACAGTCAATGACAGTCAAAAACCATAAAAAACGCGCCTCTTAAAAACCCATTATAATAAGCTAGAAAACGAAAAACTATAAAAATTATTTTAATTTGTTGTTCCATTAAATAAACACACGTTCAAGATACTTGAAGAAAAAAGAAAAAAAAAATAATCATGAGTGTTTGGTAATAAAAATTTGATATTTAAATTACATATTTCACTTTGACTTAATATAAATAAACAATAAAAATTATATGAAAATGTAGACAGATCTTAAAAATAAAAACAACAACATACTCACGAAGAGGTGATAAGAACTTAAGAGGAAGCGCAGTTAGCGAAGAAGTTCTAAAGCAAAACACACAAAATAAAAGATAGTTTTGCATCTTAAAAAACAAACAACTTAAACGAACTCAAATTAATAATAGATTTTAAATTTTAACAGCTGCCACTTATTTTAAGGACTTTTTCTAATTGAAAGATATATGACCAACAGTTACATACCACACACACAAACATACCCGTTCATATATTCAATATACGAGGGCAAGCCATTAAGTCTCTACAAAAATCATATGTAACAGCGTAAATAGAAAGGGACCTAGTTTTACAGGAGAGCCGTTAAAATTTACCTTTTCTTTAACGTTTTTACGAGTGTAAATGTTGTTAAAATTCCAGTTATCACTTCGAAATTACCAATCATGACCAATTTTTTTATTTTTTTTTTTTCAGTACTCAAATTACTGGCTGTAAAACTAATATTTTGACTTCAGAAACACTTCCGGGAGGTCTGGAACCACTTCCATTCGATTGCATAAAAAATTTTATATTATTTATTTATATTATATTTTATTTCATTTAAATTAAAAAATTGGTTAATCCTTCAAAGTTCTCAAAAAATTTTGTAAATTTGTATGCTTTATTTTTCTGTACTCGAAATATTTTCGACACGAATTCGATGCGATTCTCCGGAATTTTACCCCCATTAAAAAAAACATCATTCAATCTACCCTTACCTTCCTTTTTCTGTGCTCGGTCACATATAAGGCTCTTTAAAACGGATTTTTTTAAATATCAGATTTCGAAACACAAATATTTTTCAAACAAATGCTATTCCGTTTCAGGTACTTTTGCTATGTTTAAAATATAGAAAAATTGATCTTCTGGCTATCATCATTTTATAAGAATAAAAAAAATTAATCATCAGAATGATGACACAGTATTTTCGGAATTATGACATCAGTGTTATAACAAATGGCACCAATAAGAAAAAAACTGTGCATCAATCTCATCATAAAATTTTGTCATATTTTTCGTATGTTATTATTATCGGAATTATGACATCGGTGTTATGAAAAATGTCATCAATAAGATAAAAACTGGCATCAATGTAATGAAAAAAATAGCATCATACAATTCTGTTATTGTTTAGGTGTCATCTATGTTATAACTACAAAATCATAAATACGATGCCTATTTTGTATTTTATTAATCGATAAAATATGTATAAAAGGAAAAAATTAAAATTGTTTAAATATTTTCATCAATAAGATGAAAAGTGTCATAACCGTAATGACAAAAGCCGTCATAGAATTTTTTTATATTTCATTTATCATCTATTTCATTACCTAGATCTTGTATAGTATTAAAAGAAAATATATGAGCCCTTGATTATAAAAGTGGTATAAATCATATATTTCTTGTTTCGAGATATTACGAGTTTTGCATTTTAAAGGATTAAAAAATATTTTTGTATTATGGAATAAAATATTTTGACAATTAAATAGTGCCAACACCTAAGTATTTATTATGATTCTAAAATGTAAAACCATTTTTAAAATCAAATGTGGTTTTGAAAATTTGAAATGACTTATACCATTTTCAAAATTAACTGCGTGACTTTATAAATGACTTAAACCATCAAGGAAAAATTTTTATTAGATAATTTTTGCAAAAAAAAAACCGACTTTAAAACAGATAGAAGGGCACCAATTCTAAACTAAAAATGTAAGAAGTAATCTGTAAGAATTAGATTTAAACCAAATAAAAGATGCGCCGAAATTAGAGGGAAAAAAATAAAGACTATCTGAATGTCAAGCCTCTCCCTATTACTGTTCAAAAGTTAAGCTATTTTCACCAGCATCCGTCTTTTATGGGGACACCATTCAAGCCTCTGTCTATAACGGTATCAAAGATAGGGGCACACAGATCAAATAACATCACCCATTCGGACACCCTTTAATTTACAATGTTAAATTAAAGACCTGTTGTTATAGAGGACTTGGCCACAAAGATTCTTTGTAAATTTCAACTATCTGTCTATAACGGTTAAGAAGTTTAACCATATATATCAAATTACATGAACTATTGGGACACCCTTTATATTATAATTCCAAATATTTATACTTGTTATCATACCAGAGAAAGTAGTGGACATTCTGCCTAATTTTTAAGTGTTTGTGTTTAACGGTTCAAAAGATAGGGCCATATAGATCAAATTACGTAATTTATGGGGACACCCTTTAATTTCTGAATTCAAATTGTATACTTGCTATAGTGGACTTTGCAATACATGTTCCTTGTAAATTTCAGCTGTCTGTCTCTAACAGTTCAAAAGTTTGGCCACATACATAGAATTACATTAACTATTGGGACACCCTTTCAGTTCCAAATTCAAATTTTACACTTTTTGTTATAGCTGATTTAGCACTACAGGTTCTTTGTAAATATCAGCGGTCTGTGTACAACTGTTCAAAAGTATGGCCATATACATCAAATTAAATGAACTATTGGAGCACCCTTTAATTTAAAATTTTGAATATTTATACATTTTATTATAAAGGTCATAGTAATTGATATTCTGTCAAATTTTCAAGGTTTAATCTATAACGATTCAAAAGATAGACCCAAATAGGTCATATTATGTCACCTATGGGGACACCCTTTAAATTTTAAATTTATTTTTTTATTAATATCTGCTGTTGGGAGCTATAGCGGCACACAATTTTTTAAAATTTAAATTTGGTGCCCTTTACTGTTCTTAATACAGGTACGAAACATGTATGTTGTATGGGGACACCCTTGAATTTTTAATATAATGAACTGATTTTAAAATGGGACCAACCTAAAAGCATAACCTTTCAAATAAAGAAAAAAATTTTAAAATCGGTTCAGAAATGGTTGAGTTCTACGGTTACATACATAAAAAAAGCAACATTCAGACGAATAGATAACCTCCTTCTTTTTTGAAGTTGGTTAAAAATAACATTTTATTCAAACTCATTATATTGTATAGGGTAGTAAGTCTACATATCTTTCCGCTTTTCTTCTGTTATAGGTCTAATGATTGTGTATAATGTAAACAAATCAATATTTTCGTATATTCTTGACATTCCTCTTTTAGGTGAAAGGTTTAACACTTCAATTCGGAATTGTCATCCAATGAAGTTTTTTAAAATATCCTTTATGGTGCATTTTTTAAAAATCTGACCCATTGTATTTTAAGCCAAGACACAGCTTCTCCATTTGTTTTAAAGTATAAACTGATTCATCGGACGACGATATTAGTCTTATACATTTACATTTCTTGGGAGCGTAACTTATATTTCTTCGCCGTATAATATCTACAATTAACTCTAAATAGTTAATTTTTACATTAATAGGATAACCTGATTATACCTGAACCACATTCTGAAGACATCACACAATTACTTATAATTATTTTGCCAAACTTTGAAAACAGTAACTGTATTTTGTTTACCAACCAAAAAATATACTCAATTTATCAATTTAATTTTCATGACATCCCAGCAAAAAATTAAAAAATGGTAATCGAGTGTGGAATTAAGCATTTTTGGTGGAAGTACTTCCTAACTGGATTATCAACTTAATGATTTTAACAAGGTGTGAGACTAATATAACTAGTTCTTCAGAATTGATTACGTAATGTATATTACGCAAAAAATATAATGCAAATACTTTTTCTTGGTTTTAAATAATTAAGAAGGTAACTTAGAAATGTGAAAAATTTATTTGATATAATGACTTATTTTTCAAATATTTTCAAGGCTTTCTGTCTTAAAATATTAGAATTAGTTCAATTACAAATTACTTTTTTTAAGTTTAATGTAATGTGTTTTGTAATCGAGTAACAGAATTTGGTAATCCCAAAAGTAAGTCATTATGTAGCAAGTACTACTTTTGGTAATGCCTAAATTTTTGCTGGGATGCTGCAAATTACTTCAGATTATGTTATTTTATTAGTATTTGATATGAAATAGATGATAATCTAGATTTTTAAAAATTTTGACTTATACCACTTTCAAAATCAAGGGCTCATATATAAGAAAAAAGTATGAGTTAAAAAAAAAAAAAATAATAAAGTATAAGTATATGACAAATGTCATAAATAAATTTACATCAATGTAATGACATATTTTGGATGTCATCTATATTATGACTGCGATGTCATCAAATCGATGTATATTTTGTACATTATTAATAGATGAAATTTATATACAGTGAAAAAGAAAAAAGGGTTCTAATATTGCCATCAATGTAATGGCAAATGTCATCATAGCATTTTGTCATATCTCAGTTTCATGACTAGAAAAAGAAAATCTGTGTATAGGGAAAAAGTGAGAAATGTCTTAAAAATTGATTGTCGGATCATTATTATGTTATGACAAATGTCGTAAATAAATTTACATCAATGTAATGACACATTTTGGATGTCATCTATGTTGTGACTGCAGTGTCATCAAATCGTTGGCATATTTTGTATATTACTGTATGCAAAAAAAAAAATAAATAAAAAGTGCTCTAAAATTCCGAAGAATTAAATTAAAATAAATTTGTTTATTTATTTATGATTTTCCTTTTCAAAATTATTTTAATAAAATTTTTTAAAAATTTAAAATAAATATTAAAAGAAAAAATATTCAACAAGAGGGAAGCTTAAGGTAGTGGTAGACTTCGTTCTCACCAACTGACGATTGATAATTGAATACAAGTTTTTCTCGTATTCCTTTATCTGGGTTTGGTTGGTTAAATAGATGATGCTTACAACTAAACACTACCCTAAGTAGATTAGATACAAGAGTGCTGTTGACGTACGTGGCTGTCTAGAAAATGTGCATTCCGCTCCTGCTGGTGTCTAAAAATTAAATTTTCCCAATTTTTCTTTAATATTATCACCTAATTTGTAATTTAATTAATTCTTTCTTAAAGAGAATAAAATACGAACTTAAGCTTGACTATAAATTTCATAGTATGTAATACATAAACAGTCCGACTAATAATAATTAAAAATTTTCAAAATTTTGAAAAATGTTGAAATCTGTTTGACTTTTTCAAAAACAAAACAGTATACATAGACATAGATATCATAGATATCGTCTTCCTCCTGATGACATTCAGTCATCGAAAGTGGCGTAAACGTAAAAATACAAGAGTAAAGTGCCAAATAAAGCAGGGTACGATAGCTTAGTTGATTAGTACATTGGCTACAGCCATGAGATCGTATCTCAGCCGTTACAAATTAACAATAAAAATAGTTTTTTAAACATATAAGCTATTATTGCAGCGCATTTCTTCGCTGATATATGTATATCAATAACAATAAATCGTCGGCGAAATAAAACCTATGCATCTATATGTATACATAAAATAAAACAGTAACTTATTTCCTGCCTGTCTGTCTTTCTTTCTGTGTTCGCATCACGTAAAAACTACTGTATGGATTTTCACAAAATTTTGTGAGGAGGTACCTTAGTATCCTGATTCCAATATACGATATCTCATTTCTGTAAAAATATTTTATTTGCAAGAGAAAGTGGAGAAGCGGGATATTTCAAACAACAGATGGCGCTGTTTTAACAAAATATAAATTTCTTACTGCCAAATACCCAATTGACTAAAATTTGTATTTGATTTGTATTTTTACATCGTGGAAATACATTGTTATTAAAATATTTTAAACTCCTTTTACAGAGCTTTACACTAATTTTTAGATTTTTAGAAATTTATAAAAATTTTAGAATCTTACCCAGGGATGGGTACCTTCATATAAAGTAAATACGTAAGAGTAATAAAATTTGGTGTGAATTACTTTCAAAGCAAAATCGAACAAAATATTGTCAGGACGCACACAACGTGTGTGGGCAGCCCTAGTAATTTATAAAATGATTATATCAGCTTCAAATTAATTTGTACATCTAACTCCAGGAGCACTGGTGTTAAATAGACAACAAATTTAACAGAGTTTTTATAAAAAGTGAAGTTTACTCAACACTTTCAACACTTCTTAACTCTGCTCTATCTTTTTCCAAAGAAAACAAAGGAATTGATTAGCAGGCAATAATTGCCTGAGTGTCAATTCTCTGGGGAAACAATTAACAAAATTCTTTTATTGAATATTAAATAATTAGTATATTGATGACAAATTTTATTAAATTAGCATTAATGAATCTTTTTAATTAAATTGATCTCTGTTAATAATTTATTTAAGATATGTGTGTCATTGCATTGATGACGGAATAGCGATTGTGGCCATCTGATGTAGTTAATATTACACGGATCACAAGTGTCATTTGCTCTAAAACGAACACACTTTGCATACTCGTAGTATTGATGTCAAATTATATCGGAAAGTAAAATGCCTAAAGAAACCAAACGTAAATAAGACTAAGTCCATAGCACAACTCCATCATTGTTTCTCTTCAATTAAGCCATTGAGTTTAAATGAGCCTTACATCTTCCAATAATGAACCTGTTTCAGAACATCCACCAGTTACTATAGAAATCATGGTACATAACATAAATTCACTAAAAAGTCATGAGTCATCGACGAGATACAGTGGGTGAAGGATGATTTTCCATCAACATAAAGGATAAATATCTCAAATTGTATTGCACTCTCAACGAAAAAACTCTACCGTTTTTAAAATTTATAAAGTTAACTCGGCCGTAAAAGCCTTATAGGTCGATTATGGACGGCAACTAACCTTTAGTTGGATTGTCAAAAGGCAAGGCAACTGATGAAAAAATTTATGTTATGTAAGGCAACTGTCTGCGGTTGCCATAAACTTTTCGATATTTTGACAGTCTAGCAACTGGAAATAAATGTAAACAATCAATTAATAAATAAAAACAATATTATTTTATGTCTACAGTTTTGATTCTTTTTCAAATTAATATCCAAATGCAAGTTTATCATCATATTCCAAGGAGATAAATCAAAAAGAAAAACATACAACACTTCCCATCCACCTAAAGATCCTCATCTAAGTTACAACCTCCTTGAGCATGTATCTTGAGCATGAAGCCTACCAAGTTTTATGATTATGAGGAAAGAGATGAAAAATAAACTTTCTTTTCAGTTTTAGTGCAGTTTTTACTTTATAATCTGCGAAAAAAAAAATCAACAGCAACCACAAATTTATATTTGCCATTTTGGCAACTAAAATTAACAACTTTTAGTTGCCAGTTGCCATACGTAATACAATTTCGGCAACTTGCTGCGCAACTGAGGTTAAGTTGCCATCCATAATCGACCTATTAAATTGAATAAGAAAGTCAGCTCCTATTTTGAGAACTTTCGGAAATTTAATTATGCCAAGCGTACAGGAACGTTGAATTATTGCTGGATGAAATGTATCAAGCTATGCGGAGTTCATCACTAAAAATAAAGAATCCAGGCAACAAATATTATGTCTATGTTTTTTTTAAAGACTTATTGGCTTTCCTTCGTACCTTAACCATCGAATTTATTTTCAAATGCAAGCCCTCATAATTCTTAAAAAAAAGAGACAACAAAAGAGAAAGTAAAGTCATTGATAGATTTAATACTTTTTTGCTCTTTCACTAAAAGTACTTTGGTACGTTTTTTATTAGTGGGCGTCAAGTTACAATTGTTTAAAAATACCGCTGTAGTGTAAGTGTTAGAGAAAATTAAAATATTTATTACAAACGGCTCAAGATGAAAGAAAATTGTTGAGATATTTATGAAATTGTTTTTGTTTTTTTAGCAGTGGCATATATTACATTTGTCAAGGGGTTCTAAAAAGCTTAAATAACTCTCGACAAAATAGAAATCAAGGTCTCGTAATGTTGCTACAAATTTGGTGTGCGTTTTTGTCAGATAGGTAATGTGGAAGAAATTTAAATTTTCAACAGAAATGTAGAAAAGTTATTATCTTTATGTCAATGCCGATAATTTTGTTCTCCATCTATGAGGTTTTTGAGTCTGCTAATGTCCCCGCCTATTTTTTCAACACTTAACATTAAAGACGATAACACTTAATATTAAACACTATAATTTTACGAAACCTCCACATTTAAAGGGGGCTGTGTATACTTGGAGCTTCTTTTACACACTGTCTAATAATACGCCTTTTGGGAGCTGCATCGAGATATCTTTGGTATAGATTAACTATTGTCATAATATAGATACAGGCTATACTAAAAATAATGGTGGATCTATCGCTGGGTAAATGCTTACATACGTTTACGAACGTGCTTACAAAAGAGGCAATTTAATCTTCATGATGGGGTTTATTTAAGAGGCAATAAATAATCATTACCATTAAAATCCTGCTTTGTCCCCTGCTAAGGGGTTGAACACTACCTAAAATAAACCGAATCTTTGACGATTTTTTTGCTATCGTTTAGTGCTTATTTCCTATGATTTAATAATTAACCAGGGGCTGGACGTTAGTTCCGTAGAACAATCTGTTCAAAATATAAGAAGGGACATAACTTTCTTGGTTGTCTTAGCATCAGAGTATAAAGTTATGGACGACGTTGAAAATTTTCCTCAGCTTTAAGTACCTGCCATCCCTAGCGAATTATTCCATATTTCCTAAATATCTCTTTTTTACAATAGAGAAAACCTCCTTCCTTTAATTTTTTATGAGACAGTCTTATGAGAAATTATTATCAGGTTAGAAAAACTATTCTAATAAATCAGTAATTGGCCTTCGAGTGGCAGCTACAAGGATAATGCTTGCCGTAACCGAGTGTAGCGACAGTAGTTCAACTTGTACCTTCTAGTGGCACCAACCGGTAACATGCTCCTATTTAGACCTTGTCTAAACTGGAAGGCTGGCTGAGTTATGTTATTCAAACTACCTCCATTTTCTCTCTTTTTGTAATATCGACTTACCTGCGCTTATGGAGCTCTGTCTCCATTATTGGAAATTTTATAACTTTAGTTTTGTATAAAATCAAACAGGACTGTGAATATCGGATAGCGTTGGGAGGCGAAGTAACTTCGGTTTTTGTTTTTGGCCACAAGAGATTGACAGGAATACCTGTCAAGAGGTAGGCAGGTTAATCTTGAATAGCCTCCCAGCACAAAGCTGCGAATGTTGCATTCGAACAAGATTATATGCTTGGAGAATGTGCCTGTTAGAGGGAGCGCAAATATTGTGTGAATATTCAGCACTGTTGAGCATAAGGCTTAAGAACACAACAGACAGACTGGTAAATGTGGACGTCATAGGCAATCTAACCCTTAGACAAATGTTAGCACTCACAAATATTCCGTGATGAGAAAGAACTTCGACAATTACCAGTCAATAGTCGACTGTCTATCTACAGTAGAGAGTAAAACAAAAGATTCCACGGAGGTGGAAAATTACTAATTGGCTGTCTGAATTCATTGTGGACCGACCGTATTTATATTCTTCTCAGCTTACCGCAATTTTTTAACTTCCACCGATGTATTCGAAAATCAATAAGAGACTAAGGCTCATTATTATAACTTGCCTTTAGCTAAAGTAAGGATTTTGTGTGAGCGACACACTTTGTGTGCGTCCTGACAATATTTTGTTCCATTTTCATTTGAAAGTAATCCACACCAGCATTTAAGTCTCTTTCGTATTTACTTTATATAAAGGTACCCATCCCTGGATAAAATTCAAAAATTTATATCAAATTCAAAAAATGATTGTTAGGCTTTGTAATTGTAAGCTCTGGTGGTATTTAAAAGATTTTAATAACAATGCAGTTCCACAAAATAAAAATACAAATCAAATACAAATTTTGCTCAATTGGCTATTTGGCAGTTAGTAATTCATATTGTGTCATTATTTTAAAACAGCGCCATCTATTGCGCAGCCGTGTTTAATATGTCCCGCTTTCAATTCATATTTTGTCATTATTTAAAAATAGCGCCATCTGTTGCGCAACCGTGTTGAAAATATCCCACTTTCAAAAATAAAAGATGCCTTAAACTATGCAGTATCTTTAAATCGTTAAAAAAATCGGCTGCTTTTTCTCCAATTTCTTTTGGAAATTAAATTTTTTTTTTCTGAAAAAAAAAAAGTTTCCTATATTGAAGCCAGGATAAGGTACCTCCTCACAAAATTTTATTCAAATCAATCTGGTAGTTTTTACGTGAAGCGAGCACAGACAGATAGATAGACAGACAGGAATGTTAATAGCAATTATTTAACAAATCCTTAGCTAGATACAACGGTATCACCTATTATGAATGGGTGCCTTGGGGGTTGTGGGTTCGATTCCCACCAAAGACTCTAGAATTTTTCCCTACATGCTGGCAACAAGGCCAAGAAGGAGCTTGAATATAAACTGTAAAAACTCTCAAGTATTATCTGGCCAACTTAAAAATCGCGTTAAGACGATACTTGCAAACTGTGAACCGAAAAAATGCTTTGGACACATATTATATGGAGATGATGTGGAGACCTTAGCCTTAAGCAAATGGGAGCAATTACCATAGACTCTGTGATGAGGAAGAATGTCAACATGTATCAGTCGCCAGTCTGAAATCACTACAGTCGACAGCAAAAAGCTACTGATAGCACGAGACTCAAAGAAAGAAGGTATTCCTAAATTTTTAGTTGCATACCAGAAATTATTATGGAACGAAGTGGGTCGAAAAGGGACCCATGAAGTTAGTTGTCTGCTTCTCTGTCCCCCTACAAAATAATAAAATAAGAAGGTTAGTCCTAGCACGAGACTCAATGAATGTAAAAAAGTCATGAATTACCAGGAATGAGAAGGATAACAAAATGAGACTCATTAACACAGTGTAACACGGAAAAAAATAACCATATACGGACACCACTACATGATAAAAGACCAAAAAAAAAGACCCCTGTCTCCCAGTTTTGCGCAAAGTCCTCCAGGTTTTTTTATGGGCCCTCAAAGATGTGGGGCCTAGATATCATTTTTGCAAAAAAATGATCATTTACTCAAGCTCATATTTTGCAAACCGTTTGGTATTTTGATATACTCTCTGAGGCGAAGTTGTAGCTCTTGTCATAAATAACAAAAATTGTGAACATATAAAATCAAAAAAACTTCATCTTCAAGATCAAAACCACAAAAAACTTTAAAAAATTCAATTTCTTTTACCTTTTTTCCCTTGTTCAGGTCCATAGGTAGCAAACCGGTCAAAATTCAAGGAAACAATCAACTACAAAAATGAACCTGAGATCTTAATAAACAACTTTCTAGAACATATGAACTTCCTAGGAATGATTCTTAACACCGTTTAGGTAGCGCTTACGTAGCCGGGAAATTTTTCACTTTTGCGGCTATGGTTATTTTGCCATGACTTAAAAAATTACACAGTGTGTAATTTTGTGGTTAGCTTCCATATCACCACTTCATATGCAAAAGAACTGATCTAGAACTTAACTATAAGCTAAGTGGTAGTGCTTTAGTAAATCAGTCTGTGCTATATTCCCACCAAACCCTCTAGTTGCTTTCTTTCATAGAAGCTAAGAAATTCGTCTTTAATAAAAACCAAGTTTTTGACTGAAATGTTCGCTCATTCCTTTTACGCGCAGCGTAAACTGTGCCTTAAGCTATTATAAAGGAAGAATGTGGACTTGTATCTGTCGACAGTCTGAAATCGCTACAGTCGAGAGTAAAAGGCTAGTGACAGCAACAGACTCTATGAAAGAGTAAGGTATTTGTGAATTTCCAGTCGGATACCAGAAATCAGTGGGGAACGAAAGAGGTCGAAAATGGACCCAAGTTAGTGGTCTGCTTTGGTATCCCCCTACAAAATAATATGAATGAGATTTTAAACATAAACTAACACCTTTTTGGAAGGGTCCACTGATTTTTAGAATCTTGCGAGGCCACTAAATAAAAATTGGTCACCAATTTCCCCAAATCGATATACGAGTATATAAGGTTTAACTACCCTTTGGTAGTAGAATCGAACCTGTCAAGACCGTGTATTTTTCGAAAAGTTTTGATTTGTTGCACGGTGTTATTGTTGCTCTAACGCTGCCACTTCTGTTTGACATTTTTTGTAAAATAAAATTTTTAACCGATTGCTTAAACAAAAATTATTATTTTTTAAAATTAACTAACACTCAATAAAACTATCAACAGATTGCATTTTCTAATATTTTTAAGTGCAACATGAAAATTAATGGAAAAATTGTAAGATGCTCAATAAATTCCTAGCTCTTAAGACCACCCAGCGGGTTTTTCCTTTACATTTAAATACCGCAGCCAGCAAAAATTTAAATTCCTGTTTCTTCTACAAATGTACGAGTATGCACATCAATCACTAAAGATTTTCCTCACTTCATAAAAACATTTTTCGTCTATTTGCTTTGCTCCTTTGGAATTGTTTTATTTTTCGTGTGGTACAAATTACATGCTCCTGGAAAGATATGAATAAAAGGAAATAAAAAGATTTGAGTGTTTCTAAAAATAACGTAATATGCAGTTTCAACGACTGCAACCGCTTACGTTTGAATGAATAAAACACGACACAATAATCAATTTAGCGCCAAACCAATATTCTTAAACACTTACACATACATACACACATATAATGACAGATACTCTAGCAAACATAGTATGTTGTCATGTGTGTATATTTTGTGAGTATAGATGCCGTGGTTCTTGTAATAAAGTAGGAGTGTACCCTAGACAAGGTGATAATCGAATTACTAGCATATGTCACATGCTCTGTTTCGTACGCGGCGGCGACTTCTCTTCGACAACAAACTGTAATAAAGGAACGAACGGTTTTCAACAATGAACTTAAATGCTCTTACACTTACGTACATTGTGAAAGGCTAAAGAAATCGTTTTGATGTGAGAGTAGTTCGTTATGCCATAAGACTTAATTGCCACGCATGACACATTTTAAAACTCAAACGAGGCATTTACAAATTGTAAAGTTTAGCAGAGAGTCAGCGGTAGAAAAAAAATAAAACCAAAATTGTAATTGACAGCATAGAGGTAACATTTTGCTTGAGCAGGAGTCGAGTACCCTACTGTTTGGAGACGATAAAAGTACACTCAATTATGTAGGCTATTTTAAAGGTTCCAACAGACTAATGGATAGATTTTTAGATCTTACTATCATGTGCAAATTAATATAGAACAGTAAAGAGTTAATAGAAATTTCAATTTCGGTCTAGTTGAGATTTAGTTACGTCCCAGAAGAAACAATTTCATCTGCCGATGACCGTGAATATGCTCTTAAATCCTAGATTCGCTACTTTTTGCTAGGAAGTAGCTACCTCAAACATGGTTCCTCAACACTTCATAATATATAGTTCGGAATACTGGAATCATATGTATGCGAAAACTAGACAATGACATAAGAAATATACCTTAAAGCTGAGAACAGATGGAGAAAGGCTCTATGTACATTCTGTGAATGCAAAAGAATCTTTGGAAGGAGATGAGATTTTAAGCCGTACATGGTACATCAGATGTACACGGCGGTGATCAGGTCTATTCTCACCTACATAGCACTTGTCTAGTGAAAAGTGGTGTACACTGAAGTACACCTCTCTCATCTAGAAATATGTATTTCAAATGTAAGCGAGTCTCGCAGTCACTGATGCAATGAGGTCAACTCCAGTTTGGGGACAATGTTGGATCTGACTTCCTCAAATACGTATCCGCCAGGTCGGCCCTAAACTATGGGGAGTCTGGCGAATTAAGGCATATCCGTATTGAACATGGCACATCTTGGGGAACAGACGGATTATTTGAACCTTGTTATGGATTTCGACAAATATTTTGTTGCCAAAATACCAAGCAGAGATGAGTGGAAGAAGAACTCCATAATTTAAGGTAATGCAGTTTCGATCTTTACAAATGACTCCAAGGCAGATATGGGAACTGGATCGAATATTTTCTCTGAGAAAATTGATCTGTCGGTGTCATTAACACTTCCGGATATCTGCACGGTGTTCCAAGCTGAAATATATTATACATCTGCTGGGAGAATTAGGGCCAAGTTAGCCAACCGTAAGCTAACGGAATGTAACACATGAAAATTGTTGCCATTTTAGATTCTCTTGCTCTCTTTTCGCTCGTTCTAAATATTTTCGACAGTGATATAAGGCAATCTATTAAAAATAGAAAATAGACGTGAAGTCGAGATGTGTTTTGACGTGGATTTAAACTCTGGCCCTACAATGAAGAATATTTCTCCACATACTTTTTCACTAAAAAAAAAGATTTAATTTTGAAAGGTTTTGCATTTTGATAGGCTCACTTTTGCTGTTGTGTGGCGAACATGGCGTCCTCTGAATGTCTTAACCGGCTTGGCATATTACCATTGACTCTGTCGTATAGATCCGGCTTAATTTAAGAGAAACTTTAGGTTTCACCGACTTTGAGCTCTAGTCGCGCGATCAAATCGAATTTTCATTTATAATCCTTTATAATAATATCGTGACGTTCGCTGTATCCAACTTCATGTCGAATTCTTTAATCTGGAACAAAATAAACTGCTGATTTCTTATATATGAAGTTCTCTTTTTACAGGAAGGAAGTGATGTCAGTGATGCCAACGGCGCAGAACCCACACCAAACAATAATTAAGGATGAACTGCCTTCAAGTCAAACTAGTGCGTGTTGGCGTCTTTTCATATGCAGCAAAGTTTCTTATAAATACATACATTGTTTCGTGAGAAAACTAGCCTTCTAGCTACAAAGGATAACGAATGCTCGTTTTAATAATCCATTATTATCTTATGGACGTGCTCTTCCATTGTAAGGCTTTTCATTGTCTTTTGGCTGATGTCACTAAAACCATGATCAATACAGGTTGTCAGGAATTCTAAAACGAGAGCTGGTTGATTGGTTTACATGGCATTTTGCAAGTACAATCAACTTATTCCGTTTACACACCATCCCACTCGTCCAGACAATAAAGCATAGAAAACATCCAGGTCGGAGAAGCTGAGTTGAGTTTTGGTACCAACGTAGTTTTTAGTCTGTTCTGGTACCATTAAGTTTTACTTAGATTCGGAAATGCGTTTTTACGCAAAGTAAATTAACACTTTCTAAATTTCCAACTACATTTAGAAGTTAAAAATGTATGCATAAATATCTGGGAAATTCTTCCCTTCTGTACCATCTTTTAAATTGATCTGAAGGTAGGGTAATTTACACAAAACTTGAAATGATAAATGCCATAAACAACACTTTTTGATAATAAATGAAGAGTAAAAATAAAATAGAACGAAACAGTTTGTTAATGAAATCATCGACAACAACAAGAGTAACAACACTACCACAAACATTAGCTGTTGCACCTACAAACGCTAGCAGCGCATACGTGTAAATACAGCCATAGCGACACCACCACCACCACCACCATTATCATCATCAACATCATCATTACGGTATCATAAAGATGTTTAAGTAACAAAGTTAGTTAATTGAACTAGGAAGAATTTTTATTTTGCTATACGCATTCAGTCAGACAGACAAACAGACCGCCTTCATACACTCATGCATATTTACAGTTTGCAGTAAACTGTTTTCAGTGTGTGTCACTTAAAATGCCAACGACTTATAACTGCAATAAATAGGACCAGCACGGCAGTAACAGTTATGGAAACGCACAACACCTTGATTATTGTTTGTGTTGTTCTCCATAATAAACCAACAACAACAACACAAATATGTAGAGACAAACAGCAGAATGGAAGAAATTAGAAGGTGGGAGACAAATATTCAGCGGCACGAATACTAGGTGTGTTTTCTGGCTCTGGGAAAATCCAATTGCAGACAAAAAATGTTTACATTGATAAACATGTTGTGAATTATTATTTCAAGTTACAGCTGTTGTTAGTGGTTAGCGACAATGCTAAACGGGATTTTTGGAGCTCAGCTACTCGTCTTATTCTTCAGTTTTTACTTCTTTTGGTCCATAGAAAGACAACATCCGCAGATTCGTCAACTGTGCTAGAGAATTATTACAATACTTTGTATGACTCACAACATCTGCATGACATTTTTGGCCAGAAAAAAATCATGAAACAAGGGATATTAACTTCTATTGTTAGATAAAAGGTTACTTTGCTCTCGAAGTTCAGCTGATGGCAATGTTTTCACAAAGAGTTTAGTGCGGCTGAGCAAGTTTTTTTTTTTTTTTAGTGTCTCGATAGACTGATTGGTAGTGCATTAGTCTATCAGTGTGGAGATTGCGTGTTCGAGTCTAGATGTTTTTGCGCTGCTAAGTCTATCACCGTTTCTTTTGTCTTAAATTGAATTATATGGACACCGACACCATGAAGCTTCTACAGAACGGATTTTGTGGCATGCATGCTATAATTGACATTCTCCATAATCCTACTGGTTTTCACGAAGATGACAGGAATTACCAGCAAATTCGTGAGATTTTTTCTCCATGTCCCAGGCATTTGCTCGAATTCAGCATGATCAATATGGCAAAGTCGTTTCAAATTATTCCTCTCGGAGCCGTACAAATTCGCTTAGCCGCGGAGGATAATTAAGGGATATTTTATATCATATCGCGAACAAATCATTGTAGCCACCTCACTGACTAATTTTGATCCACAGCCTTCACTGTTGACGTTGATATCCTCACCAAAGTAGTTTTCGTATGAGTGCAGACCAATGATGATGCCAGCCTTTACTGAATTTCGTCTTCTGGATGATCACCCTTTCGTTTCGGTGTATCAGTGCAAAGCAGCGGAGATCATTTGGGAGATGTAAAATTTCTTTGTTTGTATTAGTCCTTGTCACGAAAGATTACTATTTTCTATAATCGTTCGGAACAGCAAGGCCACTAGCCCAAACCATAAAATTTGTTTGTTTCGGTTTCACCTAATATTATTTAAATTGTCTATATTCAACGATTTTTATTGTTAACATGGCGCTGCCTATGATATATTTTAAAGATTTGGTTGCCAGATATCATAAGCAATGAAAGTCTTTAAGTGTACAATCAATTCCATAACAACCATTACAAAACGGTGAAGGATGGGACATACCATAAGGATAGAACCTACACAAATATGTTGGCGAGCTTTGTACTGTACTAGCAAGAGAAAGAAAGGACTGCCTAATAACTCCTGAAAAAGAAGCTTATGATATAGAAAGCACCGGAAAGAGCTGGAACGAAGTAAAAGAGTTAGGAAATGATAAAATAATTTGGAGAAATTTTGTAAAAGCCCTAGGCTCCTTAAAGAGTTAAGAGGAAAAGTAGAATAACATGGCAACCTTTCGATTGGGTTCTCCTCCTCCCTATTTCTGATTGTGGAAACTGATTGGGCATGCTCTAGTCTATTAGTTTGGAGTTGCATGTTCGATTCCCGCAATAGACTCTGAAATTTTTTCTATTCAAGCCAGGAGCTACGCTGCAATAGGCTTGATCGATCGGCCCTAATTAAAAAGTCAATCCATTCTTTATTAATTGTTCGGTGAGTAACTCTGTGGGCTAGTAGGTAGTGTGATAGTCTAACAGCTCGAGGTTGTGGGTTCGATTCCCACCAAAGACTCTAGTAAAGAATCACTACAAGTTGGCAGGAAGACCAAAAAAGGCCTTGGATATAATTTGGTTGCCTACAACTGGTTAACTGCTTTAGTGACAGGTCACGGACTTCAAATATTATCTGACTAAGTTAAAAATCGAGGTAAAATGATACTTGCAGACTGTGAATGGAAGAAGACGGCAGAGCCCTTTTTCAGCATGTTCAGAAATTTTGTTAACATAAAGGCTTTGGCTCACTGACATACACATATTACATATAGATGCTGTGGAGACCTTAGCTTTAGGCAAATGTTATCAATTACCACAGACTCTGTGATGGGGAAGAATGTCGACATGTATCTGTCGCCAGTCTAAAATCACTACATACGATAGTATAAGGCAAGAGACTCAATGAAAGTAAGTTAGTCATAAATTACCAGTCGGACATCAGAATTCATTGAGGAATGAAGGGGTTCAAAAACGGGATCCTTTAAGTTAATGATCCTACAAAATAGTAATGATTCAGATCTTGTTAAGTGAGTAGGAGCTTTATTTTCTCTTGTGACCACAAGGGATTCCTTCCGCCTATATTATCTGGTTATCCTTCCCTAACCTTTCGCAAAACTCACTATCCAGCTTCAGTGCTTTAACAATTATACCGTTTTTGATTGAGAGACAAGAAAATAATTTAACAAAATAACTGTTTTGTAAAATTGTTATACACACCTCGCTTCTGGCATCAGGATTACAATCTATTCCACGTAGCGAAGACATGAAATTACAATTGTTTGCAGAGCATATGGCTTGAAATACATACAGCTGAATTTAAAGAAGGAGTATTTTGCGTTTTGAAAATTATTCATATTTTTAAACACAAAAATATTCAACAACAAATTTTATTTTCAAGTGCCTAAGAAACTCTTTAGTTTACTTTTATGTGCATGTATGTACTACTAATACATATGTATATACATATTAATATCACATACACAGCGATACATACATATGTTTATCTAGATACTTGTACTTTTGTGTATTTTGATTAAACATCCATACTTTTGCATTCATTTAAATTTTGTTTTAGTATATTGCAACTAAAATCTTGTTTTGGTTTTTGCTACACACGAATGCAAGTGTGCTCTCCCATTTATTAATACACATGTAGATGTATTCATGTTGCATGTTCTCATGTGTAGTCCTAGCAATAGTTTTCATACAAGTGGGTATGTGTGCGTTTGCAACTGTGTGCGTTAAAACAAATTGAAACTCGTTAGTGTCACCAAATGTTTCAAACAATTTTGTGGGCGTTGTGGTATTTTTGGGTTACTTGACATCTGACAGTTGGAACAAAAAAAAAATACAAAAAATAACCAAAAATATTTAAATAACCCATTATTTAATTGTAGTTGAAATGAGAAACAAAATAGGTGGAGATAAATTTACAATAAAAAAAGATTTAAGAGAACACATTTGACTTAAAGAGCATTTTTGAATGGGTTTAATATTTAAGAATATGGGTTGCTTGGAAAGTGCTATGAATCTAAATAAGCTGTGAGATTAAAAGGAATAAATAGTTAGGTTAGGAGATATAGTGATTAATTTTCTAACTGCCGCTCTAGTTGCCTACATTTATCTCCATTTTAATTTGCGTGTAGTGATTGAAATGTAGTGATTTCAGACAATCAACTGGTACTGTTGACCTTCTACCTCATCACAAAGTCTGTCGTAATTGCTAATATATGGAAAAATCTGAGATCCTCAAATATTTAATATGTGTCATTTTAGAAGAGGAAGAGGTTGCTCTGTATGTCCACAGAAAATCGGCACAAAAATGCTTGAAAGGACATAGTGTCAAAGTAAAGGCTGGCATCATCAATGTGTTAACCAACAAGTATAGGGTTAGATTGTGTTGGATCCCGGATCACTGCAATGTTAAGGGCAACGTGGCCGCTGACGAACTTGCAAGATTGGACGCAGAGGGAAAAACTTAGAATCTGTGAAGACACTACTATTAGATTATATCCGATTGGGTAGTAAGGAGAATCAATATGTCTTGTGATGTAAGGGAGTAAACGCTGTGAAAACCAAGTTAATTCTGGGTCTAGATAGGAAAGTTGTGAAAGGCGTGATAAGTGTGATAAGTGTGATCAATGGATATTGCGCCACTAGGGCAAGAATCAGTAAAGGGTCGCCGGTGCATCGGACTTTAAGGATGTGCGATGACGAGGAGGGGTTGGAAACTGTGGAGTATATCGTGTTTCACTGCCAGGTATTATAAATCCGCAGACTTAGATGACTAGGTGAGATATTTTTCGATAGGATCTTCGACATCGCGCGGTGTATAATCGAAGATCTCGTGAGCTTCATCCTGGAAATCGGGTGGCTGAGTGATAGTCAACAGGACGGATGTAGGTCTCTATTTTCCTTTTGTTTTTCTTAGTTTTATTTAGCTAAAGGGCATCACAATGGACCCTCTGCGTCTCCGAATGGATGTGCCATATCTGGCACAACCCTTCATAACCTAACCTTATATATGTCTGCCCGAGGTCATAAGTCTAATGCTAGAAAGTTCTAGTCATTTTAGTATCTTCCAAGTAAATATGCAAGTATTGTTCGCTTTATTTTTAACTTTACCAGATGATATACGAGGTTTCCATTATCTGTAAATAACGCAGTTAATCACTTCAGTTTTGTTTTTATTGTATGAAAGCAAGAAGCTACTGCATCAGAAGTGCCTTTAAATCTCTTTCTATGTATTGTTTTTTATCTATTCTGACTACCAATAAAAAGCATAAAGAATAAAAGCATAATCTATCCGCTCTTGAGAGGATTTTTTGTTCACCCCTTCGGAGGTTTACAATGCTATTAGACTTTAGCAAAATTAGAATTTAAAAAATTCTCAGTAATGAAGACAAGATGTTCATGCAC
The DNA here is from genome assembly GCA_949628195.1 of Phasia obesa. Lineage (NCBI taxonomy): Eukaryota > Metazoa > Arthropoda > Insecta > Diptera > Tachinidae > Phasia > Phasia obesa. Next base: position 125,701,862 of record OX451217.1, read on the forward strand.
ATAGAGATCCATATGTGCGGTTAAGCCTTTGATAAAACATAGATAGGCATTCAGATTCCGCTTGGCTGTTGGATCTTGCAATGTCGTATTTGGGATACTGGACCCTTGAGACCCTATAATCCTGTCTACCTATCCATAACTGTTCCGCCCTTCTTTGCACAAGTGTCCTGAAATCCTTATTATAATGACTTATCCTTGGTAGCACTAATCTTTCCCACAAAGAGTTCTTCTCACAACCTAAGCTTGCTAGTTTATCAGCGATTCTAATCCTGTCAAAAATGCACGAAACCTAACATAACCTCTTAATTGTTGTATCAGAGTCCTTTTGGATTGCCTACTAGCTTAGTCTTAGATTTGTATTTTTAACTTTAAAATAAAGATCATTTAATTGTTGATCTCAGTGAGTTAATGATCTCTATCACCCACCACAATAGAATTTCAAAAAAGAATATAAAAAAACAAGCAGCCAAGATTTGTATTCAGTTATTTGCTTAGCAATGAGCTGTTTTAAATGCACAGGATTATGACTAAAATTAAGTGGAACTGGAATCTAGACAGTTGACAGTAATATGCATTTAAGAAATGTTCATCTCTGCCTGACTGTCGACGTAAATAGTCACTTTCTCAATACTAGTCATCTAGCATAACCTCTTGGTTATTGAAAAAAAAAAAAGACGAATTTTACATTCTCCTAGCTCTTGATACCGTGACCTTTTTAAGTTTTGAACGCCACCTCGCTATTGACGAAGTTGCTCAACTTCTTTATTCTAGTCACATTCTCAATCACAAAACGTGGATTTCAAAAGAACAGCAATAACAGCATTTATCACACCACACTTCTTTGAAAGACACCATATGGCGGTATCCGATAAGAAGACGCTAGATCAAGTGCCTACATCTATCTTAAAGCTCACCCCGGGGGTAATTGTCTTGTTGACTTTTAACACCTTGATACGGGGCATGAAACTGGTTGATAAAGAACTTCGGGATCTGAAAAGAAGGCAAACGACTGGAATGGTTTCCTGACGGTGACTTTCCCAGATTCACTAGTTGTATATTAGGAGTTTAGCTAGTCTCCAAGGAGTATGAGTTTGGTCCTGCCATCCATATACTAAAACTGTTACTTGTTGTGTCTCTGAGCTTAACAAGGTCGTCGGTAGATGCATTATTTTCACCCATCGACATGACTAATATCAGGTTAAGACATCACGCCAAGCACTGAAGCAAGGCTGTATTACATCTATCTTAGAGCCGTCAATAAAACCTGCACTCCCTTCAGTCTATCGGTACACACGTCCGTGAATATGATTTAAATTGTCCTGTCAAAATCAATTTCAGTGAGCCTGTAGTCATTACACCTAAAATTATGTACTTGAAAATCTATTTCGTTTAAGATCCTTAACTGGCCTGTTGGGTATATCACCCAATGTCCACTAACTAAGAATTCCTCAACGAGTAGTAAATATATTAATGTAGGGGGAAAACGAAGTACACAGCTTCCTTAATGGGTCGCTTGTTGACCCCTTCCATCATCATTGACTATAGCAACTGTAATTAACGGCAATCTTGCTTTCATTTAGTCACGTGCTACACCCCCACTCGTGGCTTTAGTGATTTCAGACTGTCGACTGGTAACTGTCGGCCTTCTTTCGAATCACGAAGTCTCAACGGCTTTTTAATGTAGTAAGAAATTTAAAAGGTAGATTGTCTTGTATGTATATGAATTTCGTATAATATCATATAAGTCCTTTTCAAATTAAATTTGAAAACATAATTCGAATCATATATTAAACTTTTTCCATAAAAAAAACTACTTCCTCCCCCCATTTTATCACTTTGTTTTAACATCTTTAAATTGCTTAAACCGCACTTTATACTATACGAAAAAAACATACTGTTTTAATTAGTTTTCTTTTTGTTTTAACTGTTACAACATGTACAACTCCATGAGTGGCAAAACTCCTACAATAATTTTATTATATTAACAACCTTTAGACCATTAAGAAAATTTTCTGTCAACGAAATAAACGACTGATGTTGTCAACAATGCAATTACCAGACACTCGAGTGAAGGGAAACCAATGTATGTTTGTTGGAGTCTATTTTTCTAACTTATTTTAAAATTCGCTTTTGAATTACAATTTCAAATAAAACCGTTTACCACAAGACATTGGGACCACATACATCGTAAGCGAGAGACTCATATGGAGACGATGACAGTTTTTGAAGCCACCTTGACTGCTAAAAACTCACACACACACACACGCTACTAGAAATGGGGGAATAAAATTAAATAAACATAATGGAAGTAGGAACATTTTGAAGATAGAAAAGGAAGACTTAAAGGTACCGTAATTAAGTTCTTAAATGTCCTGAAACTGAGAAGCATGTAAGCCCAGCAAAAATTGATTGGGTTGTAGTAAGCAGTAAATTAAAACTCATGTGTTTCAAAAGCGGTTCTCATAAGTGCATCTAATAAGCGCATTCGAGAATGCTATAATTTTAAAACAATAATAACAAACTGTAGTCTCTCTCGCTTAAGGGGATGCAGGTTTGTATGTAAGCGAATAAAATTTAGTGAAACAAAGAGACCTCTTTCGCTTACGCGGATGCAGGCGAATAAGAATTTGGTGAAGCAAAGAGACCTACCAAGTGGGACATCGCAAACAAAAATCATGCCTTCGTGAAGCAGGCTGGAAGGTAGAGTCTATTTATTTTTCTCTCCCTTACAAACCTGCTTCCAAGCAAACGTAATTTTTTGCTGGGAGGTTTAAAAACACAGTAAAATTTAAATAAAGCTTCACAAAATTTAAATTAAACCAAATTTCAACTAGAACTGAACTACAGATGTCCTTGAAATTAAGGCAAGATTTGAAATAATACACAGGTCTATCTTGTTTAATGGAAAAATCAGTCGAAAAATCCACTTCTTTGTTGTACACACCCAATTTTTTCCATAACACTCCATGACCATTTATGTATTTTGCGTATATTTTAGAGGTATATTTAAATTGGCAGCACTGTTTTATGTGACAGATGATTTGTATTGTGGTTATTTTGAGCAATTTATTTGAAACGTTTGCAAATTGTTTAAACTAATTTTAATTAGAGTTAATCATAGTTAAATTCGACAAATTCCTCGTGCATTAAGTGAATATTATGATGCTCATAATCGTCCAAACTAAATACTGTTTTCGTAAGACGTTTACTTTTAGCGATTGTCGAAACATCACTACACCCAAAAAAAAACCCAGTGTGTAGTCCATATTTCTTTATTAGTCTAAGGCAGCCTGGAAGAGACTGAGACTGGTTGGCATAAAACTTAGAAGCACGTACAGAAACTTGTTAAAAGGGGATACCATAGGGAATCTAAGCCTCGTAAAAATGCTAGCAATTACTAGAGACTACATGATGAGAATGAGGGCCAACATTTACCAGTCGACTGTTTGAAATCACTATAGTCAGTAAAGGCTGGTAGTATCGGGTTGTTAAATTTTAAGAGCCGATGTTGAATGTTCAATTTGAACCATGGAAAGCGTTGCTCGAGTGTGTATCTTTTGCGCGACAAATTCAATTGGCCGCCAAGATCATGTGATTTGACATCGCTGGACTTCTTTCTTTAGGATTATTTGAAAAAAAAGCTGTACGTTGATAAGCCAGCAACAACTCAGTAGCTAAATGATGATATAATTCGGCACATTAACGGCATAAAACCTCAATTATGCCTCAGCGTCTTCGAAAATTGATGGCGTAAGGGGGTGAAAAAGGGACCCATTAACGAAGTGGCCTGCTTGGTATCCCGTCTACATTAATAATAGAAAGAAAGATCCCATTTGTTATGTCAGAAATGAAAACTGAAATGCAACCGAAACAGACTAAATAAAACGGCATTCCATTATGAGTAGGTCGGTGTTGTATTCTAATAAAACAAACTGTATGTGAAAATGACATACGGATTATGTTATCATGACTGTATGAATTATTTAAGAGTCCAATGTAGCGATATTGCTTGCAAAGCGTTGTTTATTTTCTTTGAGATACGTTTCTGACAAAAATTATTTCACTCCTTTTTATATTAAAAATTTAAGAATGCAGCTCAAGGCTTTGCTTGAGAATTTCAAAAATAGGGATTGTCAGACACCTTGTCTTCGACATAAAAACTTAAAATTTAATATTTTTTTAAATTACCAAAAAAAAAATGTTTTAAATTCATATGTACGTTTTTGGGGGTGGAATTGGAGGGATACCTTTCCCTGCTCATAAAAACATACACATTTTATTTTTATGGTATTAAGGCTTCTGTAATCTTAAATTAATTACATTGTTTTTGTAAATAATATAGTATGTCACTGCCCACAAAAGAGGCGGGCCAAAAAATGTCATTTTGGAATCTACTGGGTCATAGTTTAGGATTTTGAACATTCGCTGACCATAAAAGTTGCATTAGCTAAACAAAAGTATGGGAAAAAAATTTAATTTTTCAGAGGTACGTCTAGTTCTTCTATGGGGAACTTTTTTCTTCTTGGTCCGATTTTGCTTATTTCGTAGCTTTAACATCAAAGACCATAGGAGATTTTACTGCAGGGTTTCATTAATGTAGGAGCACTCAATAAATTTTCAAAGCTAATTTTACCTTAAAAAATTAATGTCCTGCTAGATTGCCAAAATACGCCCCTACTTCTTTCTTTAAAGCATTTGTCACTTTACTTCAACGTCGAGCCATCGTAGTTGGAAAACCAAATATATAAACAAAATTTTAAAGTATTTTTTCTGAACCAAATAGAACTGAACTCCCACTAGACTATGACTAAATTTAACTTCAGGCTGACTTTCTGTAGTGCATCCTAGCTCGTCACAAAATGCGTACTTTCTTATGCATCGTAGCAATTACATACATAAATGCATTCGAAGATAGATTGATAGATATTTAGAGGTTTGCATTTATACCACACAAATTTCAAACTAACACACGTATGTATATGTATGTGTATGTGTAATTTAAAATAGATGTCTGTCTGACTATCTTTGGTAAATGCGAGTAATATTGAAGTGACAATATGTTTGATATTTTCAGCGCCAACTAGGACAGAATATGTACATTTTTGAAACACCTCATATACATACAAAGGGGCCCACACACATCCATATGTATGTATGTATGTATGTATGTATGTATGTATGTATGTATGTATGTATGTATGTATGTATGTATGTACATTTAGGTGGTAATTTTTACGTTTTTTTCTTCTTTTTTTTTTTGCTATCCAGATAGGAATAAAATTATGCAGATGCCAAAGAAATGACAAAAATCGTAACGAAAAGTATTTTTTTATAAAGTGACATTTGTGCATATGTCAGCGTATGTTTGAGTGCACGTGTGTAGGGACATTGATTGTAAATGTGACTGTAAGTGTAAATGTTTATTATGGCATATTTAGAATTTATATTTCAACACCTTTCGATGCTTAACGCTTCATTTGCATGACAGCATTGAAACGTGATCATCAGTTTGTGTGATTTTTTTTTTATTTGCTGCTGTAGAACGGTTTTTGGCAACCTACTGCAGTGGGAGCAGCAAAGAGAACCATTGAACTTTAAAGTATTGCAGCAGTTATGTAGAACTTACCTTTTAACTGAATGAGATGTGAATAACATGGCCCACATAGAAGTGGAAAGCCCCCTTTGAGCAAAAGGGGGAGTGATAGGAAAGGCAGAAAAAAAAGATTTTCTTATTTGTTTTTAATTAAAAGCTTCTTTTTTAAAAATTCTTAAAAATTATATAAGTTTAAATTAAAGTCGTCTTCTAGTAAAAAACACTCTTAAATTAGCGAAAATCTGAACGCTCCTGCCCAACTCTATGGAAGCTTCTTTAGAGTGTTTGTGCGGTTTGCAGAATGTAAATTATGAACCCAATGTTGTCACCATTGAAACATTAAAGTGACAATTACACTTACATTCTCGCACTACCAACACCATCACCACCACCACGGCTAAATCCAAAAACAGTTTTATGCCTCAACATGTAGACATTTATCACAAGTTATTACAGAAATCCAAATTCGTAACCGAAAGATGAAGTTGATGGATAAAATTGCTTTTAAAACGCTAAAAACGTTACAGTTTATTGCGTTTAATGGTTGCACGAGTATGAAGGCATATAAATGCATATGTATTCATATTTGGCCACATTAATGCATTTATGTACGAGTACAGATGAAAACCCTTAGATAGACATCATTGTCAAGTTGGTGGCATTAAAATAAAACAAGGAAAACAAAAAACGAAACATATGAAAAGAGGCTTTGCCAAAGTTTTGCAACAGCAACAATTAAGGGCAATTAAATAGGGAGGTGAAGGTTCAATGTATGTATACGATTTTAAAAATGACTGCTGAGGGCTTTTACTCTATGTACAATTTGTTTTTATAAGTCCTTACAATTCTGGCCCCACTGTGATGCCTTAAAGTCCATTTACAGTAATACTGCCAACTCAGTTGTTTGACTGAAAAATTAAACCATTTTGTCCCTATTAAATGCCACCGGGGACATGTTTGTTTTGGAGCTAACAGAAGCAGTGACATTACTATACTGTCGTATATGTGGGCATCAGTACCAAAGTCTTGTCAGTGGCCGAAAAATTAAAGATATAAAGGTGCAATGTGCACAGCTCTAACACAGGCAATTGAGGCACTGTTGGGATTGCTGCTCTTGGGTTATTCATTAGGTCGAAGGCTACAATGCCAGACTTGCTTATGAAGAGCGATGCCATTTGGTATATCATTGGTTCGAACATTGGGCATAAGTTACTAAGAAGGTTAGTGATGCTCAAAAGCTAATGAACGAATATGTAAAAGAAAAATAATCGAAAGACTGCATCGGACACTCATTGCGGAAGACGTTATACACAATGAGTGTATGGAGAACGATATCAGCATTTTTACTGTTGGTTCTCCTATGGACGGAGAAGACAGGATCAGGTGTATACTCAACTAGGCTGAACTAATCCAATAGTCTGCGTTTGGGGGAGTACATCTCCGTTTACTAGGCAGCATTACTTGGGTTGCTGCCTTCTATGGATGGGACTTTCCATGAAGGTGATCCAAACAGTCGGTTATAAAACGCATTAAGCAAATGAACATGTACTCTAATGTAGTGCTGTAATGTGTTTAATAACTTAACAGGTGTGCCTCGCTTAATGAGGTAACGATGATATGTTTTAGAACACACATAGGTACAACTAGCCATAAAGGCATTTGCTGTGAATTTTTGTGGATCAGAACCAAAAGAGTACCACTGGGAAATACCCCATGCCAGCAAAGATCCTACAAAGGGTGAACTCATTAAACTTGAAAGGGCTCGAATGGTGCTCAAAGGGCCCCCTGGCAGGAAGGCAAGTAAGGTGCTCAGATATAATACAAGTACCTTAAGCTGAATAACTGCGTTAGTGACAGGGAAACTTGAAGTATCATCCACCCAAGATGACAATCTTGTGCCTGGAAGCGTCTGAGACTTCCAGCACTGAATTGAGACTTAGGCAAAATCTTATTAAATGTGGATGCCATGGAGGATATATACCTTATACAAATGCTAGCAATTATTGAGGATTCCGTGATGAGGAAGAAGACCGACATTTACCAGGCGACAGTCTAAAATCACTGAAGTCAAGAGTAATGGCTGGTGGTAGCACGTGACTCAATAAAAGTCGGGGACCCGTTAATTATAAATCAGTTGCCTATAATCATTTAGGACGGAAGGGGGTCGAAAAGGGTCCCATTAAGGAAGTGGTCTTCTTCAATATTTCTCCTCTGATCAATATTGCAGTAAAAAAGCTTTACTCACCTAATGTAATTGATCGATTTAGGTCCACTTCACTTAGAGAGAATTCCCATGAATATTCCGACTTTCGTGGTACCAGTCGTTGGATACTGGTCAGGCATAGAATGTTGTTAAAATCCATGTCTAAGCCCCGTATAAATCTTATAGAAATGAGAATTTCTACACAGAAAAAAATTGTTGCTCCAATTAAAGGTTTTAATTAGTTTCAGACACAAATTTAATGCAATGTTTTATTGATTCAATTATTTATTTAATTAGAAATTTATTTTATTCTTTCTTAATTAAAAATATAATTGAATCAATAAAAATAATTAATTAAAACCGTATCTGAAACTAATAAAAACCATTAATTGGTGCAAAAAAATTTTTTTTGTGTAAGACAACAGCCCTTGGGGGAGACAAAACTTATGAACGAATTTTGTTGTTGGATAAACCGATTGTTGCTAACTCCCTACTTACCTTTTAAATATGGCTTCTGTGCATCCGTAATAAAATAAAATTTGCATTTTTAACTTAATTCCAACTTGTTTTCCTTTTTGTTTTTTTGGCAACACAAATTGTTAAAAAATGTCACATCATATGCCGTTTTATTATCAACTGTAAACGAAGTTAAATGTTGCCATAAATGTTTGTCGTTAACGGTTGATTTACAGTTATTAATTGGCAAACGGCAAAGCAACTGGCAGAATTATAGATATATAAACAAAGTTTTTTATTTTATAAACTTGTGAGGCACTGATTTGTTAACACAGTTTAGTGAAGACAGTAAGTGAACAGTGAATGCGGTAAAAAACCATAAATGGCGACAGCTTGATGTTGAAAACCTACGTGATGTCTATATCTACTATTCGAAAATTGCGTCGCTCTACACAGCAAATTTTTCAGAATAATTGATCGTGAATACTAGCGGCAGTTAATCTGCGATGAGCTGCAGAATTGGCTGTTAACTCTGTCAGTTCGAATATTTTAGATTCATGTCATCTGGGACGGACCCCTGCTGTTTCTCTGCTATTTGTATCGTGGTCACTTCCATTTGTCGTCTGCTGCGATGTTCATCTTCATAGCTGTCCTTTTTTTAAACTACGACACTCAGTATTTAATTTTTGTAAATAAGGGAAAATAATTCCCCAGAGTAAAATTTTAAAATTTATATTCAATTTATTAGGATTGCTTGCTACCCCGGTGGGCTTCGCTACACTCACCAACAACAAATACAATAAACACCCGAAAGAAAAGTATGGTTAATCATTCTCTCGAAAACCCATGCTATTCTCTCGAATAAAACCATTTCAGCTTATAAGCAAAGTACAACGCCTACTGTTCCCATCTAATCTGTTGTTTGCCACACATAAAAAACTAATAATGGGCCTATGAGTATTAACTCGATAATAATATTTTAATATGTATGGGAGGTCCCACTGTCTGAATCCAGTCTGTAGTTTGCTAAACTATACACATTAGTATGAGGGTTACTGGTGCAAAGTTTCAAGATTCTACCTATGGTAGTTCTCTAGGTACACGATAATAATTTTTCACTTTGTATGGGAGCTACCACGCCCACTGTCTCAATCCAGCCTGTGTTTTGTTAGACTATGGACATTAGTATGAGGGTTAGTTATGCATACCTTCCTTTAGATGTTGTAGTTATCTAGGTACACAATAACAATTTTTGACTTTGTATGTGAGGTACCACGCCCACTGTCTGCATCCAGTCTGTAGTTTGCTAGTCTATACACATTACTATGAGGGTTACTTGTGCAAAGTTTCAAGACTATACCTATTACAGATTTCCAGGAAGGTATGGGGCATACCACGCCCACTATTCCCATACAGCCTTTTTTCGCTAAACTATGTGCATATATTAATAAGGGCGTTACTGGTGCAAAATTTCAAACATCCACCTATTATAGATCTTTAGCTACTTTATAGTGGGCGTGGTCAATTTTTCTTTCCATTTGGTTAGGTTATGATAAATATTTAAAAAAATTGGCTAATTCGGTGCCTTCGTTCTTAAGTGATTACCAACGATTACCAACGAACGACATTTTATTTTATTTATATAGATTTTTTCTCGAAATATTTTTATAGTTTGGCTCCATTCCACGTTTTAAAAGTGCTCACTGTTGTTAGGAAACTTTTAAAGCTGGAATTAAGCCAACCTTATATATTCTGTCTCCTTTAATTTTACAATGATTTTATAAATATAACCTGAATTGAAGTTCTTTTGCTTTTTATCATTCACATCACCGCCACATACAAAAGCATAAAAGTTAAAATAAAAAGTCTCTCTCTCTGTCCCCTAAACTCTTATATAAATTACTAATTCTACTGCCACAGTACTAATAAGCGTCAACTCTAACTTATCGATTTCTAAGTATGTAAGTGCATAAAATTACTAAACTCACCTTAAATGATTGTTAAAATTGTGTTTTAATCAGACAACTAACTTATTGTTACTGTCATGGTAAATGAAGAGAAGTGATTACTGGAACTTTCTGTGCGAGTGTGCCAACTTAAAAATGTTCAATACAAATTGTGTTTTAAAAAATTTTTGGGTAAACAACGATTGATAAGCAGGTTCTGTTCATTTATCATGCAGCTAGTATTTTGTAAATTACTTTACTCACTTAAGATTTTAAACCCATCACCACATGTGGAATGTGTCTACATATGTAAGTGTGTCATTTCGTATGTAGTTCCTACACTATTAATTTTCTAATTATTATATTACTATTGTCTTATTATCATATTATTGACTAAATTAATAATAACATAGTAATATATAAAAATAATTATGTTGAATATATATCGTAATATAATATCACAATATTATAATGATAATAAAAGATAAACATTATATAGTTTCATTAAATAAATATATGATAAGAAAAAACTAGGAAATGTCATACGCGATAGGCCCGTTTGTATAAACATACATATGTACATTATTTTTATTATTATTGTAGAGGGAGTATTAAAGCAGACCGTTTTCTTTCGACCCTCTTCCGCCCTCAATGATTATAGGCAACTAAATTGTAATTATGGCAACCTTATTTTCATTGAGTCACGAGCTGCCACCAGCCTGTATTCTTGACTGTCAATTCACATTTTCCTTATGACAGAGTGTCTAGTAATTGCTAGCATTTGTTCAAAGCTCAGATCCCCAATGGCGGCCACATTTAACAAGATTCTGCCAGTGGTTTTAAGTCTTATGCCAGGCAGTGCTGGACATTCACATACAGTGTACGCTGCCGTCTCAGCCTCCTCTAGGTACAGTTTGCAAATATTATCTTCTTCGAATTTCATGTTGAATATATAATACTTCCACGACCTGTCACCAACGTAGTTAGTTATCCAGCTTAAGGTACTTCTGTTATATCTGAGCACCTTCCTGGCCATGCGCTCGATGAGCGATCATTCGAGCCTGCCTACATGTGGTGGCCGCCCTCCATTGTAGGACCTTCGCCTGTATTATGCCATTAGCCAGCGCTACTCTATTGAAATTTACGGAAGATCCCACTTTTTCTAGTTGATGTGCTGTTTCATTCCCAGCTGTGCCTCTGTATTCCCTAACCAAGATCAGAGTTACCTCATTAACCGAGGCTCATCTGTTAAGTTATACAACACATGCCAGCACTAGTTTGGAGTACATTATAATAAAAAGCACAGTTATTTATTAGTTCATTATTAATTCATAAAATATTATTTTTTAAAAGAAAAACTTGTAAAATTAGATTCTAATAACTATAAAAAACTGAACACGAAACATCAAAAATATTTTTGAAATCAAACATTATTTGCTTGGTTTTAGTCATACTTTGCAATTATGCTTACTTAAATAATTAAAATTGCTGTATTTGAAGCGAGGACTATGCTCAAGCAGTTAACGTATTACCATTAAATCCATTAAAATTGATTGTTTAGTGTTAAGGACCGATAATAGTGGCATTATCGGTCCTTATTTTTTTTTTCCTTATAAGGACCGATAATGCCGCTATTATCGGTCAATCAATTTTAATGGATGTAATGGTGATACGTTAACGGCTTGAGCATAGTCCTCGCTTCAAATACAGCAATTTTGCTTTTTTAAATAATCATTTAACCACAAATAAGCTTTATCACTATGTCTGTTTGTCCTTCTGTCTGTGTTCGCATCATGTAAAAACTTCTGGATTAATTTTAATAAAATTTTGACAGAAGGTACCTAAGTATATTAATTCAAATATAGGATACTGTTTTCCTGTAAAAATGTCTCATTTCCAAGAGAAAATAGAGGTAATGTAGCCAAAGTACTGATTCAATGGTTCTGCAAAGTTGGTAGCATGTTATATTTTTGTCAGCTTGATATTTTTAACACTACTTACAGAACTCAACAATAATTTTAGAATTTTATATCAATTTTAGAATTTTCCTAAGTAATTACCCACGACAGGGCATAGGTTGTTCTTTGATAAAAATGCTCATCTTCGGTCAGTTTCAAATGAACGCAATCAGAAAAAATTTAAGGAAAATGTTGGTCTTGTTCGAGCTGTATTTTATAGGCATGTAAACCCAGATGGTGTCGTAAAATTTTGCGCGTAGTCGACTTACAAATGCCTACAAATTGAGAATGACGACGGATCGACATTTCGGCGTCATCGTCATTAATTCGCAATACAAGAGCAGCAATATTCTCTTCGGTAGGCATATTTTTTGTCTTGTTTTTGAATCGAGAAGAGCATAATTAGCGCGAAGAGCAAAATTAGCGCGAAAACTATCAACAACTGCAGGAATTGCTTGCTTGCTTGCTGAGACTATTATGTTAAATGTAGAATGGATGAAGTGTAGGGTTCCCAGATGTTTTTCGAGTCCCATCCCGAATTTGAAAATTTTCATCCCAAAAATTCCCCAAAAATTTTTTTAACTATCCCCGAAATTCCCCACTGAAAAATATACTGTTTTCATTGAAATTAACACATGAATAAATTATTTGCACTATAGTTAACGTCATTTAAAACATTTAGTGTACACTTTTTTATGTATTATTTAACAAACTAAGTTGATTGAGGCTTTACTTCACTGATTCTGGGGATGGATTAAAAGAGAAACGATATTTGGTAATTATAATTCTTGCAAAAAAAACCGACTTCAAAACAGATAGATGGGTACCAATTCTAAACTAAAAATGTAAGAAGTAATCTGTAAGAATTAGATTTGAATCAAATAAAAGATGCGCCAAACTTAAAGGGAAAAAATGAAGACTATTTGAATGTCAAGCCTCTCCTCTTTTCATCAGCATCCGTCTTTTATAGGGGCACCATTCAAGCCTCAGTCTACGGTTTCACAGATAGGGGCACACAGATCAAATAACATCACATATTCGGACACCCTTTAATTTACAATGTTAAATTAAAGACCTGTTGTTATACGTGACTTGGCCACAAAAATTCTTTGTAAATTTCAACGGTTAAGAAGTTTAACCATATATATCAAACTACATGAACTATTGGGACACCCTTTACATTATAATTCCAAATATTTATACTTGTTATCATACCAGAGATAGTAGTGGACAGTCTGCCTTATTTCCAAGTGTTTGTGTTTAATGGTTCAAAAGATAGGGCCATATAGATCAAATTACATAATTTATGGGGACACCCTTTAATTTCTAAATTCAAATTGTATACTTGCTATAGTGGACTTTGCAATACAGGTTCCTTGTAAATTTCAGCTGTCTGTCTCTAACAGTTCAAAAGTTTGGCCACACACATAGAATTACATTAACTATTGGGACACCCTTTTAGTTCAAAATTAAAATTTTATACTTTTTGTTACAGCTGACTTAGCACTACAGGTTCTTTGTAAATTTCAGCGGTCTGTGTACAACTGTTCAAAAGTATGGCCATATACATCAAATTAAATCAACTATTGGAGCACCCTTTAATTTAAAATTTTGAATATTTTTACATTTTATTATAACGGTCATAGTAATCGACATTCTGTCAAATTTTCAAGGTTTTGTCTATAACGGTTTAAAAAATAGACCCAAATAGGTCAAATTATGTTTTTTATTCATTTCTGCTGTTGAGAGCTATAGCGCACGCAATTTTTTAAAATTTTAATTTGGTGCCCTTTACGGTTCTTAATACACGTAAAAAACATGTAAGTTGTATGGGGACACCCTTTAATTTTTAATATAATGAACTGTTTTTAAAATGGGACCAACCTGAAAACATAACCTTTCAAATAAAGGAAAAAATTTTAAAATCGGTTTAGAAATGGCTGAGTTCTGCGGTTACATACATAAAAACAAAAAGCAACATTCAGACGAATAGATAACCTCCTTTTTTTTGAAGTCGGTTAAAAATAGGTATGTAATTTTAATTTAATAGCCCGCTACTATACCCAAACGTTGGTAACTTTGCTGTATTTTTTTTTTTTTTTTTTTCTTTAACTAGAGTTGTAATAGTCCACCCAGTGTAGTAATAATGTAAGAAAATATAAATTTACTCTTGATTTTTGTTGTTTTGTTTAAGCTTTGATAATTTGTGATAAATTGTTTGACTTAATTCTTATTCAAAATAATTTTTTTTTCTTATCTAAAATTTGGGTTAAGGTTTCCTGATGAGCTAAATTAAGCACATAGCGAAATCGCCATATACACTAGGTTACCCCACGAAAATAGAAGTATAATTTAATAATAATTCGGATTTAATTGCACGCTATTAAATAAAATGAAAATGTCATTATTTTTAAAATGTATATTCTTTTTCAACAAAGATTTGAGTAACTAGTTCAATTACTTATTTCTTATTTAAGATTTTATTGGTTCCTTTGCCGAAAAAAATATTTATATAAGCATTGCAAGTTGGTATAAATTAACTAGAAACAAGATCGTTTCAGCGTCATCTTGATGTTTATAAACTTTTGCCCAAAATTCGCCTAAGTTGCTTTGACGTTTTTATTGGTATTTTTCTTAATTGTGATTTATAAATGTATCTTAAAACATTGTTATTTACTGCTGGTGAAAATTAATAATTTAAATAATAAAATTACAATAATCCAAAAGATAAACGAAATCAAAATAAAATTCCCCAAAAAATTCCTAAAATGTAGAAAATGTCCTCAATCCCCCCTTTTATCCATATAAGTAAATAAAAATCCCCGATTTGGGGATAAATCCCCTAATCTGACTACACTGATGAACTGCTCTATAACTTACGCGGACAGATTTATTTATTTTTTTTTTTTAAATAAATTTCCGCAATTTGAATGAAACGAAACGATGCATGTTGGCTTGCCAAACCTTATTGAACAGAAATGCCTACACAGTTTGATATTCTCAGCTATCAAACCATAGTTATCGATAAAAAGTACCGATAGTACAAACTAACCATGTGGCTTTTTTTGGATGTAGTAAATAGTTAAGGATCAAACAGTAACAAAAACTTGTTTACCAAGTTGTTCAGCGCAACCATGTAATGCAAACAGAGAATATGATGTGGTTCTTGTGACCATGATAACCACAACATGCATATTCTTTCTCTGCGTGCGTTAAGAAGATTATGTAGCAATAAAATGATATAAATTCTACATTTCTCAATGCGTGTGTTATTGTATATTTTAATTTTTTAACCCTGTGAATTGCAATTAAAAGAAATTTTTTTGTGTTCACACATGAAAGCATGTTATTTGTAACCAGGAGTTATGGACTTTTTATTATATTTAAATTTATTTTAATTTGATTTGTTCTACTTTTTGATGTTTTCATGTTTAATTCTAACTACAAGAGCTGTTCACTTGAACAGTTGTATGAAAAACACAGTAGTTGTTTGTGATTTTGCAACTAAAATTAATTTATTAAAAAAAACGTTTTGTAATTTTCCTCAGCTAAAACAAAGGAATTGTGAAAATTATCTGTCTTACAATCTAAAAGATGAAATTTATTCTATGAATTTTTTTAGATGTGTCTAATAACTTGGAAACTTCTAGGTCATCAGTCATTTTTGTGTGATTTAAATTGCTACAGGGTATTAATTAGCTTTTATGTGGATTTAGCAACTAGTCTATACTATTGCAGCTTGTAATCAGCTTGCATCAATTGAATATAATTAAGTATAACTGACTCTTGTAACAGCTTTGCTGATGTCAATTTTTTTTCCCTGAGGAAAAAACTTGCGGTTGCTACAGCTGTTCCTGAGTTAACAATCTTTGGTCGAGTGAGACTCTGGTCGTTTTGGAGCGAACATATAATTGTCGTGAGAACGCAACCGTAGTAGTGATTTGGTTAGAAATTCTGAATCTTAGTAGTTAAAACCAAATATACACCGTTTAAAAGGACTGAAGTAGGACAAATCCAAAATTTCATTGATAATAAAGAAAAACTCAAACTGATATTGCGGCGCCAAAATCATAAAATATATTTTTAACTAGCTGTGCCTACACACGATGTGTGCGTCCTGACAATATTTTGTTCGATTTTATGTTGAAGGTTTTCCACACCAAATTTTAAGACTCTTGCTTTTACATGCCATTCCTGAATAAAATTCTAAAATCTATATTAAATTCTAAAAATTATTGCAAAGCTCTGTAAAAGCTATTTAAAATATTTCAATACCAATGTAATTCCACAAAATAAAAATATAAATAAAATACAAATTTTATTCAATCGGCTATTTGG
This sequence comes from Phasia obesa, assembly GCA_949628195.1. NCBI lineage: Eukaryota > Metazoa > Arthropoda > Insecta > Diptera > Tachinidae > Phasia > Phasia obesa. The sequence goes on from OX451217.1 coordinate 125,718,356, forward strand.
CATTAAGTAATTCATATTTTGTCATTATTCTAAAAGAGCGCCATCTGTTGCGCAACCATGTTTAAAATATTACGCGTTCAATTCATATTTTGTCATTATTTTAATACAGCCCCATCTGTTGTTCAACCATGCTTAAAATATCCTGCTTCAAAAAAATAAAAAAAATGCCTTAAAGTATGCAGTACCTTTAAATCGATAAAATTACTTATTTTAACTGCTTTTCTCCACTTTCTCTTAGAAGTAATATATTTTTGCGGAAAAAAGTATCCTAAATTGGAATCAGGATACTAAGGTACCTCCTCACAAAATTCTGTTAAAATCCATCCAGTAGTTTTTACGTGATGCGAACACAGACAGAAAGACAGAGAGACAGGAAATAAATTACTGCTTTATTATATGTATGTATAAATTTTTGAAAGGATTTTAGAAAAAATTTTTTGTTTAATTAAACTGTTATAAACTGAAAATATTTTTTTCAATGTATAACAAACTTAATTTTTTTGGTTTAAAACTATAAAATGTCTGGGGCATCCTAATGTTGTATGAACCGTACTTTCTTTAAATCATCAATTTTAGGCCATTTGTCTAACTGTAGGGTATTGTATGCTTCAATATTACTTTAATGCAGTCTTATTAATGATTATGTATGTGTGTGTGCACGTACCAAGAATTTTTGTTGCAGGTTATATTTTGTTAATTTACCCCAGTTTCGAGTAAGTGCCTAATGATAAGTGAAAAGTCATTTTTAAAAGCTAAATTTGTAACTATTTTTGACAGTCTATTTGTCACCTTTTGCTTATGAACTTGAAGGTTAAGGATTTTATTTTTAGCAAACGAATCAGCCTTAAAAAATGTTATTATTATTTGTAAGGCCACACATCATTAGGTTAGATGGTAAAATATTCAAGTCTAAAATTGTATTGCACCAAACAAAAACTTGCGTCTTATTATGTTTTTAGTACTTTTTTTTCTGATCTGACTCCTTTTTCTAAGGTTTTTTTTTTTCTTTACATCTTTTGTGAGAAAATATCTTAGTATCTTGATTCAAATTAGGATAAATATTATATTTTAAACACCTTTTACAGAGCTTTACAATAAATTTTTGAATTTTGGAATTTTATATAAATTTTAGAATTTAATCCAGGGATGGGTACCCATATATCAAGTAAATACGTATAGCACTATAAAATTAAGTGTCTTAAAATTTGGTGTGGTTTACTTTCAAAGCAAAATCGAACAAAATATTGTCAGGACACACACAACGTGAGTGGACACAGCTAGTCTTTTAATAAGTACTTTACCTCTTGAGCTCTACTGGAAGTATCGCATAATAATGATGAATGAGTCAGTTAGTGAGTCAGTGATTGTATAGTAAGATATGCATTTATACACCTTCAAATCTCGTAAAGCCTTCACTGTTAAAATTTTCTCCTATAAAGAAACTTATAAGGAGGGTAAAAACAGAGCGCATGGCTTCGTGTAATATACACACTGAGTGCCGGCCTAAACCTTAGCCTGGCTATTTACCTTGTGCCTGTGTAATATACAGGGTGACGCCAATTTATTCATCCAATTTTGTTTTAAAATAGCTTTTTAACTAACAAAAAAAAATAATTTTGAATGATGGACTTTTAAAATTTTTACTCTTAAAGAGATGGTATCCGTCCAATAGTTGCTGCAAATGCCGTGTTATCATATTTACCATGACTTTCCGTAAGTTTTCCGGTTACAACTGTTCTCATTCCTGTCGAATATTCTCGTTAAGGACTGCGATTATCTAAGCTTATTGGCATAAGCCCGCCACTTCAAGTAGCCCCAAACCAAGAAGTCTGGGTTTGTTATATGGCGATCTTGCCAATCGTTAAAAATCGCGTAAATGGGAGATTATGCGACCAGAATAAGCTTTCTTCACAATAGTCCATGCTCTTGCGCAGTATAGAGCTCCACGGTTTGTCGGTTTATATACAGCAGCTGCATGGTACACAAATTTATACATATAATAAAAGACTAACTCATTTTCTGTCTGTCTGCCTTTGCATCATGTAAAAACTACTAGATCGTTTTTAACAAAATTTTGTGAGAAGTTACCTTAGTATCCAATATAAGCTACTTTTCTCCGCAAAAATATCTTATTTCCAATAGGAAGTGGTGAAAAAGCAGTGAAAGTATGCCGATTTGTTTCCCAATTTAAATGTACTTTAAGGCATCTTTTAATTTTCAAATCTGGATATTTTATACACGGTTACGCAACAGATGGCGCTGTTTTAAAAGTATAATACATAAGAGTCTTATAACGTTTGAGGCTAAATTTTAAGGGTGGTTCAATTTTAAGGGCCGATGTTCAATGTAAACCAAACCTAAATGTCAAGTTTTTTTCTGCATTTAATTTGACATTTCTCAATTTCAGACTCAATTTGAACCATGAAAAGATACACAATTGAGCAACGCGTTAAAGTAATTTAAGAAATGGCAACAGAGGATGATAAATTTTCAAAGAAAATCATCTTCAGTGATGAGGTACATTTTCACCTCAGTGGATTTGTCCATAAGCAGAATTGCCGCATTTGCGCGAATAATAATCCAAGGGTGATTGTCGAAAAACCAATGCACCCATAAAGAGTGACTGTTTGTTGCGGTTTATGGGATGCCGGCATCATCGGGCCGTATTTTTTCCAAAATGATGCTGATCAGGCAGTTACTGGTGTTTGCTATCGTGAGATGATAACGAACTCTTTATGGTCCGAATTGGAAGATATGGATGTGGAGGATATGTAGTTTCAACAGGACGGTGTCACTTGCCACACAGCTAACGAAACAATGGCTCTTTTGCACGTCAAATTCAATGGCCGTGTTAGTTCACGTGGTGGCGATGGCAATTGGCCGCCAAGATCTTGTGATCTGACACCGCTGGACTTCTTTCTTTGGGGTTACTTGAAAGAAAAGGTGTTTTTCGATAAGCCAGCAACAATTCAAGAGCTAAAGGATTTGTGGAACAAGATTAACGTGAGTACCTGCCTACTCGGCCTAACCTCACGGTGGTCTTACCACCGAGTGAAACTTAGGCGTAGACTAGCGCCCCCATTGTGTAGTATAACAACACTTTACGATTGCCACCAATCGCTTTTTGTGTGTGATACAGTCACAATGAGTAGCAATTTATATAATATGGCAAGCCTTTCCAAGGCAAGCCTAGATCCACATTATAAGCTCTTGCTTAGGGGTTTGGAGAGTATCCAAACTCCGTCTGTTGAGAGTGCAACAGCACTCTTGATCGACCTTGCACCTTACCTACATAAATCGATCTTAAACCACAACCACCACGTGTACCCCCGAAGGGGACCTCACCAATAACCGGTCACAGAGAGGATAGGCTCTCTGTGGGGCCACCGATTCCCGTGGTACCAGTCCTTTGGGCACTGGTCGGGCCTCGAAGAGGACCCGCAATGTTTATCGCAGACCTTTTCTTCCAGAATTAGGCTCTAGGAACCCTAGCGTCTGGTGCCCCTATTTTCCCCGAGTGAACCGCGTCAAAGCATTTGCCATTCCTGCAGTGAAAATTGGAAACCCCGGGGGTAAAGAGCTAAAGGATGAGATAATTCGGCACATTAACGGCATAGAACCTCAATTATGCCTCAGCGTCATCGAATATTTGGAGCATCCATACATAATTGAACCATACCAATATTATCAAAATAAAAAGAAATGACAATAATTTCCTAAATAATTGGTAATTTATTCAAAATAAACATCGGCCCTTAAAATTTAACCACCCTTTATATTTGATGAACGATGCTATTTGCAAAATTTTTCGATAGGGTGATTAATTTTGCGCCACCTTGTAGTTATCATTGTTATTGGGAAATTAATACTGGGATAAGATCTTTTAAAGCTCTGAACTGAAAATGTTCTCAATCAACATCAACAGGAGTACTGAATGGTTTACATTGCTTCCAGAAGTGCAACTGACGTAACTGCTACTTGTTCAATATTATTTAACATTCTTCAACATTTGGTTAGTTTTTCGTCTACTCTTTTCTCTCTCCCACACCTTTAATTTGATCTCCTTGCTGGTAACGCCTGTTGAACGTAGTCATACGGAACTTTTAGTTTAGAAAAAAACTTTTTTTGTTTCAAATTTTCTTATCAATAGGAAGTATTTTTAAAACTTCCTCTGAAAGCAATAAAGGAATTAATTTTATGGTTTCTTTTCAAATAACATTTGTGAATTAAATTTTTTTTATATTTTTTAGAAGAACTTCAAAAAAATGAATTTTGAAGAAATTTAAAAAAATTTAATCCATTTTGTATATTTCCTTTATGTGTACAAAAGCATGTTGCATGCAACATATGTACATAAGCTGTTGATCAAATTTCATTAACAAAATTTCAGTTTTTTTTTTTGGAATTCAGAAAATTTTCTCTTGCACTTAAAAGTATGACCAACAGAGTATGAACAACTTAATAGAATTAAGAATAAATTGCTGCTTGCTTTTAAACTTGAGGTTGATTTTTTTTTTTTTTTGGCATTATTTTACACAATAAAGAAATATTTTTGTTTGCAATATTTTTTCATAACCACTTCGTTTAATGTCAACGAAATTTCTTTAAAACAAGACAAGAAAAGCTTTAAACAGAATTTCATACTGGACAACTGAGCTACGAAAGAAACACATAACAAAAAAACAAGAATAATAATTGTTTTTACAGCTCAAATAACATCAGGGTACATTCTTCATTTACCCTGATGTCCTGCTGTTGCATTTAAACTTAAATATTACTACAGGTGTTTGCCAAAAGGTTGCATAAATGCATCACACAACAAACAAACAATCAAACACACGCACACAACCAGTAGCACAACTTAAATATAGTGCAACAGTGTGAGGTTTTATGTAGTTATGACAAAGACTTCATATAGTGTTCAATTTCGTGTTGTATTATAGTTTAATATTGCTTTAACTGATTGTGTTCCTGAGTATGCGTATGCCCTGTAGTTCTGATGAACTAGTAGCTATTAAAGTACCCACTTTGTTTCTTTACTAGTTCCCTAATATTTAGTAAATTACACGTCTTGGTAGTCGCTAAATTCGTAGGGTTGCACTAGCTACTTGATTGACTACTTGTAATCTATGCAGTGTCAGTTGCTATTTTTATACCCTTCACCACAGTTGGAAAAGGGTATATATAAGTATGTAATTCCGTGTGTAATTTCTACAATATTCATTTCCGACTCCATAAAGTATATATATATATATATATATATATATATATATATATATATATATATATATATATATATATATATTCTGCATCCTTATACATAGAGAAGCTTATTAAGCGATGTCCGTCTGTCCGCCTGTGATCGGTTTGAAATCAACTTTGCCAAAGCACCAGAAGAGATACAGGAAATTTAATCCCACTGATCTGCCAGGCATAGTTTCGAAAATTTCACTAATGAATTTCAACAACATCAGACCCTTCCATTCAATGCTGTGGCCAAAAACCACGCCTACCTATATTTTTTCACTTGGGATTTTTTTGTTAAATAAATATTAGACCACGATTTGTAGATTGCATATAGTTCTCGGGGGATTAATAAGCCCCTGCGAGGGGCGATTTTTGGTTGTTATTACTTTGGTAGGGGTTTTTCTGCTTTAATTTGTATTAGAGACCTTAATAGAAAGCAATACACATAGAGGTAGCCAATAGACCTACAGGGTCCCACCTGTAACCAAGAGCAGTCAAAAGAGACAAAGGATGAACAATTTTTTAAGCAATTTTTTGCTTTTGTCCGAACATTTTAACGCAATTAAGATTGCGGGAAGGTCCTAATTTTTTAAAAAAATTTTTACAAAATTTAATAAAAAATTAACAAAATAAAAATTTACAAAAAAATCTTATACAAAAAACTTTCAAAAAAAATTCTATAAATTAAAAAAAAATTAAAAAAAAAAGTTCAAGAAAATATTTTAAAACAAATTTTTAAAAAAAAGTTTTACAAAAATTTTTTATAAAATTTTTACAAAAAAATTTTCTATAACATTTTTGTCAAAAAAGTTTTGTATACAATTTTTGCAAAAAAAATTTCTATAAAATTAAAAAAAAAATTATTAAATTTTTACAAAAAATTTTTTACAAAATTTTTACTTAGTTACGCATTTCAGGTGATAATATACACCGTATACGAAATAGTGGGAAAAAAGCGCAGATCTTTTTTTAATGCGTTTGTTTCTTAAATTAAATCAAATTCGTACCTATGTCCGTAAAAATAAAATTACCATGGTGAAGGGTATACAATAATTTTCACGGCCGAATATAGCACTTTTACTTGTTTATATGTATATAAAAAGAGTTACTGAACAATAACCTTATGGGTCAATTTTCCACCAACATCCGTAAATAACAAGTTGGTTACCCATAATCATTGCATACGGAAGACGATAAGACGAAGACGAAAGGAACCCATTAAGAAAGTGGTCTGCTTCGATATTCCCCCTACATAAAGAATAACAATTGTCTTAAGTTAAACTCCCCCATAGCATCTACATTTCAAATGTGTCTGCTTATGGTCATAAGCCTTGCCCAAAGTTGGGCATTCATACGCCTCAGCTTTTTCCAGTAACTATCCGCAAGTATAGTATTCTGCGACTGTCTTCTTGGCCCAATTATACTTGAAGTTTCCATTACCTGGCACTGAGTAACTGTTTTAGTTAAGGTACCCGGATTATATACATATATCCAAGCTTTAAGAGATTAAGCTGGCCACCTCGAGATATTCCTATTCATCTCTCCCCATTCGTTCCATATATCAATTAAAAGTGAAACTGGTTCAGAGACTAAACTTCCTACCACTTTCATTCCTTTCTCTTCTATCCCATCTTTCGATGCGAAGTTTCTTTATCCATCCCTGTCGGATTCTCACGGTCCGGGTTCTTTTTAAAAAAATTATAATTGAGAAAATTCCCACGAGTATTGGAAACAATTTTTCACTTACACAGAGCGAAAGAAAGCTTCTATAAAAATTGGAGGTCGAAAAAATCACAGTTCGCATACTGGCAACCCAGTTCCCTCTTGGCACCAAATTTCTTTCTTACGTTGCAGCGGTAAATCATTTAATTTTTTCTTATAGGAGAGTATAACTTCTCTGCCCTCCAACTAATTTAGCCAGCTTTCTAGCAGAAACAAGAGCATAGACTCGAAATTCTGATACTACACTTGGTCACGGCGAACCATACCCTTTTGTAGCCATCGCGCATTCCCATTTTTTTTTTTTTTTGTTACTTTTTTCTTTAGTGTGTTGTGCTAAACTCAATTGACTTGTCCCCACAATAACAGAGTGAAAAAGTGTCAAAGAGAAGTCAAGTAATACTTATTAGTAATAAAAGCTTTATTGACTCCGAACTGGCTATCTTAGTCAGTCATTTCGAAATGGCTACTTTACAGCCTCTTGTATTATATGGAATACCACTTGACTCGGTTTGGAATTAAAACAAATACCTTATTGAAAATTGTTTACGAGAAAATTGTTTTTCGATGTGAAATACAAATTTTCAAAAATAATTGACACCGACATGAAGAATTCCACAGAAGCACAAACTTCCGTAACATGGTACTTCAAATAACAATCTGGCAAAAAGTAAGTCACATTTTATCTGAAGCTTACTTTATACACTTCAATCGTCAGAACTGCAGGGTATGTTTATATCTCTTTCTATTGTCGTGGCTGTCGTTAATGTTGGTTAGTCATGTGTGGTTAAAAGACACTTGCATACACGAGTATTTTTCTCCCTGTCTTTTTTTTTCTTTTGTCTTTCATGCTGCTTTTAGTATTTTGTATGTTCAATACGAAAAATTAAAGAGATAAAAGATACTGAACACAAATTATTGTTTGCTACCGGTGTTCATTGACTCACTCTCTTGCTGTTTATTCAGGTTTCATCAATCCATAGCGTCCGTATGACATCTAATTGATCAGCCAGCCAGCAGTATGTTCCATTTGTGTGTTTGTAAATTTTGTTTTTTTTTTTGCTTTCCTATTCTAGTTGGTCGTCACTTTTAAAGTTTCATTAAAAGTAGGATATGAAATTTCAGCTCTTTTTGACCCAATTTACTTTTTTGTTGTTGTTTTTTTTATTTCCTAAGAATTTTTCACCTTCGGATGATATTTCTTTGAGTTAACCTAATGACTGAGAGAAACAGCAAAGTTTAAACAATGAGTATTGCATTTTCCACCAAAAAAAAAACAACAGGCGTTTAGTTTAACTTAAGCACAGTGAAGCAAAAATCTTCACCTTTAATTAGAGCAGCTTTCAGTTTCAATTAATAAAATTATTAATTGAGCATATCATATCATATACATATGTACATTACACTGTACAACTCAAAAGATTACCAGGTTTCGACTACGGATTCTGGCAGAGGGGACCAAAAAACGATACGTTTTATAACACACTGTGTAATTTTTTAAGTCATGGCAAAATAACCATATACGGACACCACTACGTCATAAAAGACCAAAAAAAAAAAGTTCCCTGTCTCCCAGTTTTGCCCAAAGTCCTCCAGGTTTTTTTATGGGCCCTCAAAGATGTGGGGCCTCGATGTCATTTTTGCAAAAAAATTATCATTTCCTCAAGCTCATATTTTGCAAACCGTTTGGTATTTTGATATACTCTCTGAGGCAAAGTTGAAGCTCTTGTCATAAAGAACAAAAATATAAAATCAAAAAAACTTCATCTTCAAGGTCAAAATCGAAAAAAACTTTAAAAAATTCAATTTTTTTACCTTTTTTCCCCTGTTCAGGTCCATAGGTAGCAAACCGTTCAAAATTCAAGGAAACAGTCAACTACAAAAATGAACCTAAGATCTCAATTAACAACTTTCTAGAACACATGAACTTCCTAGGAATGATTCTTAACACCTTCTAAACGTTATAACGTTTAGAAATATTTTAGTGTATTTTATGCGAGTTTTAAGGGCGTTATTCGGGAAAAACGCACTTATATTCAAAGAACATTCAAAGAAGAGTTAGAGGACAAAAATGCGATCAAGCTTTACATCAGTAACTAGAATGAGCTGACGATGGTCTTCTCACTGAGTAAAATTCAAGCCTACACTAGCGCCCTTATTGTGCTCCCAATCACAATAAGTAGCAATTCACAGAGCAAAGTCTGGACAGATGTTCTAACCTGTTTGTTAGGGGTTGGCAAACCATCAACCTCGTGACACTCTACTGGTGATTTCCGTTGAAATTGCAAAAGATCACTGTGGGGCTACCGGTTCCCGTGATACCAGTCGTTTAGACATTGATCGGTCCTCGAAATACCTCGAATGCACAGACCTGTTCTTCCAGACTTAGGTTTCAGGAACCCTGGAGTATGGTGGCCCCATTTTTTTAAACAAAATTTTTGTGAATGGTATCAAATTAAAGCTTATGAAATCACCTTGAAAATAAGCTTTTACTCAACCCACTAGGGCTTATAGAATTCCCAATAGAATATAATTCAGACTCAAGCGCATATACAAAACGGCTATATTTTTCTATTTTTATAAATTTATAGCTCAAAAAATGTAAGAGATAGAATTTTTTAATTATATTTGGATTCAGGGAGTCAAAGAAAATAAAAGAAATCTTCCGGTGAAATCTAAAGTTGTCATTTTGAGTGCCATTTTGATTTGAGATCCCATCCCAAGGACCCAATAGAGTAAATATTTATGTTCATTTTTAGCGCGGCTGGGATACGAACCCGGGCAACTCAAGCCAACCCACATTTTTAGAAGTAGACTTGCAAACTATCTAAGCTAAAACACCATCACATCTAAAACGATAAAAGGAAGACTATTGATATATGTATATTCAACAAGTCTATAACCAAAAACACTAAAAATGGTCTAAAAGGTGTTTCGATAATGATTTATAATAATTTTGATCTATAGGGCCTTTTTTTTTAACTGTAAGCAGTCTCTTTAATTTGGCCAAAATTTGTATTACTATGGCCCTCGTTTTTTGATCATATATTCACCATTTATACACCGATTTTATTCATTTTCAACAGCAGAATTCTAATTAAAGTTATAGTATCCCTAGAGGAAAGGAACTAACACATGCCTTGTCATTTGACTAGTTAGTCAGTGATAAGAACAGGTTCAAGTTCTAACACTTGCTGTAAAAAGACCTTTTGTTTTAACATAGTGATGGCCTAGCTGCAGATCAATTGACACTGTTCGAATAATTATATTATATGTCCTTTACTCATAAGCAGAATTGAGGGACGTAAATTACAGTTTGTAATTAATTACACATGCAATTATATGTAATTGTAATTAGAATTTTTCAATTACATTCAACTATTTGTAATTGAGATTTTTTCAATAACACATTACATGCAATTTTTAATTGAAAAATTATAATTATAATTAGGTGTAACTAGTAAATGGAAATTTTCAATTACAAAGTACATGTAATTGAAATTATAATTATGATGGAAAATCTTAAAGAATTTAATAGAATTTTGTTCAATTGAAAGTAATGATTATTGACTAATTACAATTACTTGCAATTTGTAATTGAAAACTTCCAAATACAATTACATATAATGTGTAATTGAAAATACAAGCAGTTGTAATTAAGTTCAGTGACTGATTTAAATTACAATTAATTGTAATGTATAATTGAACAATTACACATTACTTGTAATTTTAATTGTAATGAATGTAATTGAATCTCACCTTGTTTGCTAATAAGTCACAATTCATAGCTTCTTGTATCTGTACTAATTCTTAGAGTCATACGTTAAGTAAAATTGGTACGATTGGAACAATTGTCACAGGGATTTTATTCTTTAACAATGTGTAATTACATCGCTTTTGCCTATTGCTTATTTAAAGAGATGAAGTAGACCAAGCCTTTAACCATAATAATGTGTTAAGTCAATGCCATATTGAAATAGGAATTATCCTATAAAATTACTAATTGACTATTTAAACTAGTGAATTTTTTAATCATTGTCTTATTAAGGCATTTAGATACTCATATTTAAATCTTATCTTTGATCGCATTACTAATTTGTATCACAAATATATACATATATAAAGCTGTTGCTAGTTTATCCAAATAAAACAAAGATACTAAATTATGTGCTAAATACCCTCTTATTCTACTAATACATACTAATGATGGTGTCGGCCTTTTTGTCTCTCTGCACCTACCTGCATTTATTAGTTAATATTCGTATGGCTCTGTAAGGGCACGTGTGATAAAATGGCTTACTAACGAGTGATTTTTTAAGAGCTTGAGAACTTTTTTTTAAAAAAAAACGCATAAAATTTGCAAAATATCATCGGTTCTTTATTTGAAACGTTAGATTGGTCCATGACATTTACTTTTTGAAGATAATTTCATTTAAATGTTGACCGCGGCTGCGTCTTAGGTGGTCCATTCGGAAAGTCCAATTTTGGGCAACTTTTTCGAGCATTTCGGCCGGAATAGCCCGAATTTCTTCGGAAATGTTGTCTTCCAAAGCTGGAATAGTTGCTGGCTTATTTCTGTAGACTTTAGACTTGACGTAGCCCCACAAAAAATAGTCTAAAGGCGTCAAATCGCATGATCTTGGTGGCCAACTTACCGGTCCATTTCTTGAGATGAATTGTTCTCCGAAGTTTTCCCTCAAAATGGCCATAGAATCGCGAGCTGTGTGGCATGTAGCGCCATCTTGTTGAAACCACATGTCAATTAAGTTCAGTTGTTCCATTTTTGGCAACAAAAAGTTTGTTAGCATCGAACGATAGCGATCGCCATTCACCGTAACGTTGCGTCCAACAGCATCTTTGAAAAAATACGGTCCAATGATTCCACCAGCGTACAAACCACACCAAACAGTGCATTTTTCGGGATGCATGGGCAGTTCTTGAACGGCTTCTGGTTGCTCTTCACTCCAAATGCTTATTACGTAGCCATTCAACCAGAAATGAGCCTCATCGCTGAACAAAATTTGTCGATAACAAATTTCGAACCGAACACTGATTTTGGTAATAAAATTCAATGATTTGCAAGCGTTGCTCGTTAGTAAGTCTATTCATGATGAAATGTCAAAGCATACTGAGCATCTTTCTCTTTGGCACCATGTCTGAAATCTCACGTGATCTGTCAAATACTAATGCATGAAAATCCTAACCTCAAAAAAATCACCCATTATAAACCAATTGCTAATTGAAATGATAACAAAAACTAATTTTAAATGAACCAAAATTATTGTTTATATAAGTATAAATAAATGTGGGCCACCTCTGCTAGCTGACTGAACAGCAAGCAACCTTTATGTTGTTTGCCATAATGCAGCAAACAAACAGGTGAACCGACCTAGTGTTAAATACTTGGATGTGTTTTAAAATTGCCGCACAGTATGGGCCTTTATTTTTGTGAAAAAAAAAATAAAAAATAACAACATTTCTCTTTTTGTCCTGATAAGGACTTCTAACATAATTAGACGCCACTCCTAAATAAATTTATTAAATAAATAATTTACCATAAGAAAGAAAAAGAAAAGAAAAAGAAGAAGTTCACATAAAATTTTCCAAACAATTTTAATTTGTTTTGTGGGAATTTAATGTATGTATTTGTTTTTGACATCTAGTTAGCAAGAATTTTCTTAAATACAATTTTCTTTTAATCAAATACTGACCTGAATTTGAGAAGCCACAAGATGCGGTAAAATGTGATTTGAAAATAAATTTTTTTAATTGACAAACAAATATTAAAAAATTGGAAAAGTGATCCATATTGTGATAAAATAGTTCATCATAGAGAAGAGTTCTCATAAAATAGTTCACGATTAGTATTTAGAGACCACTAAATGTAAGCTTTGAAATTAAGAATTCTGTTTTAGATAGGGGCGTTATCTTTAACATAACAATCGTTTCCCACTTCGGTTAAGTAGCCAGTGTTATTTAACCAAACCGAAATAGTGAATCATTTCATCAATTGTCGCCGGAAAAAGAGGCAGAAGTGTATAACTCGCAATAGTTAATATCAATAACATTTAAAGAGTTCTTTTACTTGTCCTTAGTAGGCAACAAATTCTACAAATGTAAATACTAATTCAACAATTTCAATATCGAACTTGTATGTGGACACACACACATTGTGTGCGTCCTGACTATATTTTGTTCGATATTGCTTTGAAAGTAATCCACACCAAATTTGAAAACTCTAACTTCGATAGTGCTTCACATATACATTTTTAATTTATGTAAAAGTACCCATCCCTGGATTAAATTTATAAAAAATTCTAAAAATTATTGTAAAGCTCTGATATTTGAATAAAAAAGGAAATTTCACATAGTAAAAATACAAATCCAACACAAATCTTATTTAATTAGCTATTTGGCAGTAAGTCATTTATATTGTCTCATTAATTGCGCCATCTGTTGCACAGCCGTATTTAAAATATCTAGCTTTCAATTCATATTTTGTCATTATTTAAAAACAGCGTCATCTGTTGCGCAACTGTGTTTAAAATATCCTGCTTTCAATTCATATTTTTTCAATATTGCCATTATTTTGAAAGAGCGCCATCTGTTGCTCAATCATGTTTTAAATACCCCACTTTTAAAAATAAAAAATGCCTGAAAGTATGCAGTACCTTTAAATCAGTTACGTACGTACTTTTACTGCTTTTTCTCCACTTTCCTATATTGGAATCATGATACTAAGGTACCTCCTCACAAAATTTTTTTAAATTCTATCCAGTAATTTTTACGTGATGCGAACGTAGACAGACAGACAGGAAATGAGTTACTGTTTTATTATATGTATTGATATTGTGTTAAATAAGTTTCTTTTAAAATTTTCCCATTTTCGCTTTCCAAAGCTAAAGGTCAGCGGTTGCATAATTAAGGAGAATATGTAACTTGCATCACCAAAAACTATATATAACTTCAATGGTCACTCTTTTACCATGAATTAATTTTTCTTTTGCAAAAAAATTCCTCTGCAGACATTACTTCTCAGCGACCCCTACATATTTTGCTATCCAACGTGTTGGTTTGAACTAGTATCCTAGATTTTGTGTTCCGGCAATACTAACACTGCCACTACAGACACCAGGGTCCATTCTTGTCCGTCTGTTGGTAAGATTTTCTTGGTAGGTAACGTGTAGGTTTTGATTCGCATAAAAATCGCCGGAAATGAGCGTTTTAATTTCGATAAGCTGTTGAGTAGTACTAGTCTATAGAGCGATTTTGCTTTAAAAGTAATCCACACCAAATTTCACGATTCGTACTTTTTTACGTATACGTATTTATTTGATATAAAGGTACCCATCCCTGGATAAAATTCTAAAATTTATATAAAATTCTTAAAATAGTTGCAAAGCTCTGTGAAAGGTGTTTAAAATATTTTAATAACAATGCAATTCCACAAAGTAAAAATACAAATCAAATACAAATTTTATTCAATTTGCTATTTGGTAGAAAGTATTTTTTTTGTGATTATTTTAAAATAGCCCAATCTATTCCGCAACCGTATTGAAAGTATCCCGCTTTCAATTCATTTTGTCATTATTTTAAAATAGCGCCATCTGTTGCGCAACCGTGTTTAAAATATACCGCTTTAAAAATTAAAGATGCCTAAAAGTATGCAGTACCTTTAAATCGGTAAAAAATCGGCATACTTTCACTGCTGTTTCTCCACTTTCTCTTGGAAATAAGATATTTTTGAGAATCGTATTGGAATCAGGATACTACGGTACCTCGCAAAATTTTTTGTAAAAATCTATTCAGGAACTGACACCCAAATATCTATTGCATCTGTCCTAAAAACTAAGAAACATTACCCGCTGGGGTATTAGTTCTTCGATATCCTTTTCCCATCGACTGATTGATACTGATTTTCAAGATAAAGCTTTTTATGCTCTTGAAAGATTTGTACATCCGAAGCTTTCTGAAGGTACTTCTACCTTAGATCCAAGCAAGAATAATCGAAGAGAAAAGGAAAAGAAAGAAACGGAAAGGAAAGGACAATGTGTAGCAAATACATTAGATGGGAAAGCAATTTAGGGGTTTTTTTATTCATTTTTTAATATTTATTTATTTATTTTATTATTATCGTAATGGTGTAAATAGAATAACAAATATATATTTAGCGAGCGAAGTTAAACAGGGCAAAATTTTTAAATTTTTATAAATTATTGCAAATTTATATATTTGTAATAATTTGTATTCCTTTCATAACTAATAAAAAATTATCAATTTTCCCTTTTCAGGTATGTAAACTAAAAATTTGACAAGTTGTTTTTATTCTAGAGGTAAGTAGTCATGTCGCCAAAAAAAAATTCAACACATCTATTTTCTTTAAAACAAATCATTAGTTTTTTAATAAAGTTCTGGTACCTACTTAACCCCTTTCACCCTTTTAATAAGCTTAACCCCTTTTATTTGATACTAGTTTTCTTTGCAGATAATGAGCCTCCTAAGCCTCCTTTGGCAGATTTATCACTGCAGTTATTACCTCAATAAATTTGGCAGATTTATCAATGGAGTTGTTACCTCAATGAATAATATCTTATATTTATAATAATTTCATTTTCCATCTCGTCTAGTCCTCTTAAATCTAGGCTAGGAATCTTTCTTTGGTTTAAATGGTTTTTTTATTAGTTTTCAAACAGTCCATATTTTTCGGCTCTTAATCTCCTTCCGGATCATTTAACTTCCGAATTCGTCACCTGAAATTACTTGGGGTGCAAACACCTTTTCCCAATTTCACAATTAAAGATTTTAATTGATTTCAGATTAAAATTTAATTAAATAAATAATTAATTCAATTATTTGTTTAATTTAAAAACTTTTTCATTCTATTTTAAACAAATATATATTTGAATCAATTAAAAAATTAATTAAACGCTCATTTAAAGCTAATTAAAACCTTTAATAGGTGCAACAAATTGTTTCTGTGTTCTCACTGGTAACGATTCTTAACATTTACACGCAAGCTATAGGTCGAGGATTTTAATTATTAAGGTTTCGTATACAAAGATTTAAAACAAAATACTATTTATATCGCTCTGATGTCTGACTGTCTGTCACAAGCCTCTATATCTTTAACTGACATGTGAGTTTTACTATCACCGCTAAACAACAAAAATAAAACTGAAGTAGAAGTACAGAGATTCAGGTAGACGTGTATGTCCTATGTCCAAAAAGTAGTAAAAACATACAGTTCAAATTTAAATGCTTCCTAATATGAGAACATATGTATATGGGATTATCTTTTCAAACCTAACAAGCAAATTTTGTCAGCAGTAGCAACATATATAAAAATTAAATTAAAATTTAAAGGTTATCCACTTTACTTCTTGAACCGTTATAGACAGATGCTTAAAAATGACCCATAGGGAGCAACATAATTATATGATTTTGGATGTATATATTAATATATTTTTTGTTGTATTTAAATTTATGTTGACAGACTGCTCTTTTTAAATATTTGTTTTAGTTTCAATACTGGTCTTCCTGCCTGTCTATTTGGAAGGTATTTTTTCAAGAATTTTTTTTTTTGCATTTTGACTTTATGTGGGTACGAAAATAAGTGTTGTTAACTACTTTTCAGGTTTAGTTTACAGACGGCTCCAATAAAAAAAAATTGGACCAAACCTTTAAACGGCCATTCTCATGGGGAAATTCCAAACGGTCTTTAAGGTAGGAATGTTTAAGCAGGAAGACAAAAGAAAGCCAAACTGCGTTAAAAGCCTTAACCTCATTTATGCTAAGATATAGAGTCATGTCATAGATTGTGTGACATCTCTAAATGGACTCAGGTCTCACAACAGTTTAACAATATGTTGGTTTCCCTGCCACAGGGGTCATGTTGATGCATTGATAAGGGTTGACCGTTTAAAACGATGTAGATTTGGAGACAACTGGTTCATAGAGATTAGAGTTTTCTAGACATTTAAATGGTTTAACAGGGCTCCGGCAAGCAAAGCGTTTTATTACGTTATCTCAAAAGTACATTTAAAAGGCTACTATCACTCAATAAGACTGAAATTAAACTAGTTACGGGTTGGCTTACCGGATATTATTGCATTTTACATTAGAAAATATTTAGATTAGAATTTGCAAGAACTGTAAGCAGCATATTGAGACTTTGTAACACGAACTGTGTGCAAGTGGAGGTCAGAATTCCTAGAAGGCTATTTTTGTTATGTCTAGGAGATGTGAATGATCTCTCACTGTGTAGGATTATTGTTATTTATTCTTAGCCTGAAACTGGTCGATGAGCTGTACAAACGATTACTTGGTTCGCGGTACTTAGGGCCTGTGTCTTAATAATAGTTTAATAAAATCGAATACAAAAATGTAGCCAATTTAAGCACCATATGCGGCCGCGCATAGACAAAGGGACCTAAGGGTGGGTTAATTAATTTTTTTTTTTAACATGATAAAATTTACTGGAGAATCGAATCAAAGTAGTACCAGACCCCGCCAAATCATAAGAAAAAATCATCAAATTATTCAACATTTTTTAAACCGCTTTAAAGGGTTTAAATTTAGTGAGAAATTTCAGACCTACCGAAATAGAAGGAAAAGTAAAAAATCAATCATAATCAGTAATTTCATACTCATAGCAAAAAGGATAAACTTTAAACGCCTCTCGTGTAAAATTATTTACTTTTTCACGCTTAGGTCCCTTACCATTTTCGCGGTCACATATTATTTGTGATACCTTTAATGTAAAATTAAACACTGTTTGATGGCAAGCAGGCATATCTCTTGTAGGAGTTCGGCAATTCGTTGCAAATTTTATTTTTTTTTTAAATTTATTTCATAACATTTTGTTTCTAATTGTTAACATTACCGTGTTAACATTTATTTTAACCCCACTGTTACCAACACTTTCTTTTTCTTAAAATCTAAAATACTTTTTCGTTTGTCTGCAAAACAAATGCAAAAAAAGTATCTCTAATTATCTAGATATCGATTGAAGGGGAAGATATTTTTGCAGCCATTTACCCCTTATTTAATTCGCAGTATCTTAAGGATATAAAATAACAAATTCATACAAATCCTTTGATAGCAGGGTCTTTAATTCCTTTTATGCTAACAGCCTTTTGTTAAGTTAACGCACTTTTTAACCTTCAAATGTCTCTTTAAGCTATATTATTAACGCTTCAATATGCAGCCTAGGCTGCAAGCAGATTCAATTTTTTTTTACTTATAAAGCAGCAGCATTAGCTTTAGTAATAAAAAACAGAGAGCGAGCTGGTAGTTGTTAGCGATATGTATATGAAGCTATTGTTTGTAGTGTTTGAAATACAAATTGAATTATTATGAAATGTTTGGATACTCATTTGAAAGATACATTTAACGAAAACATGCGCATTGTGGTCTGCACAACTTAACGAAAGGTTGTGTTGTTAAGCTCTCTGTATTGTTCTCTCACTCTCTTTTTAACTCTGTATATGTCTCTCTTCTGTTTTATTAGATTCTTGTTTTTGCTGCGTATCACTCTCTGTTTATGTTTTGTTAAGGTTTTGTTTTGGTTTGTGTTTCGTTAAATGTATCTGCAGGGCTCTTTTCTTTTTAACGAGTTTAAAAAAGAGAGTATTTTTTTCTGCATTGGTTAGGTGAGGGAGTAAATTTTGTTTAGCTTAAGTGTGTGTTGTAATAGTTTGTAGGTAAAAAAAAAATCCTGGTTTTATCCTCTAACAATTTATATGCCTTCGTTGAGTGTATCTTTAGCCGCATGTGCTGCGCAGGCCAGAGTTTTGTGTTTTGTGCAGACCATAAGCACTTTGTAGCTGCTCGTTTGCCTGTTTATGCCAAGAGTTTCATTACTTTTTTTCTTCTGCATGTGTGTGCGTGTGTGTGTGTGTGTGTTCAGTTATTGAATCTATAGAATTGGTACTCATTGTATATACGCACCAACTTCAAGATACACAAAAATTCTTGCATGCATTCAGTCTTAAAATGTCGCTCGCTGTTTATAAATCGTGTCTACCGAAAAATTCAAGACCGGCGGCCGTTTAATATTTTTTTTGTTTTCAAATTCCAATTTTTCATACACACTACACGCTCCATATAGAAAATTAAGATTGAATGAAACCATTAAGAAAAATGTACACACAACATAGAGAAATTTTTGGTTTATGAGCAGAAGAAATATAAAAATTAAAAGAAATTACAATACGCGCGTTACGTGTTAAAGCTGGCAATTTAAATCAAATGAAAATTAATAAAAACCGAAAATTCTTAAGGAAGTTTTAAGTTGAAAGTAAAGAAAATTTTTTGTGGAAAAGTGTTTAAAATGTACAAAAATTTAAGAAATTTGTAACCAAATCTCAACAAAAAAAAAATTGTAAACAAAAAAAAATTTCTCAAGTGAAATTTAAATAAAAATAAAATAAAATTTAATAAATTTTTTTTCTTCAAAAGGCCTTATGAGAAATGGCTAAAATTTATTGGTTTAAATTTAGGCTGAGTTGAAATAAGCATGCACAAACACGCACAATCACGCACATCTTGTAATGTTAAAGTGTTGCAGTAGAGGAAATAAAAAAGAAATTTTAAAGTCTAAAGGAATATTAAAACGAGGCTTAAGGCAAAATTTTGAATAAATTCTTTCGCCAACATTAAAGTAAAAAAAGGCCAGCACTAACAAGCAAAATTAATAACATTTTTGCCTTAACTTTAAAGCTACAGCCAGAAAAATAAAATCGTTTTTGCAACAAAAAAAAATCTGAAAAAATAAAATTTCTTAATTTTTAAAAAAAAAAAAAGAAAATCGATACAAAAAATAATGATAAAATTGTGCAAAACAGAAGTAAAAGAAAAGTTAATTCCCTAAACTATTAAAAAAAAATAAAACACCTCCGTGTAAAACCAACATCTCCTCCCGCTTTATTCAAAAAATCCCCCAAACCTCTACCTGCCTGGCCGCCCTAAAATATTCTAAACTTTTTCACATCTTTTCTCTCTACCACCTTCTTTTCACACTCGTTAACTTTTCTAATCTTATCAATTTGGCGGATACGGATCCGCTACTAAAAGCCTTCAAAATTAAGTTCTCAAAGCAAAATAATCATCATCCGGCATACCGTCAAGCTGAGAACATCTACGACGGTGGCACTGATACTGACGACGACGAATGTCCTTTAGAATCGTCCACTATGAATCCCTATGAATATGAAACTACACTCGATTGTCGTGATGACACTAGAGCTGTGGGTGGTGGCGGTGGAGGTGGTGGTGGTGTTGTTGTTGGTCAAATGGGTTCAATGACACCCAGACATCCTCACATTAATAATACAAATAGTGTGTCACAGCAAAATACACTACATCATCAAAATCAACAAAACTTACAATTACAACAGCAGCAGCAGCAACAACAACAACAACAATTGCAACAGCAACAGCAAGGCGATTCACAATCATCATATTATGATTATGAATATCAACATTTACCACATCGTGGCAATGAAACACAAAATCCTCCATCATCGACATCAACTGCAGCCCGCACACATGGTAGACAAGGCAAGTGATATGAAATGAAAAAAATGAAGAGTGAAAATAAAAAATTAATTACAAATTAAATTCAAGCTTAAATATAATTTTGTACGAAGGGATAAATAAAGACTTATTTAATTCAAGTTTTACAAGAAAAATTTGTTTAAAGAAAAAATCAAAGGATTTATGTTTCTTTAGATAAACTTGTTTCTAATTTAAACCGAATGAGAATTATAACAAAAACAAGTGCTTTATTAACCAGTTTATCAGACTCGGGTGGATGGCGGTTAAATTTTGTAATTAATTAAACTTGCAGTTACTGAATTATGTATACATAATTGAAATTTGATTTTTTTAAATTAAAATCACATCCTAAAGCTTAGAGTTGTACATTAAATTGAAAACTAAAAATGACTTCTACATCCTTCTACTTCTAATGATAGTTGAAATCTAATTGAGACCTAAGGCTTGTCTCCAGTTTATATGTATTAATTAAGTCATGATAGCTTTCCTGTAAAGAGTGGTTTGGAGCACACAAATTTAAGCATAAATTGAAAATTTCTTTAATATGATCGATAAGTGTTCCTATGGTGTAAAATTAAATTAATTTGTTGTGGGGAACTAATGCATTTTCTGCTTTTGTTTAATCTGAAAACATCAGCTGTATTTCATGTGCGATATTATTGAATTTATTACTTTTCTGCAGTTTAACATAATAATTTGAAAACCACAAATTTTCACAAACTTTTGAAATATGTAATCATTGATAAAGAACAAAACAATAAGAAAAGTGAGAAAATAAAAAAGAAAAAAAATTTTCGTATACGATTTCTTAAATTTAACGATTCCAACCAATTATATTTATGACTAGGTTTTATGATAAAAAATAATGTATTGAAAGTTATAATAGGCCAAATAATACATTTTATATTAGTGTAGTGGAATTAGTAAATTATTCAACATTTTAAAAAAACCGAAAACCGGTCTTCAAAAAAGTCAGCTAATGAAAGATTGCACCAGGTCAAATAATATAATTTTTTTAATTTGTGCATGCATTAATAATTTTATTCAACATTTTATAAAAACCGGGTTTCGAAACCGGTTTTCGAAAACGTTTGTTAAGAAAACTTTGCGCCACACCAAATAATATATTTTATGTTAGTAGTGCATGCATTAATAATTTTATTCAACATTTTATAAAAACCGGGTTTCGAAACCGGTTTTCTAAAAATTTGTTTAAGGAAACCTTGCACCATGCCTAATAATATATAATGTTAGTAGGGTATGGATAAACTAATTATTCAAGACTTTATAAAACCCGGGTTTTGAAAACCGGTTTTCGTAAAAGTATGCTAATGAAATTCGCAGCAGGCCAAATAATATACATTTTGTGTTAGTAGTTTATGGATTAATTGATTATTCAATATCTTATAAAAACCGGATTTGGAAAACCGGTTACTTTTTTCTAAATCAAATGGTTCTTAACCAAAAAAAAAAATTTTTAATAACAATTCATCTTTTAGTCGTATTATTAAAAATGAACTCAACAATTTTTAGAAAAAATATATTAGCTTTGAAAAAAAATATATTCAGCAAAATGTTGTTGAAGTTTTCAACAGGATCAACAGTTTTTTTGTGTAACTTCGTTTTAGCTGATTTAGTGATTTTAATTAAAAATGTTTGTACCGATAAGGAAGATCGAAAGAACGATTTCTTGCATAATTAATAAATTTTGAGTTTTTGAGATATGACTATGTTGCACCGTAGCAGTGAAATGACAATAATCTTTTAAAAGTAATATAAAATTTAAAGAATATTTTTTTCTATAACTGAATTGCTAAAGTTAAGTTCTTTTCTTCTCTGACTACCAATAGTGGCTGAAGAATATTTTTTTACAAATTAGGTAATTAATTTTTATAAAGAAAAATTTGTATAAAGAAATTATTATAAAGAAAAATTATTTAGATACTAGCAGAATGAAATGAGAAAAGAACTTAAACCTGACTCTAACAATTCATTTATATGTTAATAAAAATTTAATGAAATTAAATATTCGATTATTTTTTTAAGTTTAAATTTATATAAAAAAATAAAATTAAGTTAAATTTAAAAATTACCAGAAACTTGCTTGTGTTCATATTGAAACTTGAAAAAAATCCTTTAATGCGGTATTATTCAATGCTTAATTAAATAATAATAATTAAAATAATACGCAGAAAACAATATTTGCACCAAGCAAAGGTCTAAAATTTTGTTTCCGAAAAAAAATTTATTAAGAAATTAATTGATTCAATCATTTATTTAATTAGGAAATTTTTTATTATAATTTAAAAAAATATATGATTGAATGAATAAAAAAAATAATTGAATTTTAATTTAAAACTATTTAATTTAATTGGTGCAAACAATTTATATTAATTAAAAAAAAAACATTTTTTTCTTTACTGAAAGTTTAAATGAATTTTATCTACTGAGAATAAAAAAAAAATTAAATAAAATCTTTCATCAAGACATCTCAGAAAAGCGAGGGTTTAGTAAAAACCAAAATTTTATAGAAAATAAATCACAATTTCATAAAAAAATATCAACAAAAATTTAAGTTTTGCCCAAAACACGCATTTTCAACAGAAAGAAATAAAAACAGAAACTTGACCAAAAAATCACATTTTCACCAAAAATGTAATTTTCACACAAAAAACTAACAGTTGCCAACGAATCGAAAGTTTACTAAAAATTCGAAGTTTACCATAAATTCGCCAAATTATCACCAAATTTCTAAATTTATAATCGGTAGTTCACTGAAAAATCAAATTCAACTTTTTCAATCTTTTCATCAAAAAAATGCTTTTACAGCAAATATGTAACTACAATTTTACTTAAAAAATATATTATTCGGGCCAAATTCATAAATAAATTTTGATTTATAAAAGGTTTATAAAACAAATACTCATACAAAATTTGTATATTAAAACTTTTATAAACCTACAATATTTTTTATGAATATGGCCCTTACTGTTTATTATTAATTTAGGGAGAATATCAAAACAGACCATTTGCTTAATGGATGTCTTCTTCAACCCCCTCCACCTATTCAGGTTTAGATATAGGAAGTTGACCTTCCAAAGAATTAAAATCAAAACATCTTACCCTTAGCGAGCCATCGAAATTTATAGAAATAAAATTTAGTTTTGGTTGAAATTCTGATCGAGTGCCGTAGGACTAAAGTAAGGCTTAGCTCTTATTCTCTGTAATATTTTTTATAAATTAATTGATTAATTCTAAACCAGCATTGCTTTTTTTTGTTTAGGATACTATTAGAATATAATGCATTTTCTGGATACATGCCTCCGCATCTATCAAGTTTTGGTGGTATTTAGTTGTAAACTTCATCTATTTGAGCAATCAAACTTAGATAATAGAATACGAGAAATTCATCTATGGCTAGTTTGTAAGAACGAAGCCTACCACCTCCTAAAGCTTCCCTCTTGTTTGAGGTTTTTCATTCAATTTAAAAAAAATAAATAAGTCAAGTTTTATTTCAAAAATTCAATTATATATTTTTTTTTTTTTTTTTTCTCATTAAAAAAGTTTTGGCCTGACAAGTAACAAATTCATAAAAAAAGAGTCTTTATTTAAATTTGAAAAAAAAAAAAAATAAAAATTGTTTGGTTAGTCTGCCCCCATAATTTTGTTAACTTAAATAATTTTCTAACTCTAATCACTTTTATTATCACAAATTATTCAACACAAACTATTAAAGTTGTTTTTTTTTTCTATATTTAACATATTTTAGAAGTTATTAAAATCTTAAAAAAGATTAATATAAAAAATATTTCAATGTTAACAATATTAACAAAATATTAAATATGATTTAAAACTTTATTATAAAGTTTTATAATGAAACTTTTTTTTCAAAACTCTTTAATATTTTCTATTCAAAAATATAAAGTAGTAAACGATGATAAATGTGTATAAATTGTTAATCGCAAATACTCGACTGCTTGTCGTATGCTATTAAATATTATAACCTCGTTAATTTATGCTATTTTTTTTTTTATACTTAAATAAAATATTTAAAATAATATGTGAGAATTTATGAGGATTTGAAAAGAAAAATTGTTTTACTAAGAGCTGATTTATTACTAAAAGCTGAAATACTGTTAATTGTGTGCTTAAGATATTTAAGTGACTACTACTATACTAGGAGGTGGGGAATTATAACTTTTAGGCCCATTATTATAACTTGCCTTTAAAGTACGTTTTAGTTAAATTTCACTTCTACTTAAGTGAGCGATAAAGTGAACAATAACTATTTTTCGTTATTACAACTTCCTTGTAAAATAAAATTAATCTTTTTGAAAATATGGCAGTACAATAATAAACACCGACTACTTTTGACAAAATAAATTGGTGCTTAAAAACGCAGTGGCAACGCCATACCTTCCATTTATTTGTTTACTTTTAACAAACCACAAATTAGTTATCTGTGCAACAAAAAACCGAAAAGATTTTATATACAACAAAGGAGATCTGTTTTCCATTTTTATTTTTCAATGCCAAATTAAATTAACATGAATTTATTTTTCTTCATAGATTAGAAAATACGGCAACTTTATATATGACGAAACATGGCAACTTCAAACTCTTATATTTAATGTTAAAAGTTAAAGGCAAGATGTTCTTCCCTTTAGTTTATCAGTCATTTCTAGCTTAATGTATACTTATAATAACGAAAAACTACTTATCACCCTGATAAAATCCTAACTTTAGCTAATGGCAAGTTATAATAATGGGCCTTAGTGTTAAAGTTAAGTTTAAGCAGTTAGTTTTAACCAGCTTTTGAACCACCAACTTATGGATCATATACATTCACAACATATACATTCACAACATGAGTAATGATTGGATAATCGGAAAAAATAATTTTTTCTTTAGAAAAGAACCTTTAAAATACACGTTACACTACACTTTATTATATGACCGTACAAATATAAAGAGACCTAGAAGTAAAAAAGTAAATTTTACAGGAGAGCCATTTCCAGTTTAGTCTTTTTCAACAATTTTTACGAGTGTAAAAAAAATGTTAATATTCCTGTTTTAACTTCGAAATGACCGATTATGTTCAAAAATTTCATTTTCCGGCCATCACCCTGAGTCTGCCATCACTTCTATTCAATTTCTCACTAAATTTTACCCTTTAAGCCTCTTGTACTCTGTTCGAATTTGTGAAAAATGTTGAGCAACATTTATTATTTCAAAGGGAAAATTTGACATTTAAAATGTGGTGTCTATTTCGCGATTTGAAAAAATTTTACGATTTTATTGTTTGTAAGTAGACCACATTGCTTTAGAAATGTTAACAAAAGCCAAGCGATCAGCTTTTGTTTGAAAAATTCCACATGAAATAATGCCCCTTTGTTTTATTAAACAGCTCTGATAAAATGTTGCCAGAAACATTTCAATGTTTTTCCACCACAGCAAAAACAGAGTACTACTTCTGCAACATTTTTTCATGACTTTATCATAGAAATTTTTTATGTATGTAATTTGATAGCATTCCGCATGAAAAACTGAACAGAGCTGACCAGGCTTTAGAACGGTTCAGATTTCTAAAGTTTTAAAAAAATTTTGATATTTTTCTGTACTCGACTTACATGCAGAATCTCCCGTACTGTGCATTATAGGGAAAGCTCGTTTTCCAACAAACTACATTGCGTGAGACTTTTATATGGGACTTTTTGAGAGTGTTACGAGGGCAATTTTATAATTCCATGAGTTTTTGAATAAAACATATTTTTAGGAATAAAAACACTATTTATTTTTAAAAATATTCTCCTCATGCAGAGAAAAATAATGTTTATGGTATGGTTACAAGAATAAGATGGTTTTGGTAACCATAGCATAAACATTATTTGTTCTCTGTAACAATATACATATGATTGCGATAAACAATTTATAGTTGTCTTTTAATCATTACTATTTTCACGACAAACAATTTTAATTTACAATTTGATCATTCAATGGTTTCTATACCCATTAAATGGTTTCTACATACATACTTTTTCAAATCACAATAAAAATTCTATAAATAATTCAAAATAATATATTATTAATAATATATTATTAATTAAGAAATTATGATAAGTTTGCTCGCATGTAACTAAAGTATGAATAAAAACGAACAAATAATGTTCGGCTTTAGAAGTTTTGTGTTCAGTTTTTTTTTTTTTTTGTAATTTTTAATATATAATTTCACGGCTTTATGTTTCAAAAAACAAATTTAATTTAATTTATAATAAAATTTTTAATTTTACAATTTTATTTGTAAGTTAGCCAATAATATGGTTCTAACATAACAATTTTGTGTTTGTGTAAGTTCTTTGATTTTTGACCTCTTGCCATTGGAATGCTTTGGTTTCGACGTCATCACCATATACTCACGTTTCGTCACCAGTTTGAACCCTTTTGAGCAAACCTGGATCGTCGTTGATGTCATTTAAAAATACTAACGCGACGTTGCTTTTGCTCAACATTTTGCAATTTTGAAACAAACTTCGGTGCCGCATATATCACGTACATATATCGCATAATTTTGCATGATATGACGGAATAAGTACGACGTTTCTTGTTAAAGCACTGCAGCGTTTGCCTAAGCTTCCCAATGGCATTCTTAATAAAACAAATACTGTTTGAATTTACAGATTTTGAGAAATAGAGACTAGCTGTGCTGTCAAGACGACGTTGTATGCATCCTGACAATATTTTGTTCGATTTTATGTGGAAAGTAATCCACACCAAACTTTAAGACTCTTACGTATTTACTTTGTATAAAGGTACCCATCCCTGGATAAAATTCTAAAAATTTTGTAAAACTGTGTAAAAGGTGTTTTAAATATCTAAATAACAACGTAATTCCACAAAGTAAAAAATCCAAATCAAATATAAATTTCATTCAATTGTCTATTTGCCAGTAAGTAATTCATATTGTGTCATTATTTTAAAACAGCGCCATCTGTTGCGGAACCATTTTTAAAATATCCCGCTTTCAACTCATATTTTGTCATTATTTTAAAACAGAACCATCTGTTGCGTAACCGTTTTTAAAATATCCCGATTTCGAAAATAAAAGATGCCTTAAAGTATGCAGTACCTTTTTCGACGTAATTTCACTGCTTTTTCTCCACTTTCTCTTGGAATAAGATGTTTTTGTGGAAAAAAGTAATAGAATACTGAAGTATTCTATTGAACCAGGATACTAAGCTACCTCCTCACAAAATTTTGTTAAAAACCAACCAGTAGTTTTTACGTGATGCGAACGCAAACAGTCCTACAAACAGGAAATGAGTTACTGTTTTATTATATGTATAGATTTACCAGATTTCGGTGTAATGTAAATGCAATAAGTATAACAAGAAGGCACCTAGTTCTTATTAAATAAATCCTGTAAAAATACCCCCCTTTTTTTAAATATTTAAAGTAAAGGTTCTATTAGCTACTATACTATCTACCAGGAGCCAGTTAATGAGTTTGTGTATTAAAAACATATAAAAAGTTTAAATTTATTTTAAAGTATGTATATACTCGTATGTTGTATTTTAAAAAATAGTAATTTTTAAGGTTCCGTACACAAAGTGTAAAAACGTAACCCTATTGTTTTCGCTACAATGTCTGTCCGTCTGTCCATCTGTCAGCGGCTTTTATCTCTGGAACCGTAATAGGTAGACTCTTAAAATTTTAACAGATGCTGTATAGCTATTGCCGCTATAGCAACAAATACTAAAACTTAAAGGGTGTTCCGATAGAGAGGTGTTATTCACGAATATGTGTTTATTTCTTGAACTGTAGGAGGCATGGACTCAAGATTTAAAAACAGTAATTAAAACTTAGTTCGCTATATAAACAAGTATAAAAAAATAAACCTAAAAATTAAAGGGTGTTCCGATAGTGGTGCGATTTGCATGTATAAGGCCTAAATTGTGAACCAGAATAGATAGACGCTTGAAATTCTCACATAAGGTGTATAACTGTGTCCGCTATAGTAGCAAATTCTAAAACTTATAGGGTGTTCCGATAGAGAGGTGTTATTCACGAATATGTGCTTATTTCTGGAACTGTAGGAGGAATACACTAAAAATATGCAAGCAGTAATCAAAACTTAGTTCGCTTTATAAACAAGTCTAAAAAAATAACCTAAAAATTAAAGGGTGTTCCGATAGTGGCGTGATATGCATGTATAAGGCCTAAATTTTTAACCATAATAGACTCTTGAAATTTTCGCAGAAGTGGTATAACTGTGGCCGCTATAGCAATACATATTAAAACTTATAGGGTGTTCCGAAAGTGAGGTATTATTTGCCGTTATGTCTTTATTTCTTGAGCTATAGAAGGCAACCACTTAAAATTTGCAGACAGTAATTAACTCTATGTTCGCTTTCTATTAAATTAAACCTTAAAATTAAAGGGTGTTCCGAGAGTGACGTGCTTTGCGTGTATATGGCCTAAGTTTTGAACAATAATAAGTCGACTCTTGAAGTTTTTACAAGATATTTATTACTATGGAAACTATTACAAATAATAAAAATTAAAGGGTGATCCATTAGTGACATGTTTTTTTACGTATATTACCTTATTTTTTGAACCGCAATAGGTAGGCCTGATATTTTTATAGAAAGAGTATTACCATGGCCGTTATAACAACAATTCCTAAAATTTAAAGGGTGTTCTAATAGCGATGCAATTTTCGGGAATATGACTTTGATTTTAAAATGAAAAGGGTGCCCCATAAGACATGAAAAAATTAACAACTTGAGTTTTTAAAGGCGTACTAGACATAGTACGGAACCCTACGTGTGTGAGACTAACTCGCACTTGACTGATTTATTTTATTAACTCCCTGCTAGTACACACACGCTCACAATTTGAACTTAATTGGATTTTTCTGGTGAAAATTATTACTTGGAAAATTCATTTAAAATAGTTTACAATTATTTTCTTTACAAATATAATTAGGACGACCACGCTCTATTAATTATTAGATGCATTTTTTCTTTTCAAAATCTTTAAACCATAAAAGGATTTTTTAAGATTTTCAAAGAATGCTGTGTTTACATGACATTTAAATGACATACACACATATCAGCTGCACAATAAATGAGGCATTTAATCTGTTAAAAATTAAAAAAAAAAAGGAAAATATCAAAACCCTAAATGAATACAAAGAAAAATGTGCCAGAAAAACTACCTAGCAAGGGATTTTCAAGTGGTTTCAAATACAATCCCATTTAAGCATACACACACATGCATAGCTATACACAAAAACATACATACATATGTACTTTATAAATACAAAATCAATGTTGTAAAATTGTTTTTAATATTGTCTTGAAGTCCTCAACCACAGGTCAATTATAAAATATTTCAAGCCCAAAAGAGAGTGAGTAGAAAGAGAGTAATAGAGTAGAACTAATTTAGTTTTGAAATCATCAAAATTGGTCTTTGAAGTTAACGTTTTCTTGTTTTATGGGCGTTTTTACAATTTATTTCTTACGTTTTTTTTAATTTTCCCCGTTTGTCACAAAAGTAAAAAAAAATTATATTTGTACTTCTTTCTTGTGTTCGTTCGTTCATATTGACATTTGAATTTCCGTTGAATTTTTACTTGAGAAATTTTGGTATTGTAAAGGAAAAACTGTCAATTTGTTTGGGATTTTTTTTCTTCTTCATTTCATTTGCAAAAAAAAATTTCTTTAAGTATTTTTCATAATTTACATAAAATCGTAAGAGTTTTTTTTTTTGGTCTTCTACTTCTCCTTCATAAAATGCTTGTGTTTCATTTGTTATTTGCGTGTAGTTTCTCTTTTTGCTTGTTTGCTTCTTTAATCCAACGCATATTTTTGCATATTTTCAGTTAGTGGTGTTAGCATATTTTTTGACAGCTGTCAGGAAGTAATAAGTATATCAGAAGATGAAAAAGTACTAAAAAAAACACAAGAAAATAAAATAAAGAACTCATCTTAACTTGGGTAAAAAGCTTTTTTTATTATTATTCCATCTTTATATCCTGTTTCAAAAAAAAAAAGGATAAAATGGAGAAAAATATTTGCTATTGACATTTTATATAAATCATCAAAAAATAAAAAAAATGAAAAAATCAAGGAAAATGAAAACAGATTTCCGCCAGGAAAAAAATATACATTTATAAATTAAAGAGGAAAATCTAATAAAAACTTTTTTAATCAAAAATGAAAAAATTAAAAGGACAAACCGATGGAAGAAAAAAAACACACAAAAACAAAAAATAAACTGAAAAACAATCAAACTCTTACAATCACTAGATACATTTCTGACTACCAGGGGACGCAGGTGAAACAGATTAATGACAGATTAAAAGACAGAAGATTAATGTCAAAACCTGTTCTTACCACTAAATGAAACTATTGCATTACTTATTTATCATAGCGAAACAATAACTGGCAATTCTAGAACATCGTATACAGGTCTATATCCTATATACATCTAGCTCAATAGTTGAGTAACAACTAAACTCCACCAAACTATTGCCAGATTCGGTTTAGATTAAAAAGCATATGGGATAAAAAATTAAACCGCCTGCCATGTAGATCAAAACCACGTTATACCATAAAAGTTATCACGAACAACAGGGCACAGGGACCCTAGGTTTCTTTGGGGTACTTAGATACCTCCTTAGGAACTAGTGCCTCCATATACCCCAAAATCCATCACCTAGACAACAACTGGCAACTCACTGCTATACTCTCTTCTGTTTTAAACACTGTCGATTTTTTGCACGTGTTCCGCCATTTTTAATTTTTATTTTTATTTTCTCTTTTTTGAATAACTTTATTTTATTAAAATAAAAAGTTTTAATTTTTTTATTAAAGAATATTCAGGTATGTGATGGAAAACTATCGTTTTCAAGGCATGTGATTAATTTCGATCGATTTTGAGAATTATTTTTGAGTCCATCTCTTAATATTTGGGTTTTAAATGTATACCCGAAATTAACAGACAAACAATAATTAAAAATTTAGAAAAAAATATTTTAAAAAACAGAATAAAATTAGTAAAAACTAATTTTTATACAAATACAAAACAACAAAAAGAAGTCCACAATAACTATTTTCGTTTTCAAGATCGATTTCCATCACTAATGATATTAAATACCTAAAGAATTCTGACCAGCTATAGTTTTTTTTTTTGTAACATCCATTACTTTCAACCTACCGGGTAAACTAAATTAGTGCGTCAAGCGTAGAGTCTTGTAGCGTCTAGCTTCAAAGCATTTATATAAATCGTGAATTAATTTTAAAGGCCGATGTTGATTTTGAATAAAACACAAATTATTTAGGAAATTATTGTCATTTCTTTTTATTTTGGAACAAAATATCGGCGACCTCCATCCGATGTGCTGAATTATCTCATCCTTTAGTTCTTGAATTGTTGCTGGCGTATCGACGTACACCTTTTCCTTAAAATAACCCCCAAGAAAGAAGTCCAACGGTGTCAAATCACATGATCTTGGCGGCCAATTGACATCGCCACCACGTCAGATAACACGGCCATTGAATTTGACGCGATAAAGAGCCATTGTTTCGTTAGCTGTGTCTC
Source organism: Phasia obesa (assembly GCA_949628195.1). Lineage (NCBI taxonomy): Eukaryota > Metazoa > Arthropoda > Insecta > Diptera > Tachinidae > Phasia > Phasia obesa. The sequence continues at coordinate 125,750,483 of OX451217.1, forward strand.
AAGTGGCCCCTTCCTGTTGAAACCACATATCGTCCACATCCATATGTTCCAATTCGGGCCATAAGAAGTTCGTTATCATCTCACGATAGCGAACAGCATTCACAGTAACGGCCTGGAAAAAATACGGCCCGATGATGCCGCCAGCCCATAAAATGCACCAAACAGTCACTCTTTGTGGATGCATTGGTTTTTCGACAATCACTCTTCAATTATCAGTCACCCAAATGCAGCAATTTTGCTTATTGACAAATTTAGGATTCGTCACTAAGCAGAATGTGCCTCATAACTGAAGATAATTTTCTTCGAAAATTGATCATCCCAAGTTGCCATTTCTTGCCACCATTCTGACCATTGGTCGATTGTGTATCTTTCCATGGTTCAAATTGAGTTGGCGTGAAATTAAGAAATATCAAATTAAATGCAGAAAAAAACTTGACGTGTAGGTGCGGCTCACATTCAACATCGGCCCTTAATATTTAACCACCCGATACAATAATTTAAGAAAAAGTCAGCAAATGTTAGTGATGTTTAATACCTAAAAAATAAAATTCATTATCTGACCCGCTATAGACTTCCTAACTTTTTTTTAAACATCCATTACTTTCAACCTACCGATTAAACTAAATCAGAGCGTCAAGCGTAGCGTTTTCTGGCGTCTAGCTTTAAAGCATCTATACATGTAAAAAAACTGTGTGAGGACCGTTGTTGCTGATGGAGATAGTAGTCGATATAGAATCTAAAACACCAATTTTTATATTTTTTTTGTTTGTCTGTCAGTCTGTATGTGTTCGCATCACTTAAAAACTACTGGATAAATTTTAATAAAATTTTGTGAGGACGTACCATAGTATCTCGGTTCAAATATAGGATACTTTTTCGCGGTACAAATATCTCATTTCCTAGAGTAAATGGAGATAAAATTGTGAAAGTACGCAAATTTACCGATTTGATAATACGGAAAACTTGGTAGCACCTTTTATTTTAGCAAGCGATACATTTTTCAGAACTCTACAAAAAATTTCGAATTTTGTATAAATTTTCGAATTTTAATATAAAGTCTTTGTTGCAACATCCTGAGTAATTACCCAGAATTGGGTACCTCTATATAAAATAAATACAAAATCCATATCTGCAGTACTTTAAAAGTAAGAATCTTAAAATTTACTTTTAAAACAAAATTGAACAAGATATTGTCAGGGCCCTGACCTTAATAAGAGCATCCATAATCAGCCATAAATACCCCCGGACGTATATTGTCTTGTTCACTTTTAACACCATGACGCCCTAACGCTTGACGCTTCAATTAAGTTTTAGCTGTTACAGAAACAAAAAAATAAGAACTAATATGTTTCTTATCAAACTTAATTATGTGTTAAGTTAGAAAAAAGTTTACTAACTTAAGATTTTTCCTCTTTTGTCTCACTTTCAATTTATTATCACAAAATTTGAATTCCAATAAGTTGCTTTTGTCAGTTTTCCCTTTCATCATTATAATTCTTTCAACTTACATTCGTTTTTATCCCCATCATTTTTATTATCACAAATATTAAACAACAACATTGTGATTACATTATGACGGCCTACAAACTTCTGTTGTTTTGTCAATAGTAGTTTGTTAAGACTTCATTAAACATCTTTTCTTTTTTTTTACAAAGAATAATATTTTGGAAACTAAATTGTAAAAGAAGAAAAAGATTTACATAAAAATAAACCCCATGTTAACAATATTAACGAAATATTAAATGTGTGACTAAAAACTTTGGATCTCAAATAAGATATTATTTTTTTTAAATTCAAGAAAGTTAAGCCTAATTTATTGTTAATACTGCTATTCAGTATTATGCTTGTTATTGTTGTTAATTAAAAGATGGTTAAATTATGAGATTTTTTTTTTATTCTTTAATAAAATATTATACAATTCTATAAGAATTAATGTAGATTTGAATAAAAATTTCCTCGACTCAATAAAATACTTAATGTTAATATACCAATAACTGTGTGCTTTAACCAGGGTATGAAAACAAACCTAACGTTTCGCAAACGTTTAATGGAAGGCAACAAATTGTTCGATTTGTTTTATCGTTTTGTACCTGTGCAAAACCAAAACAAATACTTTTTGAATGATTGAGTGCAAACAAAACAATTGACTCTCACTCATCTACTTGTCTTGACATACTATTACAATCTTACAATTGCAAACAAAGCAAAAGCAGAAACGTACTTTTTGAAGCGAATGCTTTAGTTCGTTCGGTTTTTGAATGCTGAGTTGGTTTATGATTTCTATTTTTCTATTGCTTTTTAATCACGTATGTGATAGAAAACGTTTGCAAGGGGTGTGATGAGTTTCCATCGATTTTGAGAATTAGTTTTAAACCCAGCTCTTAACAATTGGGCTCAAAAACTATACCAGAAGATAAAAATCAAACAATAATGAGGAGTTTAGATAAAAATAGTAAAAAACTTAAAAATTAATAAAACCTAATTTTTATACAAAATCGTTTAAAAATCGATTCGTTTTTAAAATCGTTTTCCATCACATACCTGATTATGGTTTTTGTTCTTATAATATAGTAGTAGTTGTATATGTAGTAGTCTACATACCCAACAATAGAAATAAAAAAGCATACAAGCTGTCAGTCAATATTTCTCATAGGGAATGATACATTCTCTACCATAAAAACCAAATCATTTAGCAAACATTTGAAAAACGTTTTCTTTTCAAAACGTTTTTGTTTTGTTCTCATTGTTTTTTTTTTCTACCTGAGTCCATTAAAAAGAGTGCAGAGTTTATGCCTGCGACCGAAAATAAGACAAAACTAAATGGCACAATCATTCTGAGCATTTCGGCTTTGTGCTTTGCTTAACTCACTGCAAAGAACAAAACAATACGATAGCTAACGTTTCCTTTTGTTTATGTTCGTACTCTGGATTTAACTATTGAACTAGTTGCTAGTAGGCTAAACAAAGGTCAACTGTACCTTCCGGTGTTTTATGTCAGAGCTAGTAATTTATTTATGCGTTATTTGTCAAAAACGTTCCGATTGTTTTTTTCATACTCTGGCTTTAACTATTAAAGCGACAATTAGGAAACTAAACAGAGGTCAATTGTATCTTCTGGTAAAGAGTTGGTAATTTATTTATAAGTTAATTGTCAAAAACGTTTCGTTTTCTTTATTTTCGTACTCTGACTTCAACAATTAAACTGGCAACTAATAAACTAAACAGAGGTTAATTGTAGCTTCCGTGGTTTTATGTCAGAGCTGGCAATTTATTTATGTTATTTAAAAGAAACGTTTCGTTTTGTTTGCTTCCACACGCTGGCTTTAATTTTAAACTGGCCACTAGAAAACTAAAAAGGGGTCAATTGTAACTTCCAGTGTTTTATGTCAGAAATGGTAATTTATAAATACAGTATTTATCAAAAACATTTTGTTTATTATAGTACTCTGACTTTAACTATTAAACTGACGACTAGTAAGCTAGTCAGCATCTCTTCAATTGTCACTTTCTGTGTTTTATGTCAGAGCTGATAATTTATTTATACGTTATTTAACAAACACGTTTCGATTTGTTTGTTTTCGTACTCTGGCGTTAACTATAAAACTGACAACTGGGAAACTCCACAGAGGTCAATTGTAACTTCCGATATTTTAAGTCAATACTATTAGTTTATTATTACGTCAAACCCGTTTCGTTTTATTTATTTTCATACTCTGGCTTCAACCATCAAACTGATCACTAGTCAACTAAGCAGAGATCGAAATTTATTTTTACGCTATTTATGTAAATTAATTAACAGGTGCACTTTATCAATATATAAATAATATTTTTAATATCCTTTACCACAGATACCAATACAGATTTACCAATATCTTCTTAAATTTTATATTATTTTGACCCTGACATACCTTTTCTCTCTGTAATGTAGACTTTTTTTAGTATTATACCTCTGCGGATCCATGTCTACCGGTTTACTCTTTAACAACGTTGGCAAATACTACAAACTTATTATCAAAGTGCTGTATGGTCCAGTTTCGCCTGCAACTGCTGTTCGTAAGTTTGTAAGACTGGCTGACAAATCCTATCACTGACGGTGCATACTAACGAGAGAGAATGTCGCCGAAAGTGTGCAACTCAAATTAAGAACGTCGATTCGCCATCGCCCTGAACAACTAGGCATTTTATGCATCAATATGATGAGATTTTTTTTTTATTTTTTCACAAAGGTCTTAAAGGTTAAGCCGGCAGCTTTGAGTTAATTTATGTTCACAAGGGTATTAGATTATTAGAATGTGGCGGAAAATGTCCTATTCAAGTTAGGAACGTCGACTTGCCTTCGACCTGAAGAACTCGGCATTTTATGCCTCAGAATGATGGGGGGTTTTCACAAAGATATCAGAAAATCATGGAATAGATTTTTCAGAAATAGGTACTTTCCTTTTGAAAATTTTGCTATAAAAAATATTTTCAATTTTTAATTGATTACAGATTAAAATTTAATTAAATAATTAATTTATTCAATTAATTGTATAATTGGGAATTTTTTTTACTTTTATTTTTTTTAAATAAATATATATTTGAATAAATTAAAAAAATAATTAAACTTTAATTTGAAACCGATTAAAAGCTTTAATTGGTGAAACACAATTTTCTGTATGGGAAAAAAATTAGAAGTATTTTTTTCTTATTTAAAAATTTCATATACATATTTTCTTATCTTCATATAAATGACACAAAGATTAAGACTGTAGCGGGTCAGAAAATAAATTTTCTTTCCAAATAAAAGGAATTGAAAAACCATTTTGAACCTTAATTTTATTATTCAAAAAGCATTTAATTATTTCTTTAATTTATTCCACTTTTCTATTCAATTGTTTACATTATTTTTTTTTTTTTCTTTAGCATTTCCTGTTTAGTTTTCTCCCCATTTCTTTTATTGAAAGAGTATTTTTTGCAATATTTATTTAAACTCCCCACAAGAAATCTTAAACTAGAAAAAATGTGTTTTGTTTATAATTAAATTTAAGAGGAATTAACTTAAGTACAAATTGTGTATTTGTATTATTTTCCACACCACTAAGGGGTTGCTAGCTTTTCTCCATTAAATTTTATTTTTGTTATTTTTAAACAAGAAAAACAAAACACCACAGAGCAAATAACAATCACTATTTTCACCTTAAAGTAAACAATTTCCATTAAGATGATGCTCATGAAATCACTTCTGTGGATGTACATACTCGTATGTGTACAACATTTTTCGTAGTGGGGTATGGAACTAAGCGACCTTGCCGTACTGATGAAATCATTAATGATTTGTTTATAAAAGAAAAATTTATAATTTCTCAACAAATGGTTGAATGAAGAGAACACTTTGTTGAAATATTCTAAATTTTCTTTTGTGAATTTTAAAAAATTTCCTGGTTGTTTAATATGGCTAGAGCGTGCAGAAATTTTTATTGCTTTTTTGCGTTGCGAATTTATTACTTTGTATAAAAAAAAAATTAAGAATTATTGTTTTTGGCTCATTAAATTTAGGGATTTTTAGTAAAGCATTTGCAGTAGAGTTCAGTACAAAAAAATTAATTATATTTTTGTAAGCTAAACGGAAAACGGATGTAATAAAATAAGTTGGTTAAATGTTAAATTTATTGCCACAAAGTGCAAGAAAATTTAAATATAAATAAAATGAAATTAGAACTAAATCGTTTAATTTTATAACAAAAAAACCCAAAGCATAAACTTTATATTTGAAAGGTTGTTTATTTTATTTTTCTCTTTATGCTATTGTAGTCTAAATATATAAAATAAAAAGAAAAAACTTACAATATAAAATTTTATAAAATTTTAATACATTCCCTACCATAATGACCAAATCATTTAGCAAACGTTTGCGAAAAGTGTTTTCGAAAAAACGTTTTTGTTCTATTCTTCTTGCTTTATTTTCAATTTGGATACATTTAAATGACCAGCAAAGCCAATACAAAGCTAAATGGCACATATGTTCTTATTGTTTCTGGGTTTGTTTTTATTTTACTCACAGCAAAAAACAAAACGAAAACAAACGTTTTGTTTATTTTCGTACTCTGGCCATAAGTAACTTTTTGCGATTACTCAATTACAAAGAACACAATTAAGAAGCCCAGTCTTACCAGAATTAAACAAAAATGTAATTGTGCCTTACAGCAGTGTTGGGATCTGACAGTTGTTTAAATTGCACCACCCCAATGATAAAATTGTACCGAAATTAGCATCAATTGTACCAAAATTTGCCATTAAGTAAAAAAGAAATATCGAAAGAGGACAAATCAAAACTTTTAAACTAGGGTATTTTGCAGAGTCAATAATTGATCTTGATTCCTAGAATTTCTGTATCTGTGTTGCTAATTTACTAAAAAAAATATTTTGCAAAAGGCATAAAATGTTTGGACCTGGTTACACTATAATGTCTATCGAGTGCTTGAAGATATATCAGCCGAATTTAGAAGGAAACTGATTGAGGGGATGCAAAAACTTTGAAAAGCTCTAGCTAAGTAGAAAGGCTTTGTGACTGAATTAGCTATTACTTATACAGAGAGTTATCAGAGTAAAAATACAAATCCTGAACATAAATCAAGAATTTTGCATACAGGGAGAATTATGAAATTAAATATAAAATTATTGTAAAAAAACTACTGATTAATTTAAAAAAAGATATTGAATTATTTTTTTATGTCGATTGTACCAAATTTGGTACAATTTTGCCACAAGTCCCAACACAGCCTTCCAGCCGCTCTCATATTTTATGAGTTTTCAATAGGATTATTTAGTCGAATATGAAAATACTTAATACATAAACATAAAAAATCATTGGCTAAAGAATGTTATTCTCTTGAGTTACCATTTAATAGAAAAAATATTTAATCGAATAAAATTTAATCGAATAATTTTTTTAAAATTATTTCAATATTGCATCAAAAAATATAAATACAAAAAAAAATGCCTTAGCTCTGTAATGTCATCAATAGCCGAAAATAAGCAAAACAAACGTTTTGTTCATTTTCGTACTCTGGCCATAAGTAACAATTACACCTGTTTTCCAGCCGTTGTATGAATTGCTTGTGTTATGATAGATTTTTTGAATAATTTTTCATGAATATTCCTTTATTCGAATAAGTGATTAATTATATTTTGAAATGAACACACAAAAACCGATCAAATATAATTATAAAATTACTGAATAAATATTTGATTCCAAAAATTTTTATTCGTATTGAATTTTTTACAAACTATTTTTATTTTGTGTAAAAGCCTTTTATATGAATACAAATACCTAATAAAATCTTAATTCAAATACGAATAAAATTAAAAGTCCCGATATTCGAATAATTTTGGTTTAAAAATTGATTCTCTTAACCAGTTTACAACCAATAATACTTGATACATAAATATAAAAAATCATTGGCCAATGAAAGTTATACTATTGAGCTACCATTTAATAAAAAAATATTTAATCGTATAAATTTAATCGAATAATTTTTTAAAAATTATTTCTATATTTCATCAAAAAATATAAATAATTAAAAAAATATTTTAGGTCTGTAATGTCATCGATAGACAAATTGATAATGCGTTAGTTTATCAAATTCGGGGTTGTGGGTTTGATTCCCGCCAAAGACTCCACTGCGTATTTTCTGCCGACAAGCAAGAAGTGTTTTCATAAAAAAGGTATATAAGAAAGTATTTCTTAATTATGATTTATTTAAAAAAAATTAATTCAAATACACGATTTTTCCAAAATTTATTTTTACTGCAGTGTTTCCTTAAAAAGAATTTAATCTAAATTTAAACTAAAATTGCTGATTAAAACCAAATACCTAAATAATATTTTAACCTGCTGTTATTCGATTCGAATATTTAAAATGTTTAAAATTGCACACTTTTTTAAGTCTATTTCTGTTATTTTCTATTTAGTTACACACAAATTATTTGAATTACACTCCCACCCCTGCCTTATAATCACCATACAAAAGGCGAAGTAACATAATATCGTATTTTTTCCACTGCTGTTCAAATTCAACATATTGTTATTTTATACACAAAAGGACTCAAAACAATGGCTAAAAGCAAAAAGAGAAAAATTGCAAAAAAAATATAAAACTTTTCTCAACAAAAAAAAAAAAAAATCAGCCTTTTTGTCCAAACAACCAACCAAAAAAAAGGACATGTACCGCCACTATAACTACTGGTGCTGATTGATGGGCATTAAATTACTAACACCTCATACTCACACTAACTATCACTAATATGTCTCATGCTCTCACTCATTCTCTTGCTCACATTTAAAGACAATACATACACACACACACACTCACACGAGTGACACTAAACCTTTTTCTTTACAAAAAAAAAGAAAAAATCCAAATACCAGACATTTTTGTTTAAAAATATCATGTGACTTTTAATGTCTGATATGTGGACACACAATAAACAATAGTTTTTTGTTGATATTGTTGTTGCCTTACAAACAACAACAAAAAGGTAAAAAATACCACCCTGATGTTTTAATGAAAGAGAACTCAAAACATCCTTGTTAGAATTTTTTTTTTCTTCTCAAAACAATAGTTTTTAAGCTGAAAACAACAAAAACAAAAAAAAATTGTTTTATAAAAAGAGTAATAAAGATAGCTCTACAATAGGTGTATTTAGAAATGGGAAAGGGTGAGCGATCCCTTAGACAAAAATAAAAAAACCACTGATAGAACTAATAAGAACAGAGATTTACAACAATAAGCTAATTTTTAAATGTATGACATAATTTTCTATATCTTTAAAAAAATGTAAAAAGACCAAAATATTTTCCATAAAATATTTATAATTTGTCCATTTTTCATGCTCATTTTAGAAACTATTTTAGGGGACCAAAATGATCACTAAATAAGAAGAAATAAAATAATACAATGACGAAAAAATCAGCTAAAAATTAGAACAAAAAAATATGTATAAGGGACACCCTATTTTTTATATTGTATAAGTACATAAAAGAAAAATTTTATTTAATTTAAATAAAATAAAATATAGCATAAAAAAATTTAATTTAATTTAGTCCACAATTTTTAAAATATATTGGGGGACACCCTAAATTTTTGACATTTTCAAAAAAAAAAATAATGGCTTATAAATAAGTAAAATTGTCTTATACTTCAAATAAAATCAGCTAAAAATTAGAAAAACACTTTATTAACACTTTAAAGGGACACCCTAAATTTTTATATTAAATAAATGAAAGCAAAATATAACTTAAATAAAATAAAGCATAAAAAATTTTAATTCAATTTAGTCCACAATTTTTAAAATATAGTATAATTGTGGGACACCCTAAATTTTAGGACATTTTCAAAAAAAAAAAAAATAATGGCTTATAAATAAGTGAAATTGTCTTATAATTCAAATGAAATGAGGAAAAAATCAGTTGCAAATTAGAAAAAAACTATTTTAAAATTTTAAAGGGACACCCTAAGTTTTTGTATAAAGTAAATAAAAGCAAAATTTAATTTAAATAAAATATGGCATAAATAGACAATAAAAATTTAAATTAAAATTTAGTCCACATTTTTTCAAATAGAGTATAATCGGGGGGACACCCTAAATTTTGACATTAAAAAAAAAATTATGCCTTATAAATAAGTCAAATTGTCTTATACTTCCAATAAAATGAGGTAAAAATCAATTACAAATTAGAAAAAAAAACTATTTTCAAATTTTAAAGAGACACCCTAATTTTGTATATATATAAAAATATTAATTTAAATAATATATGGCATAAATAAAAAACAAAAAAAAAAAAACAAAAAATAATATATGGCATAAATAGAAAACAAAAAAATTAAATTAAAATTGAGTCCACTATTTTTAGAATATACTGTAATCCCCCTGATTACACCTGACACCCTAAATTCTTAATATTTCGAAAAAAAAATAATGCCTTATAAAAAAGCGAAATTATCTTATACTTCGAATAAATAAATCAAATGAGGAAAAACCAGCTACATATTAGATAAACACTATATTAATATTTTAAAGGGACACCCTAATTTTTTATATTAAATAATAAAAGCAAAATTTAATTTAAATAAAACATGGCATAAATAGAATAAAAAATTAAATTAATATTTAGTCCACAAATTTTAAAATATAGTATAATCGTGGGGACCCCCTAAATTTTTAATATTTGTAAAAAACTAAAAATGTGACGTTAATAATAATAAAGACTTTTAAAAAAGTGACATCGTCATTAAATAATAAATAATTTATATTACTTTAAAACATTTTTGGGAATACCTTAAATTATACAAAAGTTTTATTAATAATTCCAAAAGATGTGTGGAAATCCGTTTTATTTAGGTTTCTTTAAAACAGAGAACAGCTGTTCTCAAAAAAAAAGGAGATACCTTTATTTAAAGAAAAAAATTCTAACCAAAAGAATTGTATACTTATATAAATAGGGTAATGTTCCAAATTTAATTTGCATATAAAAAAAACTTAAACTTATTCCCTTCCTTTTGTTGTATTGAAAATTTTTCTTATTAAAAGGGAAACCCTTATCATGTTGGAACTAATAATCATTTAATATGATTTGCGACTTATTAGATTTGTGTAAAATACCTGCCTTGCTTAAAATGCTTTTGCGTTTTTTCATCTCATTATGAGATCAATGGTATGTTTTCAAAATATTTTCTACAGCTTTAGAAAATCTCTTTTTAAGGCTCACCCTAACGTGCATCATTTTAATGCTAATTACTTTTGGGTTTTGATTGTTGCTGTAACACGTTTAATCTTTTTTCAAAGAAAACAACAATGATGGATGTCGGGGTTAAATAAGGTTGATAGACAAAAGGCAGGTAGAAAACTATTTAAAAAAGTGAGGTTAATTTAGCGGTTTTTAAGGGAGTGCGTTTTAAGAGGCTCTCTAAGAGAGACATAATTGAACACTTTATTTTCAAAGATCAGTAAAATATATAAAAAAAACGCTTTTTCTTCTATATATTGTGGCTTAAATTTAAATCATAAAAAATAGCTTCTTTCATTTCACAGTTTTAAAGAAAACTGTGTGACATTTTCCAAGGTTTTTTTTTTTGCTTTCTTTTTCTAATATTGAATACAAATGTAAGCTACATTGTTTTCAATATTTTTATTTTATTTTTTGTTTCTAATGTTGTTCCACATTTTGTTTTGTTTTTAAAAAGTGGTTGTTATTAGTTGCAGTCATGATTAAAGCATCATGTGTCTCTGTAACTTTAATTTCTTCTTAGTCGCCGGCTTATGAATGAGCTTCTTTGCAATTGTGTTACTCTCTATTTTTAGTTTTAAAACAAAAACATTTGTTTATTTAATTTAGTGAAACTTACTTATACATACTTATACATACATAAGTACGTGCGTTCTTTTGTTCTGTTTTTGTACTTAACATAAGGAAATATAACAAGGGACAAGAGAAAGAGTTTAAAGTAACTTTGACAAGAATATTTCTAACAGGTTCAGCTATTTACTGGGACTATTAAAAATGAAATTCGTTGAAAAAATTTTGATTTTTTAAATATTGTTTTTATAAAAACATTATAATTTAAAATGATTTTTTCAAAAATAATTTACTGATAAAAATGTAAAAAGTACTTTTTATATAAAAGGTACTTTTTATATAAAGGGATATTTTTATATAAAAGGTATGTACTTTTTATATAAAAGGTACATTTTACATAAAAGGTACTTTTTAAATAAAAGGTACTTTTTATGTCAAAAAAGATACTTTTTATATAAAAGGCACTTTTTATATAAAAAATACTTTTTATATAAAAGGTACTTTAAAAGGTACTTTTAAAAGTTACACTTAGGCAATAAGTAGCTTCTTATCAAAAAGTTATTTGTTTTCTATCAACTAGTTACTATTTTTAATAAAAAATTTTATTTTACCAAAAGTTGTAATTATTTAGCAGGTACTTATGAAAAACAGGTGCTTTATTCCAAAAATAAGTTTTTCCCAAATACTTGCGTTTTAACAGGGTACTTGCGTTAATCAAAATAGGTTCTTAAATAAAAATTGTCCTTTTTACCAAAATGCTACTTTATGTCAAAAACTTACTTTTTACTGAAAATTTTTTTTTGTTCTTGAAAAGGTACTTTTTATCAAAATTGGACAATATTATTTAATCAAAAATATTTTTTTTTATCAGAAAGATGTATTTTTTCTAAGATGTGTACTTTATTAAAAGGTGCTTTATTCCAAGAAGATTGTTTTCTTCATTAAGGTACTTTTTATTTAAGGATCTTTTATGAAAAAGATACTATAGATATCAAAAACCCACTTGTTTTCAATAATGTATATTTGATAAGAAGTTACTAAAATGTAAATTTTTCACAAAAAGAAACTTATTTTAAAAAAGTACTTTTTACCAAAAAGTATTTTTTACAAAAAGGTAGTTATAACAAAAATGTATTTATTACAAAAAGTTAATTTTTATTAAAAAGATACTAGTTATCAATCAATTAGTTACTTTTTTATCCAAAATATCATTTTGCCACAAGTTGCAATTATTTAACAGGTACTTATCACAAAAAGGTACTTTATTCCAGAAATAAACTTTGTCCAAAAATTTGCGTTTTAATCAAAATATGTATGTACATAGTTCAATCAAAACTGTACATTTTACCAAAATGCTACTTTTTCAAAAAGTTCAAGAAGTTTGTTTTAAGCCTTAAGCTACTTTTTATTTAAGGATCTTTTATGAAAAATGTACTGTCAGAAAGGTACTGTTTATCAAGAACGCATTTGTTTTCAATAATGTATATTTGATTAGAAGTTACTAAAACTTAGTTTTTTAATTAGATCGGTTTTCTCAGAAAAAGGTACTTTTTTAATAAAGTACTTTTTACAAAAAGGTAGTTGTTACGAAAAGGTATTTATTACAAAAAGTTAATTTTTATTTATACTAGTTATCGATCAAAAATTTTATTTTACCAAAAGTTGCAATTTAGCAGGTTCTTATGATAAAAAGGTACTTTATTCCAGAAACTGTTTATCAAGAACACATTTGTTTTCAATAATGTATATTGGATTAGAAGTTACTAAAACGTGTTTTTTTAATAAGATTGGTTCTTTTCACAAAAAGGTAGTTATTTAAAAAATACCTTTTATAAAAAGTTACTTTTTACAAAAAAGTACTTTTTACAAAAAAGGTACCTTTTACAAAAATTAAATTTTTACAAAAAGGCACTTTTTACAAAAATGTACTTGTTACAAAAAAGTAGTTTTTACAATAAGGTACTTTTTACAAAAAAGTACTTTAAAAAAAATATTTTTTACAAAAAAACTACTTTTTACCAAAATTTTCTTTTTACAAAAATATACTTCTTACAAAAAGGTTCATTTTACAGAAAGGTACTTTTTACAGAAATGTACTTTTTACAAAAATTTGTTTTTTACAACAAGGTACTTTTACCTTTTACAAAAAGGTATTTTTAAAAAAAACTTAATTTTTGTTAAAATAGGTGCGTTTTGAAAAGAAGGTACTTTTCGCAAAAAGTTACCTTTTAACAAATTGGTAGCTTTTGGCTATAAGATAGCGTTTTACCACAACTACCATAGAGACACACACCATTTATTTTACTCGGTTATTGCAAATTGTTTTTTGTCATATAGTCCTTTAAGGAAAAAGAAAACTAGATATATTTGAAAATATAATTATATTCAGTTTTATTCTTATAATTTTTTTTATAGACAATATTCACATAAAACGTATGTATTTGTATTTTTATTTTTTGCATTTCTTGACTATTTTTCAGATTTTCTTCATTTTTCATCGTGACTAGAGTAGATTTTCATGTTCATTCATTTTATGTTCATTTTTGCTTTTAGAGATTTGATTTTTATTTATTTTTTTATGTTTTATCAGTCATTTATTTTATGTTTGCTTTGGTCCTCAAATCAAAAAAAAAAAAAAAACAACATCTAAAACAACTGCTACACACAAATTTTATGGATTTTTACTATTTTATTTCCATTTTTATGATGATTCTTCTTTTGAGTGTCTTCTTTGTATTTAAATTTGTTTGTTTTTTCTTTTTATTTTCCTCTTCAACTCATACTCGTTTGAGAGATTTTCTTTAATTTTCTTTGATTTTTCCTTTGCTTTGTTTTCATTTTGTGTAATTTTCTTTTTTGTTTTTAATTTTTATCAAGATTTTTTTGTCGTTGTTGTTGTTGCTTTCTTCCCTTTTTATTTTATTATTATTTTTTCTTCGTTGTGTTGCTGTATAAAATGGATAATAATTGTAAAATGATATTATTTGAACTAAATGTGGTTCAAATGTATATAAAAATAAAAATAATAATAATTTTTCTTGTTTTGTTGGTCCATTATAGAGAAATTATATAAAAGAATTTCCTGTGATAAGAAATTGTAGATTGAAACAAAAAGTTTTAGTTCAATTTTTTTTTTTTTGTTTCAAATGAGAAATTAATCTTTAAGAAGATGGAAAAAATGCACAAGAATAAATATAAATGGCGCCATTATTATATAAAAAATTACTGGGTGCTGGATGGCGAAAATAAGGATGGGGTTTGTGGCTGCCAGCAAGTGTTGAAATATTTAATCGTAAAGTACAACTCATGAAACCACAAATTATGTATTATTTCTGTAAAATTTTTTGTTTTTAGTTTTTACAAAATATATGTATTTTTATGTATTATATATTTTATATTATTTTTATCTTCAAAACTTTGATAATTATAAAAAAATTTTTATAGAACAAATTTTAGGAAAAAAACACTTCATAATAATTTAAAATAAAATTAAAATAATAAATTTTAAACCCAAATTTCAGTAAGCTATGTTATTTGAAAAAAAAAAAATACCTTCCGACAGTTACTTAAAAAAGTAAATAATTCCATTAAATAATTTATTTTAAATAAAAAATTAAAAAAAAATCGTTAAAAGGCAGAACGCAATATTATTTTTGTATATATTTCTTTTGACGATTTTTTTTTTTAAATTTATTATTTAATATTAATTATTATTATATTAATATTTAATGGTAGTATTTACTTTTTTAAGTAACTGTCACACTGTATTTTTTTTTTATTTTCTAATAACAAAGCCTAGTGAAATATGGATAAAAAATTCTGATTTTAATTTTATTTTAAATTATTATGGAGAGTGTTTTTAATATAAGCAATAATATAAGCAATAATAACCAAAAAAAAAAATCTTATATTATAATCTCTACTCCTTTTACTTAGTCATATACACATGCACTTGAATTAATCTTTTAAATAAAAACTCCAATCTTTCTCATTAAAAAAATTTTCAGGAGACAAAGAAAAAAGGTTTAATGGCATTAAAGTCAAACAAGAAATTTCACAATAGATTTCAAAAAACGAAAATCTGTTTAAATATATTTAAAAAGATTAAACACACAAAAATTTATAACAATCAATAATACCCTTTTATTATCCTTCTTGTTACGACGATCTTTTGTTTAGGTATTAGAGACTTTTACCTTCTCTTTCTTGTCTGGTTTCTTTGTTGAAATATATTAGAAGAGCCTTTTTTGCTAAAAAAAAAGAAACAGGGCAGTTGTTGCACGCATTAACTTAAAAAATGTTAAACCAAAAGCTTTGATATTTTGTAAGCAAAAAAGGAGAATGAGATGGAATAGAATAACTGAAGCCCGTTTTTAAGGAAAATAATGCTCCAGGTACTAAATGATATTTTTTTTTCCTTATAAAAATTATTTTTTATAGTAATAAATATTCCTTCATATTAAGGATTACTTATACATACATATTTACCTGCCTTCCCTTTCACAAAAGCTCTTTTTCTATTAAACCTTATCCACTGATTAAAAAACTATTACATACTAAAGTTAGTAGCCTTATGGTAAAAAGCTACATTTTCAAAAAATAAACTTAAAAAAAGTTGTACCGTTTTGGTACTAACATCTAAGCGATTAAAATTACCTTTACGATATAAGCTGGAGAGCTGTCGGAAAATTATCGTAAGAAGTAAAAAAAATTAAAAAAGAAAATTTTTGATAAAAAAAGTACATTTTAGATACAAATTTTTTTTACCCTTTTGTTGATAAATACGGGTTATTTTTTTTTTTTTTATATAGTACGTTTTTGTGAAAAGTACCTGTGAAATTTTTAAATTTTTTTTGGAAACTGTAGCTTTTGATATAAGGTACCTTTAAAAAAGACACTTTTTAAGTTAGTACTCCTGTGGTAAACAAAACTACATTTTTAAAAATTAAAAAAAAAATTATTTCCATAATGGCAACTTTTTTGTGAAAAGTACCTTTATAATTTTTAAACATTTTTATTTTTAAAACTACATTTTTAAAAATTAAAAAAAAAAATTATTTCCATAATGGCAACTTTTTTGTGAAAAGTACCTTTATAATTTTTAAACATTTTTATTTTTAAAACTGTACTATTTAACAAACAGAATCTTTATACATTTGTTAAAAAAATTCCATTTTAAATTTTAATTAAAAAGTACTTTTATTTAAAAAGGACTTTTATTTAAAAAGTATTTTTATTTAAAAAGTGCCTCTTCATTTAAGTCTTTTATCATTAACATTTTACCACATTTTTAAAACACATTTTTGTTAAAAAGTAATATTATTTGAAAAATTAAATATTTCTAAAAAAGTACCTTTTTGTAAAAAACAACAACTTTTTAATAAAATTTAAATTTTTTTTTTTTTTGATTTTATAAAAAAATACCTTTACATTAAAAGTACATTTCTAATAAAATAAACTCACTTTTTAATAAATCGAAAGCTTTTTGATAAAAAAATAGCCTTCTGACAAAAAGTACCTTCTAAAGTAAATCTACATTTTTATTTAAAAATTCTGTATTATCAAAGACTACCTTTAAAAGAAAGTACAACCTAATTAAAAATATTTTTTTTTATAGAAAGGCAACATTTTGATACATAAAAACTTTTAATAAAATATTAACTTTATAAAAAAAAGTCTTTTTTTGGGTAAGAAAAGCGTTATTTTTGTAAAAAATAGGTTTTGGATAAAACGTAGTTTTTTTTTAAAGAAAAGTATATTTTTAATTTAAATTGTTCATTTTGTCAAAAGTAAGTTTTGGATAAAAGGTAGTTTTTTTTTTATAAAAGAACTTACAATGTTTCTCATACGGACTACGCACTACAGACTACTTAGGTAAATCGTACTTTTTGGATAAAAGTAATTTTGTGTTAATGATAACCACTTTAAAGAAAGTACCTAAGGTAATTGGTTTGGTTCTAGATAGTACTATCTAAAATTTGGCTTGTTAGTGATGTAGTTACATCGTAATCACTTGTCAACCATTTTGAAGAAAAGCCTCTGACGACGGTCTACACCGAAATATATGACAATAAAGTTCTTAAGATTTAAAAAAATCTTCAAATATCTTTAAAATATGTCCTTTAAATAAAAAGTTTTTTCTTAACGTTTTGACAAGAAGTCGGTTGTTAATAAAAGTATGCTTTTTAATAAAAGTTCCCTTCTTAATAAAAGGCACGTTTTTTCATAAGTACTTTTCTGTAAAACAGTTTTTAAAAAAATATTTTCTGATTAAAAGTATCGATTTATTAGAAAAAGTACTTTTGGATAAATTGACTTTTTCGATATTTGTTGTTAATTTGATTATTTTTAATAAAAAGTAACTTTTTTAATAAAAGGTTCATTTTTTTTAAAAAGTGTTTTTTTTAATAAAAAATTATTTTTTAATAAAAAATTATTTTTTAATAAAATTATTAATAAAAAATTATTTTTTAATAAAATTTTTAATAAAAAATTATTTTTTAATAAAATTTTTAATAAAAAATTATTTTTTAATAAAATTTTTAATAAGAAATTATTTTTTAATAAAATTTTTAATAAAAATTATTTTTTAATAAAAAATTATTTTTTAATAAAAATTATCTGTTTTAATAAAAACTTACCTTTTAATAAATAGATTTTATGAAAAGTACCTTTTTGAAAGTAATGTTTTGATAACAAAAATTCTTCAAATGAAATAGCGTTTTTTAAAGAGATAAAACTCGTGTCTTGTGAAGGTACCTGTTTGCTTTTTTTAAAATAAAAATTTTTTAAAATACGAAATTAATAGAGAAATTTTTTGTTTGTAGTTATTTTCCAAAACAATACTTTAATTTTAATTTTTCATTAATAGCTTGCTATTAACCCAAATTATAAATTCACTGAATTTGATCAATACGGGGAAGCTAGTTTCGATGGCCATTTCGCCAATTTTGTTTATATTTAATAATTTATTTAAAATTCCTTATTTTCTAAATTTCCGCCTTGTTTTTATATTCTATATGCAAAACAAAATATCATAAATTTATTATCATTTCTATTTATTTTTTTTTTTCTCTACACTTTCCTATTACAAAAGAAGAAAAACCTTTTTGTTTAAGCATTGGCAGGCCTTTAATGATTTACGAATCAATTTCACTGCAGTCATTTTGAATTTGTAAACTAATCATAGTCCTGCTTGTATTCCGGTTGCTTAAACCCCCCAAAAGGCTAACGCTCATGGTGGTTACCACCCTGTTTCTTTTGACAACAGAATTGTAGTAAAAGTTGAAAAGTTACATTTTGTGTTATTAAATTTTAATTTTTTTCATCTTTTTGCTTATAAACTAAGTGACCTACATTGTTTAATTGTTTAAAGTTATTTTTTAGAAAAAAAAAACAAATAGTATTTTATATTTTATATTTATTGTTTTATTTTTGTTTTAGGGTGGCGGAGGATGGTGACAAATACTCTTTCCCCTTGTGTTGACTTGTGAAACAGGACAACAGAAGGTTATGATTCACACTAGATTCATAAAGTTTATAAGTGGAAGCTAACTGTTCCCATCTAAAAACGTTCGATTATTTTGCTTCTGGTTATAATTGATAATATTTTTTTTTAGATTTTCTTTTAAGGAAAAAAGCAAAATTTTAGTTCTTCCACTTCATTTCCTTCCATGTTAATTTAATTAAATTTTTTTTTATTTTAATACTAATTTAATTTTTATATTTTTTTATTATAATACTAGCTTTATTCTAACTTTAATACAATTGTGTGTTTATTAAATAAAGCGCATTTCCTGTAACGATAAATAAATACTTTAACAATAACCTCATAATTATATTTAGTAAGAAAATGTTTATCAAATATTTTATTTGTAATAAATAAAACAAAAACATATTTACAACAACAACAAAAAAACAATTGAATAACAACTTAATAATATTTTAACCTATTTTGTAGTTGAATATATTTAAACATATTTAAATTAATTTTTTTTTCTCTCTTTGTTTTGCAGGTATGTACGAAAATACTTACAAAATTCTCGAAAGCGGTAAGACAATTCTGCAATGCACTTACATACAAATTTGGTTCTTATATATTTAAATACAAAAATATTTTATTTTTTAGATTCAGTTCTTTCAAAAAAAAATAATTTTTTTTCGAAATGCTACTTTTCACTGACTGGGAACAGTTTATTTACAGGTTCTGGACGCTTATAGTTAGTTAAAAAAAGACTGAAAATCCAATCCTCGGAATTTTAGCATCTAAATTTTAAGCAACATTACATTTGAACCTTAAAACCTGCTAGAAACAGAAAAAACTGTTCCCAATTAAAATTTATTAAAATTTATATTAAAACCTTAACTTTTGCTAGAAACATAAAAGGAATGTTCTCAATTAAAATTTTCTCAAATTATAAAAATATATATTCTAATTCAAATTTTACTACAGCTTGTTATTTACATATCACCCTTGAAATTTTTCCTGGGAACAGTTAAAACATGGTCTGTTTTTTTATCTCAAAATTTATACAACAAACTAAAAAACTCTTAAGAAATAATTATGTATGCTCTAACGTTCATTATAATTTTGTTTTCATGATAATTTCAGCTGGGAACAGTTTAAATATAAAAATATTTCTGTTTGTTATTGAAAAAAGAGTAATGGTTATGAATGATTATTTTTTCCTTAAAGATCCCTTTGCCACATTTTTTAGGTATTTCTTCAATTTAAAGATTCACAAACTGCAATAAATATTGTTCCCACTTAAAATTTATCCTCAAATTAATAAAAGATCATAGTTGTGATCTTAAAGTTTACTAAATAGCTTCTCATGCAGATTTCATTATTTTAATATTCTATAAACTTCTAAGAACAGTTAAAATTTTAACTGTTCTCACTCAAAATGTATACAAGAAACTAGATAATCATTCCTACAATCTATTAAAGGCTAATTAAAATAAAATTGTAGTTGATTTTGTAATAAAAAAAACTATTTCACTGTTCCCAATTAAACTCTTTCCCTTAAATAAGAAATCTAAATTTATAACTAAAAAATTTTTTATTATTTGGTCCCAAAAAAACTTTTATATTTATCAGTTTTCATAAAATTCCAAGTAAAAATATTTAAGGAAAATACTATTCCCATGCAACTATTTTAACAAGTTGCAAAAAGTTAATATAAACAAAATTGTCAATTTTAGAAAATATTTCAAAACAGAAAAATCTATTACCAATTAAAATTTGCCTATTATTCTAAGTTTATCCTATTTTCATTACTAATGCGACTAGGAAGAGTTGCAGCAAACATTTATTTTCTCTTTTATTTTATTCACAAAGTTTTTCAATCGTCTCTAAATCAGCACAGTATTAAAATGCGTTTTAGTTATATTTTTTTATAAAATTAATCGAAATTATTTGCAAATTTTATTACTACCCAAATTCCCTAAAACTTTGACTGAGAACAGTTTTAAATTTACTTTTATATATGTTTTTTTTTTAAAATGAATCAGAATTATTTTGGAAATTTTACAATTACCTAAACTTAAATATATTTGCCTATTTCTCTAAATCGTGCAAATGGGAACAGTTGTAAAAGAAAAAGCTTTTGTTATTTTAAATGTTGCTATGAATCAAAATTTGAACTCAAATTTAAAAGTGTCATCAAAATTGAACTAGGCTAAAATGTATTTAATTATTTTCCCTTAAATTTGTTCTGGGAACAGTTAAAAAAACTGTTATATCTTAAATATTTTTAAGATATATAAAAATATTTTTCCTAATTCAAAATATTTCGACAAAAATTTTAGCTGGGAACAGTTCTAATATTAACTGTTCCTATTAAAATTTTTATTTTCAATATAAAAAAACGAAATTTTAGTTTATAAAATATTGATTAGCATTACCAAATTTGTTTGTTCTTTCATATTTCATACAGAAATAGTTGAAATTATATGAATTGTTCACTTTGATTTTTACAAATTAAAATAAACATAATTTCATCAATGTTTTTATTTAGGGTTGATAATACCACTGTAAATTTTAATGTTTCAAATGGGAAGAGTTAAATTAAAAATTGTTCCATTGTCTTTTTTTTTTGGTTCTTTTGTTATATTTTAGAAAATATTGATATTATTACTTTAAGTTTTAATATTTCAAATGGGAATAGTTAAAGCAAAAATTGTTCCATTTTTTGTGTCTTTTTTATATGTTGCAAAATATTAATTCCTAAATCTGTGATGGAATGTGTTAATTTAAACTGTTCCCTGTTAAAAAAAAAACTTTTTCCAAAATGGTAAAAAACAATTAAAAAATATTTTCATCCATTCTCAGTTGTAAACCAGCTTTTTGTTAACTTTTTGCCTTTTTTGGATTTGAACATATGTTTTACTTGTGTGTATTTCTTGTTTTTAATTCATTCTTTAATACCTTGCTGGCATTTTAAACACACAATTTTTATTTAAGGCTAAAATCAATAATTTCCTCCTTTTTTACTTTTTTTATTAAATACAAAAAATTGTTTATTAAGTTTTCTTATTTTGCTTATGAACCTTGAAGAAATTGTTAACACGAGTTGCTGTGTGATTTTGTTTCTTTTCTTCGAAGAGTACGTGTCCTGAGTTGTATATTAACCACAAAAATTTAACACTTTGTACTTTAATGACTAACCAGGCCTTTAACAGTTGCTGGTTAGACACACAAAAAACGAACGTTTTTTAAACTTTTAATAAAGCGTGAAAATATTTATTTGTTAGAAGTATTGAAAAAGAAAAATACTCATACTATATTTATAAAATAAAATTCTGTGTACGAGAAAAACTTTATCAGTCAACAAATATTCGTACTTCCTCCCCATCCTCTTTCCCCTTTCTTTGACTTAAATGCGTGATAGTATTTTTCTTTCATTTTATTAGGGGGGGGGGGGGGCAACTGCTAAGTTGAAGGCATGAGGAAGAAAAATCAATATCAAATAAATATTACAGTTATAATTTTTTTACAAGGAATAAGAAAACAAAAAACCAAGAAAAACTTTATTGTTGTTTGTTTTGTATTTTTCAATTTTCTATTGATGATTCGTTAGATACCAGCCAGCAGTAACTTATACATCCATCGTGCTAATGTTTCTCAGCGACGGGTGGGTGAAGCAGTCAAAGTTATGATTGTATTGTATATTTAGTTAAGTTTCAACTTTATTACGTGCCAAATATAGAACTTGAACTATCATGGAACATTTTAGTTTTTGTTCCTCCAAATTCACCCTTCCCTTTTTCCAAAGTAGAGAGAGTGGAAAAGCAAATCGCCAAACTATTATTTGTTATTGTTGGTTATAAATGACAGACATAAGACAAAATGGTCTTCTTGTTCATTAACCACGAACTACAGGGCATTTTTTCTTATTTCTTATATTTCATAGAGGAAAGAAACAAGTAAGAGTGTGATATTCGGCCATCTCGAATCTTATATTTCCTTCACAATAGTAATGCTATATATTGTGTTACCTTTTAATTTTTTTCCAGCATTTTCTGTAAATTTTTTGTAAATTTTTCTTGAAAATTTTATGTAAAAATTTTTTTGAGAATTTTTTATAAAATTGTTTGTAAAAATTTTTTTTTAAATTTCTTGTAATGTTTTTTTTTTATTTTTTGTAATATTTTTTTTAATGTTTTTAAATTTTGTTGAAAAATTCAAAAATTTTTCTTATATTTTTTTTTTAATTTTTTGTAAAAAATATTTAGAAATTTTTTTAAATATTTTGTTGAATTTTTTTTATATTTTTTTTAATTTTTTGTAAAAATTGGGTGAAACATTTTTTTTTTCATTTTTTTGTAGTATTTTTAATATATACATCGTCACCTAAAATGCAAAAGGCCGTAACTACACTTTTTAGTTTTTTACAGGAGAAGGAATAAACGTTATAAATTAAAGACTACTTAAAACTTAATATCCACATTTTAGATTCAAACTTAGAAAACAAACATAACACACATTGAAAGATAATCAAAGCCAACTTTGTTTTGATTTGTTTTGATTCCAGCCGAGTGGAATGTATTTTCTAGACAGCTACGTCCGTCATCAGCACTCTTCGTATCTATCTACTAGATAGTTTCGTTATTAACTTTCTATTTAAACAAAATTATCAAAGAAATTCATATAAAATTTTTTTAAATTATTTGTAAATATTTTTGGAAAATTTTTAGTAAAAAATTGTTTAAAAATTTATTTTCTAAAAATTTTTTTTTGCAAATTTTTTGTAAAAACTTAAAAAATTAAGACCTTCCTGCAATCTTTATTGCATTAGAATGGTCAGACTAAAGCAAAAAAATCCTTTAAAAAAATTTCCTCTTAGTAACACCGCCACCCTCCCAATGAGCCTATTAACTGCTCCTAGTTAGCAGTAGGTACCTTGTGAGTCTATTGACTACCTGTATATGTATTGCTTTCTTTAAAGGTCTTTAATACAAATTAAAGTAGAAAAACCTTACCAACCTAATAATAAACACAAAATCGGCCCTTGCACGGGGTTATTGATCGCCCGAGATCTGTATGCACTCCTTGATCCTTAATCTACCATTCGCACTCTAATATTTATTTAACAAAAGAAGCAAAAAAATTTAAATCGAAAAACGTGAAAAAATATACTAGGTGGGTGTAGTTTTTGCCCATAGCTGAATTGCAATCCCAAAATTTTCGAAACTATGCCTGGAGATCTGTATCTCGTCTGGTGCCTTGGCAAATGACATTTCAACCCGAAGACGGACAGACGGACATCGCTTAATCAACTGTTCTATGTATAAGGGTCCAGAATATACACACTTTATGGGGTCGGAAATGAATATTGTAGAAATTACGTACGGAATGACAAACCATTTCCACCTGTGGTGAAGGATATACATAAAAAAATCTCTTAATTCTTTTCAATTCTTAAGAAAAGCAAAATTTCTGCATAGGAAAACTATTTCAATTAATTGATAAATATGAAACAGCTCTAAGAGCTTCAGTAATTGTTAGTAATGCATATCAATGCACAAAAAAAACTCATACTCGTTCTGTGAGTCATAAATTTTTGTTTTATATGAATAATTCTCATTGAATTTGTACACGAACTTTTTTAATATATCATTTTATAAATTTTGTATTTCTTTTTAAACTTTATTTTTTTCTATTTTTTCACGTTTTCTATTGTTCCTTTTCCCAAGATTTTTTTCTCCAAAAGAAAGTAACTTTAGAATATTTTTATTATTTTTTCTTGTTTAACAAATAAGATTCCTGGGCGACACGTTTTTAAATCTGCGCTACATAGATTTTTGGCTGGCTGCCTTTCCAACTTATACTTAACTCTTGCCTTCTCTTTCTAGCAAATGAACCTAAAAGTTGAGTGTTTGTGTGTGGCCCAAAGTTTGAAACGTGACAAAAATTTTTGTTCAAACAGAATTTTGTTTTTTTCGTTTTTCTTTATAAAATATAATATTGCTCTCTATGACAAAGATAATGATGGTAAAGATGAACATTTAATGCTACACAGTCTACGAACGCATTTATAGTTTATAGTTTTTCATCAGCAAAAGTAGCAATTGTTATATGACAAATTGTTGTCAGAGCATTCCTGAAATAATAAAATTTGTATAAATAAAAAAGGGAAATCATCATTAGAAAAATTATTTTTTTTTTAATAATGCTGGCAGCAAGAGAATAGGATTTTTCCAAATACCCTTTTTTTAAAATCAAAATTAATAAAATTACATAATAAGACTGTAAAAAGGAGAATAAGAAAATTAATATAAATTAATCAAAGCATAAAAAAATTATGTTGCTTAAATTTAAAATAGAAATGCATTAAGGTTTGCAATTTTCCTCTTAGATAACTTTAACTTTAAGTGGGAATAGTTTTTTAAATGTTTTTATAACAAATGTGAAATGAAATATACTCAGTAGTCGATAGCCTAGTTAAATAAATAATTTTGACTAAAATGTTCCAAAGCACATCCGGCTGAGTCCTCTTTTCTACAGCAGACCTCCAAATGATGACAATACTTTTTTCACTCTTGGATACGCTACTAAATCGAAGAGTAAAAAAAGTTTTCATTAAGCTAACAAAGTTATTTAAATAGAATTTCTCTCATAATTAACATTGCCTGGGAACAGTTACAAAAAAAAATAACAGCAGCAAAGTAGCTTAAATGCACAAATATATTGTAATAGAACACAATTCTAAATATATAAAATAATTTTGAAAATAGTTTTTAATTAAAAGAAACTACTATTTCGTATCTAACTATGGGAACAGTTTTTCTTTAAGTAAAAATATCTTAAGCTTATCTGGAAAAATAGCTTAAATAACACTAATATTTTATTAAACAATATAAGCTGAATTTTTCTACTGCCCTTACGCATATAGGAGGCTGGGAACAGTTGCAAAAACCAATAAAACCAGTTTTAAAAATTTATACTTTGCTATTAAACTTAATCTTATTAAACATTCTAACCTTAAAAGTAGCAAAACATATCCTTTAGACTTTTGAATTTGGGAACAGTTTTTTTTTCTAATTCAAGAACTGTCCCATAATATTTATTAATATGTATTTTTATAATTATTTGTTGAACTATTTATTAACAAACGATTTAATAATTTTTGAGTAGACTTTAGTTCAATATAAATTATTAGGCAGGCCTGAGAACAGTTCCCAATACAATTTTAAAAAGCAGCAAAGTATCTTAAATACATAGATATAATATAACAGAACACAAGTTTGAATAAATAAAATAATTTTTAAAGTAAGAATGACTACATTTTGATATTTAGCATTGAGAACAGTTTTCCTACAAGTAAAAATACTTTACATTTACTTGGCGAAATAGCTTAAATAACACTTATATTTTAATAAACAATATAAGTTTTAATTTCTACTACATTTAAGCATATATAAGACTGGGAACAGTTGCAAAAACAAATAAAACCAATTATAAGTATTTATATTTTACTATAAAACTTAATCTGAAAAAAAATATATAAACTTAAAAGTACCGGAACATAGCCCTTGAGGTTGGGAACAGTTTTTTTTTATTAAAATAACTATCTTATAATATTTGTTAATATTTATTTATTGTATTTATTAGTTCAACTATATACATATTAACATACAAATTAATTACACCTAAGTAGGTACAAGTTCGAATATTTTCTAATTACACCACAGAGTTTAGAATATTATTTTTACACATTGGGTGATACATTTTTAAAGAAATCGGAAATTTTTTATTTTGCACACTAGCATTTTTATTTTGGACGTTGTACTCATATCTATCTATAGATACGTGAACTTGTTTATAAAAATTATTCTCCCAGCTATATAGACTAGTTAGCAAATATGCCAACTGGAGCATACTTAAGAATAATTAATTGGAATGTTTCATAATTTTGAATTTATAATTCCCTATTTCCCAATATTTGGAGAAAAAAAAACCTGGAAACAGTTGCAAAAATGAAAATTAAATAGCAATACAACTTTTATGTTTTATTATAAAACGCAATTTTGCATAATTAATATAAATGACTGAAGTATTAGCCTGGGAACAGTTTTTCTCAAAACCCAAACTTCTCACATTTATCTGGATAAATAGCTTAAATAGAACTATATTTGAATTCTTATTATAGTCTTTACTGAATTCGGTCATAAATGATAAGGTGGGGACAGTTTTTAAAACAGAAAAAATAACCAGAAAATATTTGATATTAAACTCTTTATTTTATTATTTTTTTGTTTTATCCCTTTATAATTTGTTTGCTTTTTTTGGGTGTCTTCTTATTTTCAGTTCAATCTCCTATTGACCCTATTTAAATCCACCAACAACAAGCTACAACCTCCTCTTCTATTTCCTCCAAAAACATTTTGCAACCTTGTAACATCTTTGCTTTCGATGCTTTCCTTCGTAACCTCCTGTCGCTTGCTTCCTTCCTTAATATTACTCAACTTGTATTTATTTTATATACTTTTGTGAGTACAAGGTTTATTTTTGTTACATTTATTACCTTTGCGGTTATAAAAATAAAGTTTTTTTGCTTCTTTGCGTTTTTTTACGGTTTTGAAATTGAAAGTGTTTATGTTGAGTTTTATATGTGGCTTGTAATGCTTAAAGGTTTATTCAAGTGTACCCCATTTCACCACCCTGTATTCGTCGAAATCAGTTATTCAAACATATCCTAGAAACTCACAGCCCTATAGGTGGTTGAGAATGAAGTGTGGGAAGAGATGAACATATCTTTTTATGGGTTATAACAACTATAATGCATTCACAGACAATGAACGAAATTTAATTATAAAAATTGTTTTACACATAAAGGGAAAAGAGAGAGGGGAAAAAATTTATATACAAAATGAATTAAATAAAATACAAAACAAAACAAAAGAAGGAAAAAATATGAGAGAAAATGTGATTATTGAAAAAAAAAACTATATTCATTGTATTGAAAATATGCAATTGAAATTTATTAAAATTAAAAACAAAAAACTTTACAAATAAAAATGCATAGTAAGGGAATAAATGTATTACAAATTCAGTTAAGATAGATATTTTCATAAAAAACAATGCATGCACTGTTCTCTGTTTTGTGAACACTCATACTCATACATGTTTTTATAAATAAAAATTTCAAATTAAATAAGATTCACATTTTCATAAACAATATGAAAACTGTTCTCAATATAATGTATATTCATACTTTGTTCAAGACAACAAAATTCAAAACTTATTAAAAGCTTTTAAAAGCTCCCAAACGCTTCTTTAGATAAACAATATATTGAGATTAAGTTAAAATATATGAAAGCTTTTCAAATTCCTACCTTTTTGATGACTAAAAATTGTTTCAAAAAAGACAATTTAAAACTTTTATTAGGTGAATTTTGAAAGCGTTTGAAAGCTTTTAAAAGTCTTAATTTTTTGTAGGCTTAAATATATGTTAAAATATAGTTAAAATATATGAAAGCTTTTAAAAGCTTTTCAAATTCTTATCTTTTTGTAGGCTAAAAATTGCTTCAAAAAAGACCATTTAAAACTTCTCTTAGGTGAATTCTAAAAGCTTTTAAAAGTCTTAATTTTTTGTAGGCTTAAATCTGCTAGAAAAATATGTTTTAAGAAAAAAAACTATTTCAAGTTTTCATAAACAATATAAAAATTTTTCAATTTAATATTCTTTCATACTTTGTTAAAGATAACTGCCCTTCTCCAAAAAAAAAAAAAAAAATAAAGCCTAATTTAAGTTTACTTTATTTCAAATTTTTTATGAAAATTTTTACTTAAAGTACACTTCCAGTAGACTTTATTTCTTTTGCATAAGGCAAACAAATTTTAAAATTTATTAAAAGCTTTTAAAAATTATTAAAAACTTCTTTAAATAAATGTAATTTTGAGCTTAAGTTAAAATATATATGAGCTTTTAAAAGCTTTTCAGAGTATACTTTTTGTAGACTAAAAGATGCTTAAAAAGAGCTTTTAAAATATTTTCATAAGGTGATTTTTAAAAGCTTATAAACGGTTTTCAACTTCTTTAGTTTTGGTAGGCTTAAAGCTGCTACTAAAAGAACTTTTATAAGTTGCTTTTTAAAAGTAAAGTTTTACGTTTTCATAAACAATATAAAAACTGTTCTCATTTATACCTTGATAAAGATAAAAAATAAAATTTCTTCAAAGCTTTTAAGAATTATGGAAAGCTGTTAAAAACTTTTTTAAATAATTAATATTGCAACGTGAAAACTTTTAAAAGCTTTTCTTAACTTTTTTTAGGTTAAAAGCTGCAAAAAAGAGCTTTTAAATCTTTTATAAGTTGATTTTTGAAAGCTTTTCTATGTATAAATATCACTTAAAGCTGCTAAAGAGAGCCTTTAAAATGTTTCTAAGAAGATTCTATTTAAAAAGAAATCAGTTTTCTTTAGTTTAGAACCGTTCTCGATTTTTCAGTATATTTTTGTAGTAGTTGATACAGTTGATACAACAGATATATGTACATACATATTACAACTAGAAATCATGTGAGAAATAGTGTTAATAAAGTTTTCTTAAAGTTTGTGGATAAAAATTTTTGGATACAATTTTACGAATGATGGGATCATATTGTACTTAAACAAATTTCTCGTATTCTATTATCTAAGTTTGGTTGTTTAAACAGATGATGTTCACAACATAATACCATCCAAAACGTATATAGATGCAAAGAATTTCGAAGATCCAGATAATGCATAACATTCTGCTAGTGTCTCAATAAAAATTTTTCCCATTTTCTTTTAAAATTAATCATCACATTTGCAAAAAGAGTTGTTAAGTGGATAAAGAAGCTTCAGTCTACTTAAAAAGGTTTTTTTCAATATATTTATAGAATACAGTTTTTGACTTTACCAAGAAGTAAAGCTTTAATTTTTATTTTTTTTGTAAAACTAGTTGTATTCCTTTAAGTATTATTTGCTTATTAATATCTATTTTAGGATTTAAATTTAAACTTTATAAACTAATTAAAACTTTCGTTATTCCTAAAAGCTTAAAATATAAAGTTTTGTTATTAGCGTTACTTAACTTTTCCAAATAGTGCGACTAAATATCTAAAATCTGTGCTTACAGCAGCATCAACATCAACAACATTCCTTTGACACGCTTATTTTGCACAAAAATCATTGAATCAAAATTGAATTTTCACTTTGAATATATTAATATTTAAACAGTAGGAGAAACTTATACTTCAACTTAAATTCAGTTGGGAAGAAAGCAACGATTTTAGCATAATATAGAAATAAAAAACATAAAAATAAAAGTATATATAAGTTTGGCATTACCTTAGCATAAAGGGTATAATGAACCCTTATTTTTTTTTTTTTTTTTGTTAAACAAATTTTGGAATTTTCATTTTCATAAAGTATAAGAAAAAAATCTATCTTCAGCTTTCTGTGCTCTCATACATACAAAAAAGTAATAAAATATTAATGAAATTCCAAACACACATAGTCACACCTCAAACAATTTAACTTCAAGTAACTGAGAAGAAGAAGAACAACATACAGGAAGTTGGAAAGAAAGCTCCGAAGCATAAAGAGATGGTGAAAGGAAGTTTTAAAGACACAAATAAACTCAATCGACAAAATTTTTTTTTTAAAACAACTACACAGATACCTGTTAACACAAACAAATCTATAAAGAATTTTAAGATAGAGTGATTTTTTTAGTGTTTGGTTAATAAATTTGGCTAAAAAATATTTTTTAAGTACATTTACTTCTTAAAAGCTTTTATTTAGTTCTACCCGTCCCAATAATTGTATGAAATTCTGCAAACAAAATTTTACCCACTTCTCGGGTTCTAAAAGATTTATCTTAGAAAATTGGATGAAGCCACCCACGCTCACTCAATAAAAATAAACTTTTGAAGTACTTCTTTTTATTTCGATTCTATTTATTTATATAATAAAGCATAGCATGAGCACAAAAATAAGCCCGTAAGACGCTCATAATATTACTTTGAATTCATGTCTATTCATTGTGCACGAGTAACGATGAGTAGACAATAACACAGTGCAACACGGAAAAAAATAAGTAGCGCTTAGGTAGCCGCAAAAGTGAAAAATTTCCCGAAAATTTTTAAATTCATTTCGGCTACCTAAGAGCTACCTAAACGGTGTTAAGAATCATTCCTAGGAAGTTCATATCTTCTAGAAAGTTGTTTATTGAGATCTTAGATTCATTTTTGTGGTTGATTATTTCCTTGAATTTTGAACGGTTTGCTACCTATGGACCTGAACAGGGGAAAAAAGGTAAACAAATTTAATTTTTTAAAGTTTTTTGCGATTTTGACCTTGAAGATGAAGTTTTTTTGATTTTATATGTTAACAATTTTTGTTCTTTATGACAAGAGCTACAACTTTGCCTCAGAGAGTATATCAAAATTTCAAACGGTTTGCAAAATATGAGCTTGAGTAAATGATAATTTTTTTTGCAAAAATGACATCGAGGCCCCACATCTTTGAGGGCCCATAAAAAAACCTGGAGGACTTTGGGCAAAACTGGGAGACAGGGGTCTTTTTTTTTGGTCTTTTATGACGTGGTGGTGTCCGTATATGGTTATTTTGCCATGACTTAAAAAATTACACAGTGTGTAATAAACTGCGAAGACCAGCGAGCTAAGTGCGATGAGCTTGCAGAGAATAAGTATGAGTAAATGTTAAACATAATATAATTGCTTTGAGAGAACAACGAACAGAGTTTGAGTGTATAAAAAAGGTAATCATTTCTTAGGAAATACAAAAAACCACTAGTGTAAGTTTTACACAACTATTAAACAAAACACATTGAGTGTTTCGAACATGAGAGGAGTAAACACGGCACTCACTAGTATAGAAGTTCGTTTTACGCAGTCAGCTCATTGCGTTTATGAGACGAACAGAGGTTTGCTCATTAACAGTATGGTATGAGGAGGCATGTAAGTTAGTAAGCTAATAGTAATAATAGTAATAACTAATAGATAGTTCGTGTTAGAGTACGACTACTTGCTCATGATCTTATGAGCACACTAATCAGATGAGCTAGCTCATGCAACTGTTTAATACATAATTAAATAGAGTTTCTCCAAAGACTGGAAAATCGATTCCATCTTAACACTCTGGGTGTCTTCTGCAGATGAGTATGATGTTTTCACCTTTTTTTGTCTTTCTATTAAGCGCTCACTCATGAAAGATTGTTTCATACATTTGATGCCAAAAAATATTAACAATATACATACTTGGAAAAAAACAAACATTATAAATTATGTTATTTTGTTTAGAAATGTTTGCTAGGTTATGATTTATCTGTAAAGATTGTACAGTCTTTATTATGACAATTTTATGTATTTTTTTATTCAAACTTGAGGTATTATATATTTTTGTATCATCCTTCTTATGTCGAGAGTATTTTATTCAAACACGTTTCTTAAAAGATTTTACACCTCAACGTGTTTATTATGAATGGAAAAAAAGCTTTATATATTATAACTTTCTAGTAATATCAGTAAAACGCTATTATAATTGTGCAAAAATAAGAAGTGTCGGCAGAAGTTTTCAATAGGAATTTTTTTATTATTAACTTGAATTTATTAAAATAAAATCTTTAAGAAAAATTATAAACTTACACGGATCAATATAAAGCACAGAGTAGAAATTACTAACACTTAAATCTTTGAAAAAATTAAATTTTATAATTCTTTTAAAAGTATTAAAATAAAAAGTTTTGCCCACCACCTGCCAAAAGCTTTTGGAAGCTTTTAATTACTAAATTCCTAAATTTTTAAAATCATTCTAAAGCTTTAACTGTTAGTTGCTACCATATGCTTAAATGCAATAAAATATAAATCAAACCAATATTTGCCTTTGAATTAATAACATAAAGGTTTTTTGTTGCAAAAAGTTTTTAAGCTTTTTGGTAAAAAGTTTTTAAGCCTTTTGATTAAAAAAAGATTTTAAGCTTTTTAATAAAAAGCTTTTGAGCATTTTGATAAGAAGCTTTAAAGCTTTTCGATAAAAAGCTTTTATCGAGCGCTTTTATTTAAATTCATTTCATTTTCCAAGTTGTTGTTTTTGTTTCGGTATGATAGGGTTTATTATATAGACCACCGATTAATTTTTGGAAAACATCTAGCATAAAAAATTAAATCGGAATTTCACTGAAAAATCATACTATCACCGAAAATTTCTAATTTTTATGAAAAAATTTAATTTTCATTAAAAATCGAAAACTGCTAATTGACTGATTTATATATATTACAATTGTAGAAATAAAAGATAAGAGTTAAACCACTAATAAGAGTAAAACGCAAGATATACCGCTAAACAAGCGCGCAAGACGTAACGCTGTCTAGCTTTAAACAAACCTAAAAAAAGAGCGCAAAGAGCCTAATGAACAGTAATGTTAACTTATTTTGTTTAATAAAATCTAATAAATTTAAACCCAAAAAAAAACGCTTGGAAGCAGGAAGTAGCTAAAATGTCATCACTTTTAGACAAAACAACGATAATAGTTTGTTTGCATCCCACTTCACTTACTAACGATCTGTCAAATTAGGATTTTTCTATTACTAAGCTGCGCTATTTAGGTTTGCTTTGAACATTTGGTATGTACCTGAGAACTTTGGACAGTTATTTTTTGCTCAACGCGCTTATTTAGGTTTGGCTGTTAGGCAATATCAGTATGGCGAATGATATATGTACATATATGCTATAAAGATCACATATGTATGTATGTATGTATGTATGTATGTATGTATGTATGTATGTATGTATGTATGTATGTATGTGTGATCTTTATAATTTTGCCTTTAAATAAATCCTTTAAAAATAATTCTATTCTTTGTTTTATGTTCTAATAGGGGTAAGTCAATCAGTCAGTCAGTCAGTCAGTCTGTTTTGTATAATAAATAATAAACAAGTCATTCTTTTACTGTTTAAAATATTTCATATGTTTTTTACATTTTGTCATGGTATTTTTATTTCATATGAATTTATTTATACCCACACTCATACTTACATACATATGTATGTATGCTTGTATGTATGTATCTTTTTTTAGATGTCAAGTCAAAGTAATAAATTTATTTTATTTAGAAATTTCAACAAGAATAGCAAAATAGAAAAATCTTCCCTTCCAAACCGTTTTGATATTATAGTTGTGTTTCAAGCTTGACATGTTCAAACAAGCAAAAACAACAATATAATTTTGTTTTTTTGTTTTGTTTTTAAGAAAATAGCAACTTTGCTATAAACATTTACATTTCAATTGTTTAAAACAAATAAGTAAATAAGTAGCAAAATGTTAGTAAAACAAAAAAAAAATTGGGGGAGGAAAGTGTTGTTAGTACGTACGGGTTGCTATTTTTATTGTTGTTGTTGTTTTTGTTGCTTAACTAAAAAAACCAACAATGACAGCTCTTTTCTTTATGTGCTTTTTCAACACCATGTTGACATATTTTAATTTTTGTGCCTGATGCCTACATAAATTAAACAAAAAAAAAAAAAACAAAAAGAAGAGAAAATATAGAAAAGTCTTTATTTTTTTTATGTGTTTTTGGCAATAAAACAATAAAATATTATAAACATAGACATGAGTATGTATGTGTTTGAAATATAGACACAACAAATTGTGAAAATACAGTAGTGATGTCAAATAGGAAATTTTTTTTTATACTTTTAACAAAAAAGTTGTAGTTGATAGCAGAATTTTTCAAAAATTATGATGAAGCAGGATACTGAAAGTGGTCTCCTTCAGTATCTAATCTTATTTTTGAAACCCGAAGGTTGACGTCTTACCCGTCACCGAATCTCATGCAACCATAATATTTTTCCGCTTAACTGATTTCTAGCTGTCGGCTGGGAGTTTTTTACCACTTACTCATATATAAAGTCTGCCTAAATGCTAGCTTACAGACGGAGGTGTCCAGGATAATTTCATTTTAAATCTTTCTATTTTAACCAACACAATTTATATGAAAAAACTTAGCTTGCTTTTCAATTGCTTCTGTTTTGCCATTCACTGTTAATTTATAACAAAATACTTTATGTGTTTAAGCAATAAAATATTGTCTTAATAAAATTATATTTTCAGAAAGGAAGTTGACGCCATATTTGTTGACGCCTTGCAATGATTTTTGAGTGAATTTATTTTGACTTCAGTATTTGTATTTTATTTTTATTGTTTAACAAGTTGTCAACAGTAGAAAATTTGTAAAAATTATAATATGTTTCTTTTTTTTGTGGGGAACCCTTAGCACATAAAGGAAATGTTTTTACTTTTTTCGGTTTAAGTTTCTGCATGTAAGAAACATTTCCTTACATATAATAAAACAGTAACTCATTTCCTGTCTGTCTTTCTGCCCTTTTCTTTGTGTTCGCATCACTTAAAAACTACTGCATGGATCTTAACAGTATTTTGTAAGGAGGTATCTTAGTATCCAGATTTAAATATAGGATACCTTTCTTCCGCAAAAATAATTTAATTCCAAGAGAAAGTGGCAGTACGTGTCACTGACAGTTCTCCGATTTTTTTCGATTTAAAGGTACTGCTGCATACTTTAAGGCATCTTTAAATTTTGAAAGCAGTATATTTTAAGCAATGCTGCGCAACTGAAGGCGCTGTTTTAAAACAATGATTAACCCATATTCTATCTGTCTTTTACAGAGCTTCACAATAGTTTTTAGAATTTTATAAACATTTTAGAATTTTATCCAGGGATGGGTACCTTTTTATAAAGTAAATATCTAAAAGTCTTAAAATTTGGTGTGGATTACTTTCAAAGCAAAATCGAATAAAATATTTTCAGGACGCACACAGCGAGTGTGGGCACAGCTAATATAAAACAAATATACGAGGGTAAATATACCGAAAAGTAAAAAATTCAAAATCAGATTGGTACAGAAATTAATTGTTGCATTATCTGTCAATATCGTAATCGCAATCATGGACAGTGCCAAGGCAGTCAATGCCGCGCCTTGCATATAAACTCACTTAGCGAATTTTTTTATATTATCTTTTGACTAAAATTTGTTACCAATGCGCAGCTGATACACAATCAAGAATCTTTATAAGCATTTTAATGTTTTAATGTTAATCTCACACTCAATAAACCAGAGACAATATGAGCCCCTAACGTCAACATCGGTCAACTCAAGATTGAAATAAAGGATTCTAATTTGTATATGCGGATCACCCAGCAAAGCTTAAGGATGTCATAAGCCCCACCTGTGACTGAAAGGCTTTTTAAATAATATAAAACCATTATTGATATGGAAGTTTTTTATTCAGTCTTAATACCTTCATGTCATGTAGAAAGTTTCTCGGTAGGCTAGCAGGTAGTGTGCTAGTCTTTTAGTCCGGGGTTGTGGGTTCGATTTCCACCAAAGACTCTGCAATTGTTCACTACAATTTGGCAGAAAGACCAAGAAGGAGCTTGGATATAATCGGTGTGCCTACAAAGGCTTAACTGCGTTAGTAGAGGTCACAGAATCTCAATTATTATCTGGCCAAGTTACAAATCGCGGTAAGATGATACTTGCAGATTGTGCCTAGAAAAAGGCTAATATAAAAAATGGTCTTTGTACAACGGTGCGACATATATTAAATGAAGATGCTGTGCAGACCGTAGCCTTAAGCAAATATTACCAATAACCATTGACTCTGTAATGAGGAAGAATGTCGACATGTAGGGTACATGTCGACAGTCTGAAATCACTACAGTCGAGAATAAAATGCTAGTGACAGCTCGAGACTCAATGAATGTAAGGTATTCGTAAATTTCCATTTGGATACCAGTAATCATTCAAGAATCTTCGTCTTCCTCAATGTCGAAAAGGGTCCCACTATGTTAGTGGTCTGTCTCGGTAACCCCCCTACCAAAAAAAAAGAGCCGCTTAACTTTCACCTCTTTATAAAGGGTATATTTTTACCATTAAGTGATATAATTTTTAATTTCTTTTCGTGTCATAAATAATTCTAACAAACGAGTGACAAGCCTGTCACCTGCAATCCAACAAAACAACTTACATATTTGTCATAAACTTAGATGAACTGGTTAGCCACCACCAGAGGGCTGTTAAAATAGCCCAACGTTATTTTTACTTTCACTCTCTTTGCTTTATTTAAACACGGTTTTCAATTTTCGGCTTTCTGGATTAATTGCTTTTTCACTCAGGCAGACCCATGCTTCATCCGTTGATTACGACTCTGCTTATTTATATTTCTTATGATTCGGCCTCTATTTCAACATGACTAAATGCGGCAAAACTGCTCTACCGCACATACCGAAATTAAAGCCGAATTGTCATGCATGATAAGTATCTTTTAATCCTCTTACGTTGTTGTAGGCGAATTGCAGTTTTTTATTTAATTTCGTGTGAGACTATATATATGTGACTGTATCAAATCGGCAGTTAATTAATTACTCTCTCTCCCTCTCTTCTCTCTTTGAAACACTACCAAGTAAGCAAAGAAGAATACTTCCTTAAACAAAAAAAGAAAGAATTCTTTTTTAGAGACTTAGAAGAAGAAAACTTCTCTAGACCAGAATATAGCATTTATTCCTTTTCCAAAAACATGATAGTAGTAGTGTTCAGAATTCTTAAGGTTTAAACTTAAGCTCAATAGAAGTGACACTTTTATAACTGATTTTTTTTTTGAGCAAGTTTTGCAACCACCCTCGTATTTAAACAATTTAATATGTTTTATTAAAGCAAACAAATATAATTAAATCAAGATTGTAGTTATTTATTATTTTTATTATTATTAAACACTTAAAGTGTTTATTTAAGTTTAATTATCTCAATATCATTTAGTTGTAAAACAAAAAAGCATTTAACAAAAGTCGGTTGTCTGTTAGGCAGATATAGAAGTGTTAAGTACTGCATACCTCTAGGCTGATTAATACAAAACATTTCTCTTTTGTTATTATTAGAAATTATTTAGAGGTAAAGGGGTGGAACACCTTTACTTCACATACAAATTACTAAACAAAGTATAAATATTGACATGTGTCAATATTTGTGCGGCAGGTATACGAAACATATTAATGTTAACTTATAATTAAACTTAATTTATCCACAAATATTGCTTAGTAAATTAACAGTTGTTAATAAAAACAATTAACGAATTTGTTAAACAAAAACAAGGGGGCATAACAATGGAAAACGTATTGAAAATTAAATGACATTTGCTAGTATTTTAAATATGACTTTATAACTGAATAATAGGCAAAATAAAGAGGTCATAGGAATTAAGCTATAAACTTAGAAGGCTGTGAACATAACCCTATAAAAAGATTGGTTGCGAAATCATCTGATAAAAATTGCTAGATTGCAAAAACTTTAATCATCCAAGAGTTTTTAATTTTCTTTTTATACTAAAACACTTTACGGACTGACACCGGTACATGGGATTCAAAGGCATCAACGTTTGACATTAAGGACCAGTATAGCGTTGAAAGAGGGTGAGCTTATCGGCTTAATATAGCCGATGAGTTTCTAGTATACAATTTTGTATACATATGATATGCCTGTGACATTAACTTATTGGCACTCTTTAATTATTCGGTCATTAAAAACTGAATCGTTGATTATATCAATATTTTCCGAAGTTACTGGCATCAATTGCATTTCCTGAACGATGGTATATATGTATTTCTGAATGCTCTTCACGCTAAAATTCTATAAACTATGGGTAGAAGTGCAGGTGGTGAATTTCTCGTTATTTATCCCTGATTTCTGCTGATACAAATGTATTACTAATTTCGTTGCAAAAAAATATAAAAAAATATAACAGACTTAAGAAGTAAAGAAGGTTCCGTTCCCATAAAAGAAAAATGTTTTTAAAAAAATAAAATTTAATCCTTAAAGTATGCTTTAAATAATATGCTTTAATATAATTTACTATGCATACTTGCCAGGTAAATTTGGGACACAATATTTGACGATTACCATTTGAATAGTCAAAAATTCGGCAGCATAAAATTTTACTATTTTCATTGAGATTTTTATGAAGTTTTTTAGTAATCGAGTTCGAACTGGATTTGGCTAATCTATTTTAGTTGGCAACATTTTGAAGCAGCTGAAAGGATTAGAGCATTATTTATAAATAGCTGTGCCCACACACGTTGTGTGCGTCCTGAAAATATTTTGTTCGATTTTGCTTTAGAAGTAATCCACACCATATTTAAAGACTCTTACGTATTTACTTTATATA
This sequence comes from Phasia obesa, assembly GCA_949628195.1. Lineage (NCBI taxonomy): Eukaryota > Metazoa > Arthropoda > Insecta > Diptera > Tachinidae > Phasia > Phasia obesa. Next base: position 125,789,548 of record OX451217.1, read on the forward strand.
AAGGTACCCATCTCTGGATAAAATTCTAAAATTTATATAAAATTATAAAATTCTAAAAATTATTGTAAAGACAGGAAATAAGTTACTCATTATTTTAAAACAGCGGCTTTAGCTGCGCAACATTCCTTAAAATATACTGCTTTCAAATATAAAAAATGCCTTAAAGTATGCAGTACCCTTAAATCAGTAAAAAAATCGGCATACTTTCACTGCTTTTTCTCCACTTACTCTTGGAAATAAGATATTTTTCCGGAAAAAAGTAATCTATATCGGAATCAGGATACAAGTTACCTTCTCACAAAATTTTGTTAAAATCCATGCAGAAATTTTTACGTGATGCGAACACAAAGAAAGAAAGACAGAAAGACAGACAGTAAATGAGTTACTATTTTATTATATGTATGGATAACGTTTTCCAAATTGTAGCTAGAATCTCAACTTATTCAACAAAAAAAAAATCTAGTTCCAGCTTGAAAATTCTAAAAAATATTTACAATTTTCAAAGAAAGAAAAAATTTTATTAATGAACTAATAAACTGCTGCTGGACATAATAAAAAAAGTTTTTTAATTATTTTATATGAACATTTTTGGCAACACAAAAAACAAAAACAAACCCAAACTCTCAAAAAAGTGAGGTTATAAAAAATCTCTTACCACAGATTTTCAATTTTATTTTAAAAACATCATAAAACTAAATTAAATAAAAATACTTGCAATAAGTATGTATATATGTGTAAGTATAACTTTCAAAACTAAACTTTATTGCTTGAGAATTGCACAAAAACAGCAACAAAAAGTAGCTTCTAATATTATGTTCGACTTGTTTTTTTTCTTGCAACTCATTTCCCAACTTATTGATAGAAAATGAAATGAAAACAATCGAATGACAACTGTCAGCATAATTTTTTTCTCTGCTTTTTTCTCTTTGAAATAACAATAACAACAAAATGTAAAAAGTTGCAGAAAAAAAAGAATTTGGTAGATAAATTGAAAGAAAGTTTATTTGTTTGCTAAAACTAAAATAGGAAAAAAAGGTTTAAAAAAAAATTCTTCTGAAGAAATAAGTTTAATTCTTGTAAGTAAATATTAAATCAGTGGCAACCTAATTTTTTTTTTTTTTTTTTTTGTACATTTGAATTGTGACATCTCTGAGGGAGTTGCATGAAAAGATTGGAAAAAACAAGAACAAACTTTATATGATTAAAGTTGTAATGATGTATGTTATTGGTGTTTTTTTGATCCTGAAATTAGGAAACAGTGGTAGTTGCTAGTAGTTTTTAAGAACAATTTTAGTTAAAGAGAAAAGCTAGAGCTTTGATAAAAACTTGTTTCAAAAGCTGTACGCGAAAAAAATCTTTAACAGCTCTGAAGCTTTTAATTGTTAAGCTTTAAAAGCTCCTTTGACAACGTATCAGCCTAATTTGTGCTTTGAAATAGTTAAGCTTATATTTAAATATTAAAACTTACTGCTTTAAATCTTTTTAATAAGGTTTAAAAATTTTAAAACTGAATAAAAAATTATCATTGTTAAAAGTATACACCTCTATGCCTTATGGAAGCTTTAATTAAAAGCTTTCCAAGCATTAGCAATCTAGTTAAAATTTACAAATATTATTTTTTATCAACAAAATTATTGCTTTTCAGGCAAACGATTTGCTAGCATGCAATTTAGAAACAGCTCATAAAATCTCAAATTAGTTCAAGCTTTTAAAGCTTGCTCAAATGATATACAGTTTTTAAAATATAAAGTCAGTATTTTAAAAGTGGTGAAAAAACCATAAAAGAAGATTTTACTTAAGGCTTTATTTGCTTAAAGCTTTTGCTAATCTCTTAGGTGGCACATTGCTTCAATAATATAATTTAGAGCTTTTTAACTCTTAAAACATAAATACAAAATTAACAAATATTCTAATTTACAATAATTTTTTCAATATTTCGCTACACCATCTTCAGTAGCATCTTCAGGAAGATTGAAAATAAAAATTATTAAAACATTTTTATAAAAAAGACCTTGTGCTTATTAAAAAATAGAAATCAAGTATAAAAAAGGTCAAAAACTACAATAAATATTTAAAAACAGAATTTTTAATTGCTCAGACTTTTTAAAGTTTTAGCTAAAGCAATAAAATATTTTTTTTGTTATTCTTATTATTTGTTTAAAGCTTTCGATAGTCTCATAGCTGGCACATATACTAAGTTTGCCTGGCAACTGAATTTATATTATTAAAAGCAACAACAAATATAAGGAGGTAAATTTTACGGGAAATTACATGAACAAGAGTAAATCTTCTTGGCAGTTTTAACCAAGTGCCCGACAGATGATTTGAATAAAATTTCTCGTATTCTATTGTTTGACTTTAGTTGGTTAAATAGATGATGTTTACAACTAAACATTATGTAAAGTAGGTAGATATGAAGAATAATCGAGAAAATGCGTTACAACCTGCTGGTGCCTAAAACTTTAATTTAAAATTAAAACTTTTAAGCTTTATTGAAAGCTTTTGGAATTTAAAAATTAAAATAAAACTTAAAAGAATAATCTTGATAATGCACTACATTCTGGTAGTATCTAAAATTTAAATCTAAAAACTGAAAGCTTTTGGAATTTAAAAATATATATAAAAGTATTATTATCTTTGTTTTTTATTTTTTATTTATTATCTTAGTTTCTGTTAGCATACGAGAAAGCTTTAAAGCTGTTACAGCTAAAATATCACGAGCTTAAATATTAGATTTTTTTTAAATAGACTAATTTGAAATTTGCTTCACTTTTACGACACACAAAGTATATGAAACTATTCTAACAAAAAAAAACTGAAAGCTTTTGGAATTTAAAAATATATATAAAACTTTTATTATCTTTGTTTTTGTTAGCTTTAGAGAAAGCTTTAAAGCTTTTAGAGCTAAAATATCACAAGCTCAAAAACAACACTTTTTTAAATAGACTAATTTGAAATTTCCTCCACTGTTACGATACACAAAGTATATGAAACTATTCTAACAAAAAAAAAAAAAAAACAAAAATTGTTTCTACTTTCAACTAAATTATTATGATCTTCTGTGCAAATAAAACTCTTACAAAAATCCTTTTAAAAAAAAGGAAACAACATAAGCTTTTTTTCATACCTAAGAAAACTAAGACCATAGTTTTCTTGTTAGTTTTTATGATTTCTTTAGGGAGTTTTTATGTCACACACATAAACAAAAAGAGAACAACTGCTGATGTTGCAAATATTGTTGCAGAGTAAACATAACTTTTGCTTTTGGGCCAAAAAATTTTGACCATAATACAGGACAAATAATAATGCACCAGCAGCAGCACCACCAGCACCAGCAGAATCATTAAATAAGAAACTTTTTATGGATCAATGGATTTTTAATAATAAATGTTTTTGATTGAAAAATATTTTAAGGCTTAAATTTTTATGTAGAACTTAAAAAAAAACACAACATGGGTTTTCCATTAAAATACAGCAGACATCATTAAGTGGCTGCTTAGAGTCACCGAGAGCAAGTGTGATATGGAGTCGTAAAGAGGGGGAGCAAAACAGACCAAAAAAAAATCATTAGCCATGTAAGGGATGTTAAGATATAAAAATACACGTTTTGTTTTATTCAATATTGAAAAGACGTTTTTTTTGTTTGTTTGTTTGTTTTTAGTCAAAGTTAAATTGTTTGTTTGCCAGTCACAATAATGTTTTAACAGGATACACCTGCAAAAGCAACAACAACAGTAATAGCAACACTCAATTGCAGTTGAATACACACACTTTGGAAAATATAAAACAAACTCATTTAGGCAGCATAAAAATTGTTTATTAAAGCTTTTAACAAAACAAAACGCAGACAATTCACATGGATGATGAGGATGATGATGATGATGATGACAATATCAGGGGGGGAAATTTTACAAAAGAAATTCAATTCTATACCTACAAAAAATTGAAATATTCAATTCCTTTAGTCAACGTTCAAGGAGAAAAAAGGAAGTTACAATAAACACGCGACCTTTTACATTCACTCACAGTAACAACTCACGTACACAACCACACGCCACACACACACACACACACACTTATACCACAACACACTCACTCAATCTGAAACATTAAGAAATAAAGCAAATAAAGAAAGAAATAACGTGCGTCTTACGATAAAAAAAAAGCATTTAACACGTAAAATCCATATTGTTCGCTAGAAATGTGTTGGAAAATGAATAAAAAGAAAAAGAAAACGAAATCGAAAAAATCTATCAAAACATGCCATCAAAAGCCCAAAGAAATTCTAACAAATGCTCATATGCAATCTTCTAGCAGTTATGTATACATCTGTATGTTTGTGTGAGGTTGAGGGCATGTATCCTTAAGAAAGGATCACGCAAAATGGCTTTTTAAGAAAAGCAAAGAAAAACAAAGAGGAGGGTTTAAAACAGCATGTTTTATGTTTTCATATATTGTTTATTTAAGCATAAATGTACTTGTATAGGTAAATGTTAAGGCAGTTTGTTTCTTTTTTTATTTTCTGTAAAAAAAATAACCTACAAGTTTTAAAGTAACATGCGGATAGAGGAAGAGGACAGTACTCGGGCCATCCGACCTGGAAAATATACATAAAAAAAATTCCCCTGCTTAGGAGTTGAAGACTATATAAACTCCTGACAGGCAATTGCTCCCTTTTTTGAAGTGCAACAGCACATTGGACTAAAAATCTAGCGACTTTACTTACTACCTAAGGTCTTCTTTAGCTCTATACAAACTTACCCACCAGAAGGAGCTTAATATATATTATGTTTACTGAGTCTGACCATTGTCAGATCTAATCTCCTACCATACCCTTATCCAGTGTTACTATGGTTAAGTTCAGGATCGCAGATTGTTCAAGCATATCTCGTGTAGCTTTGTCTCTCAACGCAATATTATTTTTAGTTTTCTTGGATTGGTTTTACCAGAGCTGGCACTCCTAAACTTCTTTTTTGCATGCTCCCAACTGTGAAACCGTTTTGTTGCTGATCTAAGGCTACCCAGCAAAAATTATTGGGTTTTGCCAAGCATTAAAATAAAACTCATGTCTTTCAAAGCGCATCTAATAAGCTCATTCGAGAGTGCTATAATTGTAAGACAAAAATAACAAACTACATGCTCTCTCGCTTACGCGGATACAGGTATTTAAGCGAATAAGTTTTTATAAAGAATTCGTTGAAGCAAAGGGGACCTACCAAGTGGGACTTCGCAAACAAAAATCATGCCTTCCTGAAGCAGGTTTGAAGGCAGAGTCTTTTTCTCTCTTCCTTATAAACCTGCTTCCAAGTAAGCGTAATTTTTTGCTGGGTAGTTGGGTTTGTGTTGTCTGAACTCATATTTCTGCTGATTCTTATTCGATGATGTCGTTAAAAGTAGATCCTATTCCATTCGAGTTAACTGAGGCTTAATTCAGGCCGAATTGTACGTTTCTCCCTACTTAGAAACGCATTGCTTTTCATTATGCAGCCTTGGGTATATTAAAGCAAATGGCAAATTATTATCCAAGTCAAGTTATACAAGTGACCTAATTTATGCATTCTCTGTTTCATGTTTCTCTTTCCCATTTATTTAGGCAGCACTCCTAGCACAAAGCTGGTCCTTCTTGGCATAACACTGATATAGAAAATATATTGTTCAGATAGAAAAAACCACTACTATATACTATTGCTGTGGCTCCCACGACTATTGAATCTTCTCACCGTAACGTTGTGAGTATCACTCGGCCAAAGATTGTCAACTCAACAACAGCTGTAGCAACCTAAAGTTGTTTCCTCAGAAAGACAGCAGCACAGTTGTTACAAAAACAACAACTATTTCTGTAATCTTGCATATGCATTCGTCATTTGCTTAGGGTTTAAAAATAATGAATACTAATCACGAAGCAATTGGTTGTCTCGTTGTGATCTGTAACTTTATCACGATATCATACCCTAAGGACATGCCCAATAAGCGATATCATGGACTTTTGTGATGGATATGGGGTCGAAATGGAGTTACTATTCCTTAAAGCTGGTGTTGTATTGCATCATATTTCTTGAATGGGAGCCGGTAGCTCCGAGGTAATGCGAAAAATGGGTATTAGCTCTTTAACAAAAGGTATGAGGATGGTCAAAACAGTCATTATGCTAAATTGGATACTTTTGTGTTGGACGTATTGTTTTTCGTCAGTTTAAGAATACCATCAGACAAGGCCATTATGGCAGGTGCTGACTTCAATCTAAGTCAGTATCTGGGGAAATCTCGTTCTTTGTTCAATAGCAGTTGGTTCAAATGCGGTTAAAGCTATTAACTGCATCGAAACAAACAACTAAGGTGATCACGCCAGGAGATATAATGAAAATTAACATAAACATATTGAAAAATCACCGAGTAAAAGAGCGTTATATAGCAGACGTAGAAAGCATTTTTCGTATAACAACTGGAATTTTAGCAAATGAAAAGTTTCCGAAAATTTAATAACTCTTTTGCCCACAATTAAGTAAAAACAGCAAAAGGTTGTTATAGTAAATGGTTTAAAAATAGTATGCTGGAATTAAATAGGTCTTTTGTGAGTTGGTGCCCTACTTCAACTCTTTATTAAAAACAACAGTGTTAACACAACGAAAGAAATGCATAAGAGATCACATGTTGCATAAATGGCAAAGGTAGTCTTAGATCTTAGGTCATATTGTAATGGGGACTATTTTACGCTAAAGTTTCAAATGGCTTCCTATCAAGCTATGGAAACTAAGGCTAGTAAATATTTGAATTATATAAGTTTTAAAAGTCTAACACGAACAAGGCAAAGATTTATAGGTTTCAGAACGTATCAATATTGAAAATATATATCAAAAATATTATACCTAATAAAAAGAAGAAAAAAAAAACCATTCAGTCTTAAAGACCTTAAAGTGAAAATATATTCAACCTTTAAAATGTTGTACTTCTTTTTACCGTACTGGACGGCAAACATTGCCGTTTTTCTTATTTTTGTTTTCTTTTGCTTCCTTCATTCCATTCAATGCAAGAAAGCAATAAAAGAAACTTAACAAAATTCCTAATTACGAATCTCTATTATAAAAGGAAGCAGCGCCATATTGTTTTTACCATATTTTATTTACGTACATAAGTACTTTTGGCTGCAAACATTTAAATTATCCCTCATTTTCTTAAGTTATTTACTTTCTCCACTAGCATGAGCAAAACAAATCTTATCGTCCAATATTAGGTTTTGCTTTCGTCAGTAAACAGAAAAATATTAATATCACTAAGTAAAGTCTTAACATCGAAAGGAACGCACCATTAAACATTAAACAAAATTTTCTTCGCTTACAGCTACAAATGTTCCCTATAGGATTTTTTTGAAAATAATATATATACGTGGGCAGTTTCATAAGTATCTGCTTTAGTTTCCACGTTAATTTTTTTATTTGTTTAACCTCTCTACCTTTAAAAAAAACAGACTTCGAGGGCTGATTACCTCTTCATCTTCATTGGTGAAAGTCTTGAAGTACTAAGCCGGATTTGTTAATTTGGGAAAGGAAAAATTATAAGCTTTTCTGAATGGTCTGCATGGATACTCGTCTTCTACTTTAAAGCCTATTGGTCCTGTTAAAATCACATTTTTATTTCGATGAAGCCAGTTTATTTTAATGGTGATATTCAGAATAATTCGCATAATCTCTACTCATAATCCATCTTTATTTATAATTGTTTTTGAGATCCCCTTCTTCACGACATGTTGCCTGAAAGATATGATGATATGAAATCAACTTAAAGAGGCTCTTCTGAGGTCCGTAACTGTAAAAAGGACTGCTTGTGATTGGTACGGGCCCTTCGATGAAATTACAAGTCAGCTGTGGATTAAACTTGAAATGAATACAGTGTGCTACTACATAGCTTAAATGAGTAAAAATGGTCTCCAACCCCCTAGCAAGTGGTTTGTTCATGTTTCAGGCTGCGAATGTCGCTAATTGTTCATGGTAGATGTATTCTTATTCATAAGTACTATTGGGTGCGTGGTTGCCAAAAGAGTCAGTTAGTCTCTGAAGCTTGCCTTGTGCCCAAATATTTAAGAAGAGTATTCTCTAGGTACGATCACTGACTTATCATACTGATACCACGGAAACGATAGGATCTGGTAATTCCCCCATCGATAATTTCCCACCCAGTGATTAAGGAGTTTTCTTCTGGAGAGTGAAGTGGTAGTTGAAAGTTAAAAACAAATAGCAGGAAATGGGCAATACAAGTCCTGTGTGCTGTTATACACCAATAGAAGGCACCCGAACAATTGCGATAATATGGTTTTCAGCACTTTAGCAAAATGCTGTTATACCATTAATGAGTCGAAAAGCACCTAAGAACTAGTAAAGTTTAGTAGACTAAATATGTCTTAGTCTGTCTGTGAAGGGGCGTAGATGCCTTCATTTCTTTCTATCCGTGAAATATGAAAGCCTGTTAAAGAGGCGTGTCTGCGCATTGTAACTTTTAGACTAGTACCATCGGGACACGACCATTTACCAGTAACCACAGTGTCGTTTGGATAATGTTTTTAACCGTTGAATAATGCCAACGATAAAGCAGATATCGCAGTTATCTAGCACACTTCTCTACCTCACTCTCTAGCGAAAAGTGTGGGCTATCGAATAATCGAACATAAGTTACTGAGGATTCTAAACCCTGGATGCTAATTCTTCCACGAGCAACAGTCCTTAATGTTTGCACGAGACCTGCAACTAATAGATAAAAACCTTCTAAGTCCGACCAGTATTTAAACAACTGGTACAGAACCGGTACTACCATAGGGACTTAAAGTCTCTGTGCGCTTCCTGGAGTTATGTAGTGGCTGTGGTTTCGACCTGAAATGCTAGAAGGTCAAAAGTTCAGTGTAGTGTTGCTCTTCGATAGAAGCCGCCAATAGTGCGATTGAATTTTGGTGGTCTCCTAAGCAAGGTGTATGAAGATGAATGTTCTAGAATACTACTTCTAGTGTGTGTCGCTATGAATAATAAGGTCTTTAGTCAATACATTATATTCACTCCTTGATAAGACCACCATTGGGTTAACGCTTCGCAGCTAGGCAGTGACGTAAAATTGTATTTCATCTTTAAGGAGAACCCAAATACTCAACAGAAGTATATTAAAGATGTGTTCAATATTCCATTATAAGCAAGAGTTCCATTTGCATTATTTGTAACTGCATGTAGGGGAACGTTTAATCGATAGTCATCTAGTATTTTCACTTCCCTCTAACTGGTCGAGCTTGGAGAAGCTCAAAATTGCTAAACCATATTTTATTTTTGAAAATGAAGAAACAGTCAATCTGAAATTTTATTGATTTAAACAATCGATTTAAACGATCAGACTTACCTAAAATAGAATCTGGCTCAGCATTTGAGTTACTTTTTAAAAGTAACTTTAGACTAGAGACTTTCTTAAAGCTCTAAACTAGCGCGTTAGGCGCTAACTAACTCTCAAAAAATTGCATCTACTTACAAAAAGTATAAAACGCATCTAAAGAGCTCGACGTCAAGGCTTTGCAATTGGAAAACTCAAATCTTTAAGACAGCCAAATCTAAACTAGCGCGTTAAACGCTAACTAACTGTCAAAAAATCGCATGTACCTATAAAAAGTATATATCGCATCTAAAGAGCGCTGCGTCAACGCCTCGTAATTCAAATATTTAAAACTTTTAAACAGCCAAATCTAAACTAGCGCATTAAGCGCTAACCAACTGTCTCAAAATGTACTTACAAAAAGTTTGAAACGCATCTAAAGAGCTCTACGTCAAGGCTTTTCATTTAGAAAATTCGTTTTTGACTGAGCGTAAGCTAGTGTAGTTGGCTGCAAACAACCAGTCATTGTATTTATTTATTTTTGGAGGAAGAGTAATGACATTTAAGTTACTCTCAAGTCTGTCTACGATTTTTTTTATTTATTTGATTTTATTAATAAGAATAAGTTAACCTTACTGTTCATGACAGACAGATATAACGCTCTCATTTACGTTCGCTATTGCTGCATTAAAGCTAGGCGCTAGAAAACATTGCGCTTAGCGCTCTAATTCCAGTTTAAGTGTTAAGCTTAAGAATGTTATTATTTTTCATAACTAACGTTATTTAATGCTTGATCAGGTAGAATTCTCTGACCGTCCTCGTATATTTTAAAAAGAAAACTCAAAATTGTTTCTTGTTTATTTGAGTTTTCTCCTGTGTTTTCTCATGTATTTCTACCGCTACCGTTTAAAGTATCAAATACTTTGCATAATTTGTATTTTTAAATTTACTTTATTTTTGTTTTTATTATTGTTTTTATTACAACACAAATGTCAATATTTACTTACTGGCAATTACAGCAACTACAAGAAAAACACTTGCTTTGCAATCTCTTGTTCCTTATTGTTTCTCTTTTTCATTCTCCCTTATCCAGTTGTTAGTATGCCTTGTTGTAGTTGTGAATCAACCTGTATGTAATGACATTTCATTTGACGTTTATACCATATTTGTTGATTTTTGATTTTATTTTTTTTTTTGTCTTCTCCATTACGCTTTTTTTTTGTTTTATGAAATAAAAACTTCTTGTGGTTTTTGTTGGTTGTATTTGAATCTTTAAGAGATTTTGCATGTTAATCTTAAAAAAAAAAAACTTTGTATGTGTGTGTACAAGTATGTATGTTTGCTGGAGTTTCACAGGTTTTTTGAGAGTGTGTGTGTGTGTGTTTGTGAGGGTGTGTACAGTATGTGTGTTTCGGAAGTTGGGGATGTTGGCTAAAAAACATACGCCTTTGGCAGCTGAAAGTATGAATGGTTTTTGATGTCATCGTTTTGTGTGGCTGCAAGACGATTGAGTTGATGACTTTGTTAATGTCAATATTTTGACAATTTAATGAATTCTTGATGAAAAAAAGACTGAAATAAAAGAAATTATATAAAATATACAAAAATGCTTATTTTTGTATCAAATCAGACACAACAAGAAACATATACATATGTTCATACATATGGATACATACATATACATATGTATGTATTTATACGTTTGTTTTAATAAAATTTTTGAAAGAAATACTTTATTAAGCACCAACTTGCTTTTGTTATGATCGGAAATTACATACTAACAGATCAAAAGGTGCCATTAAAATGTGTCATAAAAATGAAATTATGAAATATTTATAAAAACAAAAACTTACTGAAAGATTTATGAAGTTGTAAACAAAAAACAAATCTATATTGAAACAAATAATGACTTTCTTGATTTATCAAAATTTACACAGCACAGCACCCTTAACAACAAATATAAATAAATAAAAATAATAAAAATATTAAGTTTATTTTTAATATAAATAGAAATAAAATTAAATATTAACGCACACGTTACCCATTAATTTTAATAAAAGCAGAACATAAATTTTAAAAATTAAAAAATGCAGCAGAAATATTAATCTCCCCTCCGAAAAAAATTATTTTTCTCTACATCACCTACACAATTGTTTGGTTTAATAATTGAGGCGGCATTAGGAAATCTTGGGTTTTATTACCGCAAAAGCTTTTAAGCAGAAGGAATATAATCTATACCTATAATAAAATATAATATTTATAATAAAATATAATCTATATATACCTATAATAAAATGTAACCTTTTTCCTGTCTGTCTGTCGGTCGGTCTTACTGTCTGTGTTCGCATCACGTAATGGATGGATGGATTTTAATAAAATTTTGTAAGGAAGTACCTTGGTATTCTTATTCGAATATAAGGGGTGATCCATTTCAAGGTTCCCTACTTTTTTAAAGAAAAAAAAAAAAAAAAAAATAACAGAAAATTCAAATTTAATGGAGAATGTTTATTATCATTTGAAAGAACATTCTTTGTAGTTATTTTTTTGAAGATTATGTCTATCAAATGTTGGTCGTTGTTACATCACAGATGGTCCATCCGTTGAGTCCAATTTTCGATGACTTGTTCGATCATTTCGACTGATAACTGGCGAATGACACGCGTGATGTTTTCCTCCAAGGCCTGAATCGCACCGGGTTTGTCCGCATAAACTTTAGACTTTACATATCCCCATACAGGAAAAAGTCTAACGGTGTAATATCACACCATCTTGGTGGCCAATCGACTGGCCCATAACGTGAAATTATTTGCTCACCGAAATGTTCTCTCAATAAATCCATTGATTCATGCGATGTGTGAGAAGTGGCTCCGTCTTGCTGAAACCAAATGTCGCCAAAATCAAGAGCTTCAATTTCAGGCATCAAATAGTCGGTTTTCATGGCACGATAACGGTCGTCATTGACGGTTACGTTCGCACCGGAATCATTTGTAAAGAAATATGGACCGATGATTCTACTGGCTCACAAACCACATCAAACCGTTGTTTTTTTTTTCTGTATGAAGTGGCAGCCCTTGAATCGCTTTAGGTTGCTCTTCGTCCCAAATGCGGCAATTTTGTTTGTTTACATACCCATTGAGCCAGAAATGGGCCTCATCGCTAAACAAAACGAAACGTTGGATTTTCTAAAACTTTTCAAAAGCCCATAGAGCGAAGCGATTCACGCGTAAGTCTTTCCATTATGAAATGCCAAACAGTACTAAACAAAAATAGCATGACAGCATGACACCATATACACGTGATCTGTCAAAAAAAAGGCTATTGAAAAAAGTACCTCGAAATGGATCACCCTTTAGAATCCTTTTTTTAATATCCTATTTCCTAGAGTAAGTGGTGAAAAAGCAGTGAAATTTCACAGCGAGATATTTTAAAAGGGGCCTTATATTTTTGAAATCAGGATATTTTAGTAGCTATGAGATCCTTTATAATATAAATCAGGGATGGTAAATGGAATTTTAAAATTGTACTAACCGGCTTCTAAAATTGTACTTTTTGGAGGTAAATTGTACTAAAAATACATACCATTTGTTTTATTCATTTTAAGCAAATTCTAATGAATAATTTTGTTAAAATTTTTTATTAAATTTAAAATTGGTCATTGGTCATTTATTTATTTAAAGAAAAGCCTTATAGTGCAGAAATGACTTCTATCCATAAATAGGATGGCGATACATAAATATACTGATCTTTATGTATGGGAACGGGACCTGTCCTACTATCAGCCATTGAGCAGCATTATTTGTGACTCATTGCTAACCCCATAGGGCTGAACGAGACTTCTTGGAAAATCAGGAACTGATTTGGGTTGTACTCATTCTATCAACATTTGGATTTGTGGTATAAATTAATGACATCTTGGAAATTATTACGTAAAAAAATCTGGAGTGGCCCACACACTACTTTACCATACCCAATGGAAACAGATATTTTTATTGGTCTTTTGCATAAAGAATATAAATTTAAAGTATATTCGAATCGAAAAAATAATTATTTTCAGTTTGGTATGTTAAGTAAACTACCCCTTGGCCCTTTCCGATTATGCCCAAAATGAATATAGCGCATACTGAATTTCATATTAATAGGTCATACGGTATGACCTTTCATAAAATTTTGGGGGTAAGGAAACTACCCCCCGCCCCCTCCTGCTTATTCCCAAAAACTATACAGCGCTTCATCTCCATATACCAAAGCCACATACTAAATTTCCTTTTGATATGTCAAACGGTAATACCTGCACAAAAATATCCTGTACAAAATAGCCAAAATGGATTCAGGAGATCTCAAAACGTATAAATCCGTCGAAATTCCAACATCGATTTTTTCACGTTTACTATACTTTACCATACGTAGTATAAGGTACCTTACCTTATCTTCCTTATATTTACTACGTATGGTCAAGTATAAAAGCTGAAAAACTACAAAAAATTTCCTACGTAGTTCGTAAGCAGGGCGTTTTAGAAAAAAATTAATATTTTTTTCATCACAACATTCCACGTGATATTACCAATTAAAAGTACCCTAGTTCTCTCAGATAATTATCGGATAATTATTCGAATAATTATCTAAACTATACCCGAGTTCTTATTGCTATTATCATATAATCCATACCAAGAATGGTAGAAGACAAGATTACGCCATGCCCATGTGTTTCCGTTAGATGACGTAGTTTGTCAATTTAAGGTTGCCAAGTCTGTAATCAATAATTAAATTTATGTAATAGATAATAATTCTTGCAAAAAAAACCGACTTCATTACAGGTAGAAGGGCACGAATTCTAAGCTAAAAATTTAAGAATTAATCTGTAAGAATTAGATTTAAACCAAATAAATGATGCGCCAAAATTAGAGGGAAAAAAGTAAAGACTCTGAGATTGAAAAGTTAAGCTATTTTCACCAGCATCCGTCTTTTATGGGGACACCATTCAAGCCTCTGTCTATAACGGTTTCAAAGATAGGGTCACAGATCAAATAACATCAGCTATTGGGACACCTTGGGACACAATTTTAAATTAAAGACCTGGTGTAAATTTCAACTATCTGTCTATAACGGTTGAAAAGTTTGGCCATATATATCAAATTACATGATCTACTGGGACACCCTTTACTTTATAATTCCAAATATTTATACATACTATAATTTTATATAGTATAATTTTCAAGTATTTGTGTTTAACGGTTGAAAAGATAGAGCCATATAGATTAAATTACACAATTTATGGGGACACCCTTTAATTTCTAAATTAAAATTGTACACTTGCTATAGTGGACTTAGCAATACAGGTTCCTTGTAAATTTCAGCTGTCTGTCTATAACAGTTCAAAAGTTTGACCACATACATAGAATTACATTAACTATTGGGACACCCTTTTAGTTCCAAATTCAAATTTTATACTTTTTGTTATAGGGGACTTAGCAATACAGGTTCTTTGTAAATTTCAGCGGTCTACGTACAACTGTAACATATACATCAAATTAAATGAACTATTGGAGCACCCTTTAATTTAAAATTTTTAATATTTATACATTTTATTATAACGGTCATCGATATTCTGTAAAAATTTCAAGGATTTGTCTATAACGTTTTAAAAGATAGGCCCATATAGGCCAAATTACGTCACCTATGGGGACACCCTTTAAATTTAAAATTTATTATTTTTATCAATTTCTGCTGTTGGGAGCTATAGTGATACGCAATTTTTTTAAATTTTAATTTGGTATCCTTTACGGTTCTTCATACACTTAAAAAACATGTATGTTGTATGGGGACACCCTTTAATTTTTAATATAATGAACTGTTTTTGAAACGGGACCAAACTGAAAGCATAACCTTCAAATAAAAAAAAAAAATTTAAATCGGTTTAGAAATGGCTGAGTTCTGCGGTAACATACATAAAAAAAGCAACATTCAGACGAATAGATAACCTCCTTCTTTTTTGAAGTCGGTTAAAAAGAGGCAAAATTGCTTATAAACTTTTCTAATTTATATTAGAATTATTAGCCAATAGGAAGATAGTTTCGTGACGTCATTAGCTCGACATCCGTTGAAAATTTCAATTTTATTTTCTAGATGCCGTAGTCTTTGCTTCTATCTTTGCTTCTATACTATAACGTCAAGGATAGTTCTACTACCTATCAAAGATAGTCGTATCGATGTCACTTGACCCCATCATAGCCCATTATCACATTAAAGTGGCCATTTCCTTAGGTACCAAGTGTTAGAACTTAAAACAATCCATGTCACTTAAGAACTAGTCACGTGACAAGTCATGTATTAGTTCTCTTTTATGAAATGGTTTAAAAATAAAGTTCTTTTTAAAAATTAAATTTTTGAAATAACATGAAGCTGGGAAAATTTTTAGTTGTACTAAATGAATCATTGGTGTACGATTGTAAGTTATAGTTGTATCAAAAGTGGTACAATTGTATCAACTTTACCAACCCGGGTGTAATAACATATAAGTAAATACATAAACCATAACTGAGCACTAAAAAAGTAATGGTCTTTGGTGTGGATTGCTTTCAAAGCAAAATAGAAAAAAATAATATTGTAAGGACGCTGACGAAGTGGCGGGTACAGCTAGTTCCTTAATAATTTTAGAATAATACAAAAAATTTAAGATTTGTTCTATTTGATTTTATTAAAATTGTGTTAAAGTTTTTCTTCACCAAAATCTGACGAAAAATTAAGCCATTTCATATCGTTCGAAATTTGTATTATGGGAAAGACCTTGAAAGTATTTTAATATTTCCATGGGCAGTAGCCCTTTTTTTATAAAATATAACTATCTTGATATCCATTTACCTTTTTTTAAAGAAGTTTCTTTGTTTGAGCTTAAATTTGTCACTTAAAAAACTATTGTTATTTTATGTAAAAATATTTATAGCAACAACCCTCTCTCCCCCCTCACAAACAAGTGACTACCACAACTTATTGGAGGTTATTACAACAACAACAAAAAAATTAAAATAAATAAGGTGGCCTGGTAAAACCTTAATGTCACTTTATCACGAAATCTTAAGAATTTGGTTTGACTTTTTGCTTGTACTTTTATTTTTATTCTTATAAAAAATAAAACATGATGACGGGTACATTCCAAAAAAAGTGGAATTCAACATGCTGATGTTGAATTTCCTTTAAAATAAAAATAGTTATTTTTTTTTAAGGATTGCATGTTAAAGAGAGAAGTTGGTAATGCTGAAAATATTTCTTTGTTTTCTAACAAGTCAATTAGTCAGGATTTTGTTAAATAAATAGTTGGAAAGAAAAAAGGTGAAGAAAAAACATGGAAATAATATATGAGAAGAATGAGGCTCAAATTACTTTTATTTTGGAGAAAAAAAATAGCGAAGAAAATTTAGTTTTAATTACTTTTGCGTTTAACATAATTTCAAGAAACAAAAAAAAAAAAAACATTAGCGTAGGAGGACATATATTCAAAGAGGGGGCAAAACCATTTTTATTGATAAATAATATTCTGAAAATAAAAATATAGTAAAATTTTTTAATTTTTGGGGAGGGGACACCAGCAAGTCTGAGGGAGGCACGGTACTCCTTGGCCTTGCAATACCTATGCAAAAAAAATATTTATATTTATATATTGAAATTGAGTTTCTTTTTCCAATTAACATTTCATTAACAAAGAAAATAGATTTTAAATCTGTGACATAAAATTAGTAATTTTTTGATTCAGACACGAGTTTGTATGGATGTATTACATTTACATTTTAAACTTCAAAATAAAAAATCTAAGAATGAGAGTACAAAAGGAATTTCAAGTGTACATGCATATGTGTACCCTTTTCAATTCCTCTCTTCCCTCTCGTCTACTAATGAGGAATTGCATCGAAAAAAGTTGCTTAATGTAACTCGGGACAAATATTCTTGGATTTTTTTTTTTCTTAAAAATAAAAAAAAAATTATTTAATTTTAGTTATTATTAATTATAATTATTTTTATAGTCATATATTATTTTTATAATTATAATTATTTTTTAATTAATTTTTATAATTACAATTTTTTAATTATTTTTTTTTTTTTAATTTTACTAATAAATATATATTTTTTTATTTCCAGGTACGTTTAAATTTATAAAAAGCCTATTCATCATTCTTCATGTAAGTTTATATTAAAAAATATCAATTTAATCTAATCATTCAAAAAGAGAATCAATCGATTTCTAAGCATACTTGTTGGCTTGAGGCGCTTGGGTTCGCATCCCAGTCACGCCAATTATCACATGAATATTTTCTGAAATATATTAGATTTTCTATTTTAACTTCTATATATCAATGTGCCCTTTTTCGCCTATTCTCAAATAATTTTTAAACACAATTCAAGTGCATTTGAACTGAAAATTTTGAAATCGAAAACAAACGTAAAAATTTGTTCAATTGTAAGATTCTAAAAAAAATTATTTTATTCACTCTCAGCCTAGTTGTTTGCTGGGTTGTCAATTAAAAAAAATATTTACACACCTTCTTCTCAAAAAACTTGTTTGAAATTATTAATTAAATTTTGATTATAATTTATTTTTAGCTATTTTTTGTATGTTTTTATTTAATAAAACCCCAAATAAAACAATCAAATAATTTAATTTTAACATTCGTCTTATGATTATGAGCACCGCAATCAATAAATGTTAAACCGCACAATAAACTAGCGTGTGGAAAAATATTAATGACGAGGAAAAAAAACAGATGATCATCTTATAACGCGGCCAAAAACTAATTAATCATAAGAGCTACCAACACTTTCAACAAAAAAGCATTTTGTTGTTTGTGTTATAACAAAAAAAAATAAAATAATTTTTATTGGGGTTTGTTTTGATGAATACAACAAAATACAGTGGTTCTCTTTCTTTCCTATACAAGCATTAAATTATGTTTTTAAAAGTTTAGAATAAAAAGGTTTAAATTTTTTTTTCTTCAAAATAAATTAAATTAATTTTATATATTTTCGGGATACTTATACATAGGGAAGTCGATTTAGCAATGTCCACCTGTCATGTGTGTTAAAATGGATTTTGTGAAGATCCTATATAACTCAAAATAATTCTTGTATACCAATCTATTAGATAGAGTTTCGAAAACTCTGCTATTGCTATTTAACAATATCGGTCCATAAATGTCAGAGATATGATAAAAACGGCAAAGGGCCTCTATTTTTTATTATTTTAGGTTTTCCCATGTAGTTGTAGTTTTTTGTATACTATTGTTTTTTTTCTTTATTGTATAGAAAACCGAAAGTTTAGGAAAAAAAACTTTCGTTTACCACTTAGTCGGAATTTCACTTAAAAATCCAAATTTCGCCGAAATATCTCATTTTCACCTAAAATTTCATCTAAAAATTAACACTTGACCATAAAATTATTTCTATAAAATAAATTCACAAAAAAAACTTTGAATAATTAATTTTAATAATTCAAAATTTCACTGAAAGAGATTTGAGAGATTCTCCCATAGATCACATATTCTCTAAGTCTAAAGGGAAAATTTATTTTCTAAAGATCCCTGGTAACTTATGAAAATTCTTGATGTGTGATTTTTAGATTTTCTTTCACATTTTTACAAAAACTTCATATTTTCACCAAAATTTCACGTGATCACAAAAATTTCACATCTTCACCAAAATTTCACTTATTCACAAAAATTTAACTAAAGAATTCAAATTTTCCCAAAAAAAATAATAATTTTGATCAAAAAATTTAAATTTCATTAAAAACAAAAATTTCATCAAAATTTCAATAAAAAATTAAAATTTTTCCAACAAATTAAATTTTTACCAAAAAATAATAATTTTGACCAAAAAATTTAAATTTCATTAAAAACTAAAATTTCACCAAAACTTCACTGAAAAATTAAAAGTTTTCAAAAAATTAAATTTTTACCCCAAAAAAAACACAATAATTTTGTTTAAAAAAATTATATTTCAATAAAAATAAAAATTTCTCATTTTCACCAAAATTGCACTAAAAAATTAAAATTTTTCCAAAAAATTAAATTTTTCCCAAAAATAATAATTTCGATTAAAAATTTAAATTTCATTAAAAAACAACAATTTCTCATTTTCACCAAAATTTCACTAAAAAATTAAATTTTTACCAAAAAATAATAATTTTGATTAAAAAATTAAAATTTCATTAAAAACCAAAAATTCACTTTTCACCAAAATTTCAAAGAAAAATTAAAAGTTTTCAAAAAAATTAAATTTTTACAAAAAAATAATAATATTGATTAAAAAATTTAAATTTTAATAAAAATAAAAATTTCACATTTTCACCAAAATTTCACTAAAAAATTTAAATTTTTCAAAAAAAAAAATTTACCAAAAAAATAATTGTTTAAGTTTGATTAAAAAATTTAAATTTTATTAAAAAGCAAAAATACACTGAGACACGCTTAAAGCTATTAGTCATTCAAAAACTTCCTACGAGATCCAAGTTTCTCCAAAAAATCACATTTTAAAGAAGAAAAAAATAAAAATCTAAAAATTTAATAATAAATAAAACCTCTCTATTGAAACAATAAATATTTATAACGGCCTTATTTCGATATCGGAAAATTTAAATTTTCTTTACATGTAGTTTTTATTTTTTAATTTTTTTTTTTATAAAAAAAAAACGAAAATTTACTAAAATATAATTTTTTTTTATATCACAATTGTTTTTTTGTTTTAAAAATATAACACTATCTATGCAACCTCTACAACCTCTACACTGATAGACTAGCGCGCTGCCTATCGGACTATCGAGGCACTCAAGCTAAAAAAATTCCCATAAAAAACCAATATGTATAAGGAATTTAAGAGTTCGTTAGAAGATTAAAATTTCGCAAAAAAATAGTTCAAAAATCTTGAAGATACAATAAACAATTTATGAAAAAAAAAAATCACTATACAAGGAATGTTTATTTTGGTCCGAGTTTGATCCCTGTTTAAATCATAAAATGTTTACAAAATATTTTTTTGAATTAAATAATTATTTCTTAATTAATATTTACCATTCTTACTTGATTTTTTTATATGTTCTTTGCTCATCTAATTTCGTAGGTTAGGGGATCTCGCTACGTTTAACAGGAAAAGGTCATTATTGAGCTGTATTAATCGTATGTGAAATAAATTCTTCTTTCAGAAATATTTGCTGTCATTTTTGTTTAAGAGAAATTTAATAAGAATCTTAACAAGTACTACTCCCTCTTTCCTCCCCCTTAAAACACATTTGCTTAGTTTCTTCATAAGGCACTGCATGTCACAAAATCATCCCTGATTTGATCAGAGTTTTTTTTTTTTTTTTTTTTAATTAAAAAAATTTGTTTTATTTTAATTTACATTTTAAACTGTTTTAATTTAGTCAGTAATCATTTATATTACTCTAAACAAGAAATCTACTAAAAATATTTAAAAAATTCAACACATTTTCACATCATTTATCACTGGTGCCAAATTGAAATGAACTTAAATCAAAAAACTGGAAAACATATCATTAAATCATAATAATACTTGAGATAATAACAAACAGATGTTTTAAAAAACTAACAAATCAACTAAGAAACAACAACAATTTTGAAAGATTTTGATTTAAAAAAACATAAAACATTTAAAATAAATTCTTTAGGAGTTTTTGCGGCAAAAGATCACAAATGTCAGAATGGCGAATTGATTTGTAAGAATCACAGTCATTAACAAAACCAGCCCACACAAAATTCATAAAAAGAACAACAGCAACAACTTTATTATTATTTTTAAATAAAATCGTTATAAAGAACATTAAAATAAAAGCAGATATAGCCACATTATTGTCCTCATTTTTCGGACATAGAAACTATGCCCGACTTAAAACACAATCTGGGCGCCAGCTATGGCATGCAATATCGATAGAAATTTCCTTAGATTTTAAATATAACTTTCTTTTGATATCGAATGTTTTAAATTTACCCCTAAGCTAAGCCTTGTATAAGCTGCAATAATTTCGAGACACTGAGAGAAAAACTTAGGAACATATAACAGCAGCGAGATGCACGTTTAAGATCTGTCTATCCTAATTTTAGAGAAGAAGAGAAATAGTATTTGCATTTATTGCCTCATTTCGCAATCTGGCTTTAGAACTGCTAAGACATCAGTTTAATTCAATTATTTTTCTTTAACAAAAGTTTAATTTATTCACAAAAACAATAAAATCTTTCCAAATTTAAACGAAGTGATTAAAAATAAACAGCCTGTAGTGACAATATTTTTAAGGTTCGGCTGTAATTCCGTTCAAATCATAAACTACACAGCAACATTTAATTTAACTAATTTTTGTTTCAAATTAATAAAATGTTTCAGAATTGTCATAAAAAAAAATCTCAAAATAGAAACACATAAAATTTCACAATACTCAGATCATTGTAATGATCTAAGAGGTCATTTCAAGTATTTGCGTCATGCCTCATAAACGCACAGCGTAAAAACAGAGCACATTCATGTGATGATGATGTTGGCTCAGCATGTGTTGATTTTGCGTTAAATGAACTTCGCTGCTCAGAGTTTTTTAAAACATAAATGTGTGAGGAAATAATTCAAATAATGAAGAGTAGAGGAAGCAAGTATTTAGAAAAAAATTTAATGATAAAGAAAATAAAAAAAGTTGTCACAATATTGAAACACATATACCACATACAAATATTAATCATTTCAGTTAATCTTATTGTTAAATAATAAAAAGACCTTTTAGATTAAAAAATACATATGGTGGATCTTAAGGTCACAACAACATAATGGGCGGTGTTATTGAGGCGTAGAATTTTAAATTGAAAAAAAAAAAACAGGGAAAAACATTTTTATTATCCGACCAATTGGCTTTAACGATTTTCACACACCCTTCACAGTAAATCAGTACCTCTTGCTAGGTCTCATTGTACATCCCTGTCGTGATGTCGTCATCTGTAAATGACAGATATTTTGTGATACAGACGCTGTTGAGAGGAAGAGCCTAAGATACTCAGAAGATTTTATTTAGTCTAAAAAATACTGGCAGGTCTATGTGATCTATGCTTTCATCTATTAGTTTCCGTGAAATAGAATCCCTTTATTTGAAGTCTTCCTGATAGTTAATTCAAAATGCTAAATATTACCTAGTGATCACACCATCACTGATTTAAGAAATCAAAACAATATTTATCGTTAACCCATGGTAATCGATTACTCATGGTAATCGATAACGCATGATAATCGATAACTCATGGTAACCAATAACTCAGTATTTTGTAAGAGTCCTGAAAATAAAAATGATTTTTATAATTTTTTAATACCTAAAAAATGGTTGCAGTAAAAAATGTTTTTTCTAAACTAAAAAAGAATAAATGAAACGGAAGTTCGCCTTAAAAACAATTAAAAGTTTAATTATAATGTACACTGCTGCTATTTATAAATGCCTGTCATTTTTAACAATAATTTCTTCTAACGAATTGATAAAAATTTGTGTAACATATCGCTGCTAAACAACTATTTAACATTTAAATACGAGGCGAGTTCAGTCAGTGACGGAAATTTATAAGGGTTGTATTATTCTGATTGAAGCGATTTTTCGCTACTGTTATTGATAGATTTTGAGCCGTATTGGGTATTTTTTAATAAAAGTATAACATGTTTATGCATTAAACATATAAACAACAGAAGACTACACTACTACTACCACTAATTGTCGCCGTGTAGTCAACTACTTAATTAATGGCGCTGCATTCAAATATTTCGCTTTCATACAAATTATCTAATTTTATTTATTTAAAATTGTGTCCTCACGTGATATCTTTTAGATTTTTTTTTTTTGGGTATGAAAATAATGTGTCAGCAAGATTTGCGATAGAAATAAAAGGAATAAATGTTGCTACAGAGTTGCATAATAATGTAGACAACGATACAAAACTATTTAAATATGTCGCAGCTGATAATGAGACATGAGATAGTTTCCTATAATGTCGCAAATACATGTTCAATCGCCCCAGTGCAGGCATGATTAGCTCGTTGATGCCCGATGGAATGAAAAGTTTATCGCCTTTTAGCAGTATATTAAATCATGAGATCTTATCACCAAGTCAAAAGATCCAGAAGATTTGTATCACTTTTATTTTTTATTTATTAAAAAACCTCTGTTGTTTTATCACTTTTAAACTAATCACTGTAAAATAAAAAAACAAGTGAATTTTCTCCCAACCCCGAGGCACTTTCAAGGGGCAATTTTTTGACCTACCGCAGCTTTTTGGTCTTTCTATCCTAAATTGAGGCAAAATTTTTTCGGTAAAGCCGCATTTTGGATCAAGATTTTTTTTTATAAAATATAAAACTGAAATATTTATTGTTTAAAGTTCATCAATTCAACGAAACGTTACGCTGATTAAATTTTAATGAAATTATTCACTAAATAAAAGTCAAAGTTGATTGTGGCGATATTTAAATAATGAAACTTTTTTGCTACGATCTTTATATCCTTAATCGCGGCGAAAAGATTTCGGAAAGTTCCAAAAATTTCGAAATTTTTCGCAGTTTCGAACATCCAAGTTCCTTTAGTTTTCAAACATTCTGCGTAAACATGGAATTTTTGAGAAAAATGTTCAAGTGTAAAGCTTGTGTCGATATTTAATGTAGAGCAGCTTTTTCGTACAGTCGACAAATTCCGTTAATTTCGAAAGTTTTTTTTTTATTTTTTTTAATAATTTTTTTTATATAAAATAAAAAGATGCAGTTTGTTTTTTAAATCAAAAACTGAAATATTCCTTAATTCAACGAAACGTTACATTGATTGAATTTTAATGAAATTACTCACTATATAAACCTCAAAGTTTATTGGATCCATGTAGAAAATCAGTGTGCTAATTTTCCAAAAATCCTGGGTAAACTTGGAAATTTTGAGAAAAAAATTTATGTCTAAAGGTTGTGGCGATTTGTAATATAGATTAGCTTTTTCTTTACAAACTTTATATTCTTAATGGTAGGGAAA
Source organism: Phasia obesa (assembly GCA_949628195.1). Classification (NCBI taxonomy): domain Eukaryota; kingdom Metazoa; phylum Arthropoda; class Insecta; order Diptera; family Tachinidae; genus Phasia; species Phasia obesa. Next base: position 125,813,912 of record OX451217.1, read on the forward strand.
AGTTTTTAGAAAATTTCGAAAGTTTTCGGTATATCGGAAATAATTTTTATAACATAAATAAATATAAATAAAAATATAAATATAACAATTTTATTTCTCAATACGCATAATTAATTCCTTGAAAATTTCTTAAATAAATATTTTATGAAAGAATCATAAAATATTTGTTTTCGAAAAATAATCCAAACAGATTGCAATGGGGAAAGCAAATCCATATAGTTATTTCACTGATGCTCAACTAGATCGTCAGTGGATTTCTGAATAAATACCAGACTCTTATGACTAAAACTTAATAAACCAAATGAGAAGTTTATTAAGTCTAGAAAGAAACAAAAATAAAAAAACAAAATAAAAATGGAAAGAAAAAGAAAAGTGAAGTTTTTAAAATTTTTACTTTGGTTTTCTGTTTGTTAGGAGATTGGATTTTTGTTGCTTTCTAGACTTAATAAACTTCTCACTTGGTTTATTAAGTTTTAGGCATAAGAGTCTGGGATTTAATCACAAAGTTCTTAAAGAAATGGACTGACGATCTGGTTGAGCACCAGTGAAATAGCTATATATATTGATTTGCTTTCCCCATTGTAATCTGTTTGGATAATTTTTGAAAATAAATATTTTATGATTTTTTCATAAAATATTTATTTAATTAATTTTCTAGGAATTATGAGTGTTTAGAAATAAATAATTTTATATAATATAATTCTGAATATAATTTTTTAAAAATAATATATATATTTAATTTTAAAATTTCCATTGAAACATTTTTCATCAATTCAATGAAACGTTAAGTTGGTTTAATTGTAATGAAATTATTGACTAAATATTTGTTAAAGTTTATTAAATGCATGAAGAGAAGTATTAAAGGGACTAGAGTTGAAAAAAAATTATCAAAATTAAAATGTGAATCCTTTTATTTTTCAGACACCCTGCGTAAACATTAACTTTTTGAGAAAAAAGTTTATGTTTAAAGCTTGTATATATATAAATATAAATACAAATACAAAACTATCAAAACTATTTAATCAGTTAAATATTTTAATGGATAAAAGAAGGAAAAAAAATAACATTCTCATTTTCAAACCGCAAATGAATTGCACTGGCCAACAGCAAACATTTCAAATGATATCCGTACAAAGCCTTACAGAACCGACAAATGAGTATTTAAATAATTTTGTTCTTTTTTTTTTTTTTGCTTTTTTGCATTTTCCATGAGTTTATCGAATGGCTGTGTAAAATCATTATTAAATTACTGACAGCTTTTATATCATAGAATTACAAACATAATTTTTCCCACATTAAAAATTGTTGGAAACTAACAATAAGGCCGGCCGGGAGAGAAAGATGTAGCATCATAAATTTTAATTATAAACAGCATTAAGAGATGCATTTATACATATAAAAATAAATGCATTTAGTAAGCTGCAGTTTGTAGTATGGTATCTCTAGTAAATAAATTGAAAAACATTATTCCATTATTTCATATGCAGATAACACTATTATTTATTAACACTATAGAAGCAGGTCAAATGTTTCAAACAAATTACTGCATTAAAGAAGAGGAAAACGAAACGAAATCTTTCGTCTTTTATATCTTTTAATTTTCTACTTAGAAATATTTTCTTTTCTTTTCTCTTTTTTTTTTTTTTGAAACTATAAACAAAATTGCTGCTAAGAAACTCTGAAACGTAAAACAGGTTGTATTAGTTTAACCTGAACCTTTAAAATTGTTGGAATTGTTTGCCACAACTATGGCATAATGTTACTTTAACTCTCGGCATCCTTAAATTTAGTTTTGCTTGTTTTTTTTTTAACTTTTTCTAAAGTTTCATCAGCATCATCATTGACGTTGTAGTATAGAGTAGTTGATGTAACAAGAAACGCAGTTAGAAAAAAAAATACACGAAACAAACTAAATGCTTGTAGATGGTTTTTGGCAGCTTTAAGCATGATATCCCATAATACTTTAAGCACACTCTAAGCAAACATATACTACATGTACAAGAGAATACCTATGTATATATGTTTGTACATAAATACATATCTAAATACACATGCAACTTGAGGTTAAGCTAAGCCAGAAGAGTTGCCAACTAGAAAATACTTAGAAGGAATAATAAAGTTTATTTTAAGGTTATCTTTCATCTTTCTGTTTAACAAGGCGAATTCATACCAGGTGGGATCAGTACGGCAGCAGCTACAACAAAAATAACAATTTTGATATTCTACTAGAAGGTATAAAACAATGTATTTTTGACAAGACATTAGCAAAAAAAAGGAGAACAAAAACAGTCAGCTGGGCTAACGCCTCCACCTCACATGAAATTATTATAGTCAACTTGTTTTATACAGGGTGAGCTAAAGATAACTGCAAACTTGTTCACTACTTTATTTTAAAAAGTTAAGGAATAGCTATAGGACAAGCTTGGAAACAGATAATGATTATTATATTTTCATGTCAAAAGTTTTTCATTTTAGTTACCGAAACGAGGTACAGGCTGCTTTGCAATAAAGAAAATAAAATGTAGAGTTTAAATAGATTCATAAAAATATTAGGAGACATGATGATGCTAAAGTAGATTTCACTACTTCATTGGGTCCCTTTTCAACACCACCGCCATCCCTAGTGATTGACCTTCATACTCTTTAGGGCCCTTTTTACATTATACAACTTTTGTCCCTGCAATTCTTACTTAGAAGGGGAGAGGGAAGAGAGGAATAAAAAGGGGTAAGCACATGCATGTTCTCTCGAATTCTATTTGTGCTATCATTCGTAGTTTTAATTATGAAGTCTAAAATGTAAACAAATGTGTACATTTTTACAAATTGCTGTCCTTTAGGTTCAGCCTACAAACATCGTCTTTCGGTATTTGCATGTACGGATAGAACACATAATATATAAAGCTTCCATTTTCTTCTGTCAGCAGCACTATTAACCAGTGTAGGGTGCTCTGACTTTACCTAAGATCCATTAAACTTTTCTATTGTAGGGCTTCTTAGACAAATAGTTTGTGTTACCCTCTCGCCCTTTTTAGGTTATTTTCGGCTCTAAAACTTTCAAGACCGTGGCTTTTACATCACCATTACCCTATGCAATTCTCTATTTAGGCCTGCAAAAAGCCACACTTGATCATATGTTGTTTGTAGTTTTACGCTAGGGTTTTCTCCCTTGCATGTTTGCGCTAGTTTTAGGTTTTTATGACTGGCAATGACCTGCTACATCAATCAAGTTTCCTCTTAGCATTATATTACTTTTTTGCTCCTAACTCTTACCTTTCCCCCTTTCTCCAAGGACTATAAGTATTTAATAGAGTACCCAGCTATCTCCGGTGCTCTTCGCTACACCCATTCAGAAAAAATACAATAAACACTTGTAAAAAAACTATTGCCAACCTTTAACTCGAAAAAACACACTAATTTTTGAGACAAAACTTCTAGTTCATATGCAAGGTACGATGCACACTGTTCCATACAATCTGTTTTTTGCTGACTATACGTATTAACACTACCACTATCCTAATCTAGTCTGTATTTTGCTAGATAATGCTCATTAGTATGCGGGGTACTTGTGAAAATGTTTAAGACTCTACATATTATAGTTCCCCAGGTACACAATATGAATTCTTCACTTTGTGAGGGAGCTACTACACCCACTGTCACAATCCAGTCTAAATTTTGCTACATTATGCACATTAGTAAGAGGGTTACTTGTGCAAAGTTTCAAGACTTTACCTATTTTAGTTCTCCAGATACACAATAATAATTTTTCACTTTGTATGGGAGGTATCACGCCCCCTGTTCCAATCCAGTCTGTGTTTTGTTAGACTATGCACATTAGTATAAGGGTTACGTGTGTAAATTTTCAAGACTCTACTTATTGCAGATCTCCATGTAGACAATAATAATTTAGTCTTTTGTATGGGAGGTACCACGCCCACTAAACCTATCCAGCCTGTGTTACCCTTAACTACCTATATTAATAAGGTAGTTTTTGGTGCAAAATTTCAAAGATCAACCTTTTATAGTTTTCTAACTACTTAAAAAGTGGGCGCGGCCCATTTTTCTTTCCGTAAAAACCTAGGTTGGGTTATAATGAAGATTTAAAAAATAAAATTGGCTAAATCGGTGCAGCCGTTCGACATTTGAATTTATTTATATTGAGGACTAGCTGTGCCCGCCACTTCGTCAGCGTCAGCAATATTTTGTTCGATTTTGCTTTGAAAGCAATCCACATCAACGACCCTTACGTTTTTAGTGCCGCCTTAAACTATGCTGCATATCAGTTTAGTTATGGTTTATGTATTTACTATACTACTAAAATAACTGCGTACTTTCACTGCTTTTTCTCCACTTTCTCTTGAAGATAAAATATTTTTGCAGAAAAAAGTATCCTATATTGGAATCAGGATTCTAAGGTACCTTCTCACAAAACTTTGTTAAAATCCATCCAGTAGTTTTTACGTGATGCGAACACAAAGGCAAAGCAGACAGACGGCAATGAGTAACTATTTTATTATATGTATATAGATGTTACTGGATACCCAAAACCTAAAATAGGAAAATGTTTCATTATATGGTTACTCTTACCGAGTAACTAAACTGCTATAGGACGCTATTTTTTCAGTTACTCATATGTATACAATTACTAAACACAACATAGATAAACGTTTGCAAAAAAAAAAAAAAAATAAGCAGAAAATCAGGCAAAATATATGGGCAGGGAGGGAACACCAAACACATAATAGTTTTTTTCTTTTTTTTTTCTTTTGCATAGAGTAAATAGTATTTTTTGACTTTTTGTGTTGTTGTAGTTGGCAAAAAGGTCAATCAAGAATATGCACACAACACACTCGACATACTTTTATAGCAAAAAAAAAAAAAAAAAATAGGAGAGGGGTAGGTAGAGAGGAAAAGAAAAAACTAACAACAACAGCATCAATTGTATGTTGCTGTTGTTGAGTTTGTTTGTTGGTTTGTTTCTGATGTTCAGCTTTAACAACCTACATACTCATACATGTTGTACTCGAACATTAACAAATGCATCGTCATCATCCTCAAGCTCAACTGCAGCAATATCGTCATCATCATCCGCAGCGTCATTAACATTTTTCTTTTTTTTTTTTGGTTTTGTTTTTTCGTTTTTATGTTGAGCAGTTGAAAGAACATTATACCCACCGCATTAAGCTTTTGTTGCTGCAGCAAAATCGTATTCAAGATGTTAAACACAAACCTAGAAATGAATAGACCGACCGAGAAAAACTAAAAGGAAAATGTGAATGAAAAACAACACAACACAACATAATTTCTCTACATGATGTTTTTAATGTTTAACAACCATGTAGTGATGATAATAATGCAATTGTTTTGTTTTTGTTGTGTTATTTTTTTTTTTAATCTTCTAACATTAACTAGATACAACATTAAATATAGAAATGTTTTAAATAAAAGCTGTGAATTCTGCTGCAACATTAAAAATGTTGTTGAATAGTTTATCTACTTTTTGGGAAGTAAAGTGTCAAGATTATATTTGAATTAGATGAAATTTACATTTTTAAAGACCTTAAACTATACGAGGGGGTTTTCAAAACTATCCGGCCTGATATATGAATTGTGTTAGTGGTTAAAAATGGCAATTCTATTAAGATAAATTTTGAAAATACAAATTTTAAATTTATTTGGAGGTCTGCAAGGTCTGACGACTCTAAGTAAATTTGTGACCAAAGACAAAGTGCCCTCCTTATCAAAAAAAAAAAATCTTCTTTAAGAAATCTTTCGCCCGGGGTCATAAATAGGACAGTACCCATCTTTTAGGCTTGTCTGAGCACTGAAACTCGAAGCTTAGATCTTCCAGTCTTGGACTAGTAACTTAAGAAGTAAAGCACTGCATGAGTACAAAAAACGAAGCTTATAAGATGCTCATTATAATATTTTATTGAATTCATATCAGTTCATTGCACTAGAGTAACGATGAGTGGACACTAAAAAATAGTTTAAGAACTAAAGCACTGCACGAGTACAAAAAACGAAGCTCATAAGATGCTCATTATAATATTTCATTGAATTCATATCTGTTCATTGCACATGAGTAACGAGGAGTGGATACTAATAAACACCAAAGACAACGAGCTAAATGTCTGAGCACTAAAACTGAAAGCTTAAAACTTCCATGCTTTGACCAGTAACTTAAAAATAAAGCACTGCACGAGTACAAAAAACGAAGCTCATAAGACGCTCATTATAATATTTCATTGAATTCATATCTGTTGTAACGATGAGTGGACACTAATAAACACCAAAGACAACGAGCTAAATGAGATGAGCTTGCAGAGTTTCCATAAGCCAGTTTGAATAAATATGAGTAAATGTTGTACATAATAACAATGAACTTGGACGAGTTCTAGCAGTTTTATGCTTTGAGAGAAACACGAACACAGTTCGAGTGCACAAACAATAAACACAGAATTTTTTAACAACAATACTTAAGTTAATTTTAAAGTCTTCATTTCTTAAAAATACAAAAAAAAATCTAGAGCAAGCAAAACGCACTAAGACTTATCCAAAAGTTCTACACAACTACCAAACAAAGCACACTGAGTGTTTCGAGCATGAATACGGAGCTCACTAGTATAGAAAGTTCGTGTTACTCGGTCGGCTCATTGCGCTTATGATACGATTAGATGTATGCTCACTAATAGTATGGTATAAGTAGGCAGGTGTTCCGTAAGCTAGTTTGTGGTAGAGTATGACCACTTGCTCATGAGCTTATGATGAGCTTGCTCATGCAACTGACTACAAGCCTTTGTCTTTTAATTAGAGGGAAACCTTGGCATAGTTAAATTATGGTTAGGCAAAATACAGAGGATTCTAACAAATAAAATTGTAATTTCTTTTCTTCAAACTCCTAACATTAATTAAAAACAATGCCATTTTGTGTTTTTGATTGCCTAATGGCTACAGAAAAGTTAACCATAATATTTTTACAGTTAGAAGTACTTATGCTAGTCTTACCAATAGCTGGTTTAGCCACAAAAAAAAACTATTTAACAAACGAAACCGTTTTAAAACGAAATTTTTAATCAACTTAAACATGCTGCAGCAAGTTTTGGCATGTTTCAATGTAGGAACACTAACTAACATAGCTTTCAATTGCCAAAATTCAGATAAGTTTGACAGGCCAACAACAGTAGAATTTGCAGCCACTCACTATACATCAATACTTGCACAACTTAAAAGAAGGAGTAGAAAATTTTAAATTTAAGAAGAACTTACTGGCATCAACTAATAGGTTAACAAACAAACTAAAAAAAGAAAACTTTTTGTGGTTAGCAAGCATTATTTAGTGAAGTGAAGGAGTTCAAGCACTATCACACAGCCACACATGTACCGCAAGGCTCTCCAAAGACTCGTTATAAACAAACATATCTACATATGTATGTACATATTTATTAAGTTCAGTGTATGCCAGAAATATGCACACATAATGCATATGCTTCCTATTACTTGATGCTTTGGTAACGGCTTGGTTTTTTTAATTTAATTTTTTTTTTTTTTTTGGAAACTATAATATTTTCCACATTTGGTCTGCAGGTTCAAGTTTTTTTCATCGCTTTGATAAGATGTTCAAGAATTATGGTTAGAGGTCACTGCTATACATGATGATGAACTTCAAAATAATAAGCATGATGATGGATATGAAGATGAAAATAATTGTTATATGCCACTACAAGAATCCCTAATACATCGTTTTATAAAGTGGTAGTAGTAGTAAAAATTCTAAGGAATTTAAAATTACAAAAAGAAAGCTAAGATTTAAACAACTTTTATTTAAGATTTTCTTAAAAATAAGCATTTAAGACACAAAAAGCAATAAAATATACTAAACAAGTAATAAATGGAGCAATGAAATAAAAACTTTAATGAAGAAGCAACCAATAATTAAAAACGAATCTGTAATGTTCTTAAGTTGGCAATGCAGTAAATTCAAAAATGAAATAATCTTTTAAACGAAAAAAAAAATTAAATAAATTATTGGATAAACATTTTGATATCTTAAATCCTCAAATCGTTTAAATATTTTTTTAAAGTTGGTAACGTATGTACAACATAAAAAAATATTAGAAACAAAAATTCAATCTTTGTACAAAAAACAATGCTTAAGTTCTTATTTTTTAAAAAAGTTTTATTAGTTTTTATTATTTAATAAATGAAGTTGGCAACGCGAATATTTGTAAAACAAAAATATTTATTGATATATTTTTAAAATATTTTATAAATATTTTCAAATAATAATAATAATTTTCACTAGTTTAGATGAGAAAAACTAACCTTTATATAAATTGGCAATGCGAAAATAATGAAAATTATATAAATAGTTAAAAAAAGTTAATTTATATTTAAATAGAAATAAAAATAGCAAATGAAAAAAATTTTAAAACCCAAAACATTAAATAAATATAATAATATCAAATGTTGGCAATGCTAAAAATTAAAAACTTTAAATATAATTGGCATGGCAACAAGTCAAAAATAAATCATTTAATACACAAAAACTCAGTCCATTAAATATGTTTAGTCTAATAATATTAATCAAACTCTTTACAAATAATAAAACTTTCCTTTAATTTTTGTTAAGTTGGCAATCCAAATATAAAAAAGATTATAACATAATTATATATAACATATAATTATTACATAGCTATACAAATTGAAAACATATTGCAAAATAAATAAAAGAAAATGTTAGATATAAAGAAATATTGAAAAATATTAAAGTTGGCAATGCCAACACTGGAGTTTTTAACCTAAAGTTTAGGCTTCAACAATAAATGCTGCATTTAATAAATAACAATAAATGGCAAAACCTAAGAAAAACATTAATTTTTCATAAAATTGGCAATGCGAAAATATTAAAATTATATAAAATTAATCTTTAAATATAAAACTTGTATTTGCAGATATTATGTATTTAATAATAATTAAAATAATTAATAAACAAATTAGTTATAAGTAATAAGAAATGTTTGCCAAAACCCTAAAAATTATTAAACTATTGGTAATGCGAAAAGTAACAAAATTTATGATTTATTTTGTTTTTTTTTTACCAAGTATTAAAGATTTATTCTTAAATATGTATAAAACATTGCTTAAACGTGATTGAATTTATTTATATTATCTTAAAGTTGGCAATGCGAGTTCCTAAACTTAGAAAATATGTGTGTTTCTATATTAATCTTAGAAAATGATATAAGAATTAGTTATTACTTTAAGTAAAAAAATTAGTTATTACTAAACCATTGCTCTAGGTTGGCAATGCTACAAGTAGAATACACATACCTCCATTTTTAGTATTCAGTAACGCTTTAAACTATTATATTTAAAAAAAAACTGTAAACCATGTTTTAAGAAATAATTTTAATTGTGAAGAAATATTTCGTTACTGCTTAGACTTTTTAGGTTGGCAATTTGAAAAAAATAATGTAAATATGTATCTTATAATTCAAAGCTGAGACAACTTAAAATATTCATTGGGGTTTTTAGTAAAGAATTCAAAATAATCAATCGGAAAAGTTTAAAACAGCACCGAAATCAATAAAGTCTCTTGTTAGTTGGTAATGCAGAAGATGAAAAAAACTATATAATTCTAATTTCAATTAAAATCGATCATTATATGATAAGTATTGTGAATAATTAAAATGAACTTTAAACGTTTAAAAAATTTACTAATTATGAAAGTTGGCAATGCGAAAAAATTAAAAAACAAATAAAATTATAAATGATAAAATATCAAATACTAGAAATTCGAAAATCAAATATACACAAAAAATTTTTTTTTATTTTAATATGTTTAATACTTCCTAGTTGGCTATGCGGTTATAAAATTCAAGAGAAAGTTAATAGGGGTTGTGATTTATTCTTGATATATAATAAAATTAATATTTCTTAAAAAGTTTGATTTATTTAAAAGCCAATTTTTATAATTTTTTGTTGTATTTGGTAATGCGCTTAGTGTGTATTGTCACTGTTTTAATATCAAGTGTTTTATATAATAAAAGCGAAAATAAATGAAAATTATTAAAATATTGTCCATAAAAATAACAAAAAATTTATCAGAGAAATATAAAATTTCAAGGTCTTTAAGATTGGCCAGTTTAACAGAAAACGAAAACAATTTATTGACAAAAAAAAATCTTATCGAACAGCAAAGAATTCATACAATTTCCAATAAAATATTTGTTGTTGTTTTATAAATCTTCTTCGACATTAATAATGAAACTATCGATCCTTCGACTCAGCATTGGCAACACATTAAAATTATAAATAAAAAAATTATTTCAAACCAAAACTACAAAACTGGTTGCGGGCAAATAATGGAGAAGAATTGCAGTAAAACAACAACAACAAGAGCAACAAATCGAACAATCAACTGATATCCAGGCTGTCCAGTGCCAATACAGCTCAAACTCATTCACGTACAATACGAGTATAGACATTAAACATCAGCCCAATGAATAATGGCTGGTTGCTTGGATGGATGTATGGTTGTTGGTTGGTAACGTGGTAACTTGGTTGGGGTTTTTGTTTTAATGGTTACAATGTATTATGGCTTTTGTAGTCGAGGTTATTGCTGGCTAGCTGGAGGTTTTTTTTTTGTGGCACATTCAATCGACCAAACGATCGAAAAGCTTTAAAAATCAAAAGCAATCAAATTGACAAAACGTCATCGTAATAAAGCGTTGATAAACCACAGAAAAGCAATTGCCAACAATATTAAACTCAAACGAGCTACACTGCCAAAGCAGTTAACAATAGGTATTACTTGGAACTTGAGCTCTTCGTTGCAGTTATATGTATGTATGTACGTATGTATAATGTTGGCAAGATTGGCAAGAAAATACAACAAATTGATTAGCAACAACAAGCTAGCTAAGCATAATAGCCAGGCAACAACAACAAAACGTCGCTGCAAGTCTTTAAGAGTTTTTTATTCTCTGTGCGATTAATGCCAAGTTAAGAAGAAATACACATACGAGTATAAATAAAATGCCATTAAATAAATAAACGGCAGTCCCAATACTCTATTGATTTTCTTATGCTGCACATAAAATCATTCAACATTGCCCATTTACTCTCAACAACAATATGAAAACAATTGATAAGGCAAGAGTCAATGAATCCGCCAGGTTTGAGCTGTAGCAGCATTAACATAATCAAACAATCAGCAATGCGACAAAAAAATTGGTAATGCGAAAAATTGTTATATAAAAAAATACTGGAAAAATTATATAATCTGTAAAATCATTGTTACAATTTTTTTAGTGCCTAATGCAATAAACATTATTTCGTTATTATCAGTAGTTGGTAACTCGTAAAACTTAACTAAACACATGGTGCTTAAAATTTTCTTAAATTGAAAATTTCAATTGAAAAAAAGTATAAAAATGCTAATTTAAAAAATATATAGAAATCTTGAAGCAAAAATTGAAAGAAAAAATAAGTTGGTAATGCGAAAATAACAAAATAATTTAAATTTTCAATTTGATTAAAGAAAACTAATGCAAGCTGCTTCCTTAAATGAAAATAGGAAACTAAAACAAGTTTAATATAAGTTGGCAATTCAAAAACTAAAAACATTAGAAAATACAAAACAAAATGAACAAAATGTTACCTATTATAGAGGTTCGTAGCAATAAAACTTGAAATCAATTTAATAATATACGTATAACCAGTTACAACCGGACGTACAAATATTGAAAAATATTGAATAATTAAAAATATGAAACAAAAAAAATTTAATATAGTTGGCTATGCGAAATCTTTATTTACTAATAAAAATTAAAAACATTTAATCAAAAAGAACATTTTCTTACAGGAAAAAAAGAATTAAGAATTAAAATTTTTAAATTTAAGAAAAACAAAAGTTGGCAATTCAAGTTATTAGAAAAAGGCTCACAACGATTGTCTCAATCAAGGTGAGGTCAGGGTGGAGGCGATAGCCCAGCTGATTAGTTTTTGGTCTCGTTTTTTTGATAATCTTGTCAAAAATAAATTATTTTATATCTGCTAGCCTAATGTCAAAGTTGTTGTTACGTTGTAGTTGTTGCGGTACTACTCACACCTGGTATCAATTCTCCTAGGTTCCAATACATATGTATACTTAAATACAAACATAACTAAACAAATAACAAAATTTTTAAAGTATTTATAATTCTTTTCTTAAGGTTGGCAATGCAAGAATAAATGGGATGCAACATATTTTATAAAATTTCCTTGTTTTTATAAAAAACATGCTTTACTTCGATTTTACAAATTTTTTGCATTTATAATTCTTCAAACTTATTCATAAACTTTCAAAATACCAAAATGTTACAACAGTTGGTAACTCGAACCTTTTAAAATAAAACATAAAAGACTCAAATAGCTGTGCTATTTTGTGACAATGTTTACAAGGGTTACAAATTATGAAAACAATTGTTTCTGTGTACAGTGTTTGGCAATGCGAAAATTATTAGCTAAAGTATAAAAACAAAAAATTGTATTACTATTGTAAATGAAATGTCAAAATTATAAAAAAATATTATAATATTAAAAAATATTTAGTTGGCAAAGCGAATATTTAAAAATGTATAAAAGAAATCTAAGCAAGTTTTATTACAATTTATTTAGTTGAATAACTAAGATTATTAAAAAATAATAATCTTGTAAATTTTAATCGAAAAAATTTAATTTTTTATTATGTGGCAATGCGAAAAGTAAAAAATGTATTTAAATATAAAATTTATTTACAGCATGTTTGCAAATATGTTTAAAAAATTTATAATAACGAAAAAAATTTTAAATTTTGGTAAAGTTGGCAATGCGAAAAATTAAAAATATTAATTGAACTGAAATGTATGTATTTAAATATAATTCAAAGTTTTCAAAAAATTTAAAATAACGAAAAAAAATATTTTTTGGTAATGTTGGCAATGCGAAAAATTAAAAATATTAATTGAACTAAAATGTATGTATTTAAATATAATTCAAAGTTTTCAAAACATTTTAAATAACGAAAAAAAATTTAAATTTTGGTAAAGTTGGCAATGCGAAAAATTAAAACTATTAATTGACACAGTTTAAACTTAAGTTTACAAAAAAGTATGTATTTAAATATGTTTAGAAAATTTCAAAAAAATTTATAATAACGAAAAAAATTTAAATTTTGGTAAAGTTGGCAATGCGAAAAATTAAAAATATTAATTTACACAGTTTAAACTTAAGCTTGCGGAATTTTAAAAACAAAAATCTGTCAATAAAATATTTATAAACATGATGTTGGCAATGCGAAAATTTTAAAATAGCTGGTAAAAACTCATTAAAATTTCAAAATTAAAAAAAAAAAATAATTTTCAAATAAAAGTTTCTTATTACTAATTTTCAATGTTTACTTTTTCTGTTACGTTTTTGTTTGTAAACTTTAACTATATTTTCCTAAGCTGTGGTTTGGGCTATAAATTTCCCAATTGCGCTTAGTTTGTACCTTGTACACTTACAATCTTTTCAAACAAATTACTGCACGTAGTTGGTGCTTGCAGCAAAATGCTTTTGATGTAATTTATAAGGCCTACACAAACCCACAACTCTGCTATTATTTGTTTCCTTTTCCCCCTTTTTTAACAGCCTCTATAACAATTTTATCGATTTATTTATTTTTTTGTAGTTTTCTTAACAATTTAGCAATAAGCGATCTTTGAGCTATGAACGAGAATATCAACGAGCAAAAAATACGCTAACAAAGTAATTGTGAATATAATTCAAAGATCGATATTTTTTATTTTTTATGGGAGCCTGTGTGTGTATGTGTGCTTGTGAAGGCAACTATTTGCAACATTTAGAACCTTTTTGTTCATTTGTGGCTTGAAGAGGAAAGTAAAATGTAAAATTTTTTTTTCATTCTTTTGCCTGTTGGGATATTTTTCCCTTTTACAGCATGATTGTCGCTATTTTCCCTTGCTACCCGCCAGCCTGTATGGCTGTTACGACATCAAACTACAATTTATAGTTTTTATTTTGTGGCATTTTTTGTGTGTATTTATGTTGTTCTCCATATTTGGTGAGTAAAAAAAGTACCAAATACCTTTACAAAAAAATAATCTTTAGAAATAAATTTTTGTTTGTACTTCTTGTCTATTTTTTTTTTTTTGAAATGGTTTGCCATGTTATACAATGGCTTTAAAGACAATTGTTTGTTGGTTGCAAACGTGGCAAGAAATAGAGAAAATTGTTTTCCTTAGTACCATAAAAATGAAAATTGCTTAAGTGTATCCCAATGCGTTAAATAGCGCCTTCAAGTTGTTTGATGTCCAATTTTGGTAACAAAAAATTAAATTCTGTTTTATTTTTTTTTTTTTCGTTTATACAAAAGAAAATAAAATTGATTGGAAAATTGTTGAAATGTCGGTGTTTAATAAAACAATTATTTGAATTATTACAAAATAACAAAAAACAGGGCCTTGTAGAAAAATCACATTGAATCAAAAAGGAAATTTATTATTTCAAGGCCTTTAAATATAAATTTAGCCCTTCGTCTACTTAAATGGAAATAATTATGATCACAAAAGTACCAGAACCTTAATTTGTGTAAAAATAAATAGTTTTTTCCAACCAAAATTTATTTTCTTTTTAATTTTCTGTGATAAACGCTTTAGGAATTTTAAGAAACGTGGTACTTTTTGTGAGAGTTTAGGGCAAAAAAATAATTTTGTTTTTAATTTTTCGCAACATTACAAAAGTGAGACACAAAATGTAGTTGCTTTCTTAGGAAATAATATTAAGTACTTTTTGGCACAAAAGTACCAACAAAAATTAGGTACTTTTCTCAAGAGTATTTTTTATTAAAAGTTAAAACTCTGTTGAAGTAAAATACAAATTCATTTGATTAAAAAACAAAAAAAATATATTATAAAAAAAAATTTTGAGTTATTTTTCGCAAAAAAGAGTCTATCTAAAAATAAAAGTTTATTAAAATATAAAAGAGTCAAAATTTTATCTACGATAAAATAATAATATAATTAAAAAATCATACATTTGCAATATCATTTTTTTTAAAATAAAAATTTTTAAAGTCAAATTAAAATTAATTTTTTGCCTGGGTTCAATATAATATATGAAGTGGCTTTTCCAATTCCAATCGCAATAGGCAGTATAACAGTCCATTTGATTTAATTTTTAAAAATATACTAGTATTTTGATCACCCGGTATTTAAAAAAAAAACAAATTTAATTATAAGTGTCTTAACTCTAGCAAGAGTTCAATATTTCATCTAAAATTAAAATTTTATAAAAAATCTAAATTTTCTGATTAGTTTAAAGTGGTAGATAATTTGAAATTTTAGTTAAAATTAAAATACCAAAATATTTATATTTTAATATAAAATAAAATATTAAAAATATTTTTGATATTTCAAAATTCACACTTGCAACGATTCTTAGAACTTTCCTATACAAACCCGCACGCAGTTTAATTTTTGCACTCTTCAGGCTGGGCTAAATTGCCCATGAGACCTAAAATAGTAGCGTGACTTCACCAATTCTAATATTTTTGAATTCATTTTCTTTGAGCCCAACCCTGTACGTTCATCGGCAATTTCGTTGTCCCTACTATTTCAGTGGCATTGAGAGTTCCCAGCCCTCCCTTTTAATATATGAATGCAGTGTGTTCCAGGCAGATTTACTGGCGGAAGCCCACCAAAACGGTTTCATAGCACGTGTTAGCAACCTTTTAACAGTAACTCTTCCGCAACCCTTTCGTACAGTTTACCAGATTTTAAAAATAACCAAAATCATCCCTGCTTGAAATTACTACTAAGGTTATTCTGCCGAATTCAAGCAATAAGAATTACCAACATTTTGAAAGTTCTTGAAAAAAAAAAATTTTTAACTTTGGAAATAAAATTCGAAACTCTAAATAAAATTTAAATTCTATTATAAATTATAACTAAGAAATGAGAACTTTATCAAAATGTCATTATTTTATAAAAAAATTAATTTTGATAAAAGTTAATTGTGTTAAAAATTAAAGTTTTTTTTTTAAAAAAAGTTATAAATTAAAAAAAAAAAATTTCGCCAAAAAGAAATTTTATAAAAATGTACATCGAAAATTTGTAATTTTGTCAAATAATTTAAAAAATTATAAAAATAAATATTTGAAATAAAAAATTATATTTGAATAAAAAAATAAATTTAAAAAAAAAATTTAGTCATGAAATTTTAATTTATAAAAAAATGGAAAATTAAAAAAATACCAATTTTCATAAAGAATTTTTAAATTGTAAACACGACATTTTGTTAAAAAATCTAAAATATCAAAATACTCAATTTATGAAAGAAATATATCGTTAGCTAAAATGTAAAAAGGCGTAACTATCAAAAATTAAACTTTACAGGAGAAGCAAAAAACTTTGTAAAATGAAAACTAAAAGCGTCATTTTTGATCGCAGAAGTGTAAAATTTTGTCAAGACATGTAGTTTAATAGTATTCATAATAATCAATCAAAACCTCGATTTTGAAATTTTTGTTAGTTACTTACGCCTTTTTGCATTTTAGCTAACGATATGTACCTTTAACGATAATATTTTAAAACGCGTTCACAATTAAAAAAAAAATAGATTTATTTAAAAATAATAAACCAAAACCATGTGTTAATTTTAAACATTTTTTTTGTTGCAAATAATCTTTTATTTAAATCGGCAAAAGAAAAATTATTTATTTTAATTGAACAATTTTGCCTGTAAAATTTCTCTCAAAATTTATATTTGATATGCATTGTGTTGTGTTTTATTTTATAGGCGCCTCTTCTTTTTAACCTCATGAAGTCAACAAGGGAGAGCCACTATTAAGTGACACTTAACAAATGTCAAGAGACATAAATTACATTGATTTTGTTGCTGTTGTATGTTTTGTGTGACATTTGACAGTTCGAAACAGACAGGTTGTATTGTGTACATGATGTTGCATTAAAATGTGCGCCTGCTCTTTTGATATTTTTTTTTTTTTTTGTAATACACCACACAAAAAAAACTGACATTAAAGAGATTTTTATTTAAGGAAATTTTTTGTTAATTTTTAGTTGACAATATCTTTGACATAATAAACTTAAAGTGGTGGAAAAAATTTTAAAGATTGTTGAAATAAAGTAAGGAAACAATTTGACTGTTAACATAATTTTCCTAATAACATTTAATTCGGTAATTTGTTGGTTCACTAAAAAGAAAATCATTTTATTATGTTGATTTTATATAATTGGCCAAAAAACTGTTCAATTATTTCAATTGAATAAATAAAAAAAAAATATTAAAATAAAATAATAAAAGAAAAATATTAAATCCTATGACGGTTTCGTTTCCAAAAGATACCAACAGCACCCAATTAAAAAATAGGCAGAGTATGAAAACAAACAAAACTTGTCGCAAACTTTTCATAAAAAGATACACAGTATAAAAATTATTTTAAAACGTTTTGAATAAAAGGAAAATCAAAACATATACTTTTTAAATGACAAAGACGCATACAAAACAATTGGCTCTACAGTCATCTACTTGCCTTGATATCCACTTACAATCCTACAATTGCGAACAAAAGAAAAGTAGAAACGTATTTTTTGAGTGATTGATTTATATTTAGGTCGATTATGGATTGCAACCGAACTTTAGTTGCGTTGTCAATTGCCATACGTCATATAATTCCTGCAACTGACAACACAACTGAGGATGGGTTGCAATCCATAATCGATTTTTAAATGCTTAAGTTTTTTTTCTTGAATTGGTTTTTTGTTGAATTTGAATTTGTTTTTCTTTTCATTACTAATATAGTCTAAATAAGCAACAATAACGAAAAATCTTAAACGCTATCTCTCAATAATAAACCATTTTAATGCATTCTATGACCAATAATGACCAAAACGTTTGGCAAACGTTTGCGAAAGGTTTTTTCTCAAAACGTTTTTATTTTCTTCTTATTGTTTTCTTTTCTATCTGAGTACTTTTAAATCAGTGTCCGGCAAAATAGCGCACATGTGCACTTGCTCTATCAACAAAAAGAAAAATACCTATGTGAAGTCATTCAGAAGAAAATTGAGGTAGTATGAGTTTGGTTTAAATTAATGTTGTGTTTAAGAAAAAAACTAAATTTCAAAATCATTCTAATTTTTTCGGTTTGGTTGTTGTTTTACTAAAAGAATAGAAAACCAAAACAATTGTTCCTTTTTATTATTTTCGTACCCTGATAATGAGTTTTTATGATCGACTGCAATAATAAATTTACACAAAAACATTCCTTTTATAATAAATATTACTGCTTGATTTTCCAACTTACTTTCCTCAGGCTAAATTAGACTGTGGGGCAAAATCTAACCCTTTAAAGACTGACACTGTTCCAAAATTGTTCCTAATTTTTACAATAAAAAAAAATTAAATAAAAATCAAAAAAAAAATTAAAAATTAAAAAAAATATAAATATTTTACAAAAACTTTTTCCAAATTAAACATTAAAAAAAAATTCTAAAAAATAATCTATAATATTATTTTCTATTAAAAAAAATATTAATAAAACTTGCAAAAAATTTTCAATAAAATTTTTACAAAAATTTCTTTAAAATTATTACAAAAGATTTTAAATAAAATTTTTACAAAAAAATTTCCTTAAAATTCTTACAAAAAATTTTCAATAAAATTTTTACAAAAAAATTTCCAATCAAATTTTTTAACAAAATTTAAAAAAAAAATTTAAATAAATTTCTAATAAAATTTTTTAAGAAAATTTTTAGAAAAAATTTTCAATAAAAGTTTTCCAAAATATTTTCTATCAACATTTTTACAAAAAAATTTCTATTACCATTCTAAAAAAACATTAATAAAACTAGCGAAAATTTTTTCAATAAAATTTTTACAAAAATTTCCTTAAAATTATTACAAAAATTTTCTTAAAATTTTTACAAAAGATTTTAAATAAAATTTTTACAAAAAAATTTCCAATAAAATTTTTTAACAAAATTTTAAAGAAAAAATTTACAAAAAATTTCTAAAAAAAATTTTAACAAAATTTTTAGAATAAATTTTCAATAAAAGTTTTACAAAAAATTTTCTATCAACATTTTTACAAAAAAAGTTTCAATAAAATTTGTAAAAATATATTATAATAAAATTTTTACTAAAAAATTAAAAAAAAAATTTCAATAAATTTTTACACTAAATTTTTAATAAAATTTTTAGAAAAAAATTTCAATAAAAGTTTTTCAAAAAATTTATAAAAAAAAAGTTTTTATAAAATATTTACAAAAAAATTTTCTATAAAATTTTTACATTGTTAAGCATTTCAGGTGACAAAAAATACCCTAAATTTTGTTTATTAGTGAAAAAAAAACAAGCAAAACAAACAAGTTCTTTTTTTTAATGCGTTTGTCTCTGAAATTAAATCAATTTTGTACCTGTATTTGTAAAAATAAAATCACCGAGGTGAAGGGTATTGAAGATTCACTCTTACTCGTATTCTTTCCATATCGGACCCAATTAAGCCGACCTTCTCATGTTGTTGCTACTTTTCTTTTCTCGTCTCTCTTTATATTAGAACTTTGAGTGGCTATTTTGGATGTTAATTTGTTTTCTTCAAATTTGGTGAAAAAAAGTCTTTTAATATCCCATGATTTTAAAGCCTTTTTCTTGATGATGTTATGATTGATTTGTTTTTTTTTTTGTTGTTGTAGTTTTTTCTTCAACAAAACAACAATTATCTTTTATTTTGTATTTCAATTTCAAAAAACCGGTTAATCAATAACAGCAAGGCAAGTGTAGTTGACAGCAATTTTGTTAAAGATTTTAAAGTTTTAAAAACTTCACAAAAATTTATTCGGAATTTGTGTAGGCTGATCAATTGTTTTTGAGCTACGCCTTTTTGTACAACCACTATTGAAAGAAAAGAAAAAAAATTAATAAAAATAAAAGAAACATTATTTGTAAAATTAAAAACGAAAAATCTCAAAGAATAATCATAAATGATTGATCATTGCGCCTGATAATGACAAGGCATTAAAGCAGACATTAACAAACCCTTCAGAACTCATTGGGCCAAGTGTGTTTATAAAACGAACAGAAGAAAAATTTAGTACAAAATTTAAACAAAAAAATTTACATGTGTGTTGTTGTGTTTCAAAGACGACTCATCTCACAAAACATCAAATGGGGGATCATGCTGTCATAAATAAAGATTTATGAATACGTTTTTTCCCCAATAGGTTTTTGTATTTGCATCTCTCTTTTGGTTTAGCGTCTTTGACAGTGACAGCTGTAGCAATTTTTTTTTTTTTTTGCAATATTTTTAATCCCCTTTTTTTGCTTATGAAACTTGTTTATAATTTATTGGTTTTAAATGAATTTAATTAAGTATAAATTTTGTATCGGTTAATTTTTAAATGTAAGTGTCTTTCAAAGTGTAAGACCGTCAAATGTCATTAAAAATAAAATGACAGATTATTACAACAACAAATATTGTAAATTATGTGGAATCTTTAATGAAAAGATTTCCAAAAACCCAAAAATACGAAAGCATCAAATTAAAAAAGGCTTTGGTGGTTATTTTGCGCAATATTTCCTTTTCTTCCGATTCATGTTCATGTTGAAGTTGCTAAGTGAGTCACTTAAACTTATCTTCATCAAGTAATCCTTGTCTTAATCACATGTTCGATACAATCTGCCAATTTCTTATTGACTGGGTTGATTTGTACACAGAAAACAACTTTTTCACCAATTACAGGTTTCAATGAGTTTTAAATTAAAATTCAACATATAATTGAGTCAATTAATTATTTAATTAATCTGAAATCAATTAAAACTTTTAATTGGTGAAAATATTTTTTTCTGTGTATTATATTGCACCCGAGCATAGCAAATGAGTATTTAAGTTTTTTTTCCCCACTGACAGATGAATTGAAGCATAATTTATATTCGATCAATATAATCACGAGCATAAGCTTCAGTTTACACGGAAATATGAAAACAAATATCTAAAGGACTTTTTCGCTTAAACATATTGCATAGTGTAAGGGAAAGTGCGTCTAGTGTTTTTTTTAGTTTTTGTTTTAATAAAATGTTTAAGATTTGCAGTTGTCGATTGGTGGTTTTCAATCACCTTACTCTTCATCTCACACTTTCACAATTTTCTGGCTGTTGTCGACCTCTTTCTTAAGCAATTGCCATCACCACTCTTCGAGGTGCCCCATAACATTCATATTTAATATGTGTCTCGATCTTCAGTCTAACGTCAGCCAGTGCAACGCAAAAAACGTGTACTACCAGCCCAGTCTTTCCCGGGCGCACTCAACAAACATCATCTTTCTTCATTTGCGTCTTAGTTAATGCCAAATATTTGCTGGATCAGTATTAAATAATTCAGTCAAGTGCGACTGTACGGAACCCACATACGTAGGGTTCCGTACTGTTTAGTACGACTTTAAAAATTCAAGTTGTTAATTTTTTTATATCTTATGGGGAAACCCTTTAATTTTAAAATTAAAGTCATAGTCGCGAAAATTGCATCATTATTGGAACAACCTTTAAATGTTAGTAATTTTTGTTATAGCGGCCATGGTAATACAATTTCTATAAAAATATTAGGAGCCTACCCATTGCGGTTCAAAAATAAGGTAATATTCGTGAAAAACATATCACTAATGGACACCCTTAAATTTTTAATAATTGTTATAGCGGCCGAAGTAACATATGTATCGACTGTAAACACTCTTGGAATGTCAGGAGCCTACCTATTGCGGTTCGTGAAAACCTTACTAATGGACACTGTTCAATTTTTAGTAGTTGCTATAGCGGCCGAAGTAACACATCTACTGTAAACATTTCTAGACTCCACCTATTAAGGTTTATAAAATAAGGCCATTTATGCAAAAATCATAACAGTGTCGGAACACCCTATAATTGTATTATTTGTTATAGTGACCATGGCAATTCCCTTTCTATAAATATATCTACAGTCTACATATTACGATTAAAAAAATAAGTCACTATACGTGAGAAACATGTCACTCTCAGAACACCCTTTAAATTTTAGTTATCGTCACATCGGCCGTGGCAACACAATTTTAAGAGTCTACCTATTACGGTTCAAGAAATAAGCTGTTATACATGAACATCACTTCACTGCCGGAAAACCCTTTAATTTTTATTGATTTTTATAGGGGTATAGTAATAATCTGAGAAAATTTCAAAAGTCTACCTTTTACGGTTAAAAAATTAGGCCATATTAATGCAAATCACGTTACTATCGGAGCACCCTTTAATTTTTATTATTTGTTATAGTGGCCATGGTAATACACCTCCTGTAAAAAATTCAAGATTCTACCTATTATCGCTCAAAACTTAGGTCATATACATGAAAATCACTTCACTATCGGAACACCCTTTAATATTTGGGTTCAATTTTGTATACGTGTTTATAATGCGAACATAGTTTCAATTACTGTCTGCAAATTTTGCCTCTTACAGCTCAAAATATTACCTATTATGGTTCCAGAGATAAAAGGCACGGATAGACGGACGGACAGACGGACAGACATTGTAGCGAAAACAATAGGGTTACGTTTTTACCTTTTGGACACGGAACCCTAAAAAGTAGGTTGGTCATTACCGATTACCGAAATCTTGTGGTCTTTTAACTGAACCCGTGATGCAACTTAGTTGTTTCATTGTAGAAAATATAATTTTCTTCATAATTTAATGAACGGATTAATTGAGTGATTCAAGTGGGATTTCCGTACACAGAAAAAAATTACTGGTTTTAATTAGCTTCAAATGCAAATTTAATTAACACTTTTAATTAATCCTTTTATATATATTTGATTAAAAATGAACACAATAATATTTATTTCAATTAAATAAATAATTAAATTAAATAAAAATTAATTAACGTTGTATATGAAACTAATTAAAATCGTTTATTAGTGCAAACAGTTTTTTCTGTGTGCGCAAACCCAAATTGAATCACTCAATTACATCTTTTACTCACTTTTGAAAATTTTAAACATTTTTCATTTGGGGTTCAAATGTTTGGTGAAATTAGTTTTTTATTGTTTCATATTCCTTTGCACTAATTTTCTTTAAGTATATTTTCTACGATTTTAATTCGTATCTCGCTTGCAGTTAAACTTCTGTATTTTTTAAATTTATTTACCAACAAATAAGTATGTGGACATCTGCCATTATGAGCCTTAAGCCTTTAAAGCTTTACCAACTAAGCACTTGCTGTCAATTAAAAAACCACTTCTATAAGCTAATCCTCTTTTTCAAACAATAAATACAATACAAATATTCAAAAACACACAATAGAAACAGGACCAACAAAAAAAAAAAACAATCCTTTTTCGCTTGTTTTCAAAACATCAATTGTAATTATCACCCTAAAAGCATTTCAACACGCACAATGACAGTTTCTATAACTGTATTCTTTGACACCTCATAAATGACAGTTGAAAAGCAGGGTTGCAAATTTTCAAACATAAATATTTTCTATAATCCTGCTTTCCATTTCGTCTGTTTCTATTGCCTGATAATAAATGCATTAACATTTTTTTGTTTTTGTAGATTTATACACACAAAGAAATAATTAACAAAATTTTAAAAAGTTTTTTTTTCTTTTGGCTTTTTGGCCACATGTCTTTTTTAATTATAAATAAAATGTTTATAAATGACATATTATTATAAACTAGCAAATACGAGTAACAAATATGGATGTACGCATCCTTAATATGGTGTGTGTTTGTTTGTAGTTAATTTTGAAATAATATTTAACAAATTATTATTAGACGAGAGACCAGCAGCCAGCAACCAACCCCAAACCTAACCACATTTTTCATTAATATTTTTAGTGTTTTTATTCTCTAACACCCTTGTTGCATGTCGATGCGATAATATTTTTGACAGTAGTTATAATTAATTACATTTCTAGCATAAATATCGCAATTTAATGCAGTTTGACGCCATATTGTTAAGACATCTAAGGTTGCTAATGCACTGTGGGTATCATGTTCAATATTTTAACATGTGTGTAGTAAATGTTAGTCATTTAGGGCAGGTCCCAAGTATTCTTTCTGTCTCACTCACTCACTCTTTCTAGTTACTTCTTATTTTAAAAAGAAACAATTTTTTGAAGGATACATTTTTGATTTATATCAGGGATGGAAAGTTGAAATTTGGAAATTGTATTTTTTTTTTTTTTGTATAAAACGAAATACTCGTATAATTTTTTGGAGTTTCTGATGTCTGTTCATTTGCTTAAACCGTAATAACTTGATATCAACAACAACAAATAATCGAAATATAATAAAATTGAAACGTAAAGTAGGTCGCCCCCTAGCAGAAGAATGAAGAATTTTTTTACGATTTTGAAAAGTTTTAATTTTTTTTCCAGAAATTCTAGGCTAAAACGTATTTTTTATAAAATAAAAAAAATTTAATCTTAATTTTTAATTAAATGAAGATTTTTTTACGATTTTGAAAAGTTTTAATTTTTTTTCCAGAAAATCTAGGCTAAAACGTATTTTTTATAAAAAAATTTAATCTTAATTTTTAATAAAATTCGACATTTGATGGAATGTGGGCAAGTTCAGGAAAACAAAAAAATTAATTTCTAAAATTTTAATTAAAAAAAAAATAAGTTTTTATAAAATAAAATTTAAACTTAAAAAATTGAATGCAGAAATTTTAAAAATTAAAAATTTTAAAATTTAAATTTAAATTTTAAAAATTAAAAATTATAATTTTTTTAATTACATTTTTGAATTTAAATTTTTTTTTTAAATTTTTCTTTTTAACTAAATTTTAAAAATTAAATTTTTTTCAGAACTTGCCACATTCCGTCAACTGTGGAATTTAATTAAAAATTAAGCTTGAGTTTTTTTAAAAAAAATACGTTTTAGCGTAGAATTTCTGGAAAAAAACTTTAAAACTTTTCTAATCGTAAAAAATTCTTCATTCTAGAATTTTACTTGTAATAAATTAAAACTCCTTTTAACGATGGGGTAAATTTAAATATTGTAAGATGGTACGGAACGCTTCGAAGCACAGTTGGCCGATTTAATTAACTTTGCTAAGTGATAAAATTTACCTTTTGTTAGTATCAGCCGTGGAAATCAAAATTAAGAAAAAGTACTTTTTATATTCAAAATAGTTCCTTTTTTAAAATATAAGTACCGAAATTCCTGTTTTCTTTTAAGCCCGAAATTGTGTGAGAATTTTGGGTCTCACTAATTTTAATAACTTTAAGAAGCTTCTTCTTTAATATTTTTTATTAAATCGATATTAAAATATGTTTCGCTATTTATTTAGTGTAGCGATTAAGCATCACGGGGCTGCTTTTTCAAGGTACCATTATTTTGAGAAGGGTTAAACTGACGTACGGTTTTTAGATCTGGCAACTCTATAACCGGTTGTGCTCAGCTTATTTTGCCATATTATTATGAAAATATCTGTGCACAGAGAAGGGGACCTAAGGGCAGTTTAATCGCTTTTTTTAACTGGCGTAAAATTAAGTGCAGAATCGAATGGGAGTGTTATTGGATCACGACGAAGACTAATTCGTGTCGAAAATTTGGTTTTTCTGCATGTAAGACGAGAAAAAATATCAAAATTTTTTAAAAACCTTCAAGGCTTTCAGTGAACCTGTTTTAAGGGTTAATCAATATTTTTTAATTGAGATATAATTTAGTGAGATTTTGGGAGAAATCTAAGCGTTAAAATTTAACGAGAAATCGAAGCGTTAACATTTAACGAGAAATTGAAGTGGTCTTAGAGAGAAATTGAAGTGGACTTTAAAATAATTTATTTAGCAAAAGTACACTTTTAAAGTATCTGGGCTGCAGTATTTTTATTTTGGGAGATATCGAAGAGGTAAATATTAACGAGAAATCGAAGTGGTAAAATTTATCGTGAACTCGAAGTGTTTCTAAGGTCGAAAAATTAGTTTTTCATTCTAATTTTTATTATTAGATTAATTTTCCACTTTAAAATCATTTATTTAGCAAAACTTTACTTTACCGTCTCTGGGCCTTAGTAATTTCTTACAAAAATTAAAAAAAATAAACCAATAATAGCGAATTTTCCATCTCTGCTCTTTATAGTAATTTTTTTATGTTCTCTCCCTGTCCTATTTTAACTCTCCCTTTTTTTTGGTACTACTAGTTCCTCAAAGAAATTGATGGCGTTAACAAAAAATTTCATTTTTATGATTATTGCTTAAATTGAAATTAAAGAAAATCCAAAAAACGATTATAATAAAATCGAAATAATAAATTTTTATTGCCTTCGATTGACAATTGTTAATGGTTTTACTAGTAAGGCAGTTACCGTTAGTTTTGAAATACAAGTAAACAAAAGAGTGAGAGAGAGAGAGAGAGAGAAGAAGCGGAAGATGAAGGGAAGCTACTAATTTAGTAGCAGAGTTACTAAAATTAAGTCAATAAAGAAAACTTCAACTGCTGGAGGGGTAGTTTATGGTTGCATAATTGTAACATTAAATGAAGCGTGTGGTATGGTGAAAACTTAAAATAAATGTTTAAATGTTGACAGTTTTATTGTTTGACGTTATGGCTAATAATTAAGATACATATTATAGTAAAAATTAAAGTACATACATATGTACAAAGAAGTTACATTTCTATTTTTCAAAATCACTTAAAGCATTAATTAAACAATTAAGGGTATTCACAAGGTGTTATAAGGTCATATGTCTTAAGATGAAAACTTAAAAGAATATGACTTTTTTGAAAACCCCATTAAAATAAAGTATACTTTATAAATCAAATGCAAAAAAATTTTATAAAATTAAACAAATACAATGACATTATTTCAAAAATCAAAAACAAAATTAAGAGTGCTATATTCGGCCTTACAGAATCTGATATACCCTTCACCACAGTGATGTTGCCTTACTTTATTATGTTTCCGATATTACAAAACTATATATTCGCTTTTTGCACTTCATTTGTACCATTATAATATAAAAGTCTTAGGCCCATTATTAACTTGCCAATAGCTAAAGTTAAGATTTTATTGGTGCGATAAATATTTTTTCGTTATTAAACCTTTGACTATCACTAACAAGTTATAGCCATGAGCATTATCTTCGTTTTTATAATGAAAAAATACTTATCGCTTCATGGAAATTCTAACTTTAGGTATTGGCAAGTTATAATAGTTGGCCTTGTTTATCATTTTTTTGTGAAATTTTGATTTTTGGTAGTTTTACCATTTTGTGAATATCGGATTTTAAAGAATTTTTGGAATGCAATTTAAATTTTTGTTAAAATTTAAATTGTTTTGTGAAACGTTGGTGATATATTTTGGCGAAATTTCGATTGTTTTGTGAAATTCCATTTTTTTTGCTTATCTAGAGTTTTTTTTTTATAAATTTTCGGTTTTCAATACAACAAATCAAAAACAGAATTAACATACAAAAAACAACAACAACAATTTGGGGGATAATTTAAAAAAAATGGCGGCACTGCTTTTTTTTTTTCTTTTTTATTTATGATCCAATGTTGCAAATCGATCAAAACTATACCTGACACATTGGGGTACTTAATTTATCTGTAGCTTTTTAGAGCCCTTGAAAAAATGGATTTCAACCCGATTTTGGACAGACAAACAGAAGGATATCGTTCACAGAAAAAAATTTTTGCTCCTATTAACAGTTTTAATTAGTTTCAGATACAACTTTAATTAAATTTTTAATTAATTCAATTATCTACTTAATTGAAATATTATTGAATTTATTCTTAATTAATTATATAATTGAGTCAAGTAAAAAATTTATTAAATTTGTATCTGAAACTAATTAAAACTTTTAATAGAAGCAAAAAATTTTTCTGTGTTCAATCGAATTCCTTATATACAACTATCCAAAAAATATATTCTATATGCAGACAAAAATGTATAATGTTTTAATTACAAATGGAATGACAAACTTATACATACTCTTTCCAAACAAGCCATTACCTGACCACTTCCAAATAGTGCAGAAGGTATAAGGTAATCATTAAATAGAGACAAATCATTATAAACTACAAAAAAGAGCTTAATACTAAAAAATATTTGATTACATATATTTCACGTTAATAATGACAAACAAAAGTGTTTTTATAAATGACATTAATTTTTCCATGATTTTCGTTAAGAATTAAACAAAAAAAAATGAATAAAGAAAGATCCTAAAAAGAAGAAGTAGTGAAGAAAAAACCTCATACCAACATGATGAATTACAATTACATGGCTCAACAAATACCAACTTGCTTCCCTACACTCTAAATAATGCCAAACAAAAAACACAAAATAAAAACATGGTGGCAAAAATCCTCTATCGAAACATTAACAATGTAATAAAAAAAGACAGACATTAAAGACGCAAAAAACGCGTAGAATTCTAGAAAAATTTTTTGTTTCAAAAACAACATGTAATCTATAACAAATGTCAAAACATAAGCTTTTTCTCTCAGTGTGTGTATCTTTTTTACTTTTTGTTTTGTGAAAGGATTTGTTGGGGGTGCTAAGTGTGTCCTATACACGCGATTTAAACATATGATACTGGCAGAATTTCCATGTCATCTTTAACATTTATTTAGCAAAAATATTTGTTGGAGGTCATTTTTCTTTAGGTTTTGGTTTTATGCTGGTATTAGCAACATCTACATGTTAACGCCTAAGAATTTTGAAAAATATTATAAAAAAAAAAAAAACTAAGAAACAAAAGTAAAAACCATTTCCTTGCTTTTGTGTAGGGGTTTTTGTTGAAATTCTACAAAAGTGATTTAATATATAGAGAATGTAAGTAAAGGGACAGAGCAACTCAGGGGTAGATTTAGTATTAGTTAATGACATTCAACATAAATCATTTGGCAAATTTTGTGTTTTTATTATTATTGTAGGGTGTATAAGAAGTTGACAGCTAAAGAAGGCTTAATTTTTTTTTTCAGCAGGGAAATGATTTGTAAGTAACGTAAAAAGGGAGGAAATGAACGGGTTGTTAAAACAGATTTAAGATTTGTTTAATAATTACGAAAAGAAAAATCATTAACACGACAGATACAGGCTTTTAGCAAAAATTTTTTTAAATTATTCTCTAAAACTACAAAATATATCATCACTGAAAATAACCACAGTAATGATACAGAGCAAAATTATCACTGTAATAGTTTTTTGACAGAAAAATTGTCACTGTATTAGTTTTTCCATACAAAAATTATCACTGTGATAGTTTTTTTGATAGAAAATTTTCATTGTGATAGTTTTTTTGATAGAAAAATTATCACTGTGATAGTTTTTTTTTGATAGAAAAATTATCACTGTGATAGTTTTTTTGATAGAAATATTATGACTGTGATAGTTTTTTTTGATAGAAAAATTATCACTATGATAGTTTTTTGTTTTGATAGAAAAATTATCACTGTGATAGTTTTTTTTTAGAAAAATTATCACTATGATATATTTGCTATAGAAAAATCATCATTGTAATATATTATCTATAGAAAAATCATCACTGTGATATATTTTCTATAGAAAAATCATCACTGTGATATATTTTCTATAGAAAAATCATCACTGTGATATATTTTCTATAGAAAAATCATCACTGTGATATATTTTCTATAGAAAAATCATCACTTTGATACATTTTCTATAGAAAAATCATCACTGTGATATATTTTCTATAGAAAAATCATCACTGTGATATATTTTTTATAGAAACATCATTACTGTGATATATTTTCTATAGAAAAATCATCACTGTGATATATTTTCTATAGAAAAATCATCACTGTGATATATTTTCTATAGAAAAATCATCACTGTGATATATTTTCTATAGAAAAATCATCACTGTGATATATTTTCTATAGAAAAATCATCACTGTGATATATTTTTTATAGAAACATCATCACTGTGATATATTTTTTATAGAAAAATCATCACTGTGATATATTTTCTATAGAAAAATCATCACTGTGATATATTTTCTATAGAAAAATCATCACTGTGATATATTTTCTATAGAAAAATCATCACTGTGATATATTTTCTATAGAAAAATCATCACTGTGATATATTTTCTATAGAAAAATCATCACTGTGATATATTTTCTATAGAAAAATCATCACTGTGATATATTTTCTATAGAAAAATCTTCACTGTGATATATTTTCTATAGAAAAATCATCACTGTGATATATTTTCTATAGAAAAATCATCACTGTGATATATTTTCTATAGAAAAATCTTCACTGTGATATATTTTCTATAGAAAAATCATCACTGTGATATATTTTCTATAGAAAAATCATTACTGTGATATATTTTCTATAGAAAAATCATCACTGTGATATATCTTCTATAGAAAAATCATCACTGTGAAATATTTTCTATAGAAAAATCATCACTGTGATATATTTTCTATAGAAAAATCATCACTGTGATATATCTTCTATAGAAAAATCATCACTGTGAAATATTTCCTATAGAAAAATCATCACTGTGATATATTTTCTATAGAAAAATCATCACAGTGAAATATTTTCTATTGAAAAATTATCAGTGTGATAGTTTTTCTATAGAAAAATCATCACTCTGATAGTTTTTCTATAGAAAAATCATCACTGTGATAGTTTTTCTATAGAAAAATCATCACTGTGATAGTTTTTCTATAGAAAAATCATCACTGTGATAGTTTTGCTATAGAAAAATCATCACTGTGATAGTTTTTCTATAGAAAAATCATCACTGTGATAGTTTTTCTATAGAAAAATCATCACTGTGATAGTTTTTCTATAGAAAAATCATCACTGTGATGAAAAATAGAAATAGTAAAAAGAATAGTGATAGAAAAATCATCAATGTGATATATTTTCTATAGAAAAATCATCACTGTGATAGTTTTTCTATAGAAAAATCATCACTGTGATATATTTTCTATAGAAAAATCATCACTGTGATATATTTTCTATAGAAAAATCATCACTGTGATATATTTTCTATAGAAAAATCATCACTGTGATATATTTTCTATAGAAAAATCATCACTGTGATATATTTTCTATAGAAAAATCATTACTGTGATATATTTTCTATAGAAAAATCATCACTGTGATATATCTTCTATAGAAAAATCATCACTGTGAAATATTTTCTATAGAAAAATCATCACTGTGATATATTTTCTATAGAAAAATCATCACTGTGATATATCTTCTATAGAAAAATCATCACTGTGAAATATTTCCTATAGAAAAATCATCACTGTGATATATTTTCTATAGAAAAATCATCACAGTGAAATAGTTTCTATTGAAAAATTATCAGTGTGATAGTTTTTCTATAGAAAAATCATCACTCTGATAGTTTTTCTATAGAAAAATCATCACTGTGATAGTTTTTCTATAGAAAAATCATCACTGTGATAGTTTTTCTATAGAAAAATCATCACTGTGATAGTTTTTCTATAGAAAAATCATCACTGTGATAGTTTTTCTATAGAAAAATCATCACTGTGATAGTTTTTCTATAGATAAATCATCACTGTGATAGTTTTTCTATAGAAAAATCATCACTGTGATAGTTTTTCTATAGGAAAATCATCACTGTGATAGTTTTTCTATAGAAAAATCATCACTGTGATAGTTTTTCTATAGAAAAATCATCACTGTGATAGTTTTTCTATAGAAAAATCATCACTGTGATAGTTTTTCTATAGAAAAATCATCACTGTGAGAGTTTTTTTATAGAAAAATTATTACTGTGATATATTTTCTATAGAAAAATTATCACTTTGATAGTTTTGCTAAGGAAAATTTATCATAGTGATAGTTGATGTATTACTGTGATAATTTATCTAATAAAAATACAACATTGTAATATTTTGTCTAAAAAAAGTTCATTACATAAATATTTTGATTTTTTAAATTTTCAAGGTGGGAATTTATCTTAAGGCAATGTATCACTAATTAATTATTCTCCCAGACAAATTTGCCAACGTGGTAATAAAAAATTTAACATAATTTTAAATTGTAAAAATGTCTTTTTTTTATTAAAAAGTAAAACTTTAGAAAACTTTCTTTTATTTTTGTATAACACCCTTAAGGGAGTTAGTTTCAAACTGCTCTAAAACTCCCGCAATACTGGCTACTGGCTGTACATTACAAATTAACCTGTAAAAATTTAACTACCAAAGAATGTTTTATTTTAAAAAGAAAACCAAACACTTGTCTTACAAAAAACAAAAAAAAAGATGAAAACAGAAAACTGCTATCTGCAAAGCACACTTACTGCAGTGCTTAAGGCGTTTTGAATACGTAACAAAAAAAAAACTGCAACTTAAAAAAAATAAAATAAAAAAATATTTCTTTTTTATATGTCTGGACATTAAAACAGACAAACTAATGAACACTGGAAACTTTAAATGGCCACATCTTATTTATTATTTTTTTTGTTATTTTCTCGTTTGAAATGCCGCTTGCTTTTTAACTGTTTCGAGGCAAACAGTCAGTGCAGTTAGTTGCAAGATGCCAGAGGCATGATAAAGGAACTAAACAAGGTTTTTTCTCTTTACGATTTTGTTAAATTATTTCTATAACGATATACGAGTAGATATTTTGTATGAGTTATTTTTGTTTTGTTTTTTTGTTTTTTTTTTTTTGTTTCAAATTCGAGAATAATTTGAAGAAACTTTTGTAAAAATCTTAAACATTTTTTTAAAGTATCAGAAATTGATTTTAAATAAAAAAACCCCACTTTAACTTCATTAAAATAATAAGTTTTTTTACGCTTTTTTTCTTTTTAGGTATGTACAGTGAATAATTATTTATTAATAGAACTGCTTAGTAAGTATTACAACTGTAGAAAAATTTACAATTTTTTAACAAAGTTCTCATGTCTTCTATGGATTTAAGGGACTTTTTTGTATTTATTTTAATTTAAAATTCAATCTTCCTAATGGCAGTTTAAATTTATTGAATAAAACATCTTCAAACTAAACATTTCCTTGGGGTGCCAATAGGTGCCTCTTAATATCTCGATATCAACCCACCAGTCACACGGATGTATCTCTTAAACCGTAGCAGGTTTTAGGAATTAATACAAAGATAATACGAGGGCTGTTTAACCACCATCAGTTTCAATGGTTTAGAAGAGATTTGCTTTATTCCCTTGCAGTCAAACCAGTACATATAACACAGAACGTTCTGGTCGCCCAAAAGAAGTCGCCACAGTAGACATAGTAGAAAAAATCCAGGAAATGATAAGAGATGGCAAAGAAAGATACTGCGCCAGGTGGATTTAGGCATATCCATCGTGCGTGTACAAACCATTTGGCTTGCTTATTTAGATGTGAAACAGCTATCCGTGCTATGGATGCATTAATAAACACAATCCGAGGATGCAAACATGTATAGTTGCTATGGAAAAAAATCAATGCATTGGACTATGACTGCTACTCTATATAGAGTATATATAGTATATACTATATACTATATACTATATATACTCTCATGTAGTATATACTATATACTCTCATATTTGAGACTATTTCCAATTTTCAAATTTTAGGAACTAGCTGGGTGCTAAAAGAATTGCTTAAACGATTTGTTTGAAACCGACGCCAATTTTTAGGCCTTGAGAATTGTTATTATTTTTAATTATTATCAAACTTAATGGAGATTAAGTTAAGAAATGAAAGGTCTTTTTGCAGAAAAATTATTTTTTTCAAAAATTCATAGAAAAAATGGCCCTCGTATATTTAATAAAAAGTTGCATGAGCAAGCTCATCTAATGAGTGTGCTCATAAGCGCATAAGTGGTCATACTCGAACACAAACTAGCTTACTGGACACATACCTACTCATGCCATACTATTAGTGAGCAAATCTCTGTTTGTTTCATAAAGGCAATGAGCTGACCGAGTAAAACGAACACCAGTGAGCGCTTTCGAGTTTACTCATTTTATGTTCGAAATACTCAGTGTGTTTTGTTTAGTAGTTGTATAGATCTTTTAGATAAGTCTTAGTGTGTTTTGCTTACACTAATATTTTATTTGTTTTTTATTTTATTTCTTAAGAAATAAAGATCTTAAAATTAATGTAAATAATGTTATTAAAAAATTCTATGTTTTTTGTCTGTACTCGTGCTTCACTCAAAGCTTAAAATCGCTTAAACTCGTCCAAGTTCATTGTTACTATGTTCAACATTTACTCATACATATTCAAACTTACTTAAAGAAACTCTGCAAGTTCATCGCATTTACCTCGCTTGTCTTTTCGTGTTCTCGTGTGCAATGAACAGACATGAATTCAATGAAATATTACAATGAGCATCTTATGAGCTTTGTTTTTTAGTCATTATTGCTAGTGATTGTAGCTTATTTTTTTTTTATAATTTGAATTATAATAAATTTGTAAATAAATTAAAATATAATTAAAGGTTAAATATTGTGCGATAAAAGTTGTACGGAACTCTTCGAGTGTAAATCCGACTCCTACTTGACCAATTAATTTAGTCTTAAAAGATCTTTTTACCTCGCCAACGGTAGATAGTTTACTCTACTTCAATGGCAAAACTATCTTTGAAAATATTTTCTTAGACTTTTGACTTCAAGTGGACAGTTACTTCTAGACACGTTCCGTGCGTCGTGATGATGGTGTTTTTTCAACCACGTGGTTAACCTAGAAGCGAATATTACCAAAACAAAAATCTGCAGAGAATTTCGTCAAATATTTTAAAAATATTAAAAGCAGCTAAAAGATAATTTTATTTATTTTTATAAAGGCTGTAGCGGTTCAGGAAAAAAACACATTTTCCTCGTTTTTTTATTTGGAATTAAATAAAATGGTTTTAATTAACTCTAATTTATATTAGATTTATTAAGAAAATTTTATATGTATGTATATGGTAAAAAAAATTAAGTTGTTAATTATGTTTAAAAAATTTACAGGGGAATATTTCAAATTTTTAAGAGAATTTTTATTATATTTTTTAATAACACAATTTTCAATAACACATACATAAATAGATAATTATAAATTCCTTTGGCGTTTTATGATTTCCATCATTATTTTTGCAACATCATTGCTATGTCGCAACCTTCATTATCCATCATTATGATTGTCATTTATTGACTGTTGAAATGAAAAAAAAAATATAATTTTTTTCTTTAAAATTTTTTTATTAAATATCGGCTTTTTTCACATAATGATTTGAAAAAAAAATCAATTTAACATTTTTTTATTGTATTTTGCTGGCGTGTTTTTTTCATAACCTACAAGAAGTAAAGCAAAACAGCCCACTTAAACTTGTATTTAATATTAAATGTCTAGGAGAAATAAAATAGTTAAAAAAATAAAAGAAAAAATACTGCAAAATAATTCAAAATGCCCGACACGCAATTTCTCTGTTGTGTTAAAGCGGCGGCGGCGGCGGCGACTCCAGCCATAATAAAAATGTGATGTGTTATGCATAAAAATGAAAAGTTTTTTTTGCGAAGAACAAAGAAAGAAAAGTTTAATAAAATCAAATATGACAATCTATTTTTCCTTTTAAGATTTTCTACAATAAAATAAACAATTTTAAAGATTTAACTGAGCTTAACCAATTAGAAACGAACCTTAGTTAAATTATTGTGGGTTAAACAATCGTCAAGTTCTTAAGAAGCGTTAAGATGAAAGTAACCGGCAAAAAATATTGGAAGTTTAACAAAAAAAAAAAAAAAGAAGAAGCTTGACAAATTTCACTTGTGATAAAAAAGAACTTTAAATCATACAATTAACAAAGTTGAACATTGTAGCTGGAAATTACATAAATAATTCATTTTCGTATCTTCTTTTTTCTTGTGTTTCTATAGTTACGGTTAGAGTGAGATACAGAGTATCGTCAGTACCTGGCGTGTTGCCTTTACCTTACGGTAATCTTAGGTTAGTATATGTTAAGAGGTGTTGTGTGAAATGACACATCCACTCGAAGACCTAGAGAATTCGCACAAATCCTACGAAAGTCCGATGTACCGGCGACCCATTTACTGATTTTTGCCATAGTGGCGCAGTGACAGGTGATCACACCTATCACGACTCTTAGCACTTTCCTGTCTAAATCCAGAATTAACTTGGTTTTCGCAGCGTCCAATCTGGGCCATGTTGCCCTTGACACTCTGCAATTCCCCCTTACTTTCCAAGACAGGTTGGTTCTTTTAACCACCCAGTCGGATATAATCCTTTAGTAGTGGCTAATCGTTGGCCTTACAGTGGTCTTACCACTTGGTAAAAACGGTTCGTCTACCAACGCCCTTATTACGCGTAGCGATACTCATTCTCCTTGTTTAGGAGTTGGAGACTATCTAAACTCGTTAAACGCTACTGGTGCCACTGTTAAGTTGTGCAACACTTATCTCCCAGTATTAGGCCCCTGCTAGCCTCGGAGACTACTACCTCCATATACCCCAGGATTATTGGCGTCAAGGTGTTAAAATCAGCAAGACAATATAATGCCCTTTAGAGAAGACAGGTTGATTAGGTTCGGTTGGCTGTCAAAATACCTTATAGCCGACAATGAACGACAACGAATCTGCAGTGTGGTAAGACAATACTCAGACCTTAACAGGATCTAAAAAAACAAACATAGCCCGAAATTGACCCTAATTGATGATGAACCAGATGAAAGCAAGTGACACCAAAATATTCATTCGTTTCATCAATAGTCGCAGAAGGTGTTTACCAGTCTCATCTTCACCTACATATTGACAACTACGGCAGATAGCGTGATAAAATGTTGCGAACTACTGTGAATATTTCCCAATTACGCAGAGCCCAGCCATAATGGAAATAGTTGTCCATTACTGAGATGTCACCATTTCTGAGATGGTCATCGAAGGTAAAGAGGCCGTGCGCTTCAAGCGAGATCACAATTAAATAATAATTTTTCAGCTAAAAGAGTATTGTGGCATATCCTTGTCTTCCATAATAAGTAGAAGGCATAACTTTACCTTATATGATTTTTGATTAAATGGCATTTACATAAAAGCCGTGTTATTTAAAGATTTTATTTTCCAGTGTAGCGTATGTAGCCCTGCCCTATTATCTTTATCGTGCAATAGTTAAAGCGAAGTAAACTATGTGTAGAGTCACAAAGCTTTTCTCTTCTCAAGTAGTCAAGGTCACAACAGGAGTCTTATTGAAGTACAACTGGGTTTGAGAAAAAGACACAGCAATTTTTTATCTATTACGTCTCTGCCCTAAATTTCATTTGCGTGGGGGTTGTTACAGCATCTGGGCAGAAATTCACCCTAAATATTCCCTTCGTTTTGGAGATTTATACCCATATCTGCTTTACAGCCTAAGGAGTTCAAAAGCTGAACAATGTTCAAGGTTAGTCTTACCGTACTTACAGATCGTTATCTATACATATAATAAAATAGCAACTCATTTCCCTCTGTCTGTCTGTCTGTCTGCTTTTCATTTCTGTTCGCATCACGTAAAAACTACTGGATGGATTTTAACAAAATAATGTGAGAAGATACCTTCGGCAAATATCTCATTTCCAAGAGAAAGTGACGAAAAAAAAAACACAATTAAACCATAACTGAAGCACTATAAAAGTAAGAGTCTTACAATGTGTGAACTAAGAACTTATTAAAACACGGCGAACTCGCCGTTTTATTTCGTAGAGTAAAGAAAATCTTGCCAGCACGCTTGTATATGTATATAAAGTAAAAGGAAAATACGTTAGATGACAGTTCGGCCATCCTGAATATAACTCGTCCTCGAGTTATTCGATTTTAATTTCTTCGTCTTCATCTTTTTGGTGGGTTTCGTCTATTTCTGTCTTTAATACGGAATTCCATTTCGGGGACCTACGTTTGAATCTGATTCCTTAATGCACTGAAAGTGAAACCTTTTTTGTAGACTTTAATTCAAATATCCCTTCACAATATTATGCTATAACTTAGCTAGTTCTCGCTTCTTTAAAAGCTTAAGTACTGTTTCCGTCATTTTGGCAACCTTCCGCTAACTTGATTATGCTGCTTTAAAAATTATTTTCCTTTAATACATATTTTACTTGCAATTTATTTAAATTAATGCGTAGGAATTTTCATTTAAATTCTTTTTATACTTTTTCATATACATTTCATTCATTCTCATTTTTTGTCATTATATAGTAAATTATAGTCATTTTAAATAGCTTGACTATTAATAAATAAGATTTTTTCTTCCTTTTATATGCTTCAAAACAAATTTAAACAGATTTTCAAATCACCATATCCATATTTCTTCTTGGCGTACTCGTACGCTATCATTGTCTGCTGTATGCCTGCCTGCTTGCTTTTACTTTAAAAACTTAGCAATGATTATGGTAACTATTACTATACAAGGCAAAGACAAAAGAATCTCTAACTTGAAAGTCAAGCAAAAATATATAAAACATATCAACGACTACGACAAGACTTTGCCTCTTAGCAGAACGATGCAGCAGCAGTGTTGTCAACTTAGAGGTTTTTTAAAATTTAATTAATTTTTTAACATTTTATTTTGAAAAATAAATTTCAATAAATTGTTATCTATTTAATAAAATAATTAATATTAATTTTAATTATTTTCTAGATTTAAAATTTACCTATTTTTAACCTGAGTTCTTTAATTAAGTAGGCATCACTGCTACTGTTAATGCAACAATGTTTATTACACAAAATATATGAGAGTGGCATCATTGCCCTCTCATTACACTTTATAAAATTGGTGTTGGTGCTGTTGCTGTTGTTGCTGTTGTTTTTGTAATATGGCGGTGTGCTAATGCAATTTTCCACTTAAACTGTCGCCATTTATAGTGTAGTTTTCATATTATAATTTACAGCAAACATTTTAGACGTGAAGAAAGACAAAAACAAATTGTGCCATATAAATATTAATAAAAAGGCAAAGAAATGCAGACAATTTTTCTTCTAAAAAAAAACATTGCAAAAAATAAAGAAAATTAACAGGAAATTAAGTGGAGGAGTTAAATATGATAACAACAATAAATATTTATACATGTTTTAAAGGAAGATTTAATAATTCAAAGTTGAAAACTAAAAGCAGAAATTATTCTGTAAGCAGTAGTAAAAATTCTGTAAAATTTTCATAAAAAAGTTCAACTTTCTTGAAGGGAAATTTTAATTTAACATATATACTATATACATATGTATGTATTAGCAAATACAAGATAAAAATTATGAAATTTAAAAAAAAACAAAATTTCCCCTTTAGGGGAATTTCTTGATTAAAGGGAAATTTTTCTTTTTGTAGCAAAATTGGTTTCTGGTAGTGAAAATTTTTTTAAACAATTTTTTAATTTCTTTAAACTCTTGAAAATTCAAATTTCCTCTAAAGGGAAATTTTTGTATGTCAGGGAAGTTGGCAAAATTTTAGGATATTACTTTAAAAATAAATTACTTTATTTGTAAAATAGATTAATCTTTAAATGAATTCCCTTAAAACTTAATTTCCCTTAAAGGGAAATTTTTATATAGAAGGTACCTTTTGAAAATTTTGGTAATTTAGTTGAACTTTGCATTCTACCTTGCGAAAATAAAAAAAAATTAATAAAAAGGAGTCAAAATAAAATGTCCTTTAAAGGAAAGATTTTGCAGTAAAGGGAAATTTTCGATTTTGCAGCAAAATTGCCTATAGATTTCAGCATTAGTCTCAAACATAATTTTTAATTTCTTATAATTTTGAGAAATAAATTTTTTCGAAAATAAATAGTTATATCTAAGGGAAATTTTTATATCTAATAGAAATCGTAAATATGTCAACTTATTTCTTTCCGAACGCTTGTTTAAAAAAATAAAATTATAAAATGTTTATGTAATTTAAACATTGCTGGAAAGGAAATAAAAATAAATTATCCATTAGCAGTTTTAAAAAAAAATAATTTTTAGGAAAAACTTATTTCTTATTAATTTAAAAACTTCATAAATTTTTTTATGGGAAATTTTTTTTGTCCCAGAATTATGTTAAATCTCAATATTTTTTAAATTTATTATTTAAATTCAAAAAATTCAGGAAAAATCGAAAGGGAAATTTTTATATCTGATGATATTTAATAATAAAGTTAGTTACAAAATTGTGTGTTGATACCTACACAGGAAAAATTGTTCCCTTTTAGGGAATTTCTTAATTTATAGGGAAATTTTACTTTTTGTCTCTGAACCTTCTTTAGATTTGTATATTTGCTTAAAATATCTTTTGAAATGTCCAAAAACTTTGGAAAAATAAAATATCCTTTAAATAGATATTTTTATATGCGGGGGAAACTTTTCAAAATTTTAACATATGGATGTGTAACACCCCTAATTTATTTTAAATAATACATCAACTTGAAAAATTACTCTATAAATTAAATTTCCCCTAAAGGGAAATTTTTTACCGTAAAATAAATTTTTAAAAATTCCCTGCTTCATTTTAATAAACATGTGTTAAAAACATGTTTAAAACTTTTGAACTTTTTGTAAAAACTAAAATTTTTTCGAAAAGAAAATTTTTACTTGAAGGGAAATTTTGAAAGCTCTAACATATTTATGCACATAAATTTCCCTTAAAGCCCTAATTGATATCGTGTATGTATCTGCTTTCAATTAATCGTTATCTATGAGCAAATTTATTTAAAATTTAAACTTCA
Organism: Phasia obesa; assembly: GCA_949628195.1. NCBI lineage: Eukaryota > Metazoa > Arthropoda > Insecta > Diptera > Tachinidae > Phasia > Phasia obesa. The sequence continues at coordinate 125,854,626 of OX451217.1, forward strand.
ATTGTTTTTTTATTTCGAAATTGCCTAAAGCTGTATTTGATTCACTTATTATGTGTAGCGTTTTTTCTTCTTCTTTCTCTCGCTTGTAATAACTTGACTAGATGGGTTTAGCTAACGAATAACAATACACCTTTAGGCCAATTTGTTCTCCTATTTGAAAAAATCCTCTATGTTACAAAGTATTACAGGTATTTTGTTGCTATAAACGTATGTTATATTTTTTTTAACGAATAGAAGAATATAACTTTGGTTATTTATGCATTTACACACACACACTAACAAATGTGAAAAATGTGTGTAGGGAGAAAATTGGCACTTTTGGCTAAACAATTTTAATGTACGCTACAGTACACATGACTGTTAATAATGAATATTTTCAGCCACTGCACAAGTTATAGATCTGATCCTGTTACAAGAATGTAACTATAACCAACAGCTTAATCAGCGCTGCGTTCTTTAACTCTTACTACCTTATTTTTCTCAATGATCTATAATGTCAAACCCATAATGTGCTGGAAAGTTATAGCTCGTAGAACTAAATATTTTTTTGGTCTTGCGAACACTCACAGTTTTAATGCTCGTAGGACCTAATATTTTATTCTGACATATAGACTATGGAGCGCCACATTGCTTTATCTTTAAATGTTGTAGAAAAAAATTCTGAAATATTCAAACAAGTACCCCAGTTAATCAAATCTTTGCATAAGATATTTCTCTCCATCGAATCTCTTTATCTCTATATAAAATTTATCCAACTTACAAAGAAATCAAATACTCTTTACCTGGGTGCTATTGGAACTCTTAAAATGCTGACAAAAGAATGTGGAGGTATCTGTTAAAATTCCTGATATATTTCCATAATAAGAGTTGTGTTTCGATAATGGAATGTAGTTTTTGGGAAATAAGGAAAGTCTTGAAATAAGGAAAGCCGTGCGTTCTGCGTACCCATCTTCTTTTATAACAGCTTTTCGTTTTAATGCTAATTAAATTTTATTCTCTAGCTGATCAATCCTTGTGTCAAGGGTTTCAAAGATGGGAAATTTAACTTGCTATATTATCTCATTAATTCGCCTTAAAATCCTTGCTTCCTAGATTACCTAGTTTACAATAATATGTTTTAAATTATTAGAGATGAATCAATAAAGATATAGTGCGTTGCATACTTAACTTATTATTAAAGTCCACTTAAAGGCCGGTAATAAGATCTATACTGGCTGAATACTGACTTTATGGGACGACATAAAAGTAGTGGGAAATATAATGAATAATATTTTCTTTTGTCACTCTCCGGGACCCCCCCTGGGGTACAATAATGTCACTGTAAATATTCCAACGGACTTCACTATGTACTCTTGGGAAAAATATGTGCACCAGACGCTAGGGTTCCTAGAACTTGAATCCGGAAGAAAAGGTCTGTAACATTACGGGCCCCTTCGATTACTGGTACCACGGGAACCGGTAGCCACACAGAGACCATCTCATCTCTTTGACCAGTTATTGGTAAAGTCCCCTTCGGGGGTACACGTGGTGGTTGTGGTTAAGATCGATATATGCAGAAATAATGCATTATTGATCAAAGTGTGCTGTTGATCTATCAACAGAAGGAGTTGGATGGTCTCCATCCTCTAAGCAAGAGGCTAGGACATAGGTCCAAGGTTCGCCATCTTCTATAAATTGGTACTCATTGTGACTGTGCGGTACATCTAGTGCAGTATCGATACCTTCTTTTACACACCGCACGTTATCGTAGAGGGGGCGCTAGTCTACGCTTTTATTTCACTCGTTGGTAAGGCAACCGTCAGATAAGCCATTACGGCTAGGTGCTCACGTTAATCTTGATCAAATCTACCAGGGAAATAAATTAAAATGCAATATAAGCTTTGTAAAGAAACGGGTTAATTCCTCAGTGGGAACTTGGATTGAGCGCTACAAGTGATACCAACCACAACACATCGCTATAATTATCTTAAAAATTACGTAGACACTCTAAAGATGTCAAATTGAGAGCAAAAAGAGGAGAGGAGAAAGCCATATTGCTTTTTACACTTTCGATGGGCATATCCATAAAGCTATTCGCATAGCTAAGCTATCGCCCAAAACTCTGTATTGTGATATAACTACGTTTTTTTTTAAGCGCTGGTTTATCAGAGATGTTAGTTTCCTACTCAATATATTCCTAAAGTCCTAGTCAAGGCAGCAAGAAACATCTTGGTGCCGTGCAGAGTGGTCTCTTTGGATGATACGCACAGCTGAAAGCAATTGATTATAAAAAGTTCTGTTGTTGACTACATTATGGTTAGAGGACAAATCCCCTAAAATCTCCCGTCTCTAACAAAACAGTAGTCACCAATTTGAATGTAGTGCTTAGTAAGGGTAATAAAAGACAAGGTTACGCCATCCCTAAAATAAAAATGAAATTTTGTGCGCATGTCGGCCTAATGACATCACGAAACTGTCTTCCTATTGGCTAATAATTCCGATTGAGAGTATAATTATAAATTATAAGAGTTTTTAATATAAATTATGAGAGTTTTTTTGCAGGTTGCCAATTTTGACCTATTACTTAGAATTATATATGCATACTTTTATTTGAAGCAATTTGTGGATTATAGACCTGGCAACCTTACATTGGGCGAACAACGTCATCTAACGGGGAAAACATGCGCATGGCGTAATCTTTTATTCTATCATTCTTGGTGTTTAGAGTTTCTGGTGCGTAGAACTGCAGGGCAACATACAATACGCTCCAAAGAATCGAATTACCATAAAAGACATCTCAGGATCGAAAATATGGCAATAAAGATTAAGCAGCGGAAGGTTATATTTGATATTTTGGAATCTAAAAAGAGTCGATTTTTATAACCCCAGAAAATGTAAAAATAATAGGTAGCACAGAACTGTGGCACAGAACTGCAGGGTATCTAAGCATTCGCCTAGAAAGAATAAATTGTGTGTAGAGTGCACAAAAAAAACGATTGCGTGTTAAGGATCCTGTTTAAAGCAGTTTTTTTATGATTGTACTACATATTTGTTGTTATTTTTGCAAAGATAAAGCTTAAAGGAGTTTGTTGATATTAAGAGTAGGAGTAGAAGACATAAAGAATTTTTTTTATTTCTATTGTAACAAAAATTGTATTATTATGGTATTTCTATAGCAATACTAACATATGTACATGGTCCGTCCTCTGAAAAAAGGCATATTAGATTTTGACTTTCATACATAATACACATGAAGCATATAGAAATTGTGGGCACATCAATGCGTACCAAGCACCTTTCTAGCCACATTAAGTTTGGTAAAAGCCATGTATGTATACGTTCATATGTACGCGCGTATAGATAGAAGTGTATCTATGGGATACTTTGTTCAGCCCACATGCATGTTTTTCTTCATTTCATACTCGTATTGTTGTTTAAAGTATGATTATATCAATGTCTAATAAGAATTTTGTTGCATAGGTTTGAACTATGAATTCTATAGGCAAAAAAAAAAGAAAACTACAAATAATATGTTTAGCTTGGGAAACTTCGTTTTCTTATTTTCCATTAATTTTTATTATTTTTTGCTTTCCATAACCCCATCAAATTTATAGTCAGTCATTGTTGGAAAAGGTAGAAAAAAATAACTTTTCTTTTAATAGACATTTAAGAAAAAACCAAAAAAAGTCTATCAGTTGAAAATAGACAGAGACTCTCGACATTTAATATTGAAAAGTCAAAGTAAAAAACTAGAGAAACCTTTTGATAGTCAGTCAGTTGTTTAAATAGATTTGACATGCTTATAATCCATATGGTTGGTTTAATATGTTTTTATAGAAAACTATAACTTTTCTCTTTTTTCTTCATACTCTGAGGGACATTTAAGCTCAAGCAATGAAAACAGTTCATTATAATTAATGTGGGTTGGACAGGATTTCAAACTTTGTAGTTTCTATAAGTTTGTGACAGTGTTGAAGGAAAGTAGTAATTATAATATAGAAGAAAGATAAAACCAATCTTAATTTGAAGAAATTATTTTATATTTCCACAGTTTTAAAAATCTTAAGAAGTTGTAATATGATTCGAATTTACCAAACTATTTGAATAGGTTTGGGCCAGAAAAGGTAGCGCTAGTTAGATTTTTCTTATAAAAACCATACTACCTTCAAAGCTCTTTGCTTTTCCTGAGACAACTCCCACAGTTTTAGGCGGGATTCGAACCCCCAACCACATACTGATAGACTAGCATACTACCAATCAGCCTATTGACACTTCCTAATGAACACCATTGATTCATAACTTTAGCCTTCTATTTTTCCTCAATAGAATCCACATTTACTATTTATTATCTGTCATTAAGCTTCTTGATTTCCATGATGTATCTGACCACATCATTTAGTTTGCATCCTGTGAAATCATTTAACCCATCGTGAAATCGTTTTCCCAGCCAAAGGAACATTTTACTTTGCAGTCTCGGAAAATATCGATTATATGCTTCTATTTGGCTCTAATTCTTTCCCATTCTCGAATATCCGGAGTACCATTTTCACAGCAACTGGTCCTAATTCTAACTCTAATAAAGACCCTGAGAACTTTTCTCTCCAAACCTAAAAGTATGTTAGTCCCTGCAGTGACCAGTCTGGGCCACATGGCTCTGTAACCTGTAACCCTGCAATCTTCTCTACTTCTCTAGAACTAATCAGTTCTATCTAAAATATGCTGTTCTTTCCTATATCTCATAGTTCATTGCAGAGCCCTTACTTAGCAGTTCATCAGCGATGTTATTCCTCTTAAGGCTGTGATGATCCGGCACCTAGCTTAAATTTAAATCATTCTTGTCCATCACTACCTTTTGCTATGAGTTAATGTTATGACTCTTCAAGCACTTTATCGCTGTCTGACTGTAGAGATGGGCTCTAGCCATGGGCTCACAGACAAATTCCGTGGCTTTTAAAACCGCTACCCACTAGGCATGGAACACACTGCAGTTAGTAGAGTATACGACCTCCGAATATCTTTACAACAGAAGTAGACAGCAACTCCAATGCCCATCCGTATTCATCTTCGAACTTTCCTTTAAAACTGCATGAACATCACTAGTATTCTCCATCCCATACTCTGGAGGTAACCAAATCGGGTGCAGCGCTGGGAAGTTTCTCCTTTCCTCATTTCTTAAAAAAAGCCACTATATGCTACGTGACTTCATAATAGCGAGAAATATAGTAGAAAATAAACTTACTCTAAAAAAGGCAATACGGAAGATGCATATTAAGCTTCTTCGAAAAAATACAAGAACACTTACCACAGATCAACTTCGATCCGTCATTATATAAGTTGGTGTTGAAATCATGTTTTGAACTTACAATTTTTCATTCCTATCTGAAAGGATACAATAAAGAGGCTATCGAAGTTATTATTATTTATTTTTATTTTTAAGGCCATAATGAAGCAGACCGTTTCCTTACTGGGTTAATTTTAGATCCTCTTCCCTCCATAATGATTATATTAAACCGATTTGTAATTTACGGCAACCCTACCTTAATTTTAGCTTTCACTGATTTCAGACTATCGACTGGTAACTGTCGACCATCTTACTCATCACGGAGTCTCTAGTAATTGCTAGATCACCCATGACATTCACATTTAACAAGTTCCTGCCTGTGGTCCTAAGCCTTATCCAAGCTAGTGCTGGAGTGCGTTACGGTCTCAGCCTTTTGCAGGCAAAATCTGCATGTATCATATTCTTTGATTTTCATCTTGGCTGGATAATAATTGAAGTATCCATGACTTGTCACTAACGCAGTTATCCAGCAAAAAGTACTTCTATTATATCTAAGCACCTTACTGGTCTTCCTGCCAAGGGTTTCTTTGACCACCATTTAAGATTGTCTATATGTAGTAGCCTCCCTCCGCCATTGTAGGACCTTCATGCGCTTGCTACTCTGGGTTCTAGTCCATAGAAATTCATAGAGCTTATCTTTGCTAGTTGCTCTGCTGCTTCATTCCCAGTTGAGCCTATGTATCCTTTAACCTATATCAACATGAACTCATTACTCAAGTTTTCGAAAACATTTCAGCACTAGGTTGGAGTATACGTTGCCTTGATTCATGCGTTTTTAATCCACTTTTTAAAATTGTGCTACTATATAGTTGAAATTTAGCCTCAAATCCGAGAGCGCCCTCCCTTAGATTTATACATAAGAGCTTTATATCCTAAATTTTTATCATTGAAATGCAGACAATCCCGCCATATAGCCATCATATGACAGTCTTTTAAAATTCAGAACAACATAGCATTTAGCCCGTATAGTTCTACTTTTAAAGATCTTAAATTCTGCTATAAGTATAAGAGCTGCTGCTAAATTAAAAATTTTTATTCTTCTTAAGAATTAAGTATTTATTTTTCCTCCCCCCTCCTTAATGTTGGCGATTTTTTAACACCGGTTAATTGCCGTAAATTAATTATTTATTTTGGCCATTAATTATAAGCAAAAGATAACAGCAGCAACGAAAATTCAACGATGCGTGCACATTGGGAAGAACATAGTAAAAAAACCTAAATAATGTTCAGACAATTAAAAATAAAAAACACAACTAACAAACATATTCTTTCTTATTAGTGGCAGCACCATCAAACAACTCAAAACACCAGCACAACAAAAAATATCTTAAAGTAAAAACCCACGAAAAATTTGTAAAAGTATCATGTACCACAACATTGGAAGGACTACTTTTGTTTTTGCTGTTTGTTTTAATTCCCATACTTTTTACAGGCAAAAACAAAATAAACACTTTGTTTTTGGAATTCTTTTACTTTTGTTTTTGTAGTGTTTTAGTCGACAGGAACAGGGATGGAAATGTGAGATTTTGATTTACTGAATTATTTTTCCCTTTGGGCTTTGCTTTTCATATTGTTTTGCGTATAGGGCGTATCATAAAGGTCATCCTTATTCTTTTTGGATTCTACAAATCTACAAATTCTTAAAGTCCATTATTTGGATTTTGTCTTATATTCTCCAGCTCTAAATCTTAATCATCATATACCAAAAGTATAGCTGTAGAATTTATTTCTAAAAAGTCATTAGTAGGCGAACCATCTTTTGTACAACCCATACTTTACAACCTTTCAGTAAACAAGGCTTCTGCTAGGAACGACCTCAATTAACCTCTCTCTGGGAGAGACAATTCGTAACTCCCTGAGTCGTGAAATATACTATGAATAATATAATTCTGGGAAAACCCTAAGTTCTGATAAAAGCAAAGCACCTGCTCTGAATTTTTTCATGCTATTTTAAAAATCCTTTGATGAGATAATACGCCTTTAATGATTATAGGCAGCAGAAATGTAATTTATGGCAACTTTGCATTCAGTTATCACGTGCTAGCACCACATAACTTCTTATTTTAGTGATTTCAGACTGTCGACTGATAACTGTCGTCATTCTTTCTCATCATGGACTCTATAGTAATTGCTAGCTAGCATTTATCCAAGGCTTAGGTGCTATCTGGCATCGACATTTAACAGAAAACAATAGCTTGAAGAGGCTATCGAAGTTAGTATTATTTATTTTGAGGATATCGAAGCAGACCGCTTCCTTAATGAGTCCCTTTTCGACACTCTTCCCTCCATAATGATTATAGGAAACCGATTTGTAATTTACGGCAAGCTTACCTGAATTTTAGCGTTTACTCTTGTCTTTAGTGATTTCAGACTGTCGGCTGGTAACTGTCGGCCGTCTTCCTCATCACAGAGTCTCTAGTAATTGCTAGAATTTTATTACGGCTTAGATCCCCCATAGTACTCACCATTGGTCCTAAGTCTTATGCTAGCCAGCGCTGGACATTCACTTACAATGTGCGTTTTTACCTCAGTGTCTTCCAGGTACAGACAGAGGTATCATCTTCTTTGATTTATATCTTGGGTAGATGATACTTGAAATTTTTGTGATCATGCTCCTTAAGGTACTTCTGTTATATTTGAGCGTCTTACTGGCCTTCTTGGCCAGGGGCTCTTTGAGCACCATTCGAGCCTTCCTACACATAATAGCCTCCCTCCACCTTTAAGGTTTTATGAGTTCATCGTAGGACGTTCGCTCGATTAAGCCGTTTCCCAGTGCTACTTTGAGTTCAGCAGATCCCCCTTTTGCTAGTTGGTGTGCTGCTTCATTGCCAGCTGCGCCTATGTGTCCTTTAATCCACATAAATGTTGCCTGATTAGCCGAGGCTAAGTTAAGTTTTAAAACACATTCCATCGTTAGTTTGGAGTACATGTTTATCTACCTCATGCGTTTTATAACTGACTTGTTTTCAAATGCAATAAGAACCTCTCTCTCTACCATTCACCTCACTTTCCAGCAGGTGTTCCAACGCATACAGCAAGCCAAGGAATTATGCCTGGTAAACGGAGACGTACTCCCCCAAAGGCAGACTACAGCATAAGTTCAGTTTAAATCTGAGATATATTATAGAATCTCTAAATAAAGCCACCCTTATTAGCAACTTCTTTACAATTGTTGAAACTAGAAGCGAACCCTATCACTAATAAAACCGTCACCTGACTAGTTTTGTGTTAGTACTCTCTCCTGTTTAGTGTTTGTTAAACAATGTCTAAAAAAATTATTTAAAATTGTTTTTAGTTAAATTTTATAAAATATTCAATAGTTCCTGCAAAATAATATAGAACTGAATTTTCCATCTCTGACAAGGAACTGAAAACAAAACAGAAAAAAAAATTCAACAAAGAAATGCCTGCAGAAGACTTTAAGTGCGCATATGTGTGTGCGTGTGTGTGTGAACATTAACATTGGAGTGCGTGGAAGATGAACATAAATGTTGAAAATGGATGTTGCTGTTGTAGCTGTTGTTGTCACAGTGTGTTTGCTAACAGAAAAATTAAGGAATTTATTCTTAATTTTTTTTTTACTTTCGTGAAAGACAGTCTTAGAAATTTTAATGATTTATAAAGCGTTTTCTTTAGTGTCGTATTTCTTTTAAAAGAATTTACTTCTTTAATGTCTGCAATTTTAGAGGTTTTAAGCATTTATTTAATTTTTTATTTATTGTGTTAAATAAGATTAAAGTATTTATTTGCGTGCTCTTGTGGCACGCACATGCCGACAGTGATTTTTTCTTTCTACATGAATTTTTTATATGCCGCATGTAGTCGTCGTCCCTTTTTTCTTGTATTTGCTAAAAGCGATTTAAGATGATTTTTTTTTCTTTTGTTGTTTATTAAATTTAAGGAATTTTAAGTTCAGCACAAGTTCATTGAAAAAAACAAATAAATTCTTTTAATTGTCTAAATTGTACAATTTTAGTTTAAAATGTTGTTGTGTAAGAAAAACAAAAAACATTTTATGTGGGTGCAACTTAAAGTTTTGCTTTTTTTGTGTTGTGTTGTGTTGTGTTGTATTGTGTTGTGTTGTTGTTCAACTAAACACACATGTTTTAATCATGTTGCTACATAGTACAAAGGAATTGTAGCACAAGTCGTCATAAAGCCACACAAAATAAAAAAGAAGGGAACCTCACCTTCACCATCATCGTCATCGTCATCATCACCATCATACTCCTAGAAAAGACCAGTGCCAGCTTACTGCTGCGTCATCTTGCTTGTCTTTAGATTCAAGTTAAGAGCTGCATGCATGTTTGCCACCTTTTAGGTTTTAGCTTTTTCTTCAGCTGTAATTTAGTTAACATTTTTTTCAGTTTATTTCAGTTTGTTTTATTCAATTTGTGTTTATGCGTAGGTGTTCCTCTTGTATATGATTTTGCAAGACTTCATTATGGTTGGCTGTTGGTTGGTTGATTGTTGCATGTGGGTATGATTGAATTTTAAAACAAACTTTAAGTTAAAGTTTTTTGCGTTTATACATACATATTTTTTTAAACAATATTGCGTGCTGATCTTTCTATTTTATTGTTGTGGTTTTTTTTTAATTAAAAATAAAGCTGATTTAGAAAACAGCCTTAACATCCAAAGGAATTGTGTTGCTTTTAAAAGAGTTGAGTTGTTTTTATCTAAATGATTTATAATGACGTTTTTCGTTTGCTTATTTTTAATGAAGTGATTTATATTTTAAACGTCATGTAAAGCGCAAAAAAACAGACTAAAATTTTTTTTTGAAATATAAGGGGAACAAATCAGGTTGCTACTGGGGTTGTGGGTTCAATTCCCGCCAGGGACTTTAGTGTATTTGACTAAAGCCAGGGAATTGCTTGCTTAACTAATCAAATAATTTTAAATATTTTAATAAATTAATAAAAAAATATTTTCTTCAAAATAGGAAAAACATTAAACTTAATGAAATTTTCATAACCTCAAAAAATAAAAGATTAAGGTTTTAATATTTAAGATTTGATTTGCTATAAATAGTTAAATTAAGTTAAGTTTCAATGTAAAAAATGTCCTAAATCCATAAAAATTAGGCTGCATACAGGCCAACTTAAAACGAGTTCGTTTTTAACCTCAAACTGGTTATGTAACTGTTAAATTTTTTATTTAACTCATTTGTTACTTTTTTTATTTGTGCTATTTATTAAAAACTCATTATTTTTATAGTTACAACAACATTAGTGAACTTTACTTAAGAAGTTTCGAACTATTTCTAATAACACACAAATAAAGTAAGGCTTGAGTTCGTTTTATTCTACTCTAATTTGAAAAGTTTTTTTTTTTTTTAACAAATTAGCTGATTAAATCAAGTAACTCATTTTATCTTTAAAATTATTAAGCTAATTTTTAAAAAATATTCCGTCATTTTAGAGAGTATAAAGGAGTGTAAACCTTTGATTGAAATACTAGATATGGTACCTCCCATAGAAAGTAAGTGTTTTTTTTTTGTAGTCTGAGTAGTCAGTAGTCAGTCGCATCCAAGGTCTTCTTAAGGATCTAAAATACTCAAGTGAGAACACAGAGATTTTCCCCCTTTTGGTTAACTAAATATAAAACTTTTATGGTCTCTATTTTATTCTATTTGGAAACAGTCAGCCGAAGCCTTTGTGTTAATTTATCATACTCCACCAGTGTTACCATATTTTTTTCCAAAAACTTCAAGTCGACCTAAAGAATTCTTTTTTTTTGCATTAATTATCTTCTTTTTGTGATTTCTTAATATCAAATTCAGCTAAGTAATAGTAATAGAAAACGCGGTACCCCACCGAAAATATTTACAAAGATAAAACAATTCACAGTGTGGCAGAATCAAAATATTTTGGAAATAACTCAGCGATTCGTAAAGGGCTAGGTCGATTAATTCAAAATTTGGCCTGAGCATAGCAGAGGAGTATCTCAGCTTAGGTTTTGACGGCCAGCACCGTCCAATTGTCAGAGGTGGCGTTATGCGGTCTAAAAGTTGGGTATCTCGCCCCTGCAAATTCTTTTTTCAAAATATTTTAAACAATTATCGTCTATTTTTTTAAATTTTTTCCCATAGTTAGTGAGCGAAATTTAAAATAATGTGGAAAATTTCTTATAGTTAGTGAGCGTAATTTAAAATATTGTGGAAAATTTTAAGATTATATCTATTCTGAGTTAAAAACTAGACGATTTTTATTTTAAAAATTCCAAAATTATTGAATTTTTGTATATTGTAGCTTAACAATGGCCGTCAATTTTATTTTTTTAATAAAAAAAAATTTCTTAAGCAATATATACAAATTGTTTATCTTTGTGTAAACTAACAATTTCATGTAAAATTTATCAACCTAGTAGGTGAAGAAGGTCCTTCAATTTGACCTCTTTTACATACAAATTTTGACTTTAGCCTATATGTTCTAAAATCCCAAGGCAGGAATCAGAAAAAGAATACTGCCGTAATAAAGCTATAAAGTTGGGAGTATATATAGTATACTATAGCTGAAAGTATTTTATGACCCCAAGTCCATATGTGGACTTTATGGGCAAAACACTAAAAATTTCCAATTTTGAGATTTTTGGCATTTATTTTGGGAATTTTGTGATTTCCTTCACATTAATGTTGCAGATTCTTTTGAGATTTAATTACATATCATCACAAAAAAATTTATTTGAATGGGTCAAACTAATAAAAATTTTATTGCATATTTAATATGGATCAATCGGCCTAGCCCTTTACAAATGGCTGAATTATTTAAAAAACATTTTGATTCATTCTGCCCCACTATGCAATCCTCACTTCTTTTATATGAGAGCAAGTATAAGGTCCAAGACTTTTAAGATGTAAAAATGGTCTATCTTGTGGGGATCTCAACATATCGATTGTTTGCGAATTTTCTTTACTTATTTATATTTTACTTTTAACCGAATGAGAATTATAAACATACTGTTTTAAGTTATGGGTTTATGATTACACCACAGTTGTGGTTATGGTGTTGTTCTTTACTAGTAGATAAAATATATTAAAATCATGGCACAGAGTACAACTCTGTAATAAAAATACGTACATTTTGTTTTTGTATAAATCATTTTTGGCTGTTAAAATAAAAAATGTTAGTACATTTTGACACTTTTAGACGGAGACAACAAATAGCCAGCTGAGCTCTCGAGTTAACCTGTTAAGAATTCGCGTTGATTAAAATGTATGTGGCGATAGTTCGCACTATTGCTACGTTAATTGTAACTTGGGAATAGTGTTGTATTCTGAGAATAACGCGTGTTTTCGAAGTAAGGCTACCAAGCTAAACGGCGAGGGCAGTTCCCCATACAAAATAATTATCTTATATTGCTGAAAACAACATGGGTTTTCGACTTATAGCTGGGTCATACTTTTACTTAAAATTGTGAATTTTTTTACAATGGAGTAGCAAAACACACCGGGAAACTCTAGTTAAAAATATATAAAACCATTTTTAGAATATACTAGCTGTGCCCGCCACTTCGTCAGCGTCGTAACAATATTTTTTTTTCAATTTTGTTTCGAAAGTAATCTAAACCAAATTATAAAACCCTTACTTTTCGAGTGCTTCGGTTTATGTATTTTCTTTATTTAGAGGTACCCATTCTTGGATAAAATTCTAAAATTTTTATAAAAAATTCTAAAATTATTGTAGAGCTCTGTAAATAGTTTTTAAAATGTCCAGCTTTCAAAACTGAAAGTTGCTGCCAAGTTTGCAGTACCAATGAATCGGTGAAATTGGGTATTTTCACTACATTTTCTCTTGGAATTGTGATATAAAAAGATTCTATATTTGAACCTGGATACTAAGGTACCCCCCCACAAAATTTTATTTAAATCTAGCCAGCAGTTTTTACGTGATGCGAACACACAGAACAGACAGACATGAAGAAAGTTTTTATTTTAAAATTTTATTATAAATTTATATTACAGATTTATGGTTTTTTTATGGTTATTATGATCTAAAAACATAAAAAGCTATGTCGGTAATAATCTTTATGGATAAAATCATTTCTAACCTCAAAATTTTATTTTATTTTATTGTATCGAAATCTTATTATAAAATTAATTTTAGCTTTTTTACCAGGTTTTATGAACTACATGCATTAATGTAGCCACAAGTTTTCAATTTTTAATAAAATTAAAGAATAATTTGAAAATAATCGTTTATAACCTCAAAAGTACTGATTTTAGAATTTTTGTTTAACTGTTGCATATTGAAATTTTAATACTGACAAATATTTTTGGGATTTTTTATGACTCGAAATAAATAATTGTATATTATATTTGAATATAAATATAATAAAATTAAAATGTACATAACCTTAAAAATTTAAAAAATTTTAAATCAATTATTTTTATTTTATAAATTGCCTTTCAACTACGACTTATGTTTATTTTCAGTTATAATTGATATCAATGATATTGTTTTGTGTCTTTTTAATGAAGAAAATCTACAAAAAAACACCATTTAAAGATTTTATCTGATTTTGCGGTCTTTAAATACGGCAAGAATATTTAATATGCCACATTAGCAATACAATTAAAATCATTATAATTATCTAGGTATCGTATTTTTATTTTTTCTTCTTTTCTTTCTACATTTAATGGCATTTTAAACCAGCCACCAACCAACCATTGAGCTCTAAAGACTTTAATCAAACAGACTGTTGCAGCAAGAGAGAAAAACAAAGGTTTTCCAAGACATCTTTTTGTATAATGATGGACATAAACTATGTAACTTTACGCCTGGTTATACAAGTTGTAGAAAGAATAAAAACAAAAATATATTATCATACGTATTAAATTTCCTTTATAATGGACTTGGAATGGGCATAAGAGATTTTTTATTTTTATTTATTTTTTTTTTCTAGCCAACTTTAGTATTAACTCATGTTAACAAGTGCTATGACAAGATGTTTTCCTTTGTTGCTTTTTGTTTTTTTTTTTCTTTTTCGAAACTAAATGATAAGCTGGCTTCATTATGTGGCTGGTTGACCAGGCTACTGTCTTTAAGCTTAGGTGATGAGTTGCTGGTACGAGGGCTGTACCATAAATATTCTCATGTGAAATATAGATTGCGCAACTAAAAATAAATTTGATAAGTGCGATTCGGAGCTACACAGGGAGGATTTCATACCACTGTACATAATATTACATTATCATTGGTTAAGTTCGTTTTAAGTTCGTTTATTCTGTCTAATTATTCCATAAGGTTAAAAGTATTTTTTCTTACAAATTAAGTGATTATTTTGAAAATGTAACCGATAAATACCTTCGATACTTCTTTTATATCTTTGCAAAGCTTTCAACAAGACCCTGAAGCCTTGTCTCTTACATCAGTATTTGAATCCGTGGTATATATATTTTTTCGGGTAGTAAATATTTCAGATAAAGCGAAGTATCTCCTACATAAACAAACTTCTTTCGACTTAGTTTGATCTACCGGATATCGCATCGAATTTCCAAGCTCCGAACATCTAGTTCCGAAGAGTCATTAATATTTTTCTGCAAAATAATAAAATATATATTTTAGGGTTCCCCGGTAGTCTATCAGTCTGAGGGTTGTGAGTTCGATTTCCACCAAAGGCTCTGGGATTGAAGATCTTCTCTGCTCTGATCGGTAAATTAAATTAGAATACAATTATAATTGTATTGTAACATTTAATAAATAAAATATTTTAGGAAAAATATTATAAAAGTAGATGCTGAATAAGGCCGCTATGGTTGTATGCCTCTATTGAACCCTCATCATTTTTAGTATTTTGTGGCTGCTAAATAACTTCCTCAACAGCGACTACCTATTAATCGCTAGAATTTCTTCAAGGTTGGGGTCTAATGTGATAGTTAATTAGTATTGAAACTAATGCAGACAGTTTCTACTACTTTCAATTACTCGGTACTACTCAATACTTTTTAAGCGAGTACTCAATAGTAATAAAGACTTTCCTTTACATATAAGCAACGGAAATTTGTCGTCGTAGTCGCCAAATATTGTATTCAGTATCAGTTTCAGACTAACTACTTTTGTATATTGAGTACTCAAAAAAATGATCAAGTACTCGATACTCGGTACCCACTACTGAATACGTTTTAACCGAGTACTTAATAGAATATTAGAAATTTAATAGAAATTTATCGTCTTAGTCGTCAAATAGTTTATTTCAAAAAGTACTACTGTAAAATTATCGGTTAACTACTTTTGTGTATTAAATACTCAAAAAAAAGATCAAATACTCGATACTCGGTATTCACTAATTAATACTTTTTAACCGATTACTTAATAGAATGATAGAAATTAAATAAATAAATTGACTAAATAGTTTATTTCGAAAAGTACTTCCGTAAAAGTATCCATTAGCTACTTTTGCGCATTAAGTACTAAAAAAAGCATCAAATACTCGATACTCGGTATTCACTACATAATGCTTTTTAACCGAGTACTTAACAGAATATTAGAAATTTTATGGAAATTTATCGTCGTTTGGAAATAAAATATTTGACGACAAATATTTTATTTCCAAAAGTACTACCGTAAAAGTATCGATTAACTGCTTTTGTGTATTGAGTACTCAAAAAAAGGATCAAATACTTGATACTCGGTACCCACCACTCAATACTTTTTAACCGAGTATTTAATAGAATATTAGACGACGGTCTTCACCGAAAGGTATGACAACAGAAATTTATCGTCTTTAGTCGTCAAATAGTTTATTTCGAAAAGTACTACCGTAAAAGTATCGAATAACAAATTTTGTGTATTAAGTACTCAACGAAAGGATCAAATACCCGATACTCGGTACCCTCTACTCAATATTTTTTAACTGAGTACTTAACAGAATATTAGAAATTTATCGTCTTAGTCGTCAAATAGTTTATTTCGAAAAGTACTACCGTAAAAGAGTCGACTATCTACTTTTGTGTATTGAGTACTCGAAAAAAGATCAAATACTCGTTACTCGGTACCAACTACTCAATACTTTTTACCCGAATACTTAATAGAATATTATAAATTGAATAGAAATTTATCTTCTTAGACGTCAAATAGTTTTTTTCGAAAAGTACCAACGTAAAAGTAACAATTAGTTAATTATTAATCGTAAAAGTAACGATTAGCTAATCGTTACTTTTAAGAATTGAGTACTCAAAAAAGGATCAAATACTTGGTATCCACTACTCAATACTTTTGCCAGCACTAGTTAAACCTGCCTATCCAAACACCTTAGTGACCAACTAAGCTAAATAGCTTCCTTGGTTTAAATTGCTCGTTTAAATTTTAAAAATGGCTGGCTAATAAACGTTTTTTCTAATAACGAGGAGAGTGCATATTTAGAAAAGGAAGAAAATTAAAACTTTTTATTATGAAAGCACATTAAAGCCAGCAAATAGACAAGTTAAAATCAATTTACAGAAGTTAAAATTTCTATAGTATTACCTTTCCTAGTTAGATTAATAATTTTCGGGACGACCCTACTATATATACATATATGAGGCAATATTCTTCTAAGATGATGAGTTGCTGGTATGTATGTGGCAATATACTGTCATAAAAATCAATTATTATTAGAGTTTAAGTTTTGTTTTTGCTTTGTACACAACAGTTTTCTTCAGCAGCCAACGGCAGAAACAGACAATTTAGGTGTCTCTAGACGATTTTAAAATTCTCAGTAGCTGACTGCCTTGGCTGCCTGACTGACTGACAGCCTGGCTACTTTAATATCCAACCAAATGACATTATGTCAATAATTTATTTATTTATTGTTGTTGCATCGTTATGTCCTTTATGACATAAGGAACGACTAGCACACAACACAATACATTACAACACAGAACAGAACAGTGCAGGGCAGCATCACACAATCACAAACGAAATCAAAATCGATTTGTTTTAAACAGAAATTCTCAACTTTTACTAGCAGCACGTAGCAAACGTGGTTTGAAGTATACGATTTTGGTTTTTTTTTTTGTTTGGCCCATCATCTTTCTTTATCTTCCTGCTGGCTGCAACCGTATTGTACCTTGGAGTTTCTTGTGTATTTAATGCAACTTTTATATGACACATGTTCTATGGCAATTGTACATGTGTAATGGCATGTATTCTCTGGTGGAATGAAATATTTTCGTAAATTGTTCTTCCCTTTTTTTATTACAGAGAGTGTGTTTGGTGACTACCCTTTTTCTGGATGTTCAAACACAAAAAAAAACAGAAATAAATTTCATGTTCATTTATTTGTTTTATTGCAATTTTTTTTTTTTTTTGTTGCCCAGATTGTTACTTAACAATTTGTTAAGATGACGCTTATTTTGTTTTGTTTTGTTGCAGCTGCTAACAAAAAACTATTTTTACAATTTATGTGAAATATGTGATATATTTTTTCACTTCTTAAGATGTTGCTGCTGTTGTTGGCCTGTATGACAATTTGTTAACTTGATTATTTACAAAATACATCATCATTGACTGTCATACTTGGTTGTTATGTCGTTAAAGATCTTTGGAAAAAATATTTAATTGATTTCGATAATTATTTTTTAACAAATCAATTTTATTGCAGATAAATTCTTGAAGAAAATATTTAATAATTTTAAAAAACAAAACAATCATAAATCTTATTAGGTTTCCATGCAAGATAGGCAGATCTAAAAAATTATGAGTTAGGAGAATCAATTCGTTATTACGGTATTTAGATTAATTTAGTGCGGTGCGAATATGTGCAAGTCCCCAAAGTATAAGTGTCCGTTATGAGAGGTTTCACAGTACTAGCCTATATAGCAGGTATATACATAAGGATTTTAAATCTTCTCGGCACTGAATAATTAGAGGATTTTTTATTAAAACTGCTATATATGTATACTGCTATATATGTATATATATATATATATATATATATATATATATATATATATATATATATATATATATATATACATATAATTCGGGGACTTATACATATATAGCAGTTTAAAAAAAATCCTCTAAACTTTCAGTGCCGAGAAGATTTAAGAACCTTATCTACTTACAGTACTGGTACTGTGAAATAACTCCCAAATGAAACAAATACGATGGAAAAAAATTAAATAATTTCCAACGATTTTTTTATATAAATTCAGGAGTCATTTCGAGTATTTTATCATGTAAGGAGATTTAAAACGGTCTTTGTTTAATAAAACTTTTTTATCCTGCTAGCCTTAGGCTGAGGCCCTGGCAATGTTTTTTCTCTACGTTATGTGCAAAATGTATATCGCTTACTATATATAGACTTTTGTCTCTATTATGGGCGAAACAGGCGTCGATGTCTAAAAATTATTTGCATTTAAGACCTTGAGCTAAAAATATGAAGATCAAAACCTTTTTACAGCAACCGAATTAGGCCTTCTTATCGAAGACCAATAATGCTGAGTAAACTATTACATGAGCAAGCTCAACTAATGCGTGTGCTCATAAGCTCATGAGCAAGTGCTCATACTCTAACACAAACTAGCTAACTGAACGCATGCCATACTATTAGTGAGCAAACCTCTGTTCGTATTATAAACGCAATGAGCTGAGCGAGTAAAACGAACTTTCTATACTAGTTAGCACCTTGTTTACTCGTCTCGTGTTTGAAACAATCGTGTGTTATTTTCTTTTAGTAGTTGTGTAGAACTTTGGATAAGCCTAAGTGAGTTTTGCTTGAACTAGTCGCTTTTTTTTTTGTTTTTTGTATTTCTTAAGAAATGCAGCCCTTAAAATGAACGTAAATAAAGTTGTTAAAAAAATCTGGGCTTTTTGTTCGAACACTCGCACTGTGTTCGTGTTTCACTCAAAGCATAAGAATGCTTGAACTCGTAAAAATTCATTGTTATTATGTTCAACATTTACTCATACTTATTTAAAACTGCTTATGGAAACTCTGTAAGCTCATCAAACTTAGCTCGCTGGTCTTTGCTGTTTATTATTTCCCCCTTCATTCAATGAAATATTATAATGAGCATCTTATGAGCTTCGTTTTTTCCAGCTCATGCAGTGCTTTATTTCATTTGTATCATAATCGTGATTTTTTATAAAACTAAATTAGGAGCCAAGGCATCAAACGATAACAATATAGTTTTTCTTTTTAGGGTTGCATTATTGAATGGGTCCAAAGGTATCCTAATAATTCGCTACGATGTATGTTAGTCATATTATAATAATTAGCGTCTTATGAGCTTAGTTTTTTTGAGCTCATGCAGTGCTTTATTTCATTTGTATCATAATCGTGATTTTTTTGTAAAACTAAATTAGGAGCCAAGGCAAGGAAACGATAACAATAAAGTTTTTCTTTATAGGGTTGCATTATCGAATGGGGCCAAAGGGATCCTAATAATTCGCTACGATGTATGTTAGTCACATTATTATAATGAGCGTCTTATGAGCTTCGTTTTTTGTGCTCATGCAGTGCTGTAATGCAGAGAAACTTTAATGTCTCTCTTGAAGAATTGTGAAATCGTATTTAGTTTTGCGATGTGTACTATAGCTCAAATATGGACGTTGGTAAAGTTCCTTATTCATCCGTCAAAACCTAGCTACTCTCTATCACATCCATTTAAAAATCTTAATTTAAAAAGAAAATAAAATAATGGCAAGTATTGTTGGGAATCGTTTTTGATAACTTTATGTCCGGCTGTCTGTCCATCTGTGTGTGTTCCTCTTGTCTCTTATTTATGTTCTTCTTGGAAGTCTCTTGTTGGACCAAATATTATTTAGTATGCACAACAAAAATGCAAATTTTATTCCTTATTTTTATTAATAATTTCCAACCAAACATTTACAATAATAAACAAAAAAAAATTTAATGAAAGAAACATTTTTTTGTTGTATGTAGTTTTAAATATTTCAAAAGTTAAACTTAAATACAATAAAGATCACAACAACGACAACAACTAACCTTAAATGGAAAATATAAAGGAGACTAACTACCCATATAAAATCAAACAATAACAAGACTTTTTTTTGCTTAATTTTCCAAACAAAAAAGTAAGCAAACGGTAGAGCAGTAAGGAAAAATGCATCAAACGATAGTCTAAAGTGACTAAAGCTGAACTGAAAAAAAAAAACTAGGAGAAGAGAGGAAAAAAAACCGAAGAATGTATAAAATATAAAATCAGATAAAACTATCAAACTCTGGTGACTAAATAAGTAAGAAAACGAATTCCTAAATACTAAAAAGTACTTACTCAGACGAAAGATGCTTCTGATAGCCGGGGCTCGGCACAACATTTGTGGCTGGAAGGCAACGAACAGAAAAACGAGTTGGATGGACAATGGACTTATGAAGAGAAATTGAAATGGACAATAAGAAATAGTTTAGTACATCCAATGGTTTGATAATGGCCAAAGATGTGTGTTCTTTTTGTTGTTGCTATGCATATTCCATTATTGTTATAATGTTGGCTGGCTGGCTGGGTAGCTGACTGCCTGCTTGCCTGCCTGGATGAATGACTGACTGTCTTACTCATACTTAAATTTAATTTGGTTTACAGAAATATAATCTTTATTTATGTAGTATTCTACATCTATACAAATACCTTGTTTGGGGTTAATAGAAAAAAAAAACAAAATAATAATTTGTATGGAAGCTACAGTAAAGAGTAGAAATAATGGACGAATTTTTATATATTCATTAATGGTTGGAATTTTAAATTTTACTTTTAATTATTATTTGCAAATTTAAGTGAGTTTACTAGGACATTTTAAAGGCTCCATGACTTTTGGAATAAAATGTTTTTTTGTGAATAATCGTTTTATCTCCGATCATAGTCTTCTTTTGTTTTAATACTATAGGTTCATAACTATCCCAATTTTTATGCCTTTCTTTATTTTTTAAAGTGATAACCTCTCCATATTAACCAAACAACAAATAGTCATAGGGGACTTAATCTACGAAAATATGATTTAGGGGTAGCAGTTCGCAGCATGTATGTAATGTAATGTAGGGGGAATATCGAAGCAGACCACTTCATAATGGGTCCCTTTTCGACCCCTTTCCGTCCTCTATGATTACAGGCAACCGAAATGTAATTTTCGGCAAACCTACTTACATTGAGTCATGTGCTACAACCAGCCCTTAATCTTAACTTTAGTGATTTCCGACTGTCGACTGTCCGCCTTCTTTCTCATCACGCAGTAATTGCTAGCATTTGTTCGAGGCTCAAGAGACTCCGACTCGACGTTGAAGGAACTTTTTAAGGTGCCTGCTTCAGAAAAGGATTTGCATAAGCCCACAGGGCCAAGTGGGTCCAATTCATCCACATTTACCTCCATAGCCGCAGGAGTTGCTTCATAAACTGACTAGTCCACCCCTTGCGAGTTTTCTTTGTTTATCTATTACGATATCCTCCCCTGGTCAGTGGCAACCGGAGTTCCTAAAGGGATTAACCTCTCCAGCTCTTACGAGGCTTCCTTGTCCATACCTATCGAAATATGTCGATTCAACGCCATAGGAGAACCTTTAGAGATTAACCTGTTTACCCCTTGCGAGGCGTTCCTGTCCATCCCTTCCGAATTCTTCCCTAGGCCATTATTGGAGAAGAAGTTGTCCACCCACACAGAGCTCCTTATGCATTGTTAAGTCTACGTTGAAACTGGAGGTCGACTGGTATCCAGAGTTCGCACACTAACGGCCAAGTACTTTCCTGACTACGCATCCCTGCCGTATGCTGTTCCACCATGGATTAGGGTGGGGTTCTTCCAGATTAGAGTACAAGGAACCCTGGCGTCTGGTGCCCCCACTTTCCCCTATAGCACTGCGTCAAAGCTTTGGATTCATAGACGTTGGATTCCATTTGCAAAAATTGTAATATCTTACATTTGGGCTGAATAATTGTGCGCCTCCTGTTATGAGTTTCAGCTTTTTCATTTCTAGAAAAAATTATAAAAAAACATAAAAATAACATCTCCTCTTTACACCCTTCACTGTTCCTATTTTTTTATCATTCTCACATGATACTCCTACCAACAATTTCTCTCACACACAAGTTATCCAAAACGTTTAGTTTTAGAGAAGAAAAAAAAATGAAAACAGAAAAACTCTTCAGCTCTTAAACTCCTTATAAAGAGGCGCACAAAACACAAAACTAACTTTCTTTCTATGCCTTTTTCTAAAACTTCAATCTATTGAAGTCATATAGCATTTGATTAGTTTTTTTTTTTTTTTATTTTTTTTGCTTGGAATCTTTTATATGGTTTTATGGACATGTAGTCTATTCCTTCTTCTATTTGGACACTACAGATAATGATTAAAATAATGAAGTTTGATAGCAAATTGAAGCTGCAAGAGGAGGGAAAATTCAGCAGCAGCACCAGCTACCAAACAACGACTACTACACAACAACATTTAGATAATGATGGTCTGATAGGGAAACGTATTCTTTCTGCTTTGTGGCAATTTTAAAATGATGAGTTTTCCTAAATGGGAAATGCAATAGCAAAAGGTCAAAAACAATTTCGTATACCATATTGAATATTCAATCTTGAATATGTTGCATCTAAAATTACGATCAAGTTAAAAAAAAAAATATTTTAATTTGATGCCCATATTTCGTTTACTTAAAAAGGATGTCCGATAAGGGCACAGTAATTATAGGGAACCTGACGAATGGTCTCCCGCTGTTTGTAGTGGGATTTGCTGATATACAAAGGCGGTGTGACGTAGAGATCGCTTTAGCTATAATTTTTTACTCACTAGCTCAGTGTCCAATTTGGATCCAAGACAAGGTTACGCCATCCCAAAAATAGAAAAGAAGTTTTCTGCGCTTGTCGTCCTAATGACGTCACGAAACTGTCGTCCTATTGGCTTATAATTCTGTGTGATATAAACTATAAATTATTAGAGTTTGTAATATAAATTATGAGAGTTTATTTGCTGAGTTGCCAATTTTTGCCTTTTATTTGGATTTACTTGTACGTATTATTTCAAGCAATTTCCCTAAAAGAACAGTTACTGTCAATTGAGCAATCATTTGAGTGTCACTGATGAGAGAATTTTCTTATTGCGTATAAGAAAGTTACCATCACTTTATTAAGGGCATATGATAAAAATGAGAAAAAAATTTGTGTACGTGAATTGTGAATTCGCCTTGATGTAAAAATTAATCAACGATGACTACTGAAACTCACAGCTGACTAAGTAAAATTGATCCAGAAACAGATTCAATATTTTTAAAATACATTTCAAAATTAGTTTATACATATGTACATATTTATTTCATATATAATTTTACATATTTAAATATTTTTATTTTATAACTGAACATAATGATCTCAGATATTTCTTTAAAAAGATTCGACTTTGCGATGATGATATCTGCAGATGGTGTGGCGAAGAAGAGGAAAACACATTCCACTATCTTTGGCAATGCCCTGCAATATGTCACAGTCGTAATAAATGTTTTGGCTCTTTTTTCTTTCAGAATATGGAGGACTTGAGGGGTGTAGTAGCTATGCTAATTGTTAAATTGACGAAGCTCACCGGACTATTTAGAGAGATTGATTAGAACACAGCTATGGACACCGGGGAATATCAGAGGAGTCACTATGGATCAATAATGGTCTTGTGAATCTACACATAAATAATTATGTGTGGTCCTCTCTAACCTAACCTAACCTAACCTAAGTGGTCCGGTTACTGACAAGGGAAGGAGTCAAATACCCGAATAACATTCTTTCTTATGGACTCAAGTCACAACTTTCATACAGTCCCTATGATATTGTTAAAAACTTATTAAGTTATGCATAAATAGTTTTTAAACCACTCATGCCATAAAGCTTTAATTTTTTTAACTTCAACAGCATTTTGCCAATTTTGATAATTTTGAGATATGACCTTGTGGCACTAAAGGAGCCATACATACGAGTACTTTATGGTTTGTTAATTTTATAAATAACAAGACCTTGATAAAAAAAAATCTCGTGAAAACAAAAACCTAAACTAGAAATTATTATAATTAATTAAAATATATTTCCCCCTTTTCTATATTTAAAAAAAAAACTCTTGATTACAAAATATTTTAAGTTCTTCAAAAAAATCTAATTTGCAACTGTTTTTTTGTTTCTCTTTGCAGGTATGTAAACTTTTGTCACTCTTGTGTAACAAATTGATGACAAACAACAATCCAGCAGATTAACAAATTTGGTGATGATGCCATAATGTTATAAAATGGAATGAATTTGTAAAGTTTGTATAGAAAAAAATATTTTTTTTTTTGCAATTTCCACTATTAAAGCTTGATAGAGTTTCAATAGAAATAGAAATATTTTTTAGATGTATACAAGTCAACAAAGAAATGAAATGAAATGAAATGAAATATATATATATATTCAGTATTTGTTGAAGGGCAAAATCAAAAAAATCTAAAACCAGCAACTGAATTAGTTTCAAGTCCTTTAGGTTTTTTTTTAGATTTTCGCTGTGTGTAAAAAAGCATAAAATTCTTTGACTGTTTTTTTATTTTCATGTTATTATCATAATTATTATTCTAATTTGCTATCAAATACGAAGGTAGGGGAAATAGTTGTTAGAAAAACATATATGTTTGAAAATACAAACAACGACCGGCAAGATTTTTAAAATCTGGCTTTCATTTTTGCGATTGTTCGTTCTTAACTGGCTATGTGTACCCAGGATCAAGCAGCGAGAATCAAGCTCCTCTATACTATACTCTATTTTATCAAGGTTGTATTTTTATTAATAAACTAGCTATGCCCACATCCATTGAGTGCGTCCTGACAATATTTTGTTCGATTTTGCTTTGAAAGTAATCCACACCTAATTTTAGGACTCTTACATATTTATTTATATATAAAGGTACCCATCTCTGGATAAAACTAAAAAATGTATATAAAAATTAACGTACTTCCACTGCTTTTTCTCCACTTTCTCTTGGAAATAAAATATTTTTGTTGAAAAAGTATAATTTTTGGGGCAAAAGGATACTAAGGAACCTTCTCACAAAACTTTGTTAAAATCCATCCAGTAGTATTTACGTGATGCGATCCCAAAAATAGAAAGACATACAGGATGAATTACTATTTTTTTAAATGTATAGATTGACAAAATAAAACATTTAGCGTTTACAATTAGACGTTGTTTACAAATACAAGTTTACGTAAAAATGCATCCGGAAGTTAGCGAAAACAACAGATGTATGATATAATTCATCTGATAAGCGTGCTCATAAGCTCATAAGCAAGCAGTCATAATCAAACATATACTAGCTTACTGAAGACATGCCTACACATACCCTATTATTAGTGAGCATTGCTCTGTTCGAATCAAAAACACAATGAACTGGCCGAGTAAAACGAACTAGTGAGCGCCTTGTATACTTCTCTGATTTTCAAAACACTGTATATTATTTTGTTTAGTAGTTATGTATTTCTTTTTTTTGGAAAACTTTTATCGAAAATTTTTTGTAAAAATTAGTTAAAAATTTTTTTGTAAAAATTTTATCGTAAATTTCCTGTAAAAATTTTATCGTAAATTTCTTGTAAAAATTTTATCGGAAATTTTTTGTAAAAATTTTATCGTAAATTTCTTGTAAAAATTTTATCGGAAATTTTTTGTAAAAATTTTATCGTAAATTTCTTGTAAAAATTTTATCGTAAATTTCTTGTAAAAATTTTATCGTAAATTTCTTGTAAAAATTTTATCGTAAATTTCTTGTAAAAATTTTATCGAAAATTTTTTGTAAAAATTTTATCGGAAATTTTTTGTAAAAATTTTATCGTAAATTTCTTGTAAAAATTTTATCGTAAA
Source organism: Phasia obesa (assembly GCA_949628195.1). NCBI lineage: Eukaryota > Metazoa > Arthropoda > Insecta > Diptera > Tachinidae > Phasia > Phasia obesa. The sequence continues at coordinate 125,880,751 of OX451217.1, forward strand.
GTTTTTGTAAAAATTTTACCAAACATTTTTTGTAAAAATTTTACCAAACCGTTTTTGTAAAAATTTTATCGAAAATTGTTTGTAAAAATTTTATCGGAAATTTTTTGTAAAAATTTTACCAAACATTTTTTATAAAAATTTTATCGTAAATTTTTTGTAAAAATTGTATCATAAATTTTTTGTAGAAATTTTATAGTAAATTTTTTGTAGAAATTTTATAGTAAATTTTTTGTAGAAATTTTATAGTAAATTTTTTGTTATATTTTATCACAATTTTGTTGAAAATTTTTTGTAAAAATTTTATCGTAATTTTTTTGTAAAACTTTTATCGAAAATTTTTTGTAAAACTTTTATCGAAAATTTTTTGTAAAAATTATTTAAAAATTTTTTTGTAAAAATTTTATCGTAAATATCCTGTAAAAATTTTATCGAAAATTTTTTGTAAAAGTTTTATCGAAAATTTTTTGTAAAAATTTTATCGAAAATTTTTTGTAAAAATTTTATCGTAAATTTTTTGTAAAAATTTAATAGTACATTTTTTGTAAAAATTTTATCGTAAATTTTTTGTAAAAATTTTATCGTAAATTTTTTGTAAAAAATTTATCGTAAATTTTTTGTAAAAATTTTATCGTAAATTTTTGGTAAAAATTTTATCGTAAATTTGTTGTAAAAATTTTATCGTAAATTTTTTGTAAAAATTTTATCGTAAATTTTTTGTAAAAATTTTATCGTAAATTTTTTGTAAAAATTTTATCGTAAATTTTTTGTAAAAATTTTATCGTAAATTTTTTGTAAAAATTTTATCGTAAATTTTTTGTAAAAATTTTATCGTAAATTTTTTGTAAAAATTTTATCGTAAATTTTTGGTAAAAATTTTATCGTAAATTTTTTGTAAAAATTTTATCGTCAATTTTTTGTAGAAATTTTAAATTTTTTGTAAAATTTTATCATAATTTTTTTTGCAAAATTTTATCGAAATTTTTTTGTAAAAATTATATCGTAAGTTTTTTGTAAAAGTTTATCGAAAAACTTATATCGTAAGTTTTTTGTAAAAGTTTATCGAAAATGTTTTGTCAAAAGTTTATCGAAAATTTATTATAAAAATTTTGTGGAAAATTTTGTGGAACATTTTTTTGTACAAATGTTATCGGAATTTTTTTTATCTAAAAATTGTATCGAACAGAAATCAATTGCTTTTAGTTTTCTTTTTTGTACTCTGTTTACACGTACTTAGCATATTAAACATTAGCCTGAAAATTGCTTTTATTTTTTGGTTTTTCTTTCTATAGTTTCAGCTTTATTTTATTTTTTTATTTTTTTCTTCCAAAAAGGGATGGAAAAATTAAATAAAAAATAAAAAAAAAACTAGCAGTGACTACTACTTTAGGAGTCAGTGTTCTGGTGACTGGGACCACCTTGCAGCCAACAACACCTGTATTTATGTTTATATTAACTGCAGTTTTCTTTGCTTCTTTTTTATTCTTATTTATGTTTATATTGTTTATCATAAAGGGTGGTCCGTCCGTCCGTCCGCACTTTCCACTAAAGGGCCATATTTGTATAAAACGTGGTTGGTTTAACGAAAAAATCTTGCAGTGTGCAGTTTGTCTAGCTGTTGTTGGCTCTTTAGTTGGTTTGGTTGGCGGCTGGCTGCATGGTTGACACTACTGCCTGGGTTTTGGGTGCCACAACACAACACGTTGGGTTTGTTGTGGTAGTAAACATTTTTTTTTTTTTTGTTTTTCGCTTAAAATAGGATTTCCGCCTTAAAATGCGTGACAAAATGACTTGATGCAAAATATAAAAATAAAAATAAAAAATAAAATGAAGCAACTAAATAAACCATAGACTGGCTACAGGAGTTGAGTTCAGTATATGGTTAAAGCAGTTCCTTTTTAATTTTTATTTATTTTTTTATTATTATTTTTTATTTTTTTTTTTGTTTTTGTATAAAAACAATTTTCTAATGTTGAAAACTAATAATGCTACAATAAATTCGGAAAATTACTACCACTTAAGTGTTGTTAAGTGGGTTCTTTCAAATGTAAATTATGTAAAGATTAATCCTTGACTAACAAGGTGCTTACGACAAGTTGCTTACGACAAGTTGCCACTTTAAGGTGGGAAAAAAACAGCAATAAAAAGAATATTTCAAAGCCCATAATATTTGTTTGTTATCGCCATAAATTAGTAGTTTTACAACCATAAAGCCATAAATTTATTCTATTATCAACAAAGTAAAAAATCTGGTTGTTAAATAAAAAACTATGACTTTGATATTCGGCAGCATTAAGATTTGAATAACTTGTGTTAAATTAAATAAAATAGAATATGATTTTTTACATATAAAAATGCCAAGCTCGTTAAGGTTGGGAGGACCAGAATATCATCTATCCGACACACTTAGATCTACAGGCCCTTTAACACATCACTAGATTCTGATCTAAGCGGAGTCCATACTTTAGAAAGCTGATTATAAGGTCCGCTCTAGCTTTTAATAAAGTACGCCCTAGTCAGCGACGCAACGGTGTTTTAAAAAGTTTTTATTTTGGAAACAAAGACTTTTTAATAAAAATTCATGTTCAGGTCCATAGGTAGCAAACCGTTCAAAATTCAAGGAAACAATCAACTACAAAAATGAACCTAAGATCTCAATAAACAACTCTCTAGAACATATGAACTTCCTAGGAATGATTCTTAACACCGTTTAGGTAGCGCTTAGTAGCCGCAAAAGTGAAAAATTTCATTGAGATATTATAAAGCCTTCTCCCGTAAGTTAGTTGTTTATATGGTTCCGTATATGGTTATTTTGCCATGACTTAAAAAATTACACAGTGTGTAGGTATATAAAGGAGACTGTTGTCATTTTCTGTACCCAAAGGGTAAAACCGTAACCCTATTGGTTTAGCTACAATGTCTGTCCGTCCGTCTGTCAGCGCCCTTTACCTCTGGAACCATGATAGGTAGACTCTTGAAATTTTCACAGAAGATATATAACTGTTGCCGCTATAGAAACAAATATTAAAACTGATAGGGTGTTCCGAAAGTGGCGTGTTATTCACGTATATGTGTTTATTTCTTGAGCTGTAGGACGCAACCACTTAAAATTTGCAGACAGTAATTAAAGCTATGTGAGCCATATAAACAAGTATAAAAAATTAAGTCCAACAATTAAAGGGTGTTCCGATAGTGAGGTGATTTGCATGATTATGGCCTATTTTTTTAACCAAATGAAATTGAAATTTTCACAAATGTGGTATTACTATGACCCCTATAAAACATAATAAAAATTAAAGGGTTTTCCGGCAGTGACGTGATTTGCATGTATAACACCTTATTTCTTGAACCGTAACAGGTAGACTCTTGAAATTTTATACAGAAGATGTGTTGCCACGGCCGATATAACAATTACTAAAAACTAAAGGGTGTTCCTACAGTGACATGTTTTTCACGTAAAGTGACAAATAATAAATTTAAAGGGTGTTCCGACATTGACATGATTTTTACGTAAATAGCCTTATTTTATAAACCGTAATAAGTAGACTCTTGAAATGTTTACGGTAGATGTGTTACTTTGGCCGCTATAGCAATTACTAAAAATTCAAGGGTGTCCATTAGTAACATGTTTTTCACGAACCGCAATAGGCTATAACAACAGTTACTAAAATTTAAAGGGCGTTCCAGTAATGATGCAATTTTCGCGAATATGACTTTAATTTTAAAATTAAAGGGTGCCCCATAAGACATAAACAATAATGACAACCTGAATTTTTAAGTTATACTGAACATAGTACGGAAACCTACGTGTGTGAGTCTTACTCGCACTTGTTTGATTTATTTATTTTTGTGATAGTCAGGCGAATTTTCAGTATCTGAAATGACACACTACCTTGACAATTCTAGTAGATCAATAATAGTCTGGACTATCTAGGCTAGTTCGATACATAGCAACACTCCAGGTAGTCTCATTAGGTATCTATATGAGTCAGGATGGATTTACCAACGACACTTCAATCGACAGTATTATCTGGACGAATGGATTGGTGGCTTTTGTCAAAAAGGATTTTATTTGAATGCTAAATAAACCCTGTCGTGATTTCGATTCGATTTCGATATGCACGATAAGCAGCAGGTCATCCGAAAAAGTTTGAAAATGAAGAATTGGCAGCTCTCCTCGATCGACTCGGACACCCTGTATAAACTGACAAAATAAGATGTGAAGTTCCAAGCTTTCAATAGAAAATAATTTCACTAAAGATTAATTTCTTATGAAAAATTAATAATATAATTGCATATACCCACTATAAAAGAAATTAAAAATATAATACTGCTTTTAATTGGTATTGCTTTAATTAAAAGAGGTTTTTAAGACCATTGTATTATTATAATGACTGTCTGTAAATGTCATTGGCATGACTTTCTTTCAACTCGATTTTCTTAATTTTCAACTCCTTTTTATGCTAAGATTGTTCTGTACAATCAAGTCCTGTAAATATTGTATTTGTATAAAGAATGGCTGACTGACTGACTGACATTTAAATGGTTAAACATTAACCAAACTTTATGAAGCCACTACTGTCATCTTCACTATACGTAAACTCTTGCAATTTAACTTCCGTTATTGAATAAAGAAAAATATTTTGTTTTGTTTCCTTTTTTTTTTTTTTTTTTTTTTGAAAAAAATCTCTCTCTCAGGAAAAAGCGAACGAACTGTGGCAGTAGTTTAAGTGTTTTCGTTGTTTTTCTCGTTGTTTTTTTTTTATAACAGAAAATAAATAGAAAAAAAAAACAAAAACACAAAAAGAATATAATGTAAAGTCTCTTTTTTTTTGGCTTAAAGCTAAAGTAAGAACCAAACGCATAGTGGCAATTTTTATATTTATATAGAAAAATATAAAAATTTTTGCATTCAAAGTGCTTGTGCTCGTACTGGCTTCTCCATTACACTACTTAAGCTTTTGTGAAAAAGAAGAAATGCCATAAACTGCAGCAGTTTTTTCTTCTTCTCATTTTTTACTTTATTTTATAAACCTTACAAACGGCTTCAATTTATTTAAACTTGCAACCATTTTCAAAATACTGCTGCACTACTGCCACGCCAGTATGGTTGGTAGTAGAAGCAGTAGCTTTTGTAACAACTGTTGGTGATGGTTTCTACAGCGACAATATTTTTTTTTTTTTTTTATAGCATATATTTACACTTACGAGTTTTATATCCAATGACTTTTCTACATTTACTTCTACATATATTTTGTTTATATCAACAAGAACTCTGTAAAGTTTTAAGCTTTTTCTTCTTTACCCTACACCCCCTATAAACCCATCATAAAATATAATATTTTGTTCGTTTTCCTGCTGTGAATGAATATGAACAAAAAATGTAGGTGAATGTACTTAAAATGTACATTGAATGCAGTTTATTATAAACTACAATTTAAATAAAAATAAAATATATGAAATGCATCCCCACTTAAAGCCAAAACACCCACACTCACACCCCCACACCCAAACATTTCAGGATACCGAAAAGAAAATTGCTTTTGTTAAATAGTGCCTCAATATGTTTACATTTCATATACATATACACATACTCGTAAATACACACTCGTACACACTTTGCTGCTGCCCAGTTGAAATTGTATTTATTTTTATATTAAACAAACTTTTAAGCTTTGGCAAATATTTTTCCAATTACACATGTATGAGAAAATTGTCTGTTTGGTATTGGGCTCAAAAAAGAACACAAAACTATAAGGAAATTATTATAAATTCATCAAAAAAAATTTAAAAAAACTTTTAATATTTCCTACGAAACTAACAAGAAATTCAAGGAAATATAGGACAGCCAGAAGTTATTATGTTCGTTTAATATACTCTATTGACATTATTTACCTTAGTTGCCCTATTAAAAAAATATAATTTTTTTTAATTTTCAAATAAAATTAAAAATTTAAATTAAGCTAGTAAGAGTTCGGCTTTGCCGAATCTTATATACCCTTCACCACAGTAATGCTAGATATTGTGTTACCCTGTTGTTTCTTTGAAATTTTTTTGTAAATTTTTGAGGTTAATTTTAGGAATTTTTTTTCTTTTTAATTTTTTTGTAAATTTTTTTTGAAAATTTTTTTGTAAAAACTTTATAAAAATGTTTTGAAAAATTTTGAAAAAAATTTTTTTTCAAAATTTTTCAAAATTTTATTTTTTTTTCAATTTTTGTAAATATTTTTTTGGGAAAGTTTTTAGAAAATTGTTTGTTAAAGCTTTATAAAAATGTTCTCTTATTGGAATATTTGGCCAGTGTTACTTGGTGTCTTTATTTAATAAATAAGCTAATATGGCCTGACTTCTTTAATGTGAATAAAACAATGTATTTTACATTTTTCCCGACGTTTCGACAATTATTTGTTGACTTTTTCAAGGGATATCTTATTTATCAAAAACATTACAAATCGTTAAAGTATTTATCAAATTATGGCTTAAATATTTATGAAACTTACAGTAAAATTTTTCTGTTTTTACATTTTTGGTTTTAAAAAGGAATTTTTGAATTTTTTTTTGAAATTTTTCTAAATTTTTTTGGAAATTTTTTTTGAAAACTTTTTTGAAATTTTTTTAGAAAATTTTTAATATTTTTTTAAATTTTTTTGGATTTTTTTGGGCTTTTTTGTAGAATTTTTTGGAAAGTTTTTTTAAACTGTTTTGTATTTTTTTTTATTTAATTTTAATATTTTTTGAAATTTTAATTCTTTTTTTCTAATTTTTTTCAATTTTTTGTAAATATTTTTTAAGATTTTTTTGGATTTTTTTTTTACTTTTTTGTAGAATTTTTTTTTGGATATTTTAATTTTTTTTATATTTATTTCTCAATATTCTTTTAATTTTTTGAAAATATTTTTTCGGAAACTTTTTTTAAAATTGTTTGTAAAAACTTTATGAAAATGTTTTTGAGAATTTTTTTTATAGGGGTTTTTCTCAAAATTGTAATCTGTAATGTAATTTTTGTAATTTTTTTGTAAATATTTTTTAGGAAACTTTTTTGAACTTTCAAATACTTTGTATTTTTCTTTTTTTAATTTGTTTACATTTTTTTGTAAAAACAATGAACTTCCTGGTCAGACTAAAGAAAAAAACCTTGAAAATTTTTTTTATCATATTGACCCCCTTAATGGACCTATTGACTGCTGTAGGTTAAAAATTTAAAAATTTTTTGTAAAATTTTTTTGGAAAGTTTTTTTAAAACTTTTTTGTTAATTTTTTTTTTAATTTTATTTTTTTTTTAATTTTTTTCAATTTTTTGTAAACATTTTTCGGAAAATTGTTTTGAAAAAATTATCAGAATTTTTTTTTTAATTTTATTATTATTAACCACATTTTTTTTAAATTTTTTTTTTGTAAAAACTAAAGCATAAAAATCATTTAAAATTTTTTTCCTAATATTGACCCCCCTAATGGGCCTATTGACTGCTTCTGGTTACCAGTGGGTACCTCGTGGTTCTATTGGCTTCCTCTAAATGAATTGCTTTCTATAAAGGCCTTTATACAAAGCAAAACAGAAAAACTTTACAACCTAAAAATAGACACAAAATCGGCCGTTGCAGGGGGTTATTTAACCCCCGAACCTCCGATGTGGCGGTCATATTTATTTAACAAAAAAAAGCAAAAGAGATTCATTAAAACAAAAAAAAAAAATTGTATAAAACTTAAAAAAAATATAGGTGGGCGTGGTTTTTTGGCCGCAGCCCCCAAAGGCAGAAACTGATGTAGCTGAATTGCAATCTGAAACTTTTCGAAAGTATGTCTGCCAGATTGGTGGGCTGAAATCTTCTGTATCTCGTCTGGTGCCTTGGTAAATGACATTACTACCCGAACTCGGACAGACATTGCTTAATCAACTTTTCTATGAATAAGGATCCAAAATATACACTATGGTGTCGAAAATGAATATTGTACCTATAGAAATTACACACTGAATGATAAAATTATATATACCCTTACCTCCTATGGTGAAGGGTATAAAAAAATTAATTTTTACATAATTTACAAAATTATGAAGTAATACTGCATTTCAAACTAAATAGTTTAAAAAAATAATTTCTTTTCTTAATTAAATATTAAATCTTAAAGATTTTGCTTTGCCTACATGTTATATTTACTTTGCAATAACTGCATATTTGACTAATGTCGACCTGTTTCTTTCATAAAACAAACAAACTCGACCCACTGCTCTGTTGTGTCGTTGTCAAATAAGAAAATATCTTTATTTTATTTAAACAATTGTTTTCGTTGTTCTTGTAGTTGTAGAGTTTCCTTTATGCAGTAACATTTATGCACTTCAAAAAAAAAAAAAATAAAAAAACTTTTGTTTTCTTATTCTTTCTTGTTGTGTTGGAAAAAGGCTAAAAGGCATTTTTCTCGCAACAATAGTTTCAAGTCGGTTTTTATGGCTTAATGGTGATCATTTGGTCTGTCTTGGCCTGGACCCAACTGCTGGCTGGTTAAATGTCTAAGTACACCGTAACATTCTGTTATTCTTTTCACCGAAAAAAATACATATATATTCCATTGTTTAGAATTTTTAAATACTACGATATTTCTTTTCTTTTTTTGGAGAGAAACTAAAAAATAACTGACAAAAGCGACCACTTGTGGGGTTCTTTTTGTTTGCTTTTCATTTAAAGTATTTAATACATGTTTTTATTTTTTATTTTTTAGTTTACATAAAATATCAAAAAGGGGCAAGTACGAGTATATAAACAATTGTCTAAAACTGTGCCACAATTTTTTATATATGTATATATTTTTATTTTTTGTTTTGGTTATTTTCTCTTAGTGGCAAGTTGTGGCAATTTTTCTATTTGGTCGTCCTTTGTTTTGCTGAAAAGCATAAAACAAAAGATTTAAGAGAATACTAGACTCAAGTGGTCAATAAACTGTAGATGGAATTAAAGAAAAATAAATAGAAAAGATTTTTAATGTCTGTTTGTTTAGAGAAAGTTCTTTTGCGTTAGAACTTTAAGGACAAAAACTGCAAGATGAAAGAAAATTCAGTCAACAATATAAAGTTGTGAAATTTTTTACAGAACTATGATTGCATTTACTATTACTAGGTTGGCTAACACTATGCCTGTAGTAGCTATGGCAAACACTTTTTTTGTATCTGTAACGGAAAAATTAGCTTTTTGAGACAAGCTCCAATACATTTAATTCTACGAGACCCATTGTTCATTTCAAAAAAATCGTCAAATTCTAAACTGAGCAATACCTAATGTATATTGATTATAAAATCTAAGATCTTACTCTTTAGTAAAGTAAATTTAGGTTACTCTTATTAATGGTATTAAACCGGTTTTCAAATTATTCGAAAAACCGGTTTTTTAGATTTTCCGCGTTTTTTCAAAGCGGTTTTTTTGTCTTTAATTAATTGCAAAATAGGGTTCTTTTGAACTATATTTTACTTTTTTAATTTATTACGTGTATTTTACTATGCTATAAAAAAACTACAAAAGCACAGAATTAAAACACGTTAACCAAAAATATGATTTTAACAGTCTGAACAGTCCGAAGTGTTAACTTATATCGTTTTTTTTTTAACAAAACGTTTCTTATTTTTAAAACCGGTTATTCGAACCGGGTTTTATAGAAAACCCGGTTATACGATCCATTTTTTTTAAACATAATTTTTCAATTGATTTAATAACCGAAGTGTTAATTCATAACCTTTTTTATTAACATAATATTTTTCGTTCTAAAAAAAACCGGTTATCAACCTTAGCTTTTAAACCGGTATTCATAAGGCATAATTTTTTTAATGATTCAGCAGCCGAAGTGTTAGTTTATATCCTAATTTTATTAACATTTTTTATTCGAAAAACTCGGTTAGTCGCACCAGTTTTTCGGTGCGGTTTTTATAAAACAATAATTTTTCGAATGATTCGCTAATGGGTATTTTATTATATTGAATATTTGATAACTCTTAGTCTTATTGCATAATAGTAGCTCTTGTAATGTGCCCCGTGATAGCTTAATGAAACACTTTGCCTAACAATTAAAGCTTTCCGGTTATTCGAACCGGTTTTTATAGAAAACCCGGTTATTCGATCCGCATTTTTTTAAACATAATTTTTCGAACGATTCGATAACCAAAGTGTTAATTTACATATAACGTTTTTTGTTAACATAATATTTTTCATTCTTAAAAAAACCGGTTATCAAGTACAGTTTTTTAATCGGTTTTCATAAGGCATAATTGTTCGAATGATTCAATAATCGAAGTGTTAATTTATATCTTTTTTTTTTGTTAACATAACATTTTTTGATTCTAAAAAACCGGTTAATCGAACCGATAATTGGTAATGGTTATTTAAATAAGTCAAATATTTGATAACTCTAAGTGTTATTGAATAATATTAGCCTTTGTGATGTGCTCCAATATAGCTTAATGAAAAACTTTGCCTATCAATTAAAGCTTGCCGGTTACTTGAACCGGTTTTTATAGAAAACCCGATTATTTGATCCGTATTTTTTTTTACCATAATTTTTCGAATGATAAGATAACAAAATTGTCAACTTATATTCTTTTTTGTTAACATAATATTTATCATTTAAAAAAAACCTGTTATTCAACTACAGCTTTTTTAACCGGTTTTTATAAGGCATATTTGCTTGAGTTTTTCCATAACCGAAGTGTTAATTTATAGCCTCCTTTTGTCAACATAACATTTTTCATTGTAAAAAACCGGTTAATCGAATCGATAATCGGTAATGGGTATTACAATAAGTCGAATATTCGATAACTCTAAGTCTAATTAAATAACAGTTCCATTATAATGTGGCTTAATAAAGCTAAATAAAACAATGTGCCTCAATAAAACTAAATAAATTGACAAGCAAAAATTAAAGCTTTCCAATTGTGAGATCACGCCGGTTCGACTCAAGGACCGTTTTCTCCTTAAGTGGCCAGTATTTGTGCCATATATATCTGCTTCAAGCCCCTAGGCTATGTTCCTAGGAACAAGAGTGTTGTGAGTACCAAATACATTTATAGATGTCACACAGTCGATGAGTAGTCAAGACCTTAGTTTAAATGAGGCCTCTTCAACATCAGCAAATATATTATACCCCGCGACAAAGTGTAATGCTTCTAAGAAAACCAAATTAATAGACAACCTTGGCTAATCCAAACTTTATTGTACATTGATAATTTATTAAAATAACCAAAGAAAAACCTAAATAAGTTATATAACCAAGATTTCAAATATACTTTTTTATATTCTTAGTCCTCTGTAAAAAAAAAAGATTTGACAGATCTACTTTAGTTTTAGCAATTTTCATTTGCCTAAGACCTTTTAGAGGGGTTAATTGCAAGCTTCAGTTTCCACTTACCCAAATATCCATCATTAACACAAAAACTGTCAAATATTATTTTCTTTTGTTAAATTTACATTCATTTAGTATTTTTAAATCGAAAGCGAAATAGCAACCCTATTCAAGTAGTTCATCATTTTTTTAAATAAAACTGACAGTTATAGCAAAGAGAATTGTATTGTAGCTCATGACATTAAAGAGAAAGCGTGGGGTAAGAAATTGTTTTTAAATAGAAATAGAACTAGAAATAGAAACATGTGTGAAAGACAAAAAAAAAATAAAAATAATGATAAATGAGTTTCTAAACATAAAATTAACATAAGGTTCTTTTATTTTTGGAAATATCATTAAAGTTTTTTAGTTAATTTAAATATTGTGTTGTTTATAAAATTGTTAATAAGTCATTTAGTTTAGTTTAATAACAATTAAGGTTTTTTCAAAAAAAGAGGACAAGTGGCTCGTTTAGGGCCATTAATGTTCTACTTTCAATTACTTGGAATCGATTTCAATTCATAGTTTTTTTTTATTAATAAATTTAAATAAAATAAAATCTGTTAAAATTTGTAGCAGCCAGTAAACAAGTTCTTAGAATCTTGTCGCTTCAACCCACATTAATTATAAGTGAAGTGACTCAACTTAAAAAAAATGTATATCCAAAAAATTTATTGAGTTCAATACAAAACTAACACTCACACTCCCCCCATTAGTTTAACGTGAGATTCATTAATTAAATTTTTTTAATGAATTGCCTTAACCGCTAAAAAGCTTTTGAATAGAACAAAAAACTAACAATAAATTACATTGAGTGTTAAAAAAAAAAACAAAAATATATAAATTTAAATAATTTTCCAGTACTTTTTAGGAAATGTACACAAGGAACACTGTGTACATTTCTTATACTGTGTAGACCTACATATACTGGTCTACTGTCGAATTTTGAGCATTTCAAATAACCTACAAATTCTAACGTGAGCAATACCTAATGTATATTGATTATATCTAAGATCTAACTGTTAAGTAAAGTAGCTTTAGATTAGTCTTATTAGTGGTATCAAACCGGTTTTCGAATTATTCGCAAAACCGGTTTTTTCACATTTTCCGGGCCAGCTTTCTTGTCTCGAATTAATCGCAAAAATGCAATATTTTTATTAATGTTTTACTTTTTTCATTCTTATATGAATTGTACTAAGCAGCTATATGTGCTAAACTACAAACAAAAGAATTAAAACACAGAAACCAAAAAGAAGATTTTGACAGTCCGAAGTGTTAACAGTCCGAAGTGTTAACTGATATCGTTTTTTTTTTGTTAACTTAAATTTTTTTTTATCTAAAAAACCGGTTATCCGAACCGGTTATTCGAGCCGGTTTTTATAGAAACCCGGGTTGGTTTTTAGTTTTTTCTTCCATAATTTTAACGATGATGGAAATATTCTTTTTTACGAAAAAAAAACATTAACGTTATCAAAGAAAAGCTTGGTAAATGCTATAGGTTCTCTGCACCATCAATTTTAATGGTAAGAAAGTCCATTTTTAAGTTCCGTTGTGGTCACACCAGAACAAGTCTAACAGTACAATAGAAACAGAAACATGCATAATTAATGTAAGGCAAAATTTGTTTGAGCTTAAAAATTATCTAGTTCATAACACAATTTTTTTTAACAATCCAAACCACTTTTACTTTCCCAAACGTTTTAGTAAAAATTCGGGTTTTATGTAAAAAAGTCGGGTTTTTAGTAAAAAAAAAACTAGGGTTCTTACTAAAAAAAATCGGTTTTTTACCAAAAAAAAATTAGTTTTTATCTTAATAAAGTTTTAAATAATAGGGTTTTTATCACAAAAAAAAATAATAATAATAATCGGGTTTTATTAAAAGAAAAATAATAGGATTTTTATAAAAAACCGGGTTTTATTAAAAAAGAAACAATCGCGATTTTTTATAAAAAAAACTATCGGATTTTTATTAAAAAAAATAGATTTTTTTAAATATAATTGGGTTTAAAAAAAAGATATCTGGTTTTTATTAAAACAAACTATAGGGTTTTTATTAATAAAATAAACGGATTTAAAAAAAACTATCGGGTTTTTATTAAAAAAATAATCGACATTTTATATCAAAAAACTATCGGATTTTTATTAAACAAAAATCGGATTTTTGTCAAAAATATAATCGGGTTTTTATTACAAAAAAATCCCGTTTTTATTAAAAAAGAATCATGATTTTAGAAAAACACTCGGATTTTTTTTTAACAAATTTTATAAAAAGATTTTTTTAGTCCAATTTAAAAAAAAAACTCAGATTCGGTTAGGTAAAATCTTGGATTTTTTATTAAAAAAATGGAAAATTTGAATTTTATTATAAAAAAAACTGGGAATTTTAAGTAAAACATTTTTTAGTAAAAATCTCAGATTTTTTTGTAAAAAAAAACTGGTGTTAAGTAAGAAATCGGGTTTTTTAGAAAAAACCTAGTATTTTTTATAAAAAAACTAAGGTATTTTGTAAAAAACTCGGTTTTTTAGAAAAAGAAACTTCGAAACACAATGTAAGAGACATACAAATTCGAATAATTTTTCTTTCGAATCGAAATACGCCGTAACCTCCTGGTGTTTTTATAAAAAAAAATAATCGGGTTTTTTTTTAAATGTAATAATAATAATAATAAATAATAGGGGTTTTATTAAAAAATAATCGGGATTTATAAAAAAAAATCGGCTTTTTATTAGAAAAAATAATCGGATATTATTAAAAAATAATCGAGTTTTTATTAAAAAAAATAATCGTATTTTTATTAAAAATATAATACGATTTTTATAAAAAAAATAATCACGATTTTAGTAAAAAACTCAATGTTTTTATTTAAAAAAAGTCAGATTTTAATAAAATCAAATTTGAATTTTTAGTTATAAAAAACTTGTAGTTTTTAGTAAAAAACTAGGATTTTTTAGTGAAAAAAAAACTAAGCTTTATTAGTAAAATACTTGGCTTTTTAATGAAAAAAAAACTCGGGTTTTTTAAGTAAAAACTCGGGTTTTAATAAAATCGTAGGTTTTTATTTATAAAGTCCGGTTTTTATTTATTTATAACTAGTAGCTTGTTATTTATAAAATTTTAGGTTTTTGTTTATAAAATTTTAGATTTGTATTTATAAAGTCCGGTTTTTATTTATAAACTCGGGTTTTTAGTAAAACCTTGGGTTTTTAGAAAAAAAAACTCCGGTGTTTAGTAAAAAAAACTCGATTTTTAGTAAAAGCTCATTTTTAAGGATTTTATTAAAAAAAATATATATAATTTGATTACAAAATATTTTTTTAATTGTATATTTTTATCAAACGTTCATTATTTGTTTTTTTTTTATTTTTTGTGCTAAATGGATGTTTTATGTAAAAAACACTCACACTTTAAAAATTAAACCAAAAATTATTATTTAACAAACAAAACATGTTACTACAAAGTTTATTTTTATTATTATGCCTCATAAATAATTAACTTATACTTTGTAGCATCATAATTAAATTTATGTCTATTTGCTTTGGCTCTCTACAAAAAAAAAATGATTAATAGCTGCACATCAGTCGTACATACCCCCTGATCACTTAATTTAAATAAAAAAAAAAAACAAACAAAAAATCTAAAACGCTTTGAGTTTGACATTGTTGTTTGCACAATCTTCCAAACAAAGAATGTACGTGTCTTCATGCTGAGTTTTGCTGTTTAGTTCTATCCATATTAGATTATCAAGATGTAGATTTGCAAAAATAAAACTGGGCCCCATAAAAATCATTTTAAAATCTCTCTAAACACATTTGCTTTATATTTTCTTTGTAATGAATGAGAACACAAAAAGTATTTTATTAAAAGCTTTAACAAATAAATACTTGTACTAAATAAAAATATTTTACTGTGAAATCTACATCAGCATAGCGATAAAAAAAATAAATACTACGAGTATGTTAAAGGAACCCAGCATGGAATTTCTAATGAAAACTAATTTGCATGTAAATATAAATTATTTAATAGAAATTCTAATGAATTAATAAATATTTTGCTTTATTTCTTGTTGCACTTTCACATTATATTCAGTTAAATTTAGTTTAAATAAGAATTAGGTTAAAAGATGCAATAAATGAAACTGAGAGGTTTAATAGATCTTTATTAGTTTTGGAGATCTTTGTTACGCTCCCCCCCCCCCCCCCCCCCCCTCTCTCTCTCTCTCTCTCTCTATCTCTTCATCGTTCTTTTCAATTTTAAATAAGAAAGGTTAAACCAAGATTAAAAAATAACTTAATATTATCGAAGTCCAAAAATCTATATATTCCTCTTCAATTGACTGAAGAAAGCACTATGGGGAGCGTAAACCAACAGCTCAGAGTATCGAATTTTAATAAGAAATTTACAAATAAAGGATGATTCAACTAGAGATACTTTTTTCAATAGCCTTTTTGTGACAGATCACGTGTGAGTCGTGTCATGCTGCCATGTTATGTTTGTTTAGTATTGTTTGGCATTTCATAATGGAAAGACTTATGCCTGAATCGGTTCGCTCTATGGGGTCTTGAAAAGTTCCAAGAAGATTCGACGTTTTCAAGGCAAATTTTGTTTAGCGATGAGGCCCATTTCTGGCTCAATGGGTATGTAAGCAAACAAAATTGCCACATTTGGGACAAAGAGGATCCTGAAGCGATTCAAGAGCAGCCACTTCATCCAGAAAAAACAATGGTGTGGTTTTGGTGTGGTTTTTTATCCGGTGGAATCGTCGGTCCATATTTCTTTAAAAATGATGTTGGTGGGGAGGTAACCGTCAATGGCGACCGTTATCGTGTCATGATAACCGACTATTTGATGCCTGAAACTGAAGCTCGTGATCTCGGCGATATTTGGTTTCAGTAAGAAGGCGCCACTTCCCACACATCGCATTAATTAATGGATTTATTGAGAGAACATTTCGGTGAGCACATAATTTAACGTTTTGGGCTGGTCGATTGGCCACCAAGATCGTGTGATATCACACCGTTAAACTTTTTCCTATGGGAATATGTAAAGTCTAAAGTTTATGCGGACAAAACCGCTTCGATTCAGGCCTTGGAGGAAAACATCACGCGTGTCATTCGCCAGTTACTAGGCGAAATGCTCGAACGAGTCATCGAAAGTTGGAATCAACAGTTGGATCATCTGCGACGTAGCAACGGCCAACATTTGATAGACATAATCTTCAAAAAATAAATGCCAAAGAATGTTCTTTCAAATGATAATAAATGTTTTCCATTAAATTTTCTGTGTTTTTTTTTTTTTCTTTAAAAAAGTAAGGAACCTCGAAATGGATCACCCCTTATTAAGTAGTTAACAGAAAGTATTTCCAAGGAGACAGTAAGGATTTGAAAGAAAAAATTAATAAATAAAATTTTCTAAATAAATTTTTTTTTCTCAAAATTTAATTTTTATTTGAAACACATTTTATTAAAATTGAAAATATTTTATTAAAATATATTTTAAATAAAGAAAAAATATTTTCTTGGTAGTATAATATAAAAAGAAAATAGAGTTTACAAGTGTAAACAATTTCAAAAAAGCTCTATCTCCTATGAAATAAATGTAAAATTAAAAATTTCTTATTCTATTTCTATTTCTTTGATAAGTTTGTTTAAATTGAAAATTAATAACAATTGAAACTACCGGGTAGATCGTTACGAAGAGTACTGATGACGGACGTAGCTGTCTAGAAAATGCGTTCTGCTTTACTGGTATCTAATTTTTCTTTATCTCTTTATAATTAAGAACTTAAGCCTAAATAATCAATTTATTAACACACTGTGTAATTTTTTAAGTCATGGCAAAATAACCACTACGTCATAAAAGACCAAAAAAAAGACCCCTGTCTCCCAGTTTTGTCCAAAGTCCTCCAGGTTTTTTTTTATGGGCCCTTAAAAATGTGGGGCCTCGATGTCATTTTTTAAAAAAAATATCATTTCCTCAAGCTCATATTTTGCAAACCGTTTGAAATTTTGATATACTCTCTGAGGCAAAGTTGTAGCTCTTGTAAAAAAGAACAAAAGTTGTGAACATATAAAATCAAAAAAACTTCATCTTCAAGGTCAAAATCGCAAAAAACTTTAAAACTTTAAATTTTTGTTACCTTTTTTCCCCTGTTCAGGTCCATAGGTAGCAAACCGTTCAAAATTCAAGGAAACAATCAACTACAAAAATGAACCTAAGATCTCAATAAATAACTTTCTAGAACATATGAACTTCCCAGGAATGATTCTTAACACCGTTTAGGTAGCGCTTAGGTAGCCGAAATGAATTAAAAAATTTTCGGGAATTTTCACTTTTGCGGCTACCTAAGCGCTACCTAAACGGTTTGCAAAATATGAGCTTGAGTAAATGATCATTTTTTTGCACAAATGTCATCGAGGCCCCACATCTTTGAGGGCCCATAAAAAAAACCTGGAGGACTTTGAGCAAAACTGGGAGACAGGGGTCTTTTTTTTTTGGTCTTTTATCACGTAGTGGTGTCCGTATATGGTTATTTTTTTCCGTGTTGCACTGTTTAATTCAAAAATAGTTCAAATAAAATTCATAAAATTTTATAATAATATTTTACTAAGTTTTCTATTTAACATTGTGTTTATTGAAAACAAACTTACCACAAACCTTGATAAGCTTTAAGATTTTGTTTATTACTTTAAAGCAAAATATTCAGTATTTTTAATTTTTATGTTAAAAATGATAAGAATTTGTTTAAAATAAAGTGAACTTAAATCAACAGAAAATAAAACTTTCAACGTTTATTTCCGTTTTAAAAAGCGATAGCATTTTAAGTTTCTTGACATTTTATTCCATAAAAAATTGAAATATTTTAATTTATTATCAACATTTCCTTTAAACAAATATTAAACCTAAGAAAGTATTAAACACTCCAAATATAGTTAACTACCAGTGCCCGCCACTTTGTTAGCGTCCTTACAACATTTTGTTTGATTTTGCTTTAAAAGTAATCCATACCTCCACTTTAATTAAGTCTCTTACTTTAATAGTGCTTCTAATATGGTTTATGTATTTACTTTATATAAAGTTATCCATCCCTGGGTATTTACTCTGAAAAATAGGCCTTATATAGAATTTTAAAATTTAGATAAAATTCTAAAATGATTGTAGTGTTTTGTTTCAAATTTCCCTCTGGACAAAAATAAAAGGTGCTGCCAAGTTTGGGATACTATTTAATCGGCTAAATTGGGTAATTTTACAACTTTTTCTCTATTTTCTTTTGTAAATGAGATATTTTTACGAAGCGAGATAATAAAAAAGTTTTATTAAAATTTATCCAATATCTCTTATGCAGGGACCGTAAATAACCGTAAATCAAAAAAATAAACCCAAAATCTCTTTATGTTAGAGCTAACGGAGATCTATACTGTCATATATCAATAGATTTGTTTTGACGAACTCTTTAAGAATCTATGGTGATCTTAAAAAATCGCTCTCAACTCCATAGTTAAGAGTTATTTTTCAACGGAATACAAGTTCAAATGAAACTTTTAAAAATAGAGTTGTATTTTGCCGTCATAAAAAAAAACTTTTTTGAGGACTTATGTTTTTTCCGTCAGAAGGTCAAACTCAATTTGCTTATTTACAATATTTTTTTGTGGACATAGTTGAACGAAGGCCCCTCAATACCAGTTTAAGAGCATAGGATAGGCACTTGCCACGCTACCCTGGGTTGCAGGAACAAACTGTTAACTTTTTTGCCAATTTATGGATATGGATAATTTTCATAAAATGAGTTTTATTTTTTTCGTCAAAAAATAAAAAAATAAAAAAGTTTTATTTTATGACGGTAAAATAAAATTCTTTTTTTAAAACTTTCATTTCAGTTTTTATTTTTACGTTAAAAAATAAATTTTTTAGATGATTTTTTTTTATTTAATTCTCAAAATAACTGTTATAAAAAAAATTTTTTAAACCGATAACTGTTATTTACGGTCCCTGTTCTTTTATATGATGCAAACTGCAACAGACAGACAAAAATTCTAAAAATTGGTGTTTTGTGTTCCATTTCGATTACTATCTGCACCAGCAACAAAATTTGCAAAAATCAAAAAACATTTCATGTTCAGTTTTATACCTCATGTAAATGCTTAAAGGTTAAGCTTTGAGAAAAAAGCCCGTAGGTAACCGAATTTTAATATGAGTGCAATTAACTTTAAAACACTTTTTAATACAGAAGGCTTTTTTACTCCCACCCGACTTTAGTGGCTTCGGGCATTCGACTGATAGTTGCCGAACTTCATTTCCATCCGCCATGACATTCACATTTAATATAAGTCTGTTTGTGGTACCCAGCCCTATGTCTGTCAGTGCTGAACATACACGCTTTACGTGCGTTACCAATTGCGGCTCCTTCAATCACAGACTGCAAACATTATCATACTATTCGTTAGATGTTATTTGAAATTGTCATGAGTTTTCCAGCTTATCGTACTCCGATTATTGCTAAGTATTTTCTAGTTAGAAGGGTATAAACCTGTCTTTAAGAAGTTGTCATCTAAAACCTTTCTTAACTTTATAGACTGTAAGACCTTAGTTGGTACTCCTACTTGCAAGTGCAGGAAGTCACAGCAAATATCTCTTCCTTTTTAAACAGTAAGCAAATGCCTATTGTCTATATCTTATACCCATCTCTCGGGATTCATAGTGTCGTCAAGGTCGCCACCGTTATTACGAAATCTTATCCGGGAAAATGCTACATAGGAATGTTCGAGATGTAACCAATATCCTTTAACACTGTTACCACGAAAGCCGTTAGTGTATTTCCGTATTCCCCAGATATTTATGGGTATGGGTCTTAGGGAAGGTAAGTAGTGATAGCTGTCTAAACCCAAATCGAAAAGAATTTTAATCTTGAAATGTACAGAGATTAATAAAGATTCGAACAAAGTTGAAACATTAATCTGGCAGCTATCAATTTAAAATTGCTACTTATTTGCCACTAAGCTGTAAAGCGCCATGGCCACACATCAAACTAATTCCTCAAATTTGTGTATGTGTTGGTAATATTGCATTTTTCTTTGCACAGCCACACATCAAACTCATTCCATCAAACTTTATTTCAAAGGTGATTTGCAAAGGTGATTTGCAAAGGTGATTTACAATTTTTAAACGTAAAATCTTTTTAAATTTTTTTAAAGTTTTTTTTTTTTTGTTAAAAATTAGCAAAATAGATGATTTTTCAGTTTTATTATTGTATTCTTCACTTTTCACTTGCCATAAAGCAAGAAAATCGCTATAACCTTCAATTAACTCGAAAACAAAATTTTACTCATCCATTTTGATTAGACCGCGTCGAAAAAAAGTAGTTGATGTTGTCGCTTTGAAAATTAAGTAAAAATGAAATTTGAAGTAATTACGCGCACACACATCAAACTACCCTAAAATTTTTACAGCACAGGCAGTGAAAATCAAAAGTGTTTAGATATTCATCAAACTCACATCAACCAATACTTGTGGGTTTTTTTTTTTCACTAAAACAAAAAAACATGAGTTTGACGTGTGGCCATGGCGCTTAAAGCTGTTGGCGATGGTATTGTTTTACCCATTGATGAGATAGATCACTGTCATATGTAGAAAGAAACTATGCGAAAGCATAATAATAAGGCCTACTAATTATATAAAATTACTCCATGATCTTGATTTCCCGTTAGGTGACGTAGTTCGACCATTGCTTCAACTAAACACATACATATAAATAAATGTGTGTAATGTGCAAAAACTGGCAAATATTTAATTCAAATCTCATTCCAATCAGAATTGTTAGCCAATAGGAAGAAAGTATTTTTGATAATTTTAGAAAATTTTAGTTTCTTGGTACGCCTAACCCCACAAACATATTTATGTATGTATGTATATTTTTACGACCTGATTATTAAAAAATTTCTTAATTATTATTTTTGAAGATGATGATCTTTAATTTTTACTTAATATTAAACATTAGGGTCCAAAGTGACTGTCGTAAACAAATACGAAATTTATTTCTAAATTCTCATTAAATAATTATTAAATTTATTACACAATAACAGTTCTTTAATTTATTTATGTATTATAATATGTTTTAGAAAAGTTTTATTTTTTATAGGTATGTGTATCCTAATTAAGATTTTATATTATTTTCAAATCGTGTGTTAATGTCAAACTATGTCACGATATGCCTTCCCTAAATTTTTTATAGTTTAAGATTATTTGACATAAAACTTAGACTTTACAACTTTTTCACAACGTTTTGGGTAATAAAACTGCGAATAAATTAAAAATGTCTTTAAGGAAATTAAAATAAACAACACCAACAACAAAAATCTTGATTTTTAAATTTTTTATGTCAAGCATTATACTAAAACAAACACCAAGCACCAGGTAGGTATTTGATTTAATTTTCCAAATGACATGCCAACACTTTGCACTTTGATTTTACTGTAAATCAGAATATTAAATTAATTTTAAAGTCTAAACAACAACAACAAAAATTATACCACTAATTTTATGGTTGAACGAAAAAGAAAAAACGAAATAAAATGAATGACATTTTTTGTAACACAGCCAACAACAACACACTTTTGGAATCAATAATTAGTTAAAAGGAAAAAATTTAAAATTCCCCTCTTGATTCTTCCAGTAAAATAGAAAAACACACAAACAATTTTTAATGAATATTTACAACTAACATACCGTTAAAGGTCTTTTTCTTCACTATCAGAGTCTCCCTATCATTCCCTCTCGCACTGGCATGTGTTAATGTTTGTTGTGTTGTTGTTTTTTAACTGCATGTAAGAATGCATCATGTATGTAAGTCAAAATGGCATTTTAATTTTTCTACAATTTGTTTGTGTCATATTATTGTTGTGTTGCTTTCTTCTTTTTTCCTTAACTATTCTTAATATTTTGATGTATTCCTTTTGTTTTTGGTAAAACAAACATAAAACCCAATTTTACTAATGACAAATGACAGCTGAGCTTTAACAAAAACACACACGCACACATACACACACATAATTATGTATGCACTTTTGTTGTTGTTTTATTTGTTTTTATTGACTGTAAAAACAAGAAAAAAGTGATGATACGAGGGTGATGTCAGACATCATTCTAAGCCATGACAACACGAATTAATTAGGGAAAAATATTTAAGCCAGTCTTTAACTTAAAAATAAAATTCAGGGAGAACAAGGAAAAGCCAGTCAGAAAGGAGTAAGAGTGATATTTCTTTAACTAAAATAAATACATACATACATATGTATGTATATGACCGCGCAATTAGAAAAGGACCCAAGGCGAATATACACCAGGTGGGAACGTTAGCCCAGCTGATTATTTTTTGCTCTTCTTTTTTGCTAGTCTTTTCAAAAATACATTGTTCTATGCATGCTAGTAAAATGTCAAAGTTATTGTTTTATTGTAGTTGTTGCCTTAGTGCTTCCACCTAGTATGAATTCGCCTTGAAGGGTGCTAATAACCTGTTCAGACATGTTTTCTTAATTGAGAAAATTTAATCTTAATTAAGCAATTTAATTTGGTGTTCTGACATGTTTAATTAAGCTTACTCAATTAGTTGTTGACAGCTGATTGTTTTTATTATAATCGTGAAAATTATTTGTTTTGTTTTTGTTGTAAAGAAATGGATAAAAATTGCGCTTTAAAAAAATTTTCTATTTTATTGGATACAGTTTAAGACGAATTTATACCAGGTGACTGCCCAGCTGATTAATTTTTGCTGTCCTTTTTTTGCTAATGTCTTGTCAAAAATACATTGTTTTACATCTGCTAGTAGAATGTCAAAGTTCTTGTTTTATTGTTGTTGTTGCCGTACTGTTCACACCTGGTAGGAATTAATTAAAAGCACTAAAAGAAAGAACGTACAATTTTCCTTGTAAATTTTTATTTCTGCCAGCACTTTTATACATCTGAAAATTAAATTGTTATCAGCAAAATACAAGTGGTTTTTGTTGTTGTAGTAATGCGACTACCTAATATTATTGTGCCAACTAGTACATCAATTTTTTCTCACTGAACATACTTCGCAGTAAACATACAACAGGGTTGCATTTTGTATTATATTTAATTAGTTACGCAATTATGTTATAATTGCTCAATTGCGTTATTGAGTTCTCGTATGTCAAATTTAGCTTAATTAATTGCATAAATTCTCTAATTGCAAAATTAAGACTTATGTCTGAACAGGGTATAAGGATCAAAAGGAGAGTCGTTTAAAGTGTACGCTTTTTCTTCAACATTGTTTTACGAATGTACATTGTATAAGTCTGTGTAAATACTGTTAAAACACCTGTTATGACTCCGAAATGACCGATTTCTCATTTTTATCCAATACTCAAATTCCAACCAGAAAAAAATTTTCGACCTCAGAAACATTTCGGGGGTCTGGCACCACTCCCATTAAATTTTTTACTAAATTTTGATGAAATTAAAAAATTGGATTCCTATGATTTTTTTCTCTACTCGACTTACATACAAGCAGAAAAAACAAATTTTCGTCAGGAATTCGGCTTTGACGGAGTCCGTGACAACTCCCTTTCGAATCTCTACTAAAATTAACCCCAAAAACAAATATATTCCATTCAACCTAACCTTAGGTCCTTTTCTCTGGGCGCGGTATCATATCTACGTATGTATGCATGTATTGTATGTTTATAATATTCTCAACCAACTCTTAAATTTTTGAAAGTAAACAATATCTCGAGTCTTTTCTTTCAATATTTTTAAAGATCTCTTTATTTACACACGAAAAAAATAAAGGAGATTTTTAGCACAAATAAAGAAACTTATCTTTTGTATATATTTTGCGTTTCCTTTGTGAAAGGAAAATCTAGATGATTAAAAAATGTGCATGTGTGCGTTATAGTTCGTTCTAGTTTCAGAAAATTCTATTTGTTACACACTTACACACTTTCTTTTAGCATTTTTTTTCAACTTTTCTTTTTTAATTGCTCAAAATAAGCAAAATATCTGCAAGAAAATACAAGAGAAACCAGTAAGAGAAAAATAAGAATATGCGAAATGCAAAACGAGTTTTTTTTTTTTAATTATATGAAAAGGTATTTGTGAAAATACAAAATTAAAATCTTAGAAACTAGATCAAGGAATTTAAAAACAGAGTAGTAAAACAAGTAATTACTATTTAAACAAATATTTGTTAAAAGTAATATTTAAAATAGAACATTTTGTATAGGCATTTTTATAAATTTTCCTTTTTTTTAAGTAGCTTTTTAAAGGTATTTTTTAACAGTACTTTTTTTTTGAAAGGAATTAAAAAATAGCAGTAGGTATAAATGGAAAATTCCTATTTAAACAAATTTTTGTTAAAAGTAATATTTAAAAAGTACATTTTGTAAAAGGTACTTTTCCTTTTTTTTTTGAAAAAGTAAATTCTGAAAGGCAGTTAAAAGAAAACTTTTTAGTTACAAAGTACATTTTGAGCTATTTTTATTATAGGCATTTTTTGTCAAAATTCCGTTTTAAAAGTACTTTTTAATAGTACTTTTTAAAAGTAATTTTTTGAAAGGAATATAAAAATAGTAGTAAAAACGGTTATTCCTGTTCAATAAATTTTTTACCTAATATTTAAATACAACGTTTTGTAAAAGGTACTTTACTACTATGTTTGTATTAAAAGTACTTTTTTAAAAAGTATTTTTTAATAGTAGTTTTTTAAAAGTACTTTTTAAAAGTAATTTTTTGAAAGGAATTTCAAAATAGTAGTAAAAATGGTTATTCCTGTTTAACAAAATTTTTTTATTAATATTTAAATACAACGTTTTGTAAAAGGTACTTTACTACTATTTTGGTAAATAGTAAATTCTGTAAAAAAAAATACTTTATAGTTACAAGATATATTTTGAGCTATTTTTATTATTTCCTTTTCAAAAGTACTTTTTTAAAAATATTTTTTAACAGTACTTTTTAAAAAGAATTTAAAAAAATAGTAGGGAAAACGGTAATTCGTATTTAACAAAAAATCTTGTTCAAAGTAATATTTAAAAAGTACTTTACTACTATTTTTGTAAACAGTAAATTCTGAAAGGTAATTTTTTAAAAGAAACTTTTTAGTATTTTTGACATTTTTTGTAAAATTTTTTAGTAAAAATGACAATAAAAAAGTACTTTTTTAAAAGTATTGTTATAACAGTATTTTTTAACTGAAACCAGATATACGTTTACACCACCGCGACAAGCCAAACGTCTTATAGTTAGCTTAGTAACACCTTGGATATTATCGCGGAACAGTTTACGATGACGTTTCGCGCCTAAGCCTTTATCACCTTTTCTTTTTTAAAAGTAATATTTTAGAAGTACTTTTTTAAAAGTATGTTTATTAAAAAGTTTTTTTTAAAGTACTTTTTAAAAATTTTCTTTTAAAAATATTCTTCAGAAAATAATCTTCTAAAAATAACTCTTCTAAAATCACTTTTCTAAAAGTACTCTTATAAACGTAGTCTTTCACAAAATACTTATTGTTAAAGGTTCTTTTTATAAAAAAAGTAAAAGTGTAAAAGTTTTTTTTTTTTTGGAAACGTAGCTTTTGTTAAAGATATCTTTTAAAGAATATTTTGTAATATTTTTTTGTTAAAAGTACTTTTTAAACGAACAAATTGCTGAAAGCACTTTTTGTTAAAAGAATATTTTTTACCTTAAAAAAACATCATTTAATTTTGTGAAAATAATTTTTTAACCCTATTGAGTAGTTAGAGAGTATAAACGAACTTAAGTCTACCAACAAAACATTTGTTACAAAAAAAAAAACTATTCTAAAAGGTAATTTTTGTAATAATAATCTTTTGGTAAAAAAGTACTTTTTTAAGGCCCATTAATGCAACTTGCCCATAGCTAAAGTTAGGATATTATCAAAGAGTAAAAAAAAAATTCAACAAATAAAGGGTTTAATCAGTTTCAAATTAAAGTTCAATTAAATTTTTATTTGATCCAAATATATATTTGTTTAAAACATAATAAAAAATTTTTTTTTAAATAATTGAATCAATTAACTATTTAATTGAATATTAATCTGAAACCAATTAAAACCTTTAAATGGTGAAAATATTTTTTTCTGTGTGATCTTCAAACTCTTATTGTTCATAAAGTTTCAAAATCAATCAAATATGAGTGTAAATCACATTTTTTTATTATTTAAACATTTAATTCTTTAAATTTCTTATCCAAATCTGAATAAATAAATCTTTAAACAATTCTTCGCTTGTTGTATGCTTCACTTAAATTGCAATAATTTGATTTGTAAATTTATTTGTTGTTTTCTTGTTATTTATTTAACAAAATTTTGCGCAATCAATTGCTGTTGTTGATTGTCATTGTTATTGACATTTTGAGAATGACATTTTTGATTTTCATCTTGTTGTAGATTTATTTTTATTTGCACTTAAACCCATAAAAGTTTTTTTTTTAACCCAATTTTTCTTTTTTCAAATAATTTATAGTAAAATATCATCACAGTAATTCATCACGCTACTCAGAAAAATGTATGTCTCAAGGTTAAGAAAACGATAAGCTTGTTTGTATTTAAAAGTAGAATATTTTATTATTAATAAAAAATTCTGAGCAGATTAATAATTATTAGTCAGACTTTGTTGTTGATGTTGTTTTTAAACAATAAAATCTTTTCAAATACTTTTCGAAATGTTTTTAACACTTAGTTTTAGTTTTAAATATTATTTTTTTTAAGTCAGCGGAAGTTTCGATAAACATTGTTGGTTGAAGGCTTTAGAACACACTCATAGAAGATGGCATATTTAGTTTGTAAAGTGGCTTCCTGGGGTTGAAATACATATATATTGCACAATAGAGAAAATTGCTGCATTTTTAAAGCAAAAACTATTAAATTGTTTAAAGATAGAGACATCAGATGAAATTAAGAAAAGGTAGATATAGTCTTTAATATTATTTGTAATTTAAAATAATTATTTTTTTAAACGTTCACGGGAGTTTTGTTTCAAACCAATGCCACTGTGCTGTAAGTTAAGTGAGAAATTTCATTCATAAAATTATTGTAGTCAACTTCTTTTGCACACGGTGAGCTAGTGTTAGTTCTGAAGTTTTTAATTACTTAATTTAAAAAAAGTTTATGATTGGTGGTAGTCCACTCTGTGTAAAATAAAAGGACTACAATAATTTCATGTACTAAATGTCTACTTAACTGACAGAACAGTGGCAATGGTTTGTTACAGAACAGAGGCAAAGTATTAAACGTTTTAACACATGCTTTTTTATTATTATGTATTTTTTTTTATTTTTTTTTTCAATTTTAAGCAAAAGTAACCATTACCCGATTAATCACATTGCATTTTTTTATTTTTTTCGTAATATACAATACAATTTTAATTAATATTAATTATTAGGATCCGTATGTTCTTTTAATGATAAAAAAATATTACATATTGTTAGCCGTGCTACCGAGTACCCATTACCCTAATAACCACGGAAGAAAAAATTAAAAGATTAATTCAGTTTAATTATTTCAAACTACAGACTAGCAATAAATCGTTTTTTTTTTTTTGTTGTCTTAAATTAAAATCACGAGTACCCGCTACCCGAGTAACCATATTGGTAAATACTCCTTTTGCTAGTATCCACAACGTTTTTAAGTCAGAAAAATAATTTTTCATCAATATTAATTTATTTATCTACTAATACTTATTATTTGCAATATTAAAAAACTGGTTTGCAAAAACGAGTACTCATTATCCCAACAACCATTAAATTATTTTACAAAGTTAAAATTTAGTTTCATATGTTTTGTAAGTTAAGGTAGGTTTTTAAAATTTAAATTAATAAAAAATGTATTATTCTATAAAATTTTAAAAACGGTTACCCATTACTCATATAACAAAAGAATATATAATTGGTTGCAATTTAATGTAATGTTTTATTTTCAACTAAAATTTTCTAATAACATTATAATAATTTAAAGTGAAAAGTTATTATTATACAATGAAATATAGCCCGAATTTCTATTTTGATTTATGAGTAACCATTAATTGAAAAACCTTACATTTAAAATATTTTTAAAATTTTTAAAATGTATATCGCTCCTTTATTGCAACGTAGTCATATCTCGAAAAATCAAAAATTTTGAAGTTACTTAAGCAAAATAAGATTTTTTATATGTAAAAAAAATGTTTGCCTTATATCTCAATCTGAACCGATATTACAGCGAATATATATTACGCAATGAGATAGCAGTGTTTACACTTTTAAAACTTAAATTGCTTAAGATAAACTTTATTTTTAAAGTGGAAACTAATAAAGAGCCCTTTTTAGGGTTTAATTATCAATACCCGATATTAAAGATTGCAAAATTATTGTAGATGTAAAAAAAAGGTCAAGTAACCATTACACAAGCAAGCAAAAAAATAAGATAAATAAATTGCTTTCTTTTTCTTACACTCTGTAAGTGGAATTAATAATATTACCTTTTTCTTTTCAAATTTTTATTACGGGTACCCGTTACTCGGATAACCAGAAAATATGTTTTAACAGGTTGCAATTTATGCAATTGAATAACAATTTAGTTTAAAAATTACCCTATTTTTACGTTTTAATTTCGAGTTACCATTTCTGAACACATCCTTTAAGCCTCAAGTAACCATATGCTTCAAACAAACTCGAGTAACCATTTCTGAAAATATCCTTTTAGTCACAAATAACCATAATTGCTCAAACAGCATCGATCAACCATTTCTAAAAACACAATTTTCGCCTCAAGTAATCATCATTGCTCAAAAAACCTCGAGTAACCATTGCTGAAAACAACCTATTCTGCCACAAGTAACCATAATTATTCAAACAACAAATTATAATTTTTATTGGTATTAAATAACTTGGCTTTAGGTTCTTATGTTCCAATTTAAAACAAAAAACAAATTTTTAAATAATAAACGATAAACGATATTAATTGAAAATAAATTTTGATTTTTAAAAAGTAAAAATTATGACCCCTATCACAAATATTTATTCCCATGAAAAATCTCCCAAAATTTATATCGTGAATGATTTCTACCGTAAAATACAAGTAAATTGTTATTGGAATCATTCACAGTAGAAAAATTTGGGAGTTTTTTCATGGGAATAATTATTCGTGATTGGGTTGTATATGTTTCTTTAAGTTTTACTCACTACTTCCCATTTCATTTTACTCAGGATTTCCCATGACCTCATTGCAAAAAAATATTTAATACGATAGAATTTAGTTTCATATTTTTTATTTAGAAAAAAATTAAAGAAAAACTAAAAAATTAACATTCTTTTTCGCCACAGGTAACCATAATTGTTCAAAAAGCATCGAGTAACCATTTCTGAAAAACATCCTTTTTGCCACAAGTAACCATAATTGTTCTAAAACCCTGGAGAACTATTTCTAAAGACAACTTATTTCGCCACAAGTTATCCCAATTGTTCAAACAATAAGTTATAATTTTTATCGGTATTGAATGATTTCATCCTAAATTATTTATGAATTTAGGATGC
This sequence comes from Phasia obesa, assembly GCA_949628195.1. Classification (NCBI taxonomy): domain Eukaryota; kingdom Metazoa; phylum Arthropoda; class Insecta; order Diptera; family Tachinidae; genus Phasia; species Phasia obesa. Next base: position 125,910,647 of record OX451217.1, read on the forward strand.
AATAACGAATACCCATTATAGAAATATCCACAAAAAAAAATTAAAATAGTTTCCAATTTCAAAAGAAAAAGTTTTAAATAATAAAAAATCTCGTTTTTCTCTTAAAACTTTTACTACGAGTAACCACTTACTCGAATAACCATAATTTTAAACGTCCCTATTATTAAATAAAATACGTTTTTATCATTAAATTATAAAATTATAAAACATTAAAAATAAAACTGTAAAAATAAAAAATAAAAAGTAAAACTAATAAGTTTTAATTACGAGTAACCATGCCATTTTACTCTCGAGCAAGCATTACCTCATTGTTAAAAAAATATTTAAAAAGTTAAAATGTGGATTTTTATCTTTCATTTAGAAAAAAATTTCCAACCATTAAAAAAATAACCTCTTTTAAGTTTTAATCTCGAGTAACCATTATGAAATTAATCATTGTTCACCACAAGTTTTTATTTATATTGTTTAAACAACGAATTATAATTTATCAGTATTAAACAACTTTTTAGCAGTTAATAAGAATAACTTTTTAGGTCCTATGTGCCTATTTCATTTTACATAATTATTTAGAATGTCGAGTACCCATTACACAAGTAACCTCAAAAATATTATCAAAAGTTAAAATGAGTTTCCGAATTTAAAAAAAAAATGTTTTTTTAAATAATAATAAAAAATTTAGTATTCTGTCCAAATTTTTAATACGAGTGAGTACCCACTAAATCGAATAACCATTATGTTTAGCATCCTCATTTAAATAAAAAATTTGTATTGTTGTTTATTCGTTTTTTGTTTTAATTTTTATTTTTTCAAGTGTTTCCCATTTGACAAAACAAAAACTGGTGTAAAAACAACAGTGTGTCTCCACCAAAAAATTAATTGTCAATAAATATTATTTTAGGCTCCTGATTGACTAAACACAACAACTTGCATCAACCAGCAAATAGCATGTTCACATATTATTTTTTTATTTATTTTTTTTTTTAAACTCATTGTTATTTTTACAATTTCCTCCCTCCCCATCCATGACAAATGTATTTTAACAAAGTTTAGCTGTGTAAATTTTTAAAGAAATAAATAAAAAAAACTACAAGACAAATACCATGAAAAATTTATGACAAAGACAATTGTGTCATCAAAAAGTAAAATGTTTTTCTTTATTTTTGAATTTTTCATGATGTTAAATGTTTACTTTTGACATTATCAATGCTTTATTGTTGGTTGGGTTGTTTTTGGAACCGACCGAGTGACATACAAGCATAATTATGTGGCATCCCGTTATATGCGAGAGGTTCTTCTGTTTCTCTTTTGTTTTTTTTTTTTTGTACAAATAAAGGTCATAAAGATTAATAGCCTAAATTTGTATTTCTATCCGTAATGATTTAAATTTTTAGAGTGAAGGAAAATTTATTTTTAAATGTTTTTGTTTTTTTTAAATAATATCATTTACATTTTTATATGATAAAAAATATATATTTTGAATATTAAATTCAATAATATGCTACGATCTTCTATTGCAACCACTGCTTACGTCACAGGTTATTCATTACGTCACAAGTTATTCTTGTGCTTACGTCACAAGTTATATTCAGCAAAAACTACTATAGCAAATTTGTACAGCTAATATATTATTGCAAGAACTCCAACTACCATTTTTACTGTTTTAACTAGAAAAAAAAAAACATTTTTTTTACAACTAAAGACTTTAAAAGCTTTTTTATCTACTCTGGCTTGTTCCGCTATTTCGCATTTAAAATTAAAATTTAAAAAAAATTTAAATTTAAAATTGTACTTAAAAATCTAAACATTTATTTTCCATATAATCAAAAGTCATTAATCATTGTGCTTCTTTCATTTTTTTTTGTGTATTAGTTCTTTAAAACAACAACACCAGCCACAACAACCAACACACACTTATTCTTTCGCTTTGCATAGACTCTATAGAAAATTTCGCAAAAAAAAACTAAAAAAAAAGAAAAATAAAGTTCATGCTTAAAAACTCTAACCTCAAATCAATAAAGTACTTAATTTACCACTGTAGACACATTACCAAGAATATTAAACAATTCTGCCAAGCCACTCACTCACTCACTCACTCACTCACTCTTTCTTTTATATAATACTTTTACGTAACGTTGAATTTAGTCTAAAATACACTGGAAAAAATTTGTTTCAATCAATTTAGTTTAAAGCCTGAAAGTATGCATTAGCATTCTGATAAAAAAAGATAAAGATAGAAAAAGAAAAAGAAAGAGAGGACATATAAACTTAGTTGCTTTAACAAAATGTTTAAATAAATACACAGTATTTATATAATTTCAACATTGAATCTTTCCAGTGTTCAAAAAGCAGCCTTCATAAATTTTGTTTTCTTTGTTTTGCTACTAGAAAATTAAAATATCCTATATATTAGTACAAATTCTTATTAAAAAGTCATTTATTTTTGTCAAGAGTTTTTTCTTTTGACTTTTTTTTTCATAGCTAACAGCCAAAGTTAGATATAGCCAAAAATTTAAATGCCAGTTTTTACTTTATTTACTTTTAGTTCAAAAAAGACATAAAAAAACAAAAACAATAGTTTTTAAGAAGCAGCAAAAAAAGACTATCTGTCTAAAAAAACACAAATAAATATGATAAAAAGAAAATAAAAGCCTGTAGCAGCACTAAAAATTGTTAATAGCAGCACTAACAAATGCTAATAGCTGCATAAACAAATACTAAAAGCTGCAACTGATCTAAAACATTTTAGTAGGCAACTCATAAAGTGAAAAAATAAAGAAATTAATACATAAATAACAGTAAAACAATTCCTTAATTACACCTGCATACATATCGCACACTAATTTGCAAACAGTCACAATTCAACATTTAGCAAAATATTTTTTTTTTTTTCATAATTCATTTCACAGATCAAATCTCTAACTACCATGAACATTTCGTTTGTAGAACTCTTTTCTGTAACTGAAAAAATAACGTTACCAAGGAGCTCAATTTGATCATAAAATTAACAACCGCCTTAATAACAGTTTTTTTCCTCTCCTGCACACTTAAATAGGAAAATGTTCATAAACAAAAAAAAATTTAAATTTATACATATTACCATTATATTGGCTACAACACATTTTCATGCTACTATTAGCCCTTGTTTGCGTGTCTATTAGCAAACTTGTGTGCGTCTTCTAGAGCAGCTACTAGACTACGTTCGCTTTTCTAACATTAGCTTAGGTTAACAACAGTTCTTTATTTCACTTTAAAATTATTTGTTGAGGAGCTAATGCTCTTTAAATTGTCACACTAATAAAGCAATGTGTTTATTTTTGTTCTGCTTTTGTAAGCTGTTCGTTACTTTAAGTTTAGCATTGCTTAGCTAATGTTTTTTTTTTCATGCTAAAATTGTGGAAGCTTTCTGAACACTGTTTATTATAGTCGAAGTTATACATAACTGATCTAGTTCAAAATGCAAGTGTGATAGCGATATATTTTTTTAACGAAAAACCATCAGTAAAGTGTAAAAAAAATTAAAACTTGGGCATGTAACTTATCTGCCTTATTCTGCTTTCCATTTTTTTTTTTTTTTTTGATAATTTTTTACACAAAACTTTAAAATACATTAAAAAAAATTTGTTTGCCAAATTTTCTAAATAAGAATTAAAGAGAATCGCAATCTAGATTTTCGGGTTTATTTACTAATCAAATTGAAGAAAATTTATTCGAGTGTTACTTCTATATTTGGCGCAACCTTCGCCATTTTATTTATAACATTTTATCTCAAGAATCAGAGCCAATTCTGATGGGCTAAATTGTTTCTCATTATATGATTTTTAATTTATTCCCAACATTTTTTTCCGCCTTGTATTCTTAATAAAATATTAATATTTTAAACTTACATATCTCTTATTTTGATTCTTTTCAGGTATGTACTCTTGATGGCTTAAAATATTATTAATATTTAATGTCAATGAACTGGTGAGTTTTACATATATTTCGATAAAACTTTTTAGTACTAAAATTTGAGTAAAAAAATATTCGATTTTATTAGTTTTGTTACACTTTTTAACTTTCTTTTTTGTAATTCTAGATATAGTAATAATCACTCTGTGTATATTTAAAGTGTCTGTCTATGACGGTTTTGAAAACACACATAAATGAAATTAAGTTGCAAATGCGGATACTCTTTAAATTATTTTATACTTTTTGTTTTATGAAAATACACAGTCTTTGTAAAAATTTTTTTTAAGAATTTTTTCTATAAGCATTCTAAAGATAATGCCATATAAATCAAATTGCATGAGCTATTGGGACACCCCTTTAATTTAGATTTTTTAATTCTTTACTTGTTGTTATAGCAGACATATCCTTAAATGATCTGTGTACACTTCAAGTGTCTGTCTTTAAAGATATAAAATATAAGGCCATATGTATAAAATTGCAGTACCTATGGGCACACCCTTTAATTTATATAATTATCAATATTTATACTTGTTGTTATAGCGAACATATTCATATACATATAATCTGTGTAAATTTAAAGTATCTCTCTTTAACAATATCAAAGATACTATCATATGCATAATATACATCACCTAAGGGGATACCCTACATAAAATTACATCAGCTAAGGGGACATCCTTTAGTTTATAATTTTAAATATATATACTTGTTGTTATAAGGGACATAATAATACATGATATGTGTGTAAATTTCAAGTATCTGTCTTTAACGATATGAAATATAAGGCCATATACATCCAATTACATTACCTATGGGGACACCCTTTAATTACTAATTTTAAATGCTAAATACTTGTTGTTATTATATATTATATTATATATGTTATACGGATATCGTAATATAAATACTGTGTATAATTTTAAAGTGTCAGAAGATAAGTTCAAACCTTAACTAAAGGGTGCCCCATATCTTTTAATTTTTACATTTAGTATTTTAATAATGTTTCTTATCTTGTAATATAGTGTAACTCATTTTGCAAAAAAGTTTCAAATGCCTTCCCTTTGCGGTTTAAGAGATACGTTCAAATCAGATGTTTTGTATGGAGACGGACGCCCTTTAATTTTTTGAATAATAAAATTATTTCTTAAAGGGAATTTTAAATAAAGTAAACATTTTTAAAATTGCGTTCTGAATGAAAAAATATATAAAAAAAAAATTGGGGACATACTTGAAATTATTTCTCAAATGGGATATTTTATATAAAATAATAATTTTTAAAATTAGTTTAAAAATTAGGTTGTTGTCAAGGCACCAATATAAAAAAATATTACGGACAGCCCATAATTTTTTAATTATAAAATTATTTCTTAAATGGGATATTTTATAGAAAATAATAATTTTCAAAATTGGTTCAGAAATGACGGAGTTATAAAGGCACAAATTTAAAAAATATTACTTGCACCCTTTGATTTTTTTATAAACAAATTATTTTTAAAATTTAATCTTTTAAATTATATTATATTATAATAGTATATAAATATTATATTAATATAATAATATAATTATGAAAGCACAAATATAAAAAATATTGGGCACATCTTTTATTTTCAATTATAAAAATATTTATCAAATGCGACCTTTTAAATTAAATAATAATTTTCAAAAATTGGTTTAAACATGACGGAGTTGTGAAGGTACAAAAATATAAAAATTATTGTGTATACCCTTTGAACTGTTAATTATAAAATTATTTGTGAAATGAGAACTTTTAAATTAAATAATAATTTTTCTAATTAGTTTATTTTTTTAATAATAAAATTATTTATTAAATCGGAATTTTTAAATTAAATAATAAATTTCAAAATCGACTTAAAATTGACGGAGTTGTGAAAGCACAAGTATAAAAAAAATATTCGGCACACCCTTTAATTTTTTAAATGTAAAATTTTTTTCTTTCAACCTTCAAATTAATTATTATTATTTAATTATTTCTTTCAATTTTGAAAATTTGTAATTTTATTAGTCGAACTATCTATATTAGGTACATACAATGAAATTTGTAGTCAAGCTTGAGTTCGTTCTATTTAATTTATTCTTTCTTAGAAGGAATAGAATGAACTCAAGCCTGACTACAAATTTCATTGTATATTCTTTCAAACTTTAAATTAAATAATAATTCTCAAAATTGGTTAACAGATGATAGAGTTCTAAAGGCTTAAATATAAAAAATAATGGGGACACCCTTTAATTTTTTAATGCTAAAATTATATTCAGATAGGACTTTTTAAATTAAATAATAATTTTCAAAATTGGTTTAGAGATGACGGAGTTCTGAACACTTAAATATATAGTATACAGGCGAATCTTTCTCTCTCTGTAATTTTAGGTTTTAAAAAAAATTTTGTTTTCAAAACACCTACAGATAAATATAAAAATATTTATCTGTAGATAAATTAATAACAAACTAGTCGTTACTTAAGTAGTTGATATTTAAAGTGATTATTATGGTGTTACAATTATTTTTCTCTTACTGTAAGAATTTTCTCAGTGTATTTTATTTCTCTTTAAAAATCAAGAACATTTGGTTTTATTTTCTCCGTTTTTTTTATTAAATCCTTTACCCACCAATAGTAGTTTTAAGTTTTATAAATGTTGTTTTAGAATTTTTACTTCTTTTTAATGTAATTGTATGTGCAGAAATGTGTGTATGTGTGAGTGATGGAAGAAGTGAGTGAGTGAGTGAGTGAGTGTAAGGAAAAAGAGTGTGTTAAAAAACTGATAACTTAAATTTAACGATATGTAAATGAAGCTCAAAATTCAGACACTTTACTTAAACACATGCCATGCAAGTTTAAATTTATCAATAGCAACAACAACAACAAAAAAGAATTATTTTACTTCGATTTGTTGCTGTTGCTTCGGCTGTAACTGTAGTAGTAGTAGTGGTGGTTGGCAATGGTATAAAAGTTTCCTTGGGTTAAATGAAAAACAAAACGGAAGTTTTAAGGAAAAAGTTAAAAATGCATATTACAGCAACAAGAACAACCAACGTACGAGTTTAAATGAAAAGAAAAAACAGCAACAACAACATCACTTTCAAAAACAATAAAAACCCGAAACAGTATATGCCAGTTAGTTTTTCAACAATGATTAATAATGGCTGACCCTTAACTTTTCTTACTGCTACTGATTCCCAAAAGTTTTCCAACAAAATGGGGTAAAAACATTTCAAGCAAAAATATATTTAAGCTTTCTTTCATTGAATATTTGTTGTTCTTGCTCTCCACAGACATTTATTTATGTATTTTCAAGTTGAAAAATATTTTTTTTAATTCATTTTGCAAAATTTGCTTTTAATTGATCCACCACATGATGAACTACAGTGTAGGGTAGAATTTGTCTGCATAGATTTTCAGTTTTAAAAACACTTTTCCAAAATAGCATTATCAAATGTCCACAAATTAAAAGTTTTTTTTTTGTGTTTAAAATGTCTGTGTAGAGGTTTTTTGCATATTTTTTTATATGTAAAAGGATTTGCTTTAGAGAGTTTGTCATGTTTGGGGAAAATAAAAAAGTTTTAGGATTTAAAAACAAAAATATAAAAAAAAGGAAACAAATCCCCCCGTTAATTTGTAAAAGATTAAAGTTTTAAAAATGTTTGGAATAACTTAAATTTAATTTGTTTAAGTTTTATCTTTAGAAAAACAGGAATTTTGTGAAAAGTTTTGAAAAGGATTTTAATGGAAATTGTTAAAGTAAAAATTAATGAAATTGAAAAAATATATATTATTGTTTACTATATACGTGTAAAGAGCTAAAAACTAACGACTGAAGTATCAATCCTATTTCTCAATATTTCTCGGCCCATACACGTTGCAACTGCTTGTAAGGGGTGATCCATTGCGAGGTTCCCTACTGTTTTAAAGAAAAAAAAAAAACACATAAAATTCAAATTTAATGGAGAATATTTGTTATGATTTGAAATAACATTCTTTAGCATTTATTTTTTGAAGATTATGTCTATCAAATATTGGCCGTTGCTATGTCGCAAATGGTCCATCCGTTGAGTCCAATTTTCGATGACTCGTTCGAGCATTTCGACTGGTAACTGGCGAATGACACGCGTGATGTTTTCCTCTAAGGCCTGACTCGAAACGGGTTTGTCCGCATAAACTTTAGACTTTACATACCCCCACAAGAAAAACTCTAACGGTGTGATATCACAAGATCTTGGTGGCCAATCGACCAGCCCAAAACGTGAAACTATGTGCTCTCTCAATAAATCCATTGATTGATGCGATGTGTGGGAAGTGGCGCCGTCTTACTGAAACCAAATACCTCCAAAGTCACGAGCTTCAATTTCAGGCATCAAATAGTTGGTTATCATGGCACGATAACGGTCGCCATTGACGGTTTTTAAAGACATATTGACCGATGATTCCAAATGCCCACAAACCACACCAAACCGTTGTTTTTTTTCTGGATGAAGTGGCAGCTCTTGAATCTCTTCAGGTTGCTCTTCGTCCCAAATGCGGCAATTTTGTTTGTTTACATACCCATTGAGCCAGAAATGGGCATCATCGTTAAACAAAATTTGCCTCGAAAACGTCGGTTCTTCTTGGAACTTTTCAAGAGCCCCTAGAACGAAGCGATTCAGGCATAAGTCTTTCCATTATGAAATGCCAAATAATAGTAAACAAAAACAAAAATAAAAATAATTAAAAGGCTATTGAAAAAAGTACCTTGAAATGGATCACCCTTTAAAACTGACTTAAAGAAACAAATTCATCTTACAAATAAGGCAATCAATTAATTATTTAATTTTTATTTAAAACTAGCTGTAACCGCCACTTCGATTTTGCTTTGATGGGTGTGGAGTGCTTCACACCCACCAAAGACCCTTACTCTTTTAGTGCTTCAGTTATGATTTATGTATTTACTTTACATAAAGGGTCTCATCCCTACTAAAATATTCCGCTTTAAAAAAAACGTCTTAAAGTATCCAAATCGGTAAAATTGCGTACTTTTATTATTTTTCCCCACTTTCTGTTGGAAATAGGATATTTCTGCGGAAAAAAAGTATCCTCTATTTTAATCAGGATATTAAGGTACCTCCTCACAAAATTTTTTTAAAATCCATCTAGTATTTTTTACCTGATGCTGGCACAGATACCTCCTCACAAAATTTTTTTAAAATCCATCTAGTATTTTTTACCTGATGCGAGCACAGACAGCCAGAAAGACAGATAGACCGACAGGAAATAAGTAAGTGATTTATTATATGTATAGATTTAGCTTATAGATTTTCTTAACACTGCTAAAGTGGATAACCCTCTGCCCATCCTTTAGCCACTAGCCTGAATACACATAAGTTGAAAATTTATCGATAAGTTGAAAATTTAATCGAAATCGGAGGGGTAGTTTGGATTAATCAAATAAACGAACACATTATAAGCCGATTTTATACAGAAGTTGGACATATTTCCAAATTTGTTTACCTCCCAGAGAGCCCAGTTTTAATGGGGGAGAGTGGGAGACAAATGTGACCAAAATTAACCTCTGAAACTAGCATGATGCTCTAACCTGGCGGTGGTCTAACTACTTATTGAAAGCGTAGTTTAAGCGTTGACTAGCTCCCTTATTGTACCACCTTCACAATAAGTAGCAACTAATAGAACATGGCAACCCTGAACCCATATTCTAACCTTTAGTTTAGAACTCCTGGCACTCTATAAGTGTTGAGAGTGCAACAGCACACTAACCAACCTTGGAAATTAATGAAAAAACTTGGTCCAAACCATAGTCACCACGTGTACCCCGAGGAGAGCTTACCAATAACCGGTCACAGAGATGGGCTGGTTTCTGTGCGGCTACCGGTTTAGAGTGGCAGACAATTGTAATCAAGATTAATGTCAGTATTTAGAATGATGCTCTAACCTGATAGTGGTTTTACCACTGAGTGAAATTTAAGTCCAGACTAGCTCTTTAATTGTGCTTCAACTACATTAAGTAGCAATTTATAGAACATAAGAAGCCTGGATCTATGTTCTTAACCCTTATTTATGGGTTTTGCAGACCATAATATATTTTCACCAATTAAAGGTTTTAATTTTGTTTACATTAAAATTAAATTAAATAACTAATTAATTCAATTAATTGTTTATTTGGGATTTATGTCTGTTCGGTTTTAAACAAATATTTATTTGAATCAATTAAAAAATTAATTGAATATTAATTTAAAACTAATTAAAACCTTTAATTGGTAAAAAAAACTTTTTTCTGTGTACTCTTATTCTATTGCCTTCTGTTGGGAGTACCCCAAGAGGGAATCACTAATAACCGATTAAAGAGATGGATAGCTCTTATTGGGGCTACCGGTCTCCACTAAGAGCCATCAGTGTCGTTGGGACACTGGGCAGGCCTCATAGACCTGTACTTCCAGATTGAGGTTCCAGGAGCACCGGGGACCTTCGGAATCGTTCTTCTCGATTTATCAATTTCACAATTTTGACATTTATATTTTGGGCATTGGGATTTTCATGCTGAAGGAAATAATTTAATTCCCGTTTATTTTTGAACACACCTCGTACACCTTATATTTTAAATTTTTATTAGATATAATTTTAAATTTCAAATAAATATTTAAAAAAACTTAAAGGAGTGTTATGTAGTTTCATTTCTTTACGATGGGTGTGGTGATAACCAAATTTTAGTTGTTGTCTCTCGCTCTCCATCATAATGTTTCATAACTGTCAGTTTGCTTTTGTTTGACATTTGTTTAAAAGTTAAACTTAACTATGATGTGTAATGTTATACGGTCTTAATGTCTTTGTTTTTTTTTTATTTAACATTTTATATCTTTTTGTTGGTAACGCTTCGTTGATTTTAATTTACTTTACGGAGGGTAACGAGCGTGTAAATTGTAAGTATTTTTTTCTTTAAATTTATAGGGGCTACTTACACTAGAGATAAAGATAAGGCAACAAGTGTAATTAGTAAACAGTTAGCAATTTAGACATGAAGTAAATTACAAACAACAAAAGTATTATTTATAACTTGATGATATGGAAAATGGGTAAACAAAGAATAAGTGATACTTAACTATAACTTTAGTTAATAAGGCTTCATAAGATAGAAAGTTGGACTAAGAACAAAATGTCAAGACATAACATGTGTATGTTAATAAGAAATTATTGTAGTTTCAAAATACTCTGCCTGAAAACAGCAACAGGGTGCAACTAGGATTTTAATGTAATCCGTTGAACAGTGGGACAGAAAGAAGGTGGTTATAGGTTTAGAACTTCTGAGACAATTTTTTTGTGGCAATTTTGTTTTAATGACTTGACCTTTAAACCAATAATGAGCCTATTTGTTGTGTAAAACAATTCCGGACTGAACAAAAATCTTCAAAATATTTAAGTTTGAACATCATTCGAGGGCTGTTCAAAAAATAATCGATAGTTTGACTAAAAATATAAAATTATAGAAAAAGTTTAAATATATAATTTTTTTTTTTTTTCATAAAAAAAATTAATTTTATAAAAAATTAATTTTATAAAAAATTAATTTTATAAAAAATTAATTTTATAAAAAAATAATTTTTTTTAATTAATTTTATAAAAAATTAATTTTTTTTTTAGTTTTTAATGAAATAAACTAAATTTCCCCAAAATATCACCAAAAAAATTTAAAAATGCCACAAAAACTAAATTTCCAAACAAAATTAAAAACTTAAAAATACAGATCGCAATTCCACTAAAAAAAACAAATTTCAATAAATCACACTTTCACCAAAATATCACCAAAAATTAAATTTCGTCAAAAATCTTATTGCCCACAAATAAATCAAAATTTTCCTAAATTTACAAAAAGAAAAACTTTTTTGCTAAAAATCTTAATTTGAGGTGTTATATTTGAAAGTGGCATAAGTCCACTTTAGCAAAAAAAAAATTATTTTCATATTTTTAGTAGTCTTGAAGTAAGGAAAAAGAATTTAATGTATAAAATGCTATCGCAAGAACAATACATATAGTGAAGCTGTAGCAGGCCATTTCTGAACCTGAAATTTTTTCGGTTTCTTGTGCAGATAGTAATCGAAATGGAATAAAAAATACCATTTTTGGAATATTTGTCTGGCTGTTTTTCTGTCTGTATGTGTTCGTATCACTTAAAAAATACTAGATTAATTTAAATAAAATTTTGGTAAGGTGGTACCTTAGTACATCGCTTCAAATAAAGGATACTTTGTTACCGTAAAAACATTTCATTTTCGAGATAAAAGAGAGAAAAAGTAGGGAAAGTAAGCAATTTTGCTGATTTAATGTTACTGCAAACTTGGCAGCACCTTTTGATTTTTGTCAGCGGGATATTTACAAAACTCAATAATAATTTTAGTATTTCATGTAAACTTTAAAATTTCATATAAAGTCTTTGTGCGTGAGTAATTACCCAGGGATGGCTACCTCTATATAAAGTAAATACATAGACCATTACTGAAGTACTATTAAAGTAAGAGTTAAAAAATGTTGTGTGCCTTACTTTCAAAGCAAAATCGAAAAAAAAATATTTTTAGCACTTCTATGAGTGCTAAACATATAATAATTTTATATTTTATGTTTTATTATATGTATACATACATATAACAAAACAGTAACTCATTTCCTGTCTGTCTGTATTTCTATTTGCGTTCGCATCACGTAAAAACTACTAGATATATTTTAATAAAATTATGTGAGGAGGTACCTTAGTATCCTGATCCCAATATAGGATACTTTTTTCACCAAAAATATTTTATTTCCTAGAGAAAATGGAGAAAAGGCTGTGAAAGTGAAAGTGAAACCATAACTGAAACACTAACCGATATGCATAATTTAAGGCGGCATATTTTAGTAGGGATGAGAACCTTTATATAAATGCATAAACCATAACTGAAGCACTAAAAAAAAGTAAGGGTCTTTGGTGTTAATTTCCTTTAAAGCAAAATCGAACAAAATATTGCAAGGACGTTGACAAAGTGGCCGGCACAGCTAGTATTTAATAAAATTGGTGATTCATGTATTTAAATGTCTATAACTAGAAATATAAATATAATTTTTTAGATTAAAAAATGTTTTCAGTAAAGCTAATCTATTCACATAATAAAACAGTTTCCTGTCTATTTATCTGTCTTTCTCTTCGTGTTCCCATCACGTAAAACGTACTGGATGAATTTTTTTTTAAGACACTACTACCTCTGCTTTGGCGGTAACCGCACCCGCTACCTCCAGACTAACAAAATTTTGTGAGGAGCTTAGTGTGCTCATTCCAATACAGGATACCTTTTTTCGCAAAAATATCTTATTTCCAAGAGAAAATGGAGAAAAAACAGTGAAAGTACGCTGATATTTTTTAACGATTTAAAGTTACTGCATACTTTAAGGCATCTTTAATTCTTGAAAGCGGAATATTTTACACACGGTTGTGTAGCAGATGACACTGTTTTTAAATAATGGCTAAATATGAATTGAAAGCCGAATATTTTAAACACGGTTGCGCAACAGATGGCGCTGTTTTAAAATAAGGACAAAATATGAATTACTTACTGCCAAATAGCCAATTGAAAAAAAATTGTATTTGATTTTTATTTTTACTTTGTGGATTTAAATTGTTATTAAAATATTTTAAACACCTTTTACAGAGCTTTACAATAATTTTAATAATTTTATATAAGTTTTAGAAATTTGTCCAGGGATGGATACCTTGTGGATTACTTTCATGTAATTTTATGTTATTTTTGGAAGTGGTACAAACAAGTCCGTTTGGAGCTCAAAAATCCGTTTTTTTTGTGTTTGAATTATTGTTGTTTAATTTTTTAAATAAACTATATTGAACTACATATAATATAGTTTACTTTTTAATTATTATTTTTTTTTTATTATTTGTGTAACATCATCAGGAAAAAATAAGTCTTAAAAATAAAATATAATCAATTAACGTTTGTCAGTATTTTTAAATTGATTCAAATGCAAACCCTTAAATATTTCGATACATGGATAATGGACTTAGACCACTTTCAAAAATAACAGCTCATTTTAATTAAATATTTTCAAAATATTTGAAAAGAATACCATTTTCGAAGTAATTTTTTTTATTAAAATAATAAACTAATTTTTCTGCTATGAGCGCTAGCGAAATAGCTATATTGGTATGCTTTACCCATGGTAATCATTTCGATTATTATATTTTTTGAAAATAAATATATGTATGTACATATGTATCTTGTTTATTTCAAGAAATATTTATTTAATAAATTTCAATATTAGTAATGAAGCGTTAAATAAAAAGTAATATTATTATTAATATTAAATTTTATTGAATTTCGAAAACATAAGAACAAAATACGATAATCACCTGAAGCGTTGTTAAATAAAAAAAAATCTGAAGTCCTTTTAAATAAAATAGTAAATTTCTACTCTAAAGACCACACACACACACTAATAAACAGCTTTTTTCATCTATTATGAAAAGTATCAAGGCTTCATTTCATTTTTTATTTTTATTCTCTTCATTCTCCCTTCAAAAAACAAATTGAAATTGATATGGAAATCATAAAATAAAACAAAAATTATTTAAATCCATGTACCACAAAACAAAAAAACAAGTTCCACTGAGAACAAAAAATATTTGTAAACAAGCTTTGACAACCATGACAAATATCAAACAAAAATGATACGAGGACGTTGATGACAAAGACGTTGATGATGAAATTTATACAAATAAGAAAATCAACAAAAACAGCACATGTAATCGGATATTTTCGTTGTGTTGAGAAAGGAGCAAACAAAATTATTTTTAACAAATAATTATGTATACACGAGTATAAAAAAATAATCTTGTCACTAAAAAAAAATTTTTTACGCCTCCTGTGAGGGATTCCTTTGTTCGCTGAAACTGGTCAATTTATAATTGTACAATTATGTGCTCTAATTTTCTTTCTTTGGTTACTATAATTAATAAAAAACCGAAAGGAGAATAAAAAAAAAATAATAACTAAATAATAATGACAACCATGTTTAAGGCCGTCGTCGTTCATGGTGGTGGTGGAGGTTTTATGGAAGAACTAGTCATCATGTTGATTTGATTATTTTTGTGGTTGACATTCATTTAAAAAATTAAAATTGTAATTTAATATATTGACTTTAGGGTAAATAATGTGTACTGTTACATATATACTGGTTATTAAAAGACTGGTTACAAAATTTTAATTTCATTGTAACACTTAGGCAGGGACTACGCATTGAGCTGCAAGCGGCAGAGCGGTGTGCGACAAAAACTTAAAACATTTGAAGGTCTTTTGAAATGGCCACAAAATAAACGGAATTTTTGATTGGCCCCAATAGTTTCATGGTAATAAAAAAACTAGACTCTATTTTTTTTTTTTTTTTTTTTTTTTTTTGTTAATTATCCGGCAAAATCTTGGCAATGACTTGCCATTACAGCTGAAGTAATCCATTGTTTATTATCCAATAACTAAGAATAGTTTGTAAGCTGTCGGTAAACTCTTCGCAATATTTCCTCCGATCTCAGCAGTAAACATTTCCACACTTTTCTCATCAGTCTCTCGTTTTATTAATCGCTGTCACTATATTTTATTTTAGATTCAATTATAGCCTATTATTTTTGAATTGATCGGAGATGGAAATATTTTTTGGAATTATGTTAATTTCATGATCGTTATTATATAAGGCATGTTACCAGATATCGACAAAGGTTGTGGAAAAGATTTTCTAAAGTTTCTTTTATAAGGGTTCAGTAATCAAAGAGTAAAAACATATTCCTCGTTCCGATGTCTGTCCGTCTTTTAGACAGTAATAAAAATTAGGAAAAATTTAAAATTTAATTTATAGAAAAAATAATAAAAAATAAACTAAACCACACCCTTTATCAATTAAGCTTTATTGTAGACAAATGAGTTGCTTACGTTTAGGATGAGATAACAACAAGATAACAAAAGGGTAGTGCGTGCTAAAACCATATTGAGTTTTTCTTAACTATAAGTGGGTACGAAAATAAGTGTTGTTAACTACCTAAAAATCAATAATATAATTTTATAATTAAATATTGTACGATGCTACGAAACCCATCGGGTATCAGTTGATATTAATAAATTATGAAAGATGTATCGAAATCATGGTAATTGAATAATTAATTAATGTTCATATAAAGGGTGGTTAAATATTAAGGGCCAATGTTCTGGTAGTTGAGCCAGATGCAGTAATAAATAATAGGTTTTTGACAAATAGTTCATTTTAGTAACCGGTCATTTTAGTTCATAGTTCAGAAATGAACTAGGTGGTTCTTTTAGTTCAATCGCTCTTTTTTCTTTTGAACTTTGCAAGCCTTATTAGCAAGCAGTGTAAGCTGTCGAATTGGAGGTGCTACAAGTTGCTATGAATCGTTACTGATGAATAGAGGCCATAACAGATTTACAAGTGTTCAAAAGTAGACAATTTACCTAGACATAGGTGAACATAGTATTGTAACAACAGGTACTAAAAAATCATGTTAAGTTTAAATCTAACATATATCACGGAGTGCCGCATTAGTGTCAATTGACCCCCTCCTACCCCATAGCCATGGTCTCTAAACAGAAACAATTTTTTGCACCAATTAAAGGTTTTAATTGGTTTTAAATTAAAGTTCCATTAATTTTTTAATTGATGCAAATATATGTTTGTTAGACTTGTGCATTATAGTTCAAAGTTAAAATATGAACTGGTTCAATCGCTCTTTTTTTCTTTTGGACTACGAGTGTTCTGAACTAATTTTTATTAATCACAGAGCAACTGGTGGTTCTCTTGTAAGCAAACATTGCAAACAGAACAAACAAATTTCGTAATTAAAAAAATAATTGAATCAATTAATTATTTAATTAAATTTTCAGCTGAAACCAATTAAAACCCCTAATTGGTGAAAATATTTTTTTCTGTGTATCATCTACAAGCTAGACAAGTGAATATTTTGTCGTAATAACGTTCCCCTAGGGTTGAAGAATTTCTTCAAATTTGTGGTTTTACTATTAAATTCCTTTATATATTTTATAAGTGAACTATTAAAATTAAAAATTCTTAATTTATGTCTTTAAGTTTAAAAAATTCTTTAAGTAAGCCTGAACATATGCTTCACAATTTTGCTAATAAAATTACCTAGAGTTTATGATAAGGTTTTCTAAAGGAATAGATGGATTTAGACATTTCGTGGCATTTTCATTTACAATATTTTTAATATTTTTTTTTTTTTGTTTTTTATAAACCCCATTTATTGTCTGGAAAATACAAATCAATAAATTTAAAGCATAATTTCAAGTTTTAGTATCAATTTATATATGCTTAACATTAGAAACCTCTCTACTTGCTGGTTTTAATAATCATAAAAACCAATAAAAAAAACTAAAAGTTTAATTTTAGACATTTTAGGTTTTTTATAATTAAATTAATAGCTTTACAAACCCCACCAAAAATACTAACATAATTTAAGGCGTGTTTTTGTTAAAAAAAAAATAAAATGAAAGCGTAAGACATGCAACATTAAGTTGTTTTTTTATATTTCTGTTAATACATTTTTAATTAATTTAATTGATTCTTTTTAGTAAATGTTTTACATTCAATTTCATTTCATTTCGTTTGACATTAATAATCAATAACATAAAGAAAAAGAAAATTTCCTAGGGAGAACATAAAATTGATGGTGTATCACACTGTATTCATTTTATAACTTGTTTTATTGCTTCGTTGAAAATATACTCTCTCTAATCAAATCGTAAACTTTATGTTTCGTCTATAAAATAAACAAAAAAAAAAAAGAACCGGATGTTAAGATATTTAAGAAAAAAATTTTATATTTTATGTTTCAAGATAAACACGGCTTGAAGTCAAGCGTTAAAGAAAGCAAAAGGTTAGAGTTGAGTTTTTTACAACCCTTGAGAAAATGTAGTTTAACTTGTTTGGAGTTTTTCAACCAGGGAAAATTTGTAGAATTGGTTAAAGGTTAATTTGAATTTTTATGAAGGAAGGTATGCACGGATGAACAAGTAGGCGGGTAGAAAATCAGC